>OY757013.1:189113835-189713835 GCA_963580285.1 Lucinisca nassula | reverse complement strand
TAGACTGTAAAACCACCGATGACTTAGCGAAAACAACAGCATCGTCTGCATATAACATCAAAAATAGCTGCAAATCACCAATGGTAAATATGTCATCTAAATCTGTATTTATGTTTTGAACAATATCATTTATGAACAGCATGAATAATAGTGGGGAACTCGGATCCCCCTGCTTTACGCCGTTATATGAAGTGAAAAAAAAGCTGAATGAAATTTTACACAAGATTTGACAATTGTATACATGGATCGCAAAGCATTAACAAATTTACTACTGATATCTTCAGATAAGAGCTTTTGCCACAGAAAGGATCTATTAACTTTATCAATCGCCTTTTCATAATCAATAAAAACGCAGTATAATTTTTCGCCCATGCTCAATGTCTTTGCAATAATCAAATAAAATGCAAAGATACAATCGACCGTAGATTTGCCTTTTTGGAAACCGAATGGACTGTCTTAATTTTTTTCTTCTTTCTCTGACCATTTTTATAGCCGGTTCAGTAATATTTGTGAGTAGATTTTACCCATTATATTTATAAGAGTTATCCCCCTTTAGTTTCCTGCTTCGTAGGGGTTGTCGGGGTTTCTGCTTTTAAATATAGGAACAATGATCCCCTCGCCCCATAATCGAGGGTATTCACCATTTGCTAGCAATCTTTTATACTATTTTAAAAGAAACGGACATATAATATCAAATGCAGATTTAAATAGCTCTGCACACAAATAATCTGTACCGGTACTTTTATTATTTGTCTGGGACAACACTGCATTTTCAGCTCGATTTCCGAAATTTCTGCATCTAAAGCGGCGTTTGATATATTTTGTTGCATTGTTGGTTCCGGAACGGAATCATTGGATAGGTCAGGTTTGTTCCCGTATATCGATTTAAAATGTTCGAACAAATCGGACACTGATAGTGTATCAGACTGCACTGATTTAGTATTTTTAGATAATTTCTTTATTGTTTTCCATAACTGTTTTGGTTGTGATTTAGCCATATTGCAGACCTGTTGACCCTCTTTTATTTTAATTTTTTTCTTTACAAATTTTTTGTCTTATTATATTTTGATCTGAGCGTAACAAAATTTCGCCGATTAATATCATTTTATTTTTCAATAACTGATTTCTAGCCCTTTTAAACAGGTCCCGAGCCGCCATACATTTATCATCAAACCAAGGGTTTTCTGGTTTTGCTTTTTTAACTTGTTTCCCAGTCCATGTTTTGCCAAAGGCACAAGCGGCACTATCATATACATAATTTGTGAATGACTGTACTATACTGTTTACGTGGGCGGTGCCCGTAGTATCCATCAACTGTGCCAATACACCTTCATAGGTAAACAATTGATTTCTAAAAATAGGTAACTTCGTAAATACCTATTTCGATGATTTGATCAGACAAATTTACACCCCCGCCCCCCTCCCACCCCCGGACTTCAGTTAACTAAAGCAAATTCTCCTGATATCGAGGTCCCGTTTGTTGATTTACTCCTTTCTGTTGCAGACGGGTTTGTTTCCTGACATGTAAATTTTCCATTCCTGGATGGTGATGTTCCTCGTGTGGCATCCTATGGCGTTTATATTGCGCAATTAATTCAATTTGCCTTTGATGTAATGACATTTTTGATTAATTTCAGAATCGAGGAAAGGAGAGAGAGCATCTTGAGTATAACCTCTAGTTAAAAGAGGAGCATGGTATAACGGATTAAAACTATCGTAGAATTTATTCGCCTCGGTGTCCAGAATACGTAATACAGAAATGGGTAATGAACTTGGAAACGCAAGCATTCAGTGGCGTCCATGATTCAATAATATTATTGACAGTTACTTCAGCCTGGTATTGTTTCTGTTTAAAGCACGTAATTTACGTTTATAATTGCAATTTTTCAGGATGCTGTGCGATCTAATTTACGCTTTCGACAGTCAAGAAGTGAGAAAATATCAAAATCGGGCATTTTAGATATATTACCCTCATATTCAATGATATCATTAAATATGTTCTATAAAAAGGTTATCCTTTGGAAGCAAGGAATACACCACAGAAGTGAAAAATATGGAGTGTACATGTTTTCTGGGCCAGACTAGCTAGTTTCGGCCAATTAGGCCTCATCAGTGACCCTCAGATATTTTCAAAATTCCACAATGGAGTCAATGATCCCAAAGGACAAGAAAATATAATCTACACTATGATGTAGGGCAGGGAGACGTTTTACCGCAGCCACACATTCCCACACATCAGCTGTAGTGAAGTTAAATATGTTCTATAAAAAGGTTATCCTTTGGAACCAAGGAATACACCACAGAAGTGAAAAATATGGAGTGTACATGTTTTCTGGGCCAGACTAGCTAGTTTCGGCCAATTAGGCCTCATCAGTGACCCTGGAAAAGGTTCTGTTCATTTTAATTTAGTTTCATGTCGTTTAATAATTTTAAACCTAGCTGTAGAATTTACACCATAGTAATTCTTTTCAACTGGTTGTATAAAATGACAGAAATACAGAATGACCTGTCCATTTGAAATGACGGTACAGGAAAGTGTCATTTTTTTAGGCTTACTTATTCTCCGATAGTATTCGATAAATCTTGTTTTTAACATGCGAATATTTTGCCCGACGTCCTGCATTTTACAATTTGCAGTCTGTCAGGTTATCACATATATCAGATCTGTAGACTTAAATGTCAAATCGGATCTACAATCTTAAATCGTGGCCTCGTATCAGAAGAGTTTGCTTTCTTTAACAGAAGTTATAGAGGGTAAATTTGACTGATCAAAGATGGAAATAGGTATTGCGAATGTTCAACAAATCGTCCAAATATCTAGATGTCCAGCTAAAAGCTTCAATAAAAGTTACTTACCTGCAATAACAGCTACAGGATGGCTCGTTTCTATAAGTATATATCGGCAATAGAGACCACAAATTATATGGAAAGTGTCCAGCTCGTTGATGGTAGTTGTGAATCCATCTTCTATTGGCTGACCGCTTGGGTCGTGCTGGAAATAAAAGTGAAGGCAATATCAAGAATAGATACAGTCACCTGGCACATCCCATCCAAGACCTCGAAGGGAAAGAAACACGGATATAACATACTTTACTATAATGGAAACGTCATAGGCGGAAAGCCAAAAGGATAGTTACTTTCCAGCAAAATGGCCAAATGAGTCAACAAAATGAACACATAGTATAAAAAAATACATGAAAAGATGAACGAACTTTAATAATAATAATAAACCACGACAGGAAAACGTCTTGGAAGAACCAGTAGGAAATATATTTTTATTTTATTTTTAATGTGATGCAAAAATGCTTTTTCACTTCTGAAGAGCACGAGAATGATACTTTATGGTCATTTCAGAAAGTGTTTGAAGCTCTCGCCTTTCTACGTCGTACTTGATAATATTTATATAAGCTTTGGTACTAAATTATTAAACAAAGTGCTGGTATCCCGATGGTTACGATTTGCGCACCCATTGTGGCTGATATGTTCTTGTTGTGTTACGAAATAGACTTCATGATGTCCATTTCCGTTGAAAACAAATCTAAAGTCATAGGAAATAAAGAGAAACGATCAGGAACTGACACCTTCGGATCCAAAATTGTTCCCACAATATCAATAGGGAGAAAGCGACGACAGTAAAAAAACGGACCACAGGTAAACAGTGCCAGCAGCTCTTTCCAAAATAGGTGGTGACTCAGAATATCCAAACCTAACTAAAAGGAGCAATGTACATAATGGGGAAAAGAATCAGAATCACCAATCAACAACATGACAAACATTAGACTGGAAAGACAAAGATAACTGAAAATGAACTAGAAATCGTGTTTGTAAAACACAATGCCCCAACCGTATGCTTGCCCCTAAATGACCAATTTTCAAAGGCCATAACCAAATGCATGTGTGTGTGTGCATGCATGTATGTGTGTCTGTCCATGCATAAATGCGTGTGTGCATGTATGCATGCATGCATGCATGTGTGAATGCATGCATGAACACGTACATGCATGCCTGCATAAATGCATGTGTGCATGCATGCATGTATGTGTGCATGCATGCATGTATGCATGTGAGTACATGAATGCATGGGTGTATGTGAACATGCACGTGTGCGTGCATGCATGCGTGCATGAGTGTGCATTTATGCAAAAGTGTGTGCATTTATGCATGAGTAGTGCATACACATGCATGTGCATGTATTTATGTGAGTTGCATGCATCATGCATGTGTGCATGAGTAAATGTGTGCATGCATGTGTGCTTGTATGTACGCATGTGTGTGAGTGATTGCATTTATGTATAAGTGTGTGTGCATGCATGCATGTTATTGCATTTAAGTATCTGAGCATGCGTGCATGAGTTTGTGTGTGCATTCCTGCATGCAGGTGTGCTTGCATGCAAGCATGCATGCATGCATGTGTTAGTGTGAGCATTTATGCATCAGTGTGTGTGCATGTATGAATGTGAGTTACATGCATCATACATGTGTGCATGAGTGTATGTGTATATGCATGTGTGCTTGCATGCACGCATGTGTGAGTGATTGCGTTTATGTATAAGTGTATGTGCATGCATGCATGAGTACATGTACATGTATGTAAGTGCATGCATGTATGTGTGCATGCGTGCATGGGTGCATGCAAGTGTGTGTGTGTGCTTGCATGTGTACATGCATGTGTGTGTATATGTGTGTGCGCATGCATGCATGTGGATACATGCAAGAAAGTGTGTGTGTGTGTGTGTGTGTGTGTGTGTGTGTGTGTGTGTGTGCCTGCATGTGTACATGCATGTGTGTTGGTGTGTATATGTGGTGTGCATGCATGCATGTGTGCATGTATGCGTGCATGCATGTGTGAGTGCATTCATGCATGTATGTTTGTATGCATGCATGTGTGCATGCATGCATGAGTGTATGTGTGCATGCATGCATGCATGCATGTGTGATTGTGTGCTTTTGTGCATGCATGCATGAGTGCATGCATGTGCATACATGTATGTGCATGCGTGCATGAATGCATATGTGTGGGCATGTGTAATGCATGTATGTGTTTGCATGTGCATGCATGCTCGTGTGAAAAAAATACGTGTCCCTTAATTTTCCATGAGGAATCCATATATGAAATTTCAAACCGTAGCACACACGTTTCTCCGGTTATGCTATGCATCAAAAGCGTCACGGACGGACGAAAGAAGAAGAAGCAGTATGCCCTTTCTTCGAAGTTGGTGGCATAACAACCAAAAAGAGGAAGAAACAGAATCATCAAATTAACAACATATATAATTAGGGAAAGAATCAGAACCACCAATACAAAACATGAAAGAAGCACAGCAAAAGCGCCCCAATGGATCGATCAGTAAAAATACCTGTCGGTTTTAAGTAAACATTACATGATCCTAACCTCTGGTGAAAGAATGTGCACTGTACTGGTTGACCGCTTACGTATAATATGTTCTAGAAAGGGTTATCCTTTGGAAGCAAGAAATACACCACAGAACAGGAAAATATGGAGTGTACATGTTTTCTGGGCCAGACTAGCTAGTTTCGGCCATTTAGGCCTCATCAGTGACCCTAAAATATTTTCAAAATTCCACAATAGAATCAATGATCCCAAAGGACAAGAAAATTAAAACTAAACTATGATGTAGGGCAGGGAGACGTTTTACGGCCGCCACACATTCCCAGGCACCAGCTGTAGTGACGTCAATTATGTTCTAGAAAGGGTTATCCTTTGGAAGCAAGAAATACACCACAGAACTGGAAAATATGGAGTGTACATGTTTTCTGGGCCAGACTAGCTAGTTTCGGCCATTTAGGCCTCATCAGTGAACCTCAAATATTTTCAAAATTCCATAATGGAATCAATGATCCAAAAGGACAAGACAATATAAACTACACTATGATGAAGGGCAGGGAGACGTTTTACGGTCGCCACATTCCCAGACACCACCTGTAGTGACGTCAAATATGTTCTAGAAAGGGTTATCCTTTGGAAGCAAGAAATACACCACAGAACTGGAAAATATGGAGTGTACATGTTTTCTGGGCCAGACTAGCTAATTTCGGCCATTTAGGCATCATCAGTGACCCTCATATATTTTCAAAATTCCACAATGGAATCAATGATCCAGCCTACCCAGGTAAAGTGTGAATAGGTAACTATCCAGCTCAAAAATGACCAAAACCCCCATTTTCACAGTGGTTCAAGCAAGAATTTGTTTGGTCCGCGTGAAGGTTTCCTAACTCATCAGTGAATCAACTTGGTAAAAAAAGAAATCACAATCAAAACCATGTTGACGCAAGGATAAAGACTCGACAGTAAAATGTGCTGGGCCATCCGATGCTGAACACAACGTCACAGGAACACCGGAAGAAAAAGAAACCAATAGTTGAACCCCGCTGGACCATGTAATAGACATAAAAGTTCCAGCTCCGACCAGCTAATAAATATCCTTAAGCCAAAGCCATCATAGCGTCTGTACCCCGATCCACCGGCGTAAATTTAAGAAGGAAAGCATAATGTCTGACCGTGATTAGCTTTAACACAATGCATGCAGACTGCTGAATAGTATTTATATTATATCCAGTGCGTTTGTAACGTTAAAAAGTTTTCTGAAATTGTTCCGAAAAGTTAGGTTTTGCTTTTATTTTTTCTTATTTTATTTTGTAATGTAGCCAAAAAAGTCAGGCTGTGACATTCCCTCCAGCAAAAGTCAAATTGATAGTGTCGGCGATAAATCTCAGAAAATGTTTTCCAAAATTATTGCTATCGATAACCTTAATGTAGTAGTTTTGGCGTTACACTTTATTTTGAGTGGTAAATCAGCTACATGACTTCATTACGAAAACACGCCTATACCAATACATTGTAGCCTTTATCGCCGAAAAAATGAAAATTTTAAGATGAAAAATTGTGATATTTGTTTTTTATTTCTGCTCAAAATATAGAACGTGGGTACTCATTAGAACCGCCTCATCGAGGCGGTTCTAACGAGTACCCACAGTCTATATTTTAGAGCAAAAATAAGAAAAATAAGGTTTACCCCTATAAACCCCAGTTTCACTTTATAAAAGTGGGGTTCGAGTGGGTCAAAATTATATAGGCGTGTTTTCGTGATGTGACACTCTTGCGAAGCAGCTGTGTAAAATCGATTTCAGACCCACCCCGCCCCCGTCCCCACAAGTGGAATTCGTTTCACTGACCGTTCCAAGGCGGTTCTTCTGTCGCTGTCTATTTTTATGGTTTGTCTTTTGAGTGTGTGTATCACATGTTATTTATATATCTGCAGCTAAATATAGGTCTACTTTCACTTTCGTTTGGTAATGATTGCGAATGGTTTATTAGAATTGCTTGTAATTACGTTCAACAAGCCTATGCAGTCAATAGCCTCATGAAACCTGACTTTATATGATATCACGTGAACAAGTTCGTGAAATGAACACCCCCTAAACCCCACTTTATAAAGAAAAAACTGGAGTTTATGGAGGGGGTAAATATTATTTTTCTTTATTTCTGCGCCAATACAGAGATTGTGGGTACGCGTTAGAACATAGAATCGCCTCAATGAGGCGGTTCTAACGAGCACCCACAACCTATTTTTGAATTTCGAATAAGACAAATATCATGGATTTTCATCAGAAAAATAGGCCCCCGCGCATCGGGGCTTGAAGAAATAGATGGGCTGCAGGATGCTTCCACGCAGAGCTGAAACCGACCGCACACGAGTACTGGTAAACCGCTTAGTGGATCTAAGCCTGCCCAGGCAAAGCTGTACGAGTCGGTCCGTCCATGCTTATAAACCCTATTGGTTTCATTGGGCGACAGGGCTTGAGATGTCATTTCATCTCAATGTCGGGTAAAAGTCCCACAAATTTGGAAGCAACGTCTCCAAACTGACCTATACAGTGTTGATGGGGACGTTAAAACTCAAATCAAACAAACAAACATGCTCTCCCTTTCGCTGATTTAAGAAGGACAGTTGTCAGTTTCTGGCAGAAGAATGTGCACTGTACTGGTTAACCGCTTACGTATAAGCCTGTCCAGGAAAAGTGTGGATAGGTAAACTGACCGGCTCAAAAATGACCTGAAATATTGTTGACTGGGTCGTTAAATTCAAATATAAACAAACAAAATTATCACATTGGTGTCGCGGTGGTGCAAAGAAGAGTTTCACGCGTAGTTTACAAACGTGCATCGCGATTACTCACCCGTGCGACATTGTGCATTTTTATATCTCTAAAATGGCTACTTTTCTGATGAACGAATCCGTGAATTTTTTCTTGTTTACATAATCATGTATACTGAAAACATAGATTGTAGGTGCTCGGTAGAACCGCCTCATTTTGGCGGTTGTATCGAGTACCCACAACAACCAATGTCTTGGAGCAGAAATCATGAAGAAAAATAATGTATACTGCAGTACACATGCTGTTTGTTCTCTCTATATATATATGTGTGGCTTATGTGGGTTTTCATTTCACGTGATGAACATTAATGCACTTTTTTAATATTTTGCTCGTAAAAATCTGTTTTACATGGGATTTTTTCTTCTTCACGGATTTAATAACGTAATGAATATGGTTGTTGTTGTTTCCAGTTTCCCCGTGTCGCGGGTCGTCAGCTGGTGGGGTCCCAGGGAACGAATCCATTCTGTCACTACACCGTAGCCGTTCGTTGGTATCCCCATTTCACGTTGCCGGTGAATGGGGAGACCATCGCTCGGCTCCAGCCCCGTCCGTCCGTGTCTATCGTAAGTACGCTGCAGTCGGTCCATTTTGTCTTCTACTCGACGTTATAATTTTTTGCTTGTCAATATGCCGAACCGTGTCAGAGCAGGAAAGGGTCCTGTAGGTGGAGTTTTTCGCCTCACGTCCCAGGTGTCTCCGAACCAACGGGCATCCCCTTGCCCTATAGCCATTCGCCGCGCTCCGTCCTGAGGGGTTTGTGAACGTTGCCGTGACCTTTCCAGGTCTCGGTGGGGCTTATATTTTGTCTTCCCGTTTGCTTCAGGAGTGCATGTGTCCTGTCGCTAACGGGCACCTTTAGTTGTCGGAGTTTCTGGGCTAGGAATCCGTTCTTTTTTCAAGGGCGGTGGTTGTGTTGCACAGTTCCAATGTGAGCCTTTGTTTCGGTGCAATGTAGGATAGTTGTAGTAATTTTGGAACTCCATTCTAAAGCTTTTGGCTCCGTTTTTGCACTGTATGTAAGTTTTAGCAGTGCTGTGCCTTGGGTATTGCGGATTGCCGCAAAGGGGTGTCGGTTGTTTTTGTGTAACGGGGTAGGCTCCGAGTTTGAACTTATCTTTAAGGTGATCGTTTAGCGGTTATTTTTGTTTGATAGTTTTTGTTGCAATTTGGAAGACGTTTCTAAAGATTGCTATACACGTTTTATGTTACGTGTTTTGCACCTTATATCCAATCTGAGGATTTCCGAGATGTAAAGTTTTTTAGCCATTTTTGGTTAGTATTTCTCCTGCTTTTTGTAACAATTTTGATACATGTGTATTGGTATTTTTGTTTTTTATTTTTTTTATTTGATTTTTGTATATTAATGTAACGTATGTACATTTTACATTGTTTGGTCTGTTTCTCAGCTTGTTGAGTGGTCTACTTTTTAAGTATATATGCGGGCGGATGTGCGGATGTTTGTTTTTTCTTGTGCCTTAAAGGTGGTGTTGTCCGTTTTAGGGCAAGCCCACCCGCTAACAGTGGCTGGGGAGGATAGTTTTTGTACCTGCAAGATTGTGCTAGTGGTTTATTTTTTGTGTTTTTCGTTTATCTGTACATACTATATGTAACATAATTACGTGAAGTACCGGCCTACGTCATCGCGGGCTTGAATTCGTATTTATTTTGCTAGTGAGTGACTTCTATCGCGGAGGATGTGCAAAGTAGGTCAATCCCTTTTTATGCATTTGCCATTTTAAGTTAAGAAAAAGTGATGCCTTCCTCCACGTAGGATGCCGCACTCTGCGGGACCATAAGTGGGTCAGTTTGAGTCGCAATGTTTGCATATCATTAACGCATCCTACGTGAAGGAAGGCACCATAGGAGAAAAGTGTATTCCTGCCTAGCCATTTTGAGGCCCGATACAATGTTTGCCGATCTCGTTTGTGGTGTTGTCCTTTTTGGGACAGGCCCATCCGCCCACAGTTGCTGGGAAGGACAACTTTTGTACCTACAAGGTTGTGCTTGTAGATTATATTTGTGTGTGTGTGTTTTTGTTTTGTTTATTCTGTACATACAATATATAACATAGTAAAATGGCGTGTTGGCTTCCGCCGTCTCGGGCCCAAATTCGTATTTATTTTAGTTAGTGGGTGACCTCTATCGCGGAGGATGTGGAAAGTAGGTCTATCCCCTTTTCTGCTTTTTCGTTTGAAGTTAAGAGAAAGTGATGCCCTCCTCGACGCAGGATGCCGTATTCTGTGGGACCGTAGGAGGGTCATTTTGTGTCGCCATGTTTGTATATCATTATTGCATCCTACGTGAAGGAAGGCACCATAGTAGAAAAAAAGTATTCTTGCCTAGCCGTTTGGGGACCCGAGACAACGTTTGCCAATCTCTTTAGTCAAAGTGGTAAGTGCAAATTGTTATATAATCATGTAGGTCGCATACAAGCGTCCGCCTGCGCACGTGCGCAGTCGAGCGCTCCTATGCGGTCTTGTTTTTAATGTTTCATAATTATTTACACAAATAAAAATGTTTGAAATCGCTTTTTTTGAGAAAACTCTTCTTCTTCTTCTTCTAACTCCAGGTTTTTGATCTTTCTTTTCTATACTATCCTCTCTACTGTATTCCTATCCTACAACTATCGCTATGGGCCTTCATGCGGACTGAACAAATTATTTGTCTAAATCGCGACGGAAGTAAGGGCGAGGATTGTGGCCACGTAAAATCGATTTAAGCCCCCCAGTGGAAATCTTTCCACTGACCGTTCCAAGGCGGTTCTTCTGTGGCGATTTATTTATGTTGTTGTTTGTTACTTACTGTGTGTATCACTTGTCTCTTTTAATTTTGGATGGCCATATGGCCATTTTGTGGGAAAGTAACTGTCCTTATGGCCTTCCTTTGTTTAGGTTTCCATTATGGTCTAGTCGCTTGATGTTTGTATTTGTTTCCCTTTGGTGTCTTTGGTGGGTGGAGTAAGTTAATTGTATCGATTCCTGATCTTTGTTTTACTTCTACTTTGAAGAAATATATGGGCTGCATGATGCTTCCACGCAGAGCTGAATCCGGCCCGCACACTAGTACTGGTAAACCGCTTAGAGGATCTAAGCCTGTCCAGGAACCGCGGTGCGAGGCGGACCGCCCATGCTTAAAAACCCTATTGGTTTCATTGGGAGACAGGGCTTGAGATGTCATTTCATCTCAATGTCGGGTAAAAGTCCCACAAAATTGGAAGCAACGTCTTCAAAATGACCTATACAGTGTTGACGGGGACGTTAAGCCTCAAATCAAACAAAAAAAACAACTATCGCTATATCTACCTACCTAGTGTGGTTGTATGTTGTTTAGTTTCGCGTGGGTGGTTGTGTGTTAAAAGTCTTCCTTCAGGGTCGCGCTAAGTCATGCCCTAGTTAGTTTGTTAATTACCCTTGTCTGCATTGATATGTGGCCATCTTGACCGTCTGTCTTTATTACGGTCATGGCGCGATTTGCTGTTTTAGGTGATTTATATGTTATGCGACAAGGGCAGTACGGAGGGCTGTATGATATACCAGGCGAGATGCGGTTTTTTAGTCGTGGTGGTATGCAAAAGGCCCTTTTGAGGGCCCCCAGGTCATTCCGTTTGGGTAACCTTATAATGTACATCCTTTATTCGAAAGCGAAAGTTGCGAAAAAAGAAAGAAAGAGATGTGATAAGGCGTCTTGTTTCTTATTTCTGTCCCACTTTTCTATATGCGTTCCTGAAGTAGAGGCTTTGTTTGCTAGTGTGCTGTTGTGCCGTTCTCCTTTGGGTTGTGTGGCTCTTGATCAGCCAGGATTTTGACGCAACGCCCCTAAGTGCAAAGTCCAAGGACCGCAACCACAGTGCTACGTCTCGTCCTGATTTCCCGTTTGCCTCACCCCCTCAGGAGGGGCTGGGCGATGGATTTATCTTGTGGTGGGTCCATGCCCAGTCCCGGCGTGCTTTCGTGTGGTCCTCTTTCGGACTGTGTAGCTCCCGATCAGCTAGTACTGTGGTGCATCGTTCATAAGTGCAAAGCCAGTGGGCCGCAACCACAACGCTACACCTTGTTTTAACTTCTCGCTTGCACACCCCTCTGGCGGGTGGGTCGGGGCTATGGATTTTCCTTGTGGTGGGTCCATGCCCCGTTCTGCTATGGTCTTCTCACAGTGATCCAGGGATCGCTGTCACCGAAAGGCACTCCTAAGTGCAAAGCCGAGGCCGCAACCACAGCGCCTATCGTTGACTTTGTTCCCCTTTTCGCTGTGAGACGGTCGCCCTTTGATCACTACGGCCCTTTTTGGTTGGTAGCGTCTAAGGTGCGGTTAGAATATTTATTTTTACTGTTCTGAACTCGGGTCTCTAGAGATTTTGGTTTAAAGTATGTATTCTCGTACGGGGTGTGTTTTACGGTACAATGCGATTAAATTTAGTCTGCGCCCTTAGTGTTCCCCTATATTTTGTCCAGGTAGTTTGTTTTCGCAAAGAATTTGAAGACCGCGTCCCTCATTCCCTGTGAATTTAGATTGAGTAGAGAAACCGCGTTTATCTCCCCTTGGTATCCTAATGTTGTCAGTTCTCCCTTCAGTTCCCTTCTGGCGGGGCCGTGTGCGGGGCACTCTGCGAGGTAGTGTTGAACGCACTCCACCCCGCCACAGTGCGCGCATAATAGATCGGCCTCGCTATAGAAGATGTTGTGTGCATTTAGTCCGTTGACCCCTGGTCTTAGTCGTGTATATATGCGATCGAGCTTTCGGCTGTCGCTATATTGTACCAATTTCGGGGTCAAAGACTGACAGATCGAGTGTCTTAATATGTTCTATAAAAGAGTTATCCTTTGGAAGCAAGGAATACACCACAGAAGTGAAAAATATGGAGTGCACATGTTTTCTGGGCCAGACTAGCTAGTTTCGGCCAATTAGGCCTCATCAGTGACCGTCAGATATTTTCAAAATTCCACAATGGAATCAATGATCCCAAAGGACAAGCAAATATAATCTACACTATGATGTAGGGCAGGGAGACAGCCGTGTTGTCCCTGCCATATGCGCGCCCATTCCTTTTTGATGCTGGCCTTAATGATTGCGTATACTTCTTGTGGGGTGGGGAGGTAGTCAAGTGCCTTTCCCCGGGTCAGAGCTTCTTTGGCCAGTGTGTCTGCGCGCTCATTCCCCTGCACGTTGCAGTGTGAGGGGATCCAATCTATGTTCAGGGTGATATCTTGTTTTAGAATTTTGTGTATTAGGATATGAATGTCCGGCAGTATATCCGGTCTTGTAGTGCTATTCCCAGAGTTTATGCTTTGTATTGAGCTTAATGTGTCTGTTAGTATAACAACGCCATCGGGTTTTTGTTCCTGTATCCATTCCAAAGCTTTTTGTATGGCTATAAGTTCTGCAGTGTAGACTGTTAGGTGCTGGTTAAGTTTGAATTTTTGGTCGAAGTTTTATTCTGGTATTGTGAAAGCACACCCCGTTTCTTTTTTGTCAGCATCTTTGGTTCCATCAGTGAAAATTTTAAGCACTTGCTTATAGTTTTCACTGATGTGTGATTCTGGGATCTCAATGCATTCTTCTGTGATGTTTCATTTTTCTTTATGACACCCGTTAGTGTTGCTTTTGCGCATAGGCTTCTTATGATGAGGCCTAATTGGCCGAAACTAGCTAGTCTGGCCCAGAAAACATGTACACTCCATATTTTTCACTTCTGTGGTATATTCCTTGCTTCCAAAGGATAACCCTTTTATAGAACATTCTTAAGTTAAAAACTTCCGGATATGTTTTTTCCGCTGTTTTGACCTGGTCGAGGTCATGGTTTTTAATTAGGTCCTGGACTTTGATAATATAGGGTATCTTTCCTCTTAACCTATCTCTTTTAACATGATTGGGCTTGTCGGCGATCATTTGGTTTATGGGGAGACTTTCCCTAAGACTGCTTGAGCGGGCCCAGTACTTGAGTTGCAGTTCATCCCTCCGCAGGTGCAGGGGCATGACGCTGTATTCAATCTCCAGGTCCAGGTTCCGCGTTCCCCTGTATGCCCCAGTAGCGATTCGGAGGGCTGTGGCCTGTATGCTATCTAGTTTTTTCAGGTGTGAGGGCGTAGCAGACGCGTATGCTTGGCAGCCATAATCAATTATGCTTCTTATGAGTGTTGTGTACATTTTGATCAGGGTTTTCTTGTCAGCTCCAAAGTTTGCCCCTGAGACCGCCCTGAGCACATTTAGGTCCCGCTGGGACCTGGACACCAGGTTTTCAATGTGCAGTCTCCATGTTAGATTGCTGTCAAAGTACATGCCCAGGAATTTGGCATGACCGGCGTACTTTATTTCCTGCCCGTGATACGTTAGCCTGGGCATGCCGTTTGTATGTGCGAAATTTCTATTGTAAACTACCACTGTTGTTTTTTCAGTTGACAATTTGAAGCCCCAGTTTGTAGCCCAATCATGTATGGCATTTAGCGCTTTTGTAATGCAGGAATGGCACTTTTCGTTTTTTTTCGCGGTTTTCCAAACTAAGCCGTCATCCGCGAACATGGATATTTCCAGCGGTAATGCATTAAGTGTTTCCTGCAGTGTGTTCATTAATAGGTTGAAAAGGATCCCTGGGGGGAACCGTTCTCGCATTCATAAAAACCGGACACCTCGCTACCTATTTTTACGTTCATTTTTCTATCAGTCAAAAAGTCTCTGATCCAGGTTAACATTTTTCCTTGTGTCGCGGGTTTGTTTTAGGGGCTGATCTAGATTACGCTCCCATGCCCACGTGGATTCTCAATATCAAGCAAGCCTGCAAATATATTACAAAAATATATTTAACATGAAACAGTCATATATAGTAATGAGATGATGTTATGTCAACAATGGTTGAAAGGCGAATGCCAAAATGTATCAAATTACACAAATAACATAAATAACGCAATGACAAAACATGGATGGACATACAAGCTACCCCATTGGTATTAAAAGTAACATTAATGTGTCATTAATGTTAGATTTAACATCAATGTCCCTTTGCTACCCCACCTTGCCAACGGACAGGATTCCCGAAATGTCATGAAAACAAAGATTCTTATCGAGTACCCACAACATCTGTTGAACATATTTTGGGTATCACAATATATCAACTAATGTAATGATGTCTAGATGAAATGAAATGTAACTTACATACCTGCAAATATATTACAAAAATATATTTAACATGAAACAGTCATATATAGTAATGAGATGATGTTATGTCAACAATGGTTGAAAGGCGAATGCAACGGAGCATGGTGACAGAGGTTAACAGTAAGTGAGCATGCAAATTACTACGCCTTAACGCTACACTACATCACACTACCTGTACCTGTTTCAATGGGATTGGACTTTTGCTGGTCAATATAGAAATGTTGAAAATATAGGACAAGGGAAATAAAGTTAAACAAACGCAAGTGAGTTATATATTTATTTCGCCCTGTGACATATTTCCCCACTTCGCTGAATGTCGTCCCGACATTCACAATAAAATTAAGGCATGTAAACAGAATAACATGAAATGATGCGTGATATTGAAAGTTTGAGTGTTTGGATGTTCTGATATGCAATCAGAAAATCGCATAAATATGCATCAAAAGCATATTCCACAGAATGACTTTGAATGAATGAATTGTATTCTGACAGGCAATCAGAAGACTAAACAGAAGCTGTTCACAAAAACAACTTTCAAAATGATCACATAAAAGAGCGCGTGTATGTCTGCCATAACATAAACGCAAACGCACGATGACATATAACAACAGCTTCATAAATGTGCTTCCTGAATGAAAAGAAAATAATAAAATGTTAAAACAATTACGACAATGTGTGCCATGGTCTTCGGGCTTGATGTTATACTTTCTTGACGTACCTGTAATTGACAACAAGTTCAAATCAATTGCTACAAGACAAAGCCTCGAAATACCTAAATCACGCTGGTCAACACACAGGCTATATCAACGCAAATAAATATTACGAGCATGTCTGCACTAAATGCCAACCTTTACATTATCAGCAGATATGATACGAGACAAGGACTCGAAACACGCAAATTGCGTTGATCAACACAAAGCTATATCAACACAAATGCATATTACGAGGATGTCTCGAAATATCGAAACTGTAAATCGTTAACATTATAAACATTGTTGTTATCACAAGGTACCAATTCATTCTCCTGAAAGGAACTTATAATACATGATCTGTCATACAATAACATGATTACATAAATCATACACTGAACTTGATACTGGAGGTCTTTCACATTAAAATTGTGAATGGTTAAAATTACCATTCGAAATATAGCCGACCTATATACTTATGTATCAAGTCACTCTGCATTTTATTATCATTTATAATGATAATTCAAACATTAACGAAAATACATTGTTCTAATTGAACATAACTACTCAGCCCTTTGATAGCAGCACATTAGAACAGAGGCGAATGATTAACAGTAGCTAAAATACAGGTATATTAAACCACCACAGTATAGCATCAGTCATGAAGCTATTACTGAGGTTAAGTAAAAATTAAAACTATTTACACACTGGAACAAAATATACTAATTTGGATTCCCTTTTGCCAAGGGCTTACCAAAAACAGACCCTGCAAACATAGCAGTGTACTACTGTTTGAACACCCAGTCATCCGAGCTCATCCAAGCCGGTTTCCTTTTTACTCTGGGAGCACGTTTAGGAGGCGCCTCAAAGGCCTCTACTGGCTTCGTCCTTGGTAACAAACCAGGACTACCGGGCTGTCGACGCATTGGAATAGTATATCTGTCAGGCATGCGATCACTGTCATCTTTCGGTTCAGATGATCCTGCTTGGGTTGGTTCATGTGTTGTACTGTCCAAATCTACTGAACCTTTATGATGGTCGCCATTTAAAACCGGGTCAGATGAGTCGTCCGACTGAGTAGCTCTAGTAGGCTGGTTACTCGGTAAGCCCATGAATGGCAAAAGGAGGTTCCTATGGAGCGTCCTGATCTTCTTGGACTTGGAACTGTCCAGTTTGACAGTATAAACTGGTATTTCTGGATTGGGCTGCGACACGATGACATATGGCTCGCGCTCCCAACGATCAGCAAGCTTCTGCTTCCCTCTGAGTCCAACGTTCTTAACAAGGACACGATCACCGGGGTGGAGTAAACCGGAGCTCCTGACTTTAAGGTCATAATACTTCTTATGATGGGCAGAACTGCGCTTTGCTGTCTCTTTGGCAGTCTTATAGGCGAAGTGGAGCCTATCCTGAAGCTTTCTTACATATTCGGTCTTAATGACGGCAGACAGGGAATCCGTTGACAAGCCAAGGAAAGCATCTATTGCTAACCTTGGATGCCGACCGAACATGAGAAAGTGCGGAGAGTACCCAGTGCTGTCATGAAAGGTAGCATTATATGCATGGACCAATGTAGGAACATGTGCCTTCCAGTCACTCTTCTGGTACTCTTCGAGTGTGCCCAACATCTTCAGGAGCGTCTGGTTAAAGCGCTCACATTGGCCATTCCCCATAGCGTGATAGGGTGTTGTCCTTGACTTCTCCACTCCAGCGATCTCACACAGCTCCTTGATGAGGTTAGACTCAAAGGTCTGTCCTTGGTCGCTGTGTATTCTCGCTGGAAAGCCATAGTGGACAATGAAATTGTCGAACAACACCCTGGCTGTCGTGCGGGCTGTCTGGTTTCTTGTGGGAATAGCCTGCGCGTAGCGTGAGAAATGGTCCGTGATTACCAAAATGTTCTCTACGCCTCCCTTAGACCGTTCGAGGGACAAGTAATCAATGCAGATGATTTCCATTGGCGCGGAGGAGACGATGCTGACCAGGCCGGCAGTCTTATCCTGGCGAGTTTTCCGTAGAATGCAACGGTTGCATTGTCTCACTCTATCCTTGATGTAGGAGTCCATCCCAGGCCAAAAGAATCTCTGCTTGATTAGAGAAGTTGTTCTGTCTCGACCCTGGTGGCCAAGATCATCATGCAAAGCATGAAAAACAACTTCCCG
This sequence comes from Lucinisca nassula, assembly GCA_963580285.1. Classification (NCBI taxonomy): domain Eukaryota; kingdom Metazoa; phylum Mollusca; class Bivalvia; order Lucinida; family Lucinidae; genus Lucinisca; species Lucinisca nassula. The sequence continues at coordinate 189,695,657 of OY757013.1, read as the reverse complement.
GAACGCCATAGGAAGAACAAGCTGCTGAAAATCTTGCCCATTCAATGCAACTTTCCTGTACAGAATGCCCTGTGAAAGGAAGAGACGATCCACATCTTTGAAGTACCGACGATCAACTGTAGAATTTTCTTGGGTCTGCGGAGCAGTCACCCTAGAACCTGTCTCAAGATTGTCGACAATGTACTTCAGTGTAGGGTCTTTTCTCTGAGCCTTACGCCAGTCTCTTGAAGACAAACCATAAGTTTCAAGAAGCTCTTCCGGGACGTTCTCTGCAGCGGTCACATTGCAGTTCAAGGCAACACTTTCAACAAATGGGTTTGCTACAGTTGTCGACTGGCAAACGGCCTTCATCACCTCAGGAAATATTAGATTGCCTTCCTGGTTATCATCTTTCCTTGAAAGACCATCAGCATCAGCGTTGTTCCTTCCACTCCTGTACCTTATGCTAAAGCTGTAATTAGCAAGAGAAGCTACCCATCTCTGTCCTGTCGCATCGAGCTTGGCTGTGGTGAAAATGTAAGTTAGAGGGTTGTTGTCGGTAACAGCCTCAAACTTACTTCCATATAGATAGTCATGGAATTTTTCCACCACTGCCCACTTCAGTGCCAAGAACTCGAGCTTGTGAGCGGGGTAGTTCTTTTCTGATTGCTTCAAACTTCTGCTGGCATATGCAACGACTCGTTTCTTTCCATCTTGCTCCTGATACAGTACTGCTCCTAGCCCATTTATGGAGGCATCTGTATGAAGCTCAAAAGGACGACTGTAGTCTGCATATGCTAGTACAGGAGGGTTTGTGAGATGGCTGATGATGACGTCGAAGGCGCATTGCTGTTCTTCATCCCATCTAAATGGCGTTCCCTTGGTTGCAGCTTTCTTCTTAGCTTTAGATCCTGTTGGGTGCCCAATCAACAGATCATTATGTGGTCGAGCAATTGCGGCATATCCCTTGATGAACCTACGATAGTAGCCCGTAAATCCTAGGAACTTACGGACATCCCTCGTGGTCTCGGGAACAGGCCAGTTTTTCACTGCCTCTATTTTGGAAGGATCGGTGTGTATACCATCCTCAGACACTACATGTCCAAGATACACCACTTGGCTTCTAAACAATTCGCACTTAGAAGGCTTTAGTTTTAGGTTATACTCCTGCAAACGTTTAAATACTGCCTCTAGCCTTTCAATATGCTCTTCAAAGGTTCTGGAGAAGATGATAATATCATCTAGATATATGAGACAATCTCTCAGGTTGAGCTCGCCCATACTCCTCTCCATAAGCCTTTGGAATGTTGCCGGAGCGTTGCATAACCCAAACGGCATGCGATTGCATTCAAAGAAGCCAAGCGGACCAGCCTGGAATGCTGTCTTCGCCTTATCTTGCTCCCTGAGCTCCACTTGCCAGTAGCCACTTTTTAAATCTAAAGTGGAAAAGTATTTGGCACCGGCAAGCAAGTGCAATGTATCGTCAATCCGAGGGATGGCATAAGCGTCTTTGATGGTGCGCTGATTCAGTCTTCTGTAATCAATGCAGAATCTGATGCTTCCATCCTTCTTCCTGACGATCACCACATTGGAGCTGAAGGGGCTGGACGATTCCCTAATCGCGCCAACTTGCAACATCTCTCGAAGATGTTCTCTGACTTCTTGGATTAGGGAAGGCGGGATATGCCTATAAGGTTCCTTGAAAGGATGTTCATCTTCAAGGTGAATTTCATGTTTCACTGCCTTTGTATGACCAAGATCTAGAGGTCCAGTTGAAAATAAATGCTGCCATCGCCCTAAGTAACTCCTTGTCTCCTTCTTCTGCTCTTCTGATAGACATGACTGATCTAAGTCAACCATCTGATCGGCTGTATCAGAAGATGTTGCAGCAGTGTGCTGTTGAACGTTAGCAGAAGTTTTGGACTTGTCACTGACTGCAATGTCAGCTGATCGAAGAACAGTTACTTCTTTCAGTTCGCAAATCGGCGATTTAGCTGGAATTGTCACAGGCTTGGCAGACATATTGAAAATCTTGACAGGAACTCTAGCTGATGTACCAGGTTTACTGAGAGTGACAACCCTAGGACACACAGTCACCCTGGACGTTGCGCCTTCCTCTGCCGGTTCTGTTACCGCAGATTCAACGTCTCTTGACTTCCTAGTAAAACCTGTTACAACCTTTGATTCCATTGGTTGGAGCACAACCTTGTTTGTTGTCTTAACGATTCCTATATGCTTAGCACATATGGAATTAAAAGCAGTTCTCCAACCTTCTGGAACTTGGTCATCATTAGCATCGTCAATACTAAAATGGCGAATAATATTGGTGCCTATGATTACTGGTACATTTGCATTGTAATCAGTTAAAGACATGACCAACATTGGCACAGAAAGAGACTCTCTGTTCAAAAATGGAACATTCACATCAACCTTCACATATCCATTGTAAGGGATAGAATGTCCACCAGCAGCACGAATATCTATATCGAAATCTTCTAATGATAACAGTTCTGGTTGTGGATCAAACAGTTTAAGAGATTCTTCTGTGATGGTACTTATCATAGAACCAGAATCTATTAAAGCTTTAAGCCTAATGTTATTCACTAGAACATAATCCTCATTCTCCTTTCCTATCATCTGTTCTAATATGCTACTATTATTAGGGCTGTTACTTTCACTATCTTCGTCTCTCATCTGCCCTGCGAGAGAGACGTTCACGCGTTTAAATCACTTTTTGATTCAGTGTTTTCACTATTGTTTGGGGTGTTTCTAGGGAAAGAATTATATCCACCTCTACCCCGTCCGGGCCTACCACGGTTGCCTTGAGCTGAAGGATTTTTTTTAATTGCCTCAACACTTTTCTCTATTCCTTCCATTCTTTTCACTAAATCAATTAACAGTTTAGTATTGGTGTCTTGTTGTGCAGGCTGATGTTGTATCTCCACTTTAGAAATTCCTTTCTCTGCAGATTTTTCTTCTTTCAGAACTTTTTCTTCAATCTTCTTTTCTTTCTGATCAACACTTCTATCTTGAGTCATCTCGTACTCCTCAGCACGCACTTTTCTTCTTAACAGCTCAAAAGATGTCTTTTCCGACACAAAATAAACACGTGTCGCATTTTTAAGATCCATTCTGTGAAGACCACGCCAGAACTTATTCTTAAGCATCTGATCCTTCTGTTCTATAGCAACATGGCCTTTCTCCTTTGCTCTTTGAAATATTTCTTCTAGTCTTATGCCCCAGAGAGTTACACTTTCATTTGGCTTTTGTATAGCATTATAAAACTCCTGAAGCACACTTTCACCACTGGCTACATTGCCAAAAATACTCTCCAACTTTTCTATAATCTGCCTGCTTGTCGCATTTGGTCCTAGCGTGACCAATACCTTACGCGCTTGACCCCTGAGTGAGTTTCTAACAGCTTGACTTACTATATACTCTGGATACATATCCGACCTTATCAGGTACTCTGTTTCAAGCTTCCACTCTTCAAAACAGCTCTCGTTCTTAGGAACGGGCTCTGAACCTGAGAAGCAGTTCACAAATGGTTTCATAAAGTGCGTAATCTCCGCTTTAGGTTTGGTCGAAGATTCACTTTTTATCGCCCTATCTGTACTGGACTGGCTATCTTTAACAGTCTTTATGTCTCCGTTTTCAGCAGTCTTTGCATCATGTTTCGCTGTCTCAATTTCTGTTAATGGTTCTATATGTAGCATATTTCTTATTTCATTCTCCTTTCTGTTTAACTCTTCTTGGAGTTGATGCAAGTAAATTTCTTGTCTTTGCATTTCTTCCTCCTTTCTAGAAAATTCTGAAAAATGTTCTTGGCTGTTATTTTCTTCTATGCCAGTGAAAGTTCTAAGTCTTTCTTCCAATCTTTGAACAGCAGCATTCTTCTTTTCGAGTTCTTCTTGCATTAGGTTCCACCTTGACATCTGTGTTTCTTCTTTTTATTTCTGTTCTTTAAGTCTGTCTTCTAGTTGCTTAACATAGCTTAATATCTCCCCTCTATCATCTTGGAATGACGGGAAATCATCGATCCTTTGATCTCTGGTTATTTCTTCCTTTGGAAGATATCGGGCCTGTAGTCCGATTTCTAACTCCTCTACCTGTCTTTCTCCTGTCGCTGTTTTGCCCAACTGGCCTGGACCAATACGGTCAGGGTTAGGATAGGCACCTCTTTCTCTATGATTCTTATCTTGTGCATAGAGTCTGGCCTCCCAAGAAGACGGGCGAGAATCACCTCTATTAAACAGCTGGCTCATGTAGTCGAATCCTGTTTGCCTCATATCACTATCTTCAGGGATTAGCAATGGTAGTTTACACTTTGCTTCCCAGTGCATCTGCATCTCTGCTTGCCGCTTTTTCAACTCTTCTAATCTTCTCTTCCTTTTTCTTTCTTCTTCCTGTTGCCTTGCGAGAAGACCTTCCATCAACTCTTCTTCCTTGCTCAGCAACATCATTTTTCTCTTTCTCTCCATCTCATATTCCCTTTCCTTTTCTACAATATGCTTCATACTTTCTTTCAAGCTTTCCTCTTCCTTTTCACGTTCTCTGTTGGCAGTGGCAATTTTCTCTGTCTGCAGCATTAAGGTCCTTATCCTCTCTTCTATCAGCCGTTCTTCTGTGCTTTCTTGATTGTACTCTTTGCTTTTAGACCTGCTTATGCTGGCTGCATCCTCTGTATCTCCTCTTACTATACTCTTTCGGCTTGTGTCAAACCTATTTTGAACTGGGCCATACTCTGCTCCCCCTGTCGCCTTGGAATATTTCAAGGATTCACCCATTTCATCCTGCGCTGGATGTCGCTTCAATATTCCGGAGTTCAGTCCACCTTCGTATTTGGTTGAACTCTGTTCGGATGGTACCGGCATATGTACCCTCCGAAGCCCCAGTTGTCCTTCACTTGACCTATTTCTTAACTCATCTATCATATTGAGACTTCGCCTATCCTGAAGATCTATTTCATCTCCCTTGCCACGCAATCCTAATTGTGCTGAAAATACTGTCTCGTCTTGGACTTTTGAGAGTTCGTCTTCCATGTTATCTTGTCCTCTATATTCACTATCTATGGTGTAGTCTAGGACTGTGTATCTCTGCCAATCTATAGTTTCTTCTTTACTTTCTAGTGTCTTGGCATCTGTCTCCTCTAGCGGATATCTACTTTCCGTGGCACCTACTTGTCTGCATGGGCCTTCCATCACACTTGCAGCTTCATTGTTCCAGTCCTCTAATTGTCTTTCTATATGCTGTCTTTGTCGTCGAAGACGAGCATGACGTTCTAGCTCCATCTCTCTGATCATATCTCTTTCCTCTTGGTCTCTAACCTGTTGTCTTCTCCTTAATCTTAATTCTCTTTCACTGAATTCCTCCATTATGAATATACACTATCACTTTTGTAATGTCAGAAACATGTGTTAATACACTAAAACTAGCATGTATATATGGCAAAACACAAAAAAAATAACACTAAAGGCACTTGATATCTAAACATTGATCGGTAAGTCCAATATTTGAAAACACTCTGAATTATTGCACAAAAATGTCACAAAATTTCACATAAATACACAATATCCACAAGTATTCATTTACACATAAACACGCCATATGCTATACACGGTGTACTGCTTCCTACACAGCGCTATGTACCACTTCCTACACAGTGTTTTTTTTTTTTTTTTTTTTTTTTTTTTTTTTGAAAAGCCTTACTTGTGAAAGTAAACAATCACTTCACTAGGAAGAAGTAAGATGATGTTGAAGCTAGAGTATTGGGCAAGTCACAATGCTAAGCATTTCTAGCAGTCCACAAGAACAGGAATTCCGCTCAATAGTAGTAACAGCTGATTCTCAAGCCTTTCAAGAATCCACCATCAATCAATCAAATACTGGCAGGAGCAAGATAAACCACAAAAATGAAAAGAAAATCCCGAAAGAACAATGCAATGGATCTCTTTTCAGTACTTTGTGTACTTTGATTTTTTTTTTTTTTTTTTTTTTTTTTTTTTACCCTACAGAAAAAATCTTACCCGCTGTACAGTTTCTCCTATGGTGCATTCGTGAAAAGAAAAAGTACCGAAAATTCGCGAAAACTGACGGAAGCAATCGAGTTGTAGCGCTACAGAATAAACATGGCCATGTTTTGACATTCAATTTCCCGAAAAGATACTTTCTTCCAAAAATATTAAATTTCAGAACAAGTGCTATCAAGTATCCACAATATACATGTAGCCATGGTTATTTACCTACTGATGACCTGACACACACAAAGGCGTCATTGTATTTTATTATACACTTGTGTATAATAACCCTGTTTGCTAACTACCTAATTTGCTTAATTAAAATTTTAATTAAGCAGGGTACAAACACATTTTATTAGAAAAACAAAATGTGAATGAGAAAAAAAAAATTATAAGAAAATAAATCAAGTAAAAAAAAAAATTTGGCAGACCGAGGTTTCGATCTCACGCTATACAGCTAGTGTGATCGGTAGTCCAGTGCCTTAGCCACTAGGCTATCGAGCCGGTTACAACAGACTATGTTATTCTGTTGTATATAAAGTTTACATGTGGCGAGTAAGTCGGGCCTCTCCGTTTATTTCGTCAGTTTCTGAAAAAATCTAACAACGAATAGTTATGAGCAGTTCCAGTAGCTTTGAAATTTTGTAAAGCATTCTGAAACTGTCAATATAAGTTGATATACTGGTGAAAGTGCAAATTTTAACCAAAAACTAAAGGTTGCGGGTACTTGATAACATCGTTGTATTTCGGAATGACCTTGCCGAAAACAGCCGAGTGAAATCAGGTGAGCGGATGACTATAATGTGTTTATGTTGGACGGGTCACAGGAAAGTGGGGTGTGATTGGGTGGTATAGGCTTTGTTTATATGTTGGACGGGTTACAGGTCAGTGGGGTTTGAGTGTGTAATACGGGCTTTAACAGGGTCTACATGAGATTTTACGTCGAGGAGTGGTTTCTACATTTCAAATTAATCCTAAACTAGCTAACTATGTGCGTGTTAGTAGAGAGAGAGGTATGATGACAAAAGATGATCGAATCAATGAAAAGATAACAAACATGTATAAATGTGAACTGACATATATGTTGTAAAATGTAAACAGTCATATCGATAGCCGTTATGCAGATCTCTTTCACACCCAGACAGGTAAAATATAGACCGTCAGTATGAAGAGACCTACACTATGACGACCATTGATATACCTGTGTACAAAATAATATGGTGTTTAGTACATGTATATTTACAATGGCGCAACACTGAAAAATAAACCTATGCCAACAACTAGGAAATACATGATTAATTTGGCGATGCTAGGCAAGGTGGAATAGTATAAAGGGTCCTACCTTATAGCAATTTATCCATCCTTTCACATTAACACAAGACACACAACACAACAACACAAATATTTACAGTTCCAGATCAGGTGTACCGACCTAGACAAAAGTCACAGTTTCACACGCGATCGTTGTTGATCTTGTTGTCGTGGAATGAACCATCCAGTTTGTGATCACATCCGGTTGAACAAGAAGAATCAAAGGGCCCATGATGTTTGCAGTGAAACACGTGTTAAATGTAAACACAATAATCAAATCCGGAATACACCGAGTGACGTCACAAAATGTCAGCTCTCCGAACGGATATACATGAAGCTTGTCTCAATTGGCTGTCAACGATGAGATTGTTACACTGGCCACCATTTGTCGCGGGTTTGTTTTAGGGGCTGATCTAGATTACGCTCCCATGCCCACGTGGATTCTCAATATCAAGCAAGCCTGCAAATATATTACAAAAATATATTTAACATGAAACAGTCATATATAGTAATGAGATGATGTTATGTCAACAATGGTTGAAAGGCGAATGCCAAAATGTATCAAATTACACAAATAACATAAATAACGCAATGACAAAACATGGATGGACATACAAGCTACCCCATTGGTATTAAAAGTAACATTAATGTGTCATTAATGTTAGATTTAACATCAATGTCCCTTTGCTACCCCACCTTGCCAACGGACAGGATTCCCGAAATGTCATGAAAACAAAGATTCTTATCGAGTACCCACAACATCTGTTGAACATATTTTGGGTATCACAATATATCAACTAATGTAATGATGTCTAGATGAAATGAAATGTAACTTACATACCTGCAAATATATTACAAAAATATATTTAACATGAAACAGTCATATATAGTAATGAGATGATGTTATGTCAACAATGGTTGAAAGGCGAATGCAACGGAGCATGGTGACAGAGGTTAACAGTAAGTGAGCATGCAAATTACTACGCCTTAACGCTACACTACATCACACTACCTGTACCTGTTTCAATGGGATTGGACTTTTGCTGGTCAATATAGAAATGTTGAAAATATAGGACAAGGGAAATAAAGTTAAACAAACGCAAGTGAGTTATATATTTATTTCGCCCTGTGACACTTGAATTCCGAATTTGTTTAGTTTTAGGAGGACCCCCCCCCCACCCCCACCCCTAGTCCATAGTAGGTCGAAAGCTTTTTCTAAATCCAAAAATATCGCTACCAGTGAGTGTCTCATTAGTTTTGCCTTTCGGATGGCGGATTCCAGTCTGGTGATTTGATCAACGGTAGATCTATGTTTCCTAAAACCTGATTATCCGTTTGCTAAGAGGTTCTTTTTCTCAATGTGTGCTGTTAATCTAGATGCTACCATGGTTTCCATGATTTTACATATGGTTTATGTTAGTGAAATCGGCCTATACGATTTCGGCTCGTGGGGTCCTTGTCTGGTTTTAATATTGGAACGATGGTGCTCTCCTTCCATTGTGTAGGGAGGGTCCCCTCGTTCCAAGATTTATTTATTAGTGCGAGAAGTTGCTTTTTTCCCTTTTCTGGTAGATTGTTTAACATGTCGTAGTGAACGGTGTCTGCCCCGGGGGCGATGCTCTTTTTCTTATTAAGCGCTGTTATGCATAAGAATTTATTTTTCTGATTCCCACTTTCACCCCACTGTTGACCTAATAGTGCTATAAATATCTTGTTAATCTTCTTATAGAAGATTCTAGAAAACTGAGTCACAGATTAATTTCATTTTTGTAAACAACATGTTTACAAGGAAAAGTACTTCAGAACCTTCCAGAAAGTTCAGGTTTGCATTATTTTTAGAAAATTACCTCATCTTATTCCACAGCCCTCTGGAACATTCTAGAGAAATCTTAGGGTCTATAAAAGAGCTTGATTTTTCTCATTGAGTCAGACTTTGGAGTTTGATGTTTGGGCATTTAAGAAAAGTTATTTCTAAATTCTGTGTTGGATTGTTAAAGGATATTACTTTTCATTTTGGACTGTGAATTCTGTGGGATCAAGGAAAATAGATTCATTCAGGATATTTCATAACAGAGCTAAGTACATTTAATTTTCTTACTTCTACAGGTTAAAGTTAACTTGTAAATAAATTTTGTTAAAATTTTCCAAAAGGCTTGTTTGCTTTTTCTTTCTGCTACGCCTGGCTCGTAACAGCGCGCTCTGTAGCTCCCTATGGGAGAAGTTCGCATTGTATGCACGGCACTGGCCAGCGCGATCGGCGTTTTGAACGGCCTGCTCAATCATTGGGTCCTGCGTTTCCCTAATGCGCCTAAAATTTGGGTCTCAATTTTCGTTACTGCAGATTTTCCGGTAGTGTTGTGCTAAGATTTCTGCTTTTTCATTGTTTTCGTGATATCTTGCGTTTCCTTGTTTTAAAACTTCTACCGGTTTTGGTTTTCTCATTAAATCTTTTTATTGTGTACCAAATGTTCTTAGAATTTGTTTTATATGTGAGAGTAAACACAAAATCCCTCCAGGCTTGTTGTTTTGTTTGTGCGTTTCCTCCCTTACGCGTCTATATTCTTCTAAAAGTGCGGCTGTTTTGTTTTTCCTATATTTATAGTATATTTTATTTTTCTTTTTGACTGCCTCGCTACAATTTTCATCCCACCATGGCAGGGTGTTTTATGCTTATTTTTTGGTTGCGTTTTTGGTATTGATTTTTAATGAATATGGCGTTATATCATTGAACTTTATGTAAAGTACATTCGAGCCGCGCCAAGAGTAAAGATGTAAACATGTATATCTGGCGAAATCTTAATAAGAAATAAGACTGCGCAGTTGTGCAGTCTAGTCCTAGTCTTCAATATGTACTATATGGCTGTCTATATGGTTGCCTTGTGAACTCGATTTTCCTCATGTGGGTCGGAAGGCAGCATTATATCAGACGGGCAACTTCGGCTGACTTGAATCTTCACTCTTTTCGCTTGCCGCGGCTCATCTTTAATTCGTTTAACCGTGTTTATTACACCATCTACGTTTACATCAATAACGCGTGTCTGACTGTTCTTGCCCAGCGGCCGAGTTTTGAACATATGCAAACGGAGTAGCCCCGTCAACACTGTTAAGATCATTTTGGAGACGTTGCTTCCGATTTTGTGGGACTTTTATCCGACATTGAGATGAAATGACATATCAAGCCCTACCGCCCAAAGAAACCGCTACTGCTAGGGTTTAAGGAGCATTCCGACTCGCATCACATTTCCTGGGCCGGCTTAGACCTAAGCTGTTCACCAGTACTCAAGTTCGGTCGGGTTCAGCTCTGCGCGGAAGCATCGTGCAGCCCAGTCTGTTTCTCCCTGCCTCGATGGTCGGGAACGCCAACGGAGTAGACCCAGATCAACTGGCGCAGTGCACTGTTAATGTATCGGTGCGCTATTTATGTAGTATTTGAACATGTAAAGGCATTGTTCTCGTTCATTGTCACAAATGAACGCGCAATCTGACCAGGGTCTTCTTTAATATGCGAAGGCCATGTTCTCGTCCATTGCCATAAATGGATTCGCAATCTGATCAGAGTCTTCGTTCTGCGCTATATGTATAGTGCTTGTGGAAACTAACTCGAACATACTAAGGCCGTGTTCTCATCCATTGCCATAAATGGACGCACAGTCTGGTTAGTCTTAGCGCTGTGCTATATGTATAGCCCTTGAAGATAATTAATCGAGACTGATGAGGACTCATTCGTCGCAAAAAGTGGCCGCGCAGTCTGACCACAGCCGTCGCTGTATGGCACGTGTCTAGTAATTGGGGATTAAAATCGCAAGTGCGAAGCCTTAAAACATACGGGAAAATTGGATATCTAATCAAGGGACCTTACCTATACTGGCAGTTTCAGTTTTTCCATCTCCGAAAATCCCGAAAAAATTAAAACAACCTCAAAATGACCGATTTTTTTTTTTTTTTGCTTGTATCAAATTTAACATTGGAGGAAAGGAAAATCATTTTTCTACTTAACTTTTCATTCACATTTTTCATTGCATAATGAATGATTTAATTACTGTAGTTTAAAATCAGATACTGTCGCATATTTCTGCTAATTTACTGTTGAAGTACATTAGACATAGGGTCCTATTTTTATTCTAAAACTGACCAATCTTAATTTAATGAAATATATATAAAATTATATTCAAATTCACGGTAAGATATTGAATTTTTGTAATCTTAAACCGCATTTTCGCTATCTAGCGTAGTGATGCTAAACTGTAGTGATGCTAAACTTCTGTATATTTTGTTGCGAAACTTTGATCGGACACAGGTAAGTTAGTGGATAACAATTGTCCCACATGATCTGTGATGGTGTGCAAGAAAAATAATCTTATACGGGGTTCTGTTGAAGAAGGCCGTTTCCAACACTCGGGATGACAGTGCTGAGCGGAACCTCGGCGTAGACTCGGTTTCACCCATCAGGGTCATCCCTCGAGTTGGAAACAACAATCTACAATAGAACCACGCATTAGATATCATGCTCTCACCGGTACGATTGGTAACAGGACACTTCGGCCCCAAAACCACCTCGGCCCCTAGACACTTCGGCCCCTAGACACCTCGGCCCCAAAACCACCTCGGCCCCACATAAAATTGAATTCCTAGACGGGTCGGCCCCTGGACCCTTCGGCCCCTAGACACGTCGGCCCCATATACCTAGACACTTCGGCCCCACTTTGCTTTACACGGGGCTTCCACTTAAATAAGAGATCGGGTTGGATGCCCGATTATCATTATTATTATTATTATTACTTGCTGATTGGATTATTTTGATAGGGAGCCTCGAATATTTGAACATATAATATAAATGTTTTTATTATTTTTTATAACGTTACTAAATAGAAAATCTATATGTTAATTTAAGAAGAACGGAAGATACATTTGAAAATTCTCCTCTTTTATTTCAATGTATAATTCTAATTGCATTGCGGCATGCTTTAGAGCAGGTTGTTTTTTCTACTTTTCTGCTCTTTTGATCATCTATAGGCTTTTTTATTACCCGAAATAATTCCACACCGCTAAAAAATTTTTTAAATTAATTTCAATAAGTCATCCTTACTAATTGGATAGAAATCAGGATACCACCCCCCCCCCCACCCCACAAAAAAAAAAAAAAAAAAAATCCTCGGTTTCGTCAACCATGGTGATGATGGGGGATAATCTTATATTCGTTAACATATTTATCAATTAATTCATTTATCCGGCCTCGGTAGCTAAGTCGGATGCGCGTATGACTGGTGATCAGGAGGACGCGGGTTTGATACCTACCGGGGTCGGCAACTTTCTTTCGTGGAGATTGATTATGAAATCTTTTCTTCGGTCATTCTCTCCCTTCTGCTGATTCAAGAAGGGCAGTTGTCACTTTCTGGCGAAAAAAATGTGCACTTTAATAGTTAACCGCTTACGTATAAGCCTGCCGAGGTTAATTGTGGATAGGTAAACTGACCGGCTGGAAAATGAACTTAAATAGTGTTGTCTGGGCCGTTCAACTACAATACAAACAAACAATTTATTTATTTATTTATTTATTAGGTAATCATCAGTGTTCAGGTTCTCTGAACTAGAATTATCCTAGTAAGTAAACTATTTAATATAGTGTATGCATCAATTCAAAAACTGCACAACAAAACGGTGCAGATCCGGTTCAGAGGGCAGAAGCAATCTGATCAGGGTCTACACTGTTTGCAAAGATAAGGATTATCGTGTTCAGCGGGGTTAGGATTAATGACACTATTAAGCAAAAAGTTTTACAAGAACAATAAATTATTGACTTAAATAAGTAAAGTGTGAAGCTCAATAAACAACCAGGCGTTACTAATCCCTTTACCCCACTAAAGAGATCCTTGTTGTTAAACAGATCATTGTTATCAATTTTCACACACTTGATTGTCATTCTAGCTCTTATTAAAGACAGTATAACGAGTATATTGTATACTTTATTTATTTATTTATTAGTCACATTTCTGACTATCAGCTACTCAAATTACTTGATACATGTGTACTACGGTATATGTATATGTTAGTGGCAAACAGTGTAGATCTGGATGTGCACTGTGTGCAAAGTCTTCACTGCTGGTATTTTTGTGGGAATTCTTCAGTATGTTTCCATTGTTATCAATTTTCACACATTTAGAAATTCCTATTTGATTGTCATTTCAGCTCATATTTAAAAACGGACAGTAACAAGTATACTGTATAATTTATTTATTTATTTATTTATTTAATTTATTTATTTATTAGTCACATTTCTGACTATCACACCCTCACATTACTTGATACATGTATATTGTATTCATTTAAAATTCGCAAACTAATGGCAGTGTAGATCCAGAGCAGATGGATCTGGATGTGCACTGAGTGCAAATTCTTCAAGGCACTATATATTCGTGTAAAAAGGCTTCTTGACTATCAGTATCAAATATTCACAATTCGATCAACCCGCTAAACCCCCCCTTTTCGTGATGCTGACTCAAGGTCAACGTCACGGCTGAAGTCGGCGGGGATTAGCTGTCCTTAAGAGTGTAGTCCAAGTTAATTTGAAAATGTCGTGTATGCGTTGTTATATTTATTATAAACGTCTCATTGTTTATTTGTTATTTTTATATGAAATAAAAATAGCAATAAATTAATTTGATCTTGTTTCCTAACAAGATTCCGTAAAACCAAAAATGAAATTATATAACACACAACATGTATCTTCGAGCAGAAATAAGAATGACGAAAACATGCCTATACAAATGCATTGTAAACTTAAATGCCGAAAAAAACGAACATTATAAAAGGAAGAATTGTGTTTTTTTTTATTATTTCTGCTCAAATAAGAAAAAATAAGGTTTACCCCTGTAAACCCCAATTTTACTATATAAAAGTGGGGTTCAAAGGAGTCAAAATTATAAAGGCGTGTCTTCATGATAAATAACAATGTATGTCCCTATGAGCCCCAGTTTTCTCCATATAAACTATGGTTTAGCAGATTCAGTGTTGATTGGAGCATTTAACGTCAAATCTAACAAACAAAACAACATGTAAACAAGCCCGTGTAATGAAGACCCTGCTAAATGTGCCCAGGGCGGTCTCGGGGGCAAACTTTGGAGCTGACAAGAAAACCCTGATCAAAATGTACACAACACTCATAAGAAGCAAAATTGATTATGGCTGCCAAGCACACGCGTCTGCGGCGAACTCACACCTGAAAAAACTAGATAGCATACAGGCCACAGCCCTCCGAATCGCTACTGGGGCATACAGGGGAACGCGGAACCTGGACCTGGAGATTGAATACAGCGTCATGCCCCTGCACCTGCGGAGGGATGAACTGCAGCTCAAGTACTGGGCCCGCTCAAGCAGTCTTAGGGAAAGTCTCCCCATAAACCAAATGATCGCCGACAAGCCCAATCATGTTAAAAGAGATAGGTTAAGAGGAAAGATCCCCTATATTATCAAAGTCCAGGACCTAATTAAAAACCATGACCTCGACCAGGTCAAAACAGCGGAAAAAACATATCCGGAAGTTTTTAACTTAAGAATGATTTATAAAAGGGTTATCCTTTGGAAGCAAGGAATACACCACAGAAGTGAAAAATATGGAGTTACATGTTTTCTGGGCCAGACTAGCTTGTTTCGGCCAATTAGGCCTCATCATAAGAAGCCTATGCGCAAAAGTAACACTAACGGGTGTCATAAAGAAAAATGAAACATCACAGAAAAATGCATTGAGATCCCAGAATCAAACATCAGTGAAAACTATAAGCAAGTGCTTAAAATTTTCACTGATGGAACCAAAGATGCTGACAAAAAAGAAACGGGGTGTGCTTTCACAATACCAGAATAAAACTTCGACCAAAAATTCAAACTTAACCAGCACCTCACAGTCTACACTGCAGAACTTATAGCCATACAAAAAGCTTTGGAATGGATACAGGAACAAAAACCCGATGGTGTTGTTATACTAACAGACACATTAAGCTCAATACAAAGCATAAACTCTGGGAATAGCACTACAAGACCGGATATACTGCCGGACATTCATATCCTAATACACAAAATTCTAAAACAAGATATCACCCTGAACATAGATTGGATCCCCTCCCACTGCAACGTGCAGGGGAATGAGCGCGCAGACACACTGGCCAAAGAAGCTCTGATCCGGGGAAAGGCACTTGACTACCTCCCCACCCCACAAGAAGTATACGCAATCATTAAGGCCAGCATCAATAAGGAATGGGCGCGCATATGGCAGGGACAACACGGCTGTCTCCCTGTCCTACATCATAGTGTAGATTATATTTTCTTGTCCTTTGGGATCATTGATTCCATTGTGGAATTTTGAAAATATCTGAGGGTCACTGATGAGGCCTAATTGGCAATCCGCAATACCCAAGGCACAGCACTGCTAAAACTTACATACAGTGCAAACACGGAGCCAAAAGCTTTAGAATGGAGTTCCAAAATTACTACAACTATCCTACATTGCACCTAAACAAAGGCTCACATTGGAACTGTGCACCACAACCACCGCCCTTGAAAAAAGAACGGATTCCTAGCCCAGAAACTACGACAACTAAAGGTGCCCGTTAGCGACAGGACACATGCACTCCTGAAGCACACGGGAAGACAAAATATAAGCCCCACCGAGACCTGGAAAGGTCACGGCAACGTTCACAAACCCCTCAGGACGGAGCGCGGCGAATGGCTATAGGGCAAGGGGATGCCCGTTGGCTCGGAGACACCTGGGACGTGAGGCGAAAAACTCCACCTACAGGACCCTTTCCTGCTCTGACACGGTTCGGCATATTGACAAGCAAAAAATTATAACGTCGAGTAGAAGACAAAATGGACCGACTGCAGCGTACTTACAATAGACACGGACGGACGGGGCTGGAGCCGAGCGATGGTCTCCCCATTCACCGGCAACGTGGAATGGGGATACCACCGAACGGCTACGGTGTAGTGACAGAATGGATTCGTTCCCTGGGACCCCACCAGCTGACGACCCGCGACACGGGGAAACTGGAAACAACAACAACCATATTCATTACGTTATTAAATCCGTGAAGAAGACAAAATCCCATGTAAAACAGATTTTTACGAGCAAAATATTAAAAAAGTGCATTAACGTTCATCACGTGAAATGAACACCCACATAAGCCACACATATATATAGAGAGAGAACAAACAGCATGTGTACTGCAGTATACATTATTTTTCTTCATGATTTCTGCTCCAAGACATAGGTTGCTGTGGGTACTCGATACAACCGCCCAAATGAGGCGGTTCTACCGAGCACCTACAATCTATGTTTTCAGTATACATGATTATGTAAACAAGAAAAATTTCACGGATTCGTTCATCAGAAAAGTAGCCATTTTAGAGATATAAAAATGCACAATGTCGCACGGTGTGTAATCGCGATGCACGTTTGTAAACTACGCGTGAAACTCTTCTTTGCACCACCGCGACACCAATGTGATAATTTTGTTTGTTTGTATTGGAATTTAACGACCCAGTCAACAATATGTCAGGTCATTTTTGAGCCGGTCAGTTTACCTATCCACACTTTTCCTGGGCAGGCTTATACGTAAGCGGTTAACCAGCACAGTGCACATTCTTCTGCCAGAAACTGACAACTGTCCTTCTTAAATCAGCGAAAGGGAGAGCATGTTTGTTTGTTTGATTTGAGTTTTAACGTCCCCATCAACACTGTATAGGTCATTTTGGAGACGTTGCTTCCAAATTTGTGGGACTTTTACCCGACATTGAGATGAAATGTCATCTCAAGCCCTGTCGCCCAATGAAACCAATAGGGTTTATAAGCATGGACGGACCGACTCGTACAGCTTTTCCTGGGCAGGCTTAGATCCACTAAGCGGTTTACCAGTACTCGTGTGCGGTCGGTTTCAGCTCTGCGTGGAAGCATCCTGAGCCCATCTATTTCTTCAAGCCCCGATGCGCGGGGGCCTACTTTTCTGATGAAAATCCATGATATTTGTCTTATTCGAACTTCAAACATAGGTTGTGGGTGCTCGTTAGAAGCGCCTCATTGAGGCGATTCTATGTTCTAACGCGGACCCACAATCTCTGTATTGGCGCAGAAATAAGAAAAATAATATTTACCCCCTCCATAAACTCCAGTTTTTTCTTTATAAAGTGGGGTTTAGGGGGTGTTCATTTCACGAACTTGTTCACGTGATATCATATAAAGTCAGGTTTCATGAGGCTATTGACTGCATAGGCTTGTTGAACGTTATTACGAGCAATTCTAATAAACCATTCGCAATCATTACCAAACGAAAGTGAAAGTAGACCTATATTTAGCTGCAGATATAAATCTCTTATTAGTCAAAAATAAAGTGGCATGTTCATGCTTTTTCTAAAAAGATGTATGCTTTGAAATTTAAGTTCGTTAATCGGTTGAACTCACACTGAAAGTTCAGTTTTAATTTTGTTTCTCTTAGACAAAAAAGGAGAGAGGCCTTTTACTAGTTTTAAATGAAACATTTCGCTAGTCAACTAACTCTCGTTTCTCACTCTTAACGTAAGCGAAACTTCTATAATTTGTGGCTTAGCAACAAATCACAAGTTAGTACTTGGATGGCCCCCCGCCCATAGGGGCTTGAAGAAATATATGGGCTGCATGATGCTTCCACGCAGAGCTGAATCCGGCCCGCACACTAGTACTGGCTAGTACACTAGCTAGTTCTAGTACACTAGCTTAGAGGATCTGAGCCTGTCCAGGAACCGCGGTGCGAGGTGGACCGTCCATGCTAATAAACCCTATTGGTTTCATTGGGCGACAGGGGTTGAGATGTCATTTCATCTCAATGTCGGGTAAAAGTCCCACAAAATTGGAAGCAACGTCTCCAAAATGACCTTTACAGTGTTGACAGGGACGTTAAACCTCAAATCAAACAAACAAACAAACAAGTACTTGGATGGTTGACCTTCTCATCAGTGATTTTTTTTATTACAATTTTTCGGCGTAGCTGTATACGCTGGCTTTTGACCAACTTATTGATATTAGTCTCTATTGAATAAATTGTAATTTGCGATTGGTCGAAAATGTGTATACTTCTGCAAATAAGTAACCACTGCGTAATTACCGAAATGTTTCGCTTTATATTAGAACTAAGTTAATTAAAACTCAAAACGGTGTCATAAACTATACGACTTCATATTCCATAATTCACCACAAAGTATCCCTTACGCTATAATATTACAAAGCGTGTTTCATTTGAAAGAAATTAGGTAAGGCTGATGTGAAGGCAATGATCAAGTAAGTCTTGTTTATTGGAATAAAGTCACTGAGTCTTAAAAAGCACAAATGGAATTATTTTTTTTTAAAGGGAGGAAATATAAATAAACAAGAGGGCCATCATGGCACTGGATCGCTCACCTGATCCGTAGAGTAACAAGTGGGCACCAAGGAGGGCCATTATTGGCCCCAGGGCTATAATGTGCATAATGTTGAGGGAGGTCTAAAAAGGTGAAGCTTCATACCAAATATCAAAAAGGCTATAATTTGAACAATCTTGGCAAAGGTCCACTAGACGAAGCTACACACAACATATCAAAGACCTGGGCCTTGCGGTTTCAGAGAAGAAGATTGTTTTAAAGATATTCCTTACATAAGCCTATGTAAAACCAAATGGTCCCGGGACGGGGACATTTTTGGCCCCATGGCTATAATTTAAACAATCTTGATAGAGGTCCACTAGTTGAAGCTTCAATACCTGGGCCTTGCTGTTTCAGAGAAGATTTTCAAAGATTATCTCTATATAAGTCTATGTTAAACCAAAGGGCTCCGGGGCGGGGGCATTTGTGGCCCGAGGGCTATAATTTGAACAATCTTGGTAGAGGTCCACTAGATGAAGGTCCATACCAAATATCAAAGACCTGGGCCTTGCAGTTTCAGAGAAGAATATTTTTAAAGATGTCCCTATATAAGTCTATGTAAAACCAAAGGGTCTTGGGGCGGGGGCATTTTTAGCCCCAGGGCTATTATTTGCACAATCTTGATAGAGGTCCCCTAGATGAAATTTCACACCAAATATCAAAGACCTAGGCCTTGTGGTTTCACAGAAGGTTTTTAAAGATTTTCCCTATATAAGTCTATCTAAAACCAAAGGGGCCCGGAGCGGGGGCATTTTTGGTCTCAGGGCTATAATTTGAACAATTTTGGTAGAGGTCCACTAGATGAAGCTTCATACCAAATATCAAAGACCTATGCCTTGTGGTTTCAGAGAAGAAGATTTTTAAAGATTTTCCCTATATAAGCCTATGTAAAACCAAAGGGCCCCGGTGCGGGGGCATTTTCGGCCCCAGCATTATAATTTGAACAATCTTGGTAGGGGTCCACTAGATGAAGCTTCATACCAAATATCAAAGACCTGGGCCTTGCGGTTTCAGAGAAGAAGATTTTTAAAGATTTTCCCTATATAATCCTATGTAAAACTAAAGGGCCCCGGGGCGGGGGCATTTTTGGTCCCAGCACTATAATTTGAACAATCTTGGTAGGGGTCCACTAGATGAAGCTTCGTACCAAATATCAAAGACCTGGGCCTTGTGGTTTCAGAGAAGAAAATTTTTTAAGTTTTCAGTGAAACAAATCTATTTTTGGCTCCTGTGACCTAGATGTGTAATGGACCGGAACCATTTGAACAACTTTGAAAGGGGACCACCTAAGGATCATTCCTGTGCAGTTTGGTCAAAATCCGATCAGTGGTTTAGGAGATGTCGTTTGAAAAAATTGTTTACGCACGCACGGACGCACGAACGGACGCAGGACGGACGACGGACAAAACGTGATCCCAAAAGCTCACCTCGTCACTACGTGACTGGGAGCTAAAAGTAGGCAAGCAACAGCTTTAAAAAAGAACAGCACTACTACAATACCTACAGTGCAAGGCTAAGTGAATAAGGGGCGTTCAACAAGTTCAATGGGCGGGTTGGCCGGCCTCGGTGGCTCAGTCGAATGCGCATCTGACTGGTGATCAGGAGGACGCGGGTTCGATACCTGCCGGGGTCGGCAACATTCTTTCTTGGAGATAGGTCATGAAATCTTTTCTACGGTCATTCTCTCCCTTCCGCTGATTCAGGAAGGGCAGTTGTCAGTTTCTGACGAAAGACTGTGCACTGTACAAGTTAACAGCTTACGTATAAGCCTGTCCAGGAAAGTGTGGATAGGTAAACTGACCGGCTCAAAAATGACCTAAATAGTGTTGACTGGGCCGTTAAACTCCTATACAAACAAACAAATCAATGGGCGGGTTCAACTTCAAATAGTCGATAATATATCTTGTGTCTTTTATGATGTTCAAAAAATAATGTAAAATCGCTTTTTTTAATTTTATATAATAAGTATACAGGGAGCATGCATTCAGATTTGTAGAAATATTGGCAACATATAAATAATATTGTTCATAACAAGGAAATAATCCTAAGGACGTGCCACCAGTAAACATTTCTGATTCTGATTCTGAGCGATGGAGTATAAAGTAGAAGTAAAACAAAGATCAGGAATCGATACAATTAACCTACTCCATCCATCAAAGACACCAAAGGGAAAGAAACACAAACATGAAGCGACCAGACCATAATGGAAACCTAAACAAAGGAAGGCCATAAGGACAGTTACTTTCCCACAAAATGGCCAAATGGCCATCCAAAATAAAAAAGACACAAGTGATACACACAGTAAGTAACAAACAACAACATAAATAAACCGCCACAGAAGAACCGCCTTGGAACGGTCGGTGGAAAGAATTCTACTGGGGGGGCTTAAATCGATTTTACAAAACCCACAACTCAACCCCCCCATCCCGTTTTCAGACTATGGTATTATCAAATATGAGTTAATGGATAGAAAAAAAATGTTATTGAAAGGGGGTATGAAACTCACAACTCGTTTTGTTGATCTAAGCGATTAATCTCAATTTGTTTCATGACGAACATCTTTCAAGTGCCATTTATTATCTTTTCTGTTTTTCATTTTTCATTGAAAAACAACTACAACTGCTTATTCAGTGTATTTTTTAAGGAAGTGTAATTTCATTCAATAGAAGGTCTTCAACTATTGTTAAAACAATTCTGTTGGGCGGGCCTGAAGAAATAGATTGGGTTGCACAGTGTTACACTTTGTACTCTTTATCAAGAAGGTACTTTTTATACTGTTTTTGAATTCATTATAAAGTTTATATTTCAAAACAGTTGTTATATTGAACCACAAAATAGTTTCAATATTCATTATCCAATATCTCTTACGCCGTTTATCTTTTTTAAAGATATTTCTTGTTTTTATTATCATTATTATTGTTGTTGTTGTTTGTTTGTTTGTTTGTTTGTTTGATTGATTGCTTTGTTTCCCCGCTTGTGTTTTCGAGCATGTGTGCAAGGTCTTGGGAATTCCGTTTTTTAATATTTTATTTTTATCGCTCCCTGTACTTACATGTAATATGTAGCTTTCCTGCGTATGAGCACCAAGGTAAAATAATTTCTATCATGAGCTAAAACCACAAATGTCCTTATCTGGTGTGCAAGAATTAGTACTAAGTCTTATACTCACTGTGCTGGCAGGAAGCCATTCTATGACTCTATTGAACGAACTGCCTCCATTTCGTAATGTCACAGTGGTACCATCAGTGACACCAACAATTCCCACCCCACCGTCGTACCCTAAACAGAAGAAATCACCATTATCATTACGTCCATTCGGTTAAGTCATTACGAAAACACACCTATACAAATACATTGTAAACTTTACCGACGAAAAGTATGCATTTTTAGACGAAAAATTGTGATATTTTTCTTATTTCTGCTCAAAATATAGATTGTGTGTACACGTAAGAACCGCCTCATCGAGGCGGTTCTAACGAGTACCAACAATCTATATTTTAGAGCAAAAATAAGAAAAATAAGGTTTACCCCTGTAAACCCTGTTTTACTATATAAAAGTGGGATTCAAGGGGTTCAATATTATATTGGCGTGATTTTGTGATGTCTAATGATTTAAAAACAAAATTTCCTAATGACACAGTTAATGTACCCAATATCGAAAATGAAAGCGAAAAAGGTATGTGAGCGTAAAATGGATATGTTGATTCAGAGCAACAAAAAAATTTCGATCTTAAGGGAAAGGTTTATCTTATCACGTAAAAAGAAATTCCGTTATATGAATACCCGTAAACAAAATCCTTGTGGCACGGAGGCCTATGAATTGCAGCCTTGGACAGAAAAGGTTGTGTTTAATGACAATATCAATCCTCCCACTCAAGACACCAAACGGTTCACTAACATGAAACAACTTCACCTTGTTCAAGCCAAAAGGACAATCTTAACCCATAAAATGGACAAGCGGCTGTCCAAATTAAAACAAAATAGCAATTCACACCATCACGAGAACACGGCTATATTAATTGACCCCTCAAACCCCACTTTTATATAGTATAAACTGGGGTTTAGTGGGGTATACACTATTTTTATTATTTCTGCTCAAAACATAATTTGTGGGTACTCGTGAGAACCGCATCGCCGAGGCGGTTCTAACGAGTTCCCAGGATCTATGTTTAGAGTAATAAAAAAACAAATCATTATGAAAACACACCTATAGAATACATTGTAACCTTTATCACCGAAAAAATGAAGTTTTTAAGAAGAAAAATTGTGATATATTTTTTATTCCTGCTCAAAATTTAGATTGTGGGTACTCGTTAGAACTCGTTAGAACAGCCTCATTGAGGCGATTCTACCGAGTACCCACAATCTATAATTAAGAGCAGAAATAAGAAAAATAAGGATTACCCCTGTAAATCCCAGTTTTACTATATAAAAGTGGGGTTCAAGGGGGTCAAAATTACTTGACCGAGATGTTGTCAAGATGATCAGTCTGACCACGTTTGATGATGATTGGTCCCAAACTGTGACCTCTAGTGTGTACACAAGAAAAGTTTACGCACGGACGACGGACGACATACGACGCACCTCGACGCTGGACATCTCAAAGTCACAAAAGCTCACCATGACCTTCGGTCAGGTGACCTAAAAAAGACGTACTTGGACGTCGGTCCCCGACACCAGAGATAGAGCATTAATTACCGTCCTACAATTTGAGCCCGCAAAGATAACAAATAGAAGAGACGGCAATGACCAGGAATCGATACAATTAAGCCACAGCTCCCATTAGAGAGACCAAAAGGAAAGAAACACAAACATGAAATGGAAACATCAATAGCGGAAAGCCAAAAGGACAGTTACAGTACCGTTCACACCATTCTTTACATCTAGTTTATTAGGAGTCGACCTGGAAAAGATTATTTCTAGACCCCAAAATTAATTATTGATAAATCAGGACTTAACTTTACTCTTATCCTGCTGCGCCTGGATATGTCTGATCTTTCATTAGGAAAAATGTCCGTAAGAAATAATTGCGTCCAACATGGTGTCAGAAAATGATAAATATTAGGTAAAATGATAACATCTTTATAATTTCTGCTTTCAACATAGATTGTGGGTACTCGTTAGAACCGCCTCAATGAGGCGGTTCTTACGAGTACCCACAATCTATGTGTAAAAGCAAACATAAGGCAGATAGTGTATACCCCCGTAAACCCCACTTCTCTCTATATAAAGTGGAGTTGAGGGGGGTCTTCGTTTCACGGACTTGTTCGCGTGATGTAAACAATGCAGATCCAGATCAGAAGCCATCTGATCAGGATCTGCATTGCTTGTCATTCAGTTTATGAATTTGTTGCAATGATTTGCATGAAGTAATCTTATTGGTTGATAATAAGTAGTGGGTGTGGCATATATAAATATTCAGCAGGTCAAGGGTTAATCAACAATAGTTAACTAGTTAACTAGTAGTTAACATCTTGTCTGATTGTTGTCGAGGTTGTCAGGAATGGTTTGAACGGTACTTGTCACGTGAACAGGTCCGTGAAATAAAGACCCCCTATACCCCACTTTATATAGAGAAAAGTAGGGTTTACGGGGGTACACATCACCTTTCTTATTTTTACTCCAAGACATAGGTTGTGGGTACTCGTTAGAACCGCCTCAATGAGGCGGTTCTAACGAGCACCCACAACCTATGTTTGCAGTATTTATAAGAAAAATATCACGGATTTTCATCAGGAAAATGGCCATTTTGGATATGTGAAAAATTGCACTATGTCGCACGGGTGTGTTTTCGTAATGTCTATGTTTGCAGTATTTGTAAGAAAAGTATCACGGATTTTCACCAGAAAAGTAATCATTTTGGAGATGTGAGAAAATGCAATATGTCGCATAGGTGTGTTATCGTAATGGCACTTTCCCACCAAAAACAAACAAGAGGGCCAAATGACCCAATATCGCTCTCTTGTGTACCAGAAAATCATTAGTGATGTTTAGAATGCCCATCAGGGCTTGAAGAAATATAATGGGTTACATGGTGCTTCCACGCAGAGCTGGAACTGACCGCACATGAGTACTGGTAATCAGCTTACATATTCTAAGCCTACCCAGGAAATTAGTGTCAGTTGGACCGTCCAAGCATATTAACCGAATTCGTTTCATTAGGCGGCAGGCCTTTAGATGTCATTCCATCTCAATGTTGGGTAAAAGTCCCACAAAACTGGAAGCAACGTCTCCAAAATGACCTACACTGTGTTTACGGGGACGTTAAACCACAAGTCAATCAACAATGGGGGCCCTGTGGTTTCAGAGAAAATATTTTTTGAATTTAATCCATTTTTAGTCTATGGGAGCTAAGGAGCCAAGGGGGCATGGTCAAATCGGACTCCAGAGGCATGGTTGGCAGGATTTATGTAAGAGCTAATGAGCCCTGGGGCGTGGCCTATTTCGACCCAAAAGGCATGGTTGGCAGGATTTATGTAGGCGACTCTTTTATATTGCTATATACTAAATATCTAAGGTCTGTACTTTATGGTTTCAGAAAAGAAGATTTTTGAAGTTTTTTTTTTCATTATAAGTTTATTGGAGTTAAGGGGTCACGGGATTTGGCCAATTTGGACCCCAGGGGCATGATTTGCAGGATTCATGTAGGCGACCACTCGACGTTGCTACATGCTAAATACCTAAGCTCTTGGCCTTATGGTTTCTGAGAAGACGACTTTTGATTTTTTTTTCATTTTAAGTTTATTTTTCCATTTTAAGTCTATGGTAGCTAATGGGCCCATGGGCGTGGCCAATTTTGACCTAAGGGGCATGGTTGGCAGGATTTATTAAGATGACCATTTCATGTTGCTGCATACTTAATATCCCAGCTCTGAGACTTATGGTTTCAGAGAAGAAGATTTTTGAATTTTTTTTTATTATAAATCTATGGGAGCTAATGGGCATGGTTGGCAGGATTCATGCAGGTGACTACTTGACGTTGCGTCAAGCTAAATATTTAAGCTCTGGGCCCTGCGGTTTCGGAGAAGATTTTTTAAAGGTTTTCAAATTGTAAGTCTATGGGAGCTAAAGAGCCCTGGAGTGTGGCCAATTTGGATGCCAGGGGCATAATTGGCAGGATTTATGTAGGTGGCCACTTGACGTTGCTACATACTAAATATCTAAGCTCTGGGCCTTATGTTTCAGAGAAGAAGATTCCATTATAACTCTATGGGAGCTGATGAGCTAGGGCGTTGCCAATTTTGACCCCAGGGGCAGGGTTAGCAGGAATTATGTAGGTGACTATTTTATGTTGCTAGATACTAAATATCTAAGGTCTGTGCTTCATAGTTTCAGAGAAGAACATTTGTCAAGCCTTTTTCCAATATGTGCCTATGGGAGCTAAGGGCCCTGGGGCATGGCCCATTTGGACCCCAGAAGCATAATTGGCAGGATTTATGTAGGTGACTACTTGCCGTTGCTACATGCTAAATATCTAAGCTCTGGGCCCTATGGTTTCAGATGAAGAAAATTTCCCCTTATAAGTCTATGGGAGCTGAAAAGCCCTGGGTTGTGGTCAATTTTAGCCCCATGGGTATGGTTAGCAGGATTTATGTAGGTGACTATATTATGTTGCTACATACTAAATATCTAAGCTTTGTGCTTCATGATTTCAGAGTAGAAGATATCTGAAGCTTTTTCCAATATGAGTCTATGCGAGCTAAGATTTTTGAAGCTTTTGTTTTCTCAAGATTTTTTAAGTGTTTTCCATTATAAGTCTATGGGAGCTGATGAGCTTGGGCGTGGACAATTTTGACCCCAGGGACAGGTTAAGCAGGATTTATGTAGGTGACTATTTTATGATGCTAGATACAAAATATCTTTGCTCTGTACTTCATAGTTTCAGAGAAGAAGATTTCTGAAGCTTTTTCCAATATGGGTCTATGGAAGCTAAGGGGCCCCGGGGTGTGGCCAATTTGGATCACATGGGTATGATTGGCAGGATTTATGTAGGTGACCACTTGACGTTGCTACAAGTTAAATATCTAAGCTCTGGGCCCTGTGGTTTCAGAGAAGAAGATGTTTTGTTTTTTTTCCCATTGTAAGTATATGGGAGATATATGTTGCCATAGCAATTAGAATTCCAATCCGATTAGCCCAAAAACCTTATGCAGCCTTTCCCCATAGCTGATGATGCTTATCATTTGTTTGTTTGTTTGTTTGTTTGATTTGAGGTTTAACGTCCCCTTCAACACTATAAAAGTAATTTTGGAGCCGTTGCTTCCAATTTTGTGGGACTTTTACCCGACACTGAGATGCAATGACTTCTCAAGCCCTGTCGCCAAATGAAACAAATAGGGTTTATAAGCACCGCTTTGCCTGGGCAGGCTTAGATCCTCTAAGCGGTTTGCCAGTACTCGTGTGCGGGTCGGATTCAGCTCTGCGTGGAAGCATCATGCAGCCCATATATTTCTTTAAGCCCCGATGGGCGGGGACCGGTGATGCTTCTCATGAAATATGACCAAGATTGGCCATCCGTTATTACAGATATACTTATTTGAAATTGTTTACGGACGCACGGACGCACTGGTGCATGGCCGCACGATGGACGACGGACAAAATGTGATCACAAAAGCTTACCTTGTCACTACGTGACAGGTGAGCTAAAAACATAAGCGACATACATACTCAAAGACAAACAATAACAAAAATAAACCGCGACACAAGAATCGCATTGGAACGGTCAGTGAAACAAATTCTACTGGATTGTTTAAATCGATTTTACGCGGCCACAATCCTCGCTCCCACTTCCGTCGGGATTTAGACAAATAATTTGTTCAGTCCGCATGAAGGCCTCCTAGCTCATCAGGCCAACATCTCCGAGAACACAAAAATCAAACGACCACAGAGATTAAACAACGTTGAGGTCTCGACTGCAAGAAAGCACTGAAATTGTGGAGTAAAAGAAAATTAAATTCTCACTAATTTTCAGTAAAATAGAATTGAAGGAAATGATCAGGAATCGATCAATTAACCAACAGAAACCTTTAAAGAGTCTCAGGTCCGATTTACTGGCGTCCTATTAAAGAGAGAAGCAACATTGTCAACCGTGATTGGGTTTACTACCGTGCATGCAGTCTGTTGCATAACTGTTATGGTGTACCCAATCTATTTATATCAAAGAATGAGTTTACGAAATTGGGTGCTGAAGTCAATGCAAGTACATATTTTTCTGCATTTATATACTAAGTCACCATTAAATTCGGGTTCTTATAGACATTGTTGCAGAAGAGATTTAAGTCCAACATTGAATTTTGAAATTAAATCGGTATGACGTCTAAACAATTTTAAAAAGGGTTTTCGTAGTTTGTGATACCGATAACCCTGATTATGAAGTTTAGCAGTTAACATCACGAAAACATGCCTATATAATTCTGACCCCCTTGAACCCCACTTTTATATAGTAAAACTGGGGTTTGCAGGGATAAACCTTATTCTTCTTATTTCTGCTCTAAAATATAGATTGCGGGTATTCGTTAGAACCGCCTCGATGAGGCGGTTCTAACGACTACCAATAATCTATATTTTGAGCAGAAATAAGAAAAATATCACATTTTTTCTTCTAAAAAATTAGTTTTTTTCCGGCAGTAAATTTACAATGTATTTGTAAAGGCGTGTATTTGTAAAGGCGTGTTTTCGTAATGAAAATCAAAATCATCGCGTTTGTCATAAATTTTATAGAAAATAAACACATCTTCAATAGATAGATGTAAATCCGAAAACGGCGCCTCGGTATCAGAAGAATTTGATTTATTTAACTGAAGTCCTTGGTGTAGGAGGGGGGTGTGTGTAAATTTGAATGATCAAATCATCGAAATAGGTACTGTCAATATTAAAAAAAAATCAGCCGAATATCTAGAAGTCGAGCTAAAGGCTTCAATGAGTTCAGATTGTTTTCTTGCGGTAAGGAACATCATGAAGTCTTTTATAACAAAACAAGAACAGATCAGCCACAAGGGGTATGCAATGCGTACTCATCGGAATGTCCACAATCTGTCAAAATAACGTAGTACCAAATAGTATCTAAAGGTTGTCAAGTAGAAAGGTGAGTGCTCATCACGAAAACACGCCTATATAATTTTGACCCTCTTCAACCCCATTTTTACATAGTAAAACTGTGGTTTATGGGGGTAAACCTTATTTTTCTTACTTCTGCTCTAAAATATAGATTGTGGGTACTCGTTAGAACCGACTCGACGAGGCGGTTCTAACGAGCACCCACAATCTATATTTTGAGCAGAAATAAGAAAAATATCACAATTATTCGTCTTAAATTTTCGTTTTTCAGGTGGTAAAATTTACAATGTATTTGAATAGGCGTGCTTTCGTATTCTTCAGTTAAGATCAAGATGATGAAAATGATTAAAATGATTTCTTGAAAATGTCATACATGTATAGTAGTCGCAGATATGATTGACTAGGCGGAGATATTGTCTGCACCCGCCTTTGGAATGTTCTTTTCACGAAAAGGTAAACCAAGTCAACCAGTTGTGTGAATTCAACTGTATCACAAACAAAGCGGTGACGTATATTACCATTTGGTCCGGTTGCAGAAAGGATGCGGAGGCACTCTAACGAATCTTCTGGCGGACTCAGCGAATTTGCTATATATTGACACCACCTGAATACCTTCGCTTAGTCAATCTTATCTGCGACTGCTATACACGTCCGTTTAAGGCACCGTTATTTATATGACTAAAGCTCTGGGTTGCAGAGGATGCAAAGAGGAATTAACAACCATTTTGTAATTTTACGTGAACAAGAATTTCACCGAAGGCTATGTCGCGCCTGTGGGGGCGCAAAGTCTCTGAACCATGAAATCTAGGTCAAGGTCGAACACGGATGTTCACATAAAGTTGACACTCCTAGATGCAAGCTTGTACCAAGTAACATTAATGAAGCTTTTATAGTTTTCGAGAAATGGAGTCTTACATTAGGGTGATCGTTAGGGTGGTCGTAATAATTCACAAAGTTAGTGAAACATGAAATGAACATGTAGGACAAGGTCAAATATGCATGCGTGCATTGAATTTGCTATTCCTAGATGCAAGTTTGTACCAAATATCATTAATGGAGCTCTTATAGTTGTGGAGAAATGGACTCTTAAATTAGGGTGAAAGTCAGGGCGGTCGCATTAATTCACAAAGTCAGTGAACCGTGACATGTATGTCAATGTCAAATATGGATACTTGCCTCTCAGTTGAAAGTCACAGATGCAAGCTTGTACCAAGTATCATTAATGAAGGTCTTACAGTCCTTTAGAAATGGACCCTTATATTAGGGCGAAAGTTAGGGTGGTCGCAATAATTCTAGAAGTCAGCCATCAATGAAATATAGGTCAAGGTCAGATACAGATGCTTGCAATAAAGTTTCTATTCCAAGATGCAAGTTTGTACCGAGTATAATTAATGAAAGTCTTATAGTTCTCGAGAAATAAACTCTTAAAATAGGGTGAAAGTTGAGACGGTCGCAAATGTTGACGGCTTGACGATTTGTCTGTTTGTTTGATTTGATGTTTAACGTCCCCGTCAACACTGTAAAGGTCATTTTGGAGACGTTGCTTCCATTTTTGCTGGAATTTTACCCGACATTGAGATGAAATGACATCTCAAGCCCTGCCGCCCAAAGAAACCAATAGGGTTTATAAGCATGGACGGGCCGACTCGCACCGCTTTGCCTGGGCAGGCTTCGATCCTCTAAGCGGCTCACCAGTACACGTGTGCGGGTTGGTTTTAGCTCTGCGTGGAAGCATCATGCATCAATATATTTCTCCAAGCTCGATGGGCGGGGGCCTGACGGCTTGACGAACGGACGAACAGATGAACGGGCGGAAAACCGGACTGCTATATCGCGCCATGCTTGAAGCAGGCCCGACAATTAGCCTTGCGCAAATTTAGCTATATGTGGAATTCTGTTTATTATATTAGCAAGTTTAAATTGGATTTCAATAGAAAACATAGATTGTCTATGAAACGATAGTTACATTAACGCATCAGTAATCGTGTGTTATTTCACGAGTGGTCGCGCGATATCTCGCGTCAAAGTGATTTCCCTTAAATAACAACGACGTTGCATTGATTTTACCTAATATTTGCTTCGATTCTGGCTATTTGTTCGCAGTACTTTGGCACATACAAACATTGGTTAGGATACAAATAACAATTTTAATCAGAAAAATATCCGCTTTTCATTACGATAAGACACTCGTGCGACATAGTGCACTTTTTCACATCTCAAAAATGGCAATTTTTCGGATGAAAATCCTTGATATTTTTCTTATAAATGCTGCAAATATAGGTTGTAGGTGCTCGTTAGAACCACCTCGGTGAGGCGGTTCTAACGAGTACCCACAACCTATGTCTTGGAGCAAAAATATGAAAATAGTGTTTACCCCTGTAAACCCAAGTTGTCTCTATATAAAATGGGGTTTAGAGGGGTGTTCACTTCACGAACTTGTTACCGTGATGTCATGAAGGTGTTCAATTGGATACATTAGTCTGAATTCATATGTTTAAGTGTACCTCTTGATAAAAGATAATTAAAAATTAACAAAAGCTGTCATCAGGCAGTGTAGCTCGCAAGGAACTGCCTTTGAGGTGATAGGCATAGGTGGATAAATTGCCAAAAAAATCCTTTGGACCTTTATCTATTATCATACCGATTCTGAACCAAATTCCTTCATATCATTTTCGAAATATGGGATCTTTATAACTTTACCATAAATGTCAGTGACCTTGACCTTGAGTTGATGGTCATAAGCAAAGGTACTGCTGAGTAAAAGTAGAAGTAAAACAAAGATCAGGAATCGATATAATTAACTTACTCCACCCTTCAAAGACACCAAAGGGAAAGAAACACAAACATGAAGCGATCAGACCATAATGGAAACCTAAACAAAGGAAGGCCATAAGGACAGTTACTTTCCCACAAAATGGCCAAATGGCTATCCAAAATAAAAAGACACAAGTGATACACACAGTAAGTAACAAACAGCAACATAAATAAACCGCCACAGAAGAACCGCCTTGGAACGGTCAGTGGAAAGAATTCCACTGGAGGGCTTAAATCGATTTTACATGGCCATAATCCTCGCCCTTACCTCTGTCGCGGTATGCACTAATTTTGTTTAGTTCGCATGAAGGCTTCCTAACTCATCAGTGTAACATCTCCGAGAACATACGAATCAAAAAACTACAGAGATGAAACAAGGTTGAGGACTCGACAGCATACAACAACAGAATTGCTGGAGCAAAAGAAAACCAACAGTTAGACCCCGAGGGGCCCGACCAAAGACGGAGCATCAGGCGCCAATCTACATAAAGAATACTAAAATGAAATAAAATTCCATTTATGTTTTTACGCCGGAACCGTCATATAGCCTTAAGCCCGACCTACCGTTGTGCAATCAAAGAGGGAAGCAAAGTTGCCAACCGTGATTGGGTTAACCACCATGCATGCAGTCTGTTTTATAACATTTATGTTGTACCAAATCTTTATATATCGACGAACGATTTTTCGAAATTGGGTACTAAAGTCATTACAGGCATGTATTTTTTTAAATTTATATACTAATTCACCAAAGAATTCGGGTTCCGATAGGCCTTGTTGCAGAAGTATTTTAAGTCCAACATTGAGTTTTGAAACCAAATCAGAATGACGTCTATAAAACTTAGAAAAGGCTTTACGTAGTTTATGATACCGATACCCCTGATTAAGAAGTTTAGCGGTCAATAATTTGTTACGAGTGTTGAAGTCGGATACATGACTAGACACTCTAGCGAATCGAATTAACTGCGAAATATAAACCCGGAACTTTGGACTATATCTATCTTCATTCAAAATATGAACCAAATTCGTCATTTGATTGAAAAAAAATAAGCTCTAAAAACTGTCTGTGACCTTGACCTTGAGGGTTTGAGCAATTTTGGTTGACAGTGACCCAAGGCACATTTCTGTGAAATTATTTCATATCAATCTAACTGTTAAGGAGTTGAAAAAAGTGACGGCAATGATCAGGAAGCGATACAATTAACCAAAGGGAAAGAAACACAAACACGAAACAACTAGACCATAATGGAAATAACACTAGCGGAAAGCCTAAAGGACAGTTACTTTCCCACAAAATGGCCAATTGGCTATCCATAGCAAAACAATATAAGCGAAATACACACTCAAAGACAAGCATAACAAAACTAAACCGCGACAGAAGAACCGCATTGGAACGGTCAGTGAAAGGAATTCCACTTGGGGGGGGGGGGGGTTAAATCGATTTTACTTGGCCACAATCCTCGCCCTTACTTCCGTCACGATTTAGACAGATAACTTGTTCAGTCCGCTTGAATGCCTCCTAAGATCCACCAACCTCAAATCCTCCCCCGCCCTTGTCACCACGAATTATCTATACTGGCAAAGGGATCAACAGCCACACCCCACACCCTTGTCAGCATGAGTAGCGATTCCTGATCCTTTGACAGTATAGAGCTGACTTGTATGCCACTATATGGGTACATTTTGGGCATTAAGTGTCAGGTCCTAGTGCACCAGACGGAGATGAACAGCCCCAGTTTAACTAAGAATGCCTCGTGGATCCGATTGACAATACAGAGCTGACTTCAAAATTGTTTTCTTTTTTGATGAAGAAGTATTTCAAAAGTTCCATTTGACAATACAGAGCTGACTTTTAAGTCACTCTCTTGGCACCTTGTGGATATTGAGGGTCAGATCCTAGTGTTCCATGCAGAAATGTATGGGCCCACAGTCTAACGAAAATGACCCGTTAACAACACAGAGCTGACGTGTTTGTATGTCACCATATGAGCAGCTTTTGGACATCGAGGGTCAGGTCCTAGTGCACCGGACTGCGATGAACGGGCTCTGTCTAACTTGCAAAGCACTGGTGACAAGGGCTTGTGGTTCCTAGTACTAAGTTAGTTTAACGACAACTTCATACCCTTTACAGATTTTTCCGTGATCTAACTGGTGGTTTTGTTTTGCTGTGACGTCGGATTGTTGTTGAGCCCTCAAACCTTATTCATGATAATATTAATCTATACATAACCATTTTACCGTGTATTATTTCATGACTCACTGTTGAGATAGAAAGCCTCCATGCGGATCAATTTGTAATTGTAATCATGTTTAATACTGTACTAGTACTGAGGGCGAGGGTTGAAATTTCATAAACTCCGGAGTTGCAGTGTCTTATCTGTTAGTTAGGGGATAACTGTATTCAAAATTGTCATTTGGGGAGGTAAATCGGCGGTTTTACGGTCGGAAATTTCGTTTTACGGCGACGCGTCAGCGTCGCCGTAAAACGGAATTTGCGACCGTAAAACCGACGATTTTCCTCCCCAAATGACAATTTTCAATCAATTTATCCCCATTCTAATGCACTTTTTCACTTGTTTATTTAAAAAAAAAATGCTCTTTTTACTCATAACGGCAAGCGTACTGAGCTGCGTAAAACCAAATACCAACCAATGGAAAGCGACGTTATATGGTGACGTCGGGTTTGCGACAGTATATCGCAGAATATACTGTCGCAAATTTTTGATGTTATCCAATCAAACGTCGCGTTACATATGCAAGTGCATTAGAATTGGCTTTGTGCTTCGTGTTTCGTCTGCTTTTGTGTGTGACTCCTCGTTACTTTCTATAGGTGACTTGAGACGGCTGCGTTCTTTGGTTGTGGCCATTCCTGAGTGACCTTTTCTTACTAGTTCTCATGTAAAAAGTACCATTCTGTTCATAAACTACCCCCACCTGACCAAGATATTTTGAAGCTGACAATTCTGAGCAAGTTTGAAGATGAATGGACCAAAACAGTGGTCTTTAGAATTTTTTAACAATGTTTTACTATGATTTGACACACTGAGCTACTTTCGATCTGACAAGAACCATATTAAGACTTGACCTAGATAATGTCGAGATGATCATTCTGAACATAAACCAAATATGAACGAAACCTATCGTTTCGTTTGGAAAATATAAGCCCTGGAAAACTTTAACATAACATTTTCTTGGTCCGTGACCTTGACAATGAAGTTATGGCTTAACAAAACATTCAACCTATTTATCATATGACGTCGCGTCTGAGAGTGAAATAACGCTATGGTATATTTTCGATATTCCACTAGTGGATTAAATATGCAAATTAGCTAGATACATCCCGTAACGTTATATGTACGACGTCCTTAACGACGTCGCGTTTACTAATGGCGGAATATTGATATTTTTGTAAACAATCGTGAATAAAATGCGTTTTAAATGTCATATGATAAATAGAATCTTGCATTCGTGATCATGTATTATTGAATTTATTAAACTCGTTGAGGAAAAGGGATGAAATGCTCGGCACAGCCTCGCATTTTATCCCGTTTCCTCAACTCGTTTAATAAATTCAATAATACATGAAAACTCATGTAAGATCCTCTATATCTATCAACATATCGAACATTTACACATTCCATCATGCTGTTTGAAAATATGAGCTAAAATCTTTAACATAACTTCTTTAGGTCAATGACTTTGACCTTGAGGTCACTGTCGTGGTTGGGGATGATGCTGAATAAATCATTGGATCTTTATCTGTCAAAATACCAAACATGAACCAAATCCATCATACGGTTGGGGATAAAATACGAGCTTTAAAAATAACGTAAGTGTACGCCAATGCCGTTCCCAACACGTGTACGCCGATGCCGTTTCCTGCAACACCAACATCGACGCCGGGGGTGGAGCAATGTCTCTTTCTGGACTTCGTCTAGGTGAGCTAATAAAAAGGTTATTAAAAGGTTTCTTAACTTCCAACTATACTACTGATCACATTAGGTGCGCTTATTTCAGACATTTTACCTTGTGCATCAGTCATTGCTTGGTAGTAATTGTTACCACTGGATCCAAGTATCTCGTCTGGGTACGCAGTGAAGGATCCTTCGATGGATGTCTCGACGTGCGGTGGGACTCTTACTGATAAATGGACACGAACGCCTATATCAACATCAGATTCAATCTTTATTCCTTTTGCTTCAGTTTTCCAAATGGTTTCGGATGATGTTGGCTTATAGATGTTGCCAATCCAAACTTCTTCCTGCCATTTTAAAAATCAATTCTAATGCACTTGCGTATGTAACGCGACTTCTGATTGGATAACGTCAAAAATTTGCGACAGTATATTCTGCGATATACTGTCGGAAACCGACGTCATCATGTAACGTCGCTTTTCATTGGTTGCCATTTGGTTTTACGCAGCTCACCGAGCTTGCCGCCTTGTGCAAAATAGCACAATTTTTAACTTAACAACCAAATAAGTGCATTAGAATGGGGATAACTGTATTGAAAATTCTCATTTGGGGAGGTAAATCGTCGGTTTTACGGTCGCAAATTACGTTTTACGGCTCCGCTAACGCGTCGCCGTAAAACGAAATTTCCGACCGTAAAACCTCCGATTTACCTCCTCAAATGACAATTTTAAGTACAGTTATCCCCTAAATCACATGTTGCATAATAGAAGGACATGTGCAAAGTAATACATTAAGTGAACCCCGTTCGAAGACCTGATGCCTGATGCCTTTCATACTTCTATTTAAGTTAAACCAAATAACTAACTAAATAAATAAATATACAAATACGTGACCCATGTTACCTCAATCTCTTACAATTCGACTTATTTCAAACTATATTTGAGCACCGCCAAGCGAATTTGTGTCTTCGAGCATTCCGTCAGGACAGCTTTAAACTGCGCATGCCCAGCCATTCAGAGGGGCCCGGGTTATGGCTTTCTGTCTGAAGGTTCCTCTTGATTCACTGCTTGTATGAGCGAGCAGCGAAGGTTCTGGCGAGACTGCGCGGATGCGCAGGCTCGCCTGAACATTCGCTGCTCGCATAGGCGATAAGTACCAAAATCGCTTGACGGGGCCCATTTTATGCATCATTATTTTTGTTAATCGACCAAAAGTGGATCTTTCAGGGTAAACGAAATTTACATTGGTTTCTGTCGACGCTCGGAATTTGCTGAAATTATGCACAATAATTGCCGATGCATTCACTTTTAAATGTTATTTCCGTAGTAAATTTATTACATTTTATGAAGACTCTATCACAAGAGAGTACTCTGATAAAAACCTGTCAACAGTATTCAGATATTCATATATCTAATGCCACACTGTTTTATGAATTAAAGCCATACTAAGTGAATAAGTTGATAATATGAATGGCCTCATATGTCTAGTAATAGTGGCTGGGCATTCAGTTTTGATTATATCCCCATATTTCAGCTCCACGTTTTGTATTCATTAAACTTTTATATGCAATGTTACCATGTTCCAATTCTTGTCAACACACCATTTTAGTATGAAAACTATATACATATATTAGGAATATGTAGATGAAAATTCATGGGAATTGAGGGACGGTAACATTGTGTTTTAACAGACTGAATACTGATAGTCCTGATCAAGCAAAATGTGAAATTATATGATTATCATGTTTCGGTCATGCTGTTTAATAATACTTAGCTATTGCTTTCGATTCGGATGGCTATAGTATAGTATGGTTTGTGTAAGTAGTTCAAAGCATAATTATTAGTAGTATTTCAAAACATCCAGTTCGGTAGATTTGCCCCCTGTTTAACGCCATGGCCAAAACAAACTATTTTGCCTAAAGAACTATACCGCAAAGGTTTTGATGACAATTTGGTAGTGGTGCTAAGGTGGTGTTTTGATTTAACATTCAAATCAACAACGTAACAGTCATTTTAGATGTTGCTTCAGATTTTGTGAGATTCCTTATCCGACTCGAGATAATGACTCTCAAGTATAACTGTTGTTTGTTTGTGTAACCCTAACTGTCCATTTAAAAAGAAAAATTTACTCTAGCGAAAACCAATAACACTTGTGATTACTTTTCCTGGTCATTAAGACCCATTAAACGGTTATCAGTATTTATATCTTCACTAGACACTAGCCAATCTATCTTTTTTGTATAGCACCTATGAATGAAACCAAACGGCTTCCTGAAGTTATATTCTAAAGCCATTTGAATAAATTTGCTTTTAGAAATCACATGCTCGTACTGTTGTCTGTGTTCCAAAACTTATGTGATCATGATTATGTTGTCTATATAGTTGTTTAGATTTTTCACTTCGTTTACCTATCTCAGCAGTTGCTGCAGTAATATCAAAAGCACATATGTAAGGCATCAAGAAGCATTTAAACTGGTGATAATAATTATTTAATCTGTGAGTAGTTATCTCATTACGCATAAGATTTTGAATCTTTGTTAGTTCTGAAAATGATCTCTTTCAACATTTAGCCATATATACACCTTAACTTAGCCTGTTCAAGTCCTTTTACTAGATCTACAACTTCTTAACTGGGTTCCATTTGTGCCTGCGCAATCTCTTGCTCTATGAAAGCATCGAAGTCAAAATTACCCCCACCCCAGAAAACTTCAGTTAAATAAAACAAATTCTTCTGATACCGAGGCCCCGTTTTAGGATTTACATCTATC
Source organism: Lucinisca nassula (assembly GCA_963580285.1). NCBI lineage: Eukaryota > Metazoa > Mollusca > Bivalvia > Lucinida > Lucinidae > Lucinisca > Lucinisca nassula. The sequence goes on along the minus strand of OY757013.1, from coordinate 189,657,384 downwards.
TATTGTAGATGGTTTGGTTCTTGCAAAATTTATGATAAACGCGATGATTTCGATTTTGAGATTCTAAATTTCCAATTTTAGCTCACCGTCACGTAATGACGAGGTGAGCTTTTGTGATCACTTTTTGTCCGTCGTCCGTGCGTGCGTCCGTGCGTCCGTCCGTGCGTCCGTGCGTAAACAATTTCTTCAAACGACATCTCCTCCTAAACCACTGATCGGATTTCGACCAAACTTCACAGGAATGATCCTTAGGTGGTCCCCTTTCAAAGTTGTTCAAATGGTTCCGGTCCGTTGCACATCTAGGTCACAGGAGTCAAAAATAGTTTTTTCACCGGAAACTTAAAAAATCTTCTTCTCTGAAACCACAAGGCCCAGGTCTTTGATATTTGGTATGAAGCTTCATCTAGTGGACCCCTACCAAGATTGTTCAAATTAAAGTGCTGGGGCCAAAAATGCCCCCGCCCTTTGGTTTTACATTGGCTTATATAGGGAAAATCTTTAAAAAATCTTCTTCTCTGAAACCGCAAGGCCCAGGTCTTTGATATTTGGTATGAAGCTTCATCTTATTGACCTCTACCACAATTGTTCAAATTATAGCCCTGGGGCCAAAAATGCCCCCCCCCCCCCCCCCCCCGCACCGGGGACCTTTGGTTTTACATAGACTAATATAGGGAAAATCTTGAAAAATATTCTTCTCTGAAACCACAAGGCCTAGGTCTTTGATATTTGGTATGAAGCTTCATCTAGTGGACCTCTACCAAAATTATTCAAATTATAGCCCTGAGACCAAAACTGCCCCCGCCTCGGAGCCCTTTGGTTTTACATAGACTTATATAGAGAAAATCTTTAAAAATCTTCTTCTGTGAAACCACGAGGTCTAGGTCTTTGATATTTGATGTGAAATTTCATCTAGTGGACCTCTATCAAGATTGTTCAAATTATAGCTCTGGGGCCAAAAATGCCCCCGCCCCGAGACCCTTTGGTTTTACATAGACTTATGTAGGGAAATCTTTAAAACTCTTCTTCTCTGAAACTGCAAGGCCCATGTCTTTGATATTTGGTATGGAGCTTCATCTAGTGGACCTCCACCAAGATTATTCAAATTATAGCCCTCGGGCCACAAATGCCCCCGCCCCGGGGCCCTTTGTTTTTATATAGACTTATATAGAGATATTTTTTGAAAATCTTCTTCTCTGAAGCAGCAAGGCCCAGGTCCTTGATATTTGGTGTGAAGCTTCATCTAGTGGACCTCTATCAAGATTGTTTAAATTATAGCCCTGAGGCCACAAATGCCCCCGCCTCGGGGCCATTTGGTTTAACATAGGCTTATGTAGGGAATATCTAAAAAACATCTTCTTCTCTGAAACCGCAAGGCCCAGGTCTTTGATATTTGGTGTGTAGCTTCATCTAGTGGACCTTTGCCAAGATTGTTCAAATTATAGCCTTTGTTGATATTTGATATGAAGCTTCACTTTTTTAGACCTCTCTCAACATTATGCACATTATAGCCCTGGGGTTAATAATGACCCTTCCCGGGGCCCACTTGTTACTCTATGGATCAGGTGAGCGATCCAGGGCCATCATGACCCTCTTGTTTTGATGATGATGTTCCTCGTGCGCCCTCCTATGGCGTTTATATTTCGCAATTAATTCGATTTGCCAGAGTGTGTAGTCATGTAACTGCCTTTAAAATAGAAGTGGAGGCGATGATCAGAAATCGATACAATTAACCCACAGCTCCCATCAGCCACACCAAAGGGAAAGAAACATAAACATGAAACAACAGACCCCAATGGAAACATCAACAGTGGAAAGGCAAAAGGACAGTTACTTTCCCACAAAATGGCCAATAGGCTATCCAAAATAACATAATATATGCTACACAAACATCCAAAGACAAACCATAACAAAAAATAACCGCGACAGAAGAACCGCCTTGGAACGGTCAGCGAAAACCAATTCCACTGGAGGGGGGGGGGGGCTTAAATCGACTTTACGTGGCCACAATAACACTCGTAATAAATTGTTAACTGCTAAACATCTTAATCAAGGTTATCGGTACCATAAACTACGCAAAGCCTTTTCAAAATTTTAAAGTCGTCATTCTGATTTAATTTCAAAATTCAATTTTGGACTTAAATCTCTTCTGCAACAAGGTCTATCGGAATAGAAGTAAAGGCAATGATCAGAAATCGATACAATTAACCCATAACTCCCACCAGAGACACCAAAGGAAAGAAACACCCACATGAAACAACAGACTCTAATGGAAACGTCAACCGCGGAAAGCCAAAAGGACAGTTACTTTCCCACGAAATGGTCAACTAGCTGTCCAAAACAAAATATTATAAGCGATACAAACACTCAAAGACAGACAATAACAAAAATAAATCCCAATTTCGTAAAATCATTATTTGATTGGGTACAACATTAATGCTGTGCGACAGACTGCATGCATGGTAGGTAACCCAATCACGGTTGACAACTTTGCTTCCCTCTTTAATTGCATGTCCGTGGATCAGTCCTCAGATTCTATGACGGTTCCAGTGTAAAGGCTTACCGAGAATTAGAGAGAATCTAATTCTATGTAACGTTGGTTGGTGCCTGGTGCTCTGTCTCTGGTCGGGCACTTCGGAGTCTAACTGTTGGTTTTCGTTTGCTCCAGCATTTCAATGGTTTAATGCTGTCGAGTCCTCACCGTTGTTTCAACTCTTAGGTTGTTTTTTTTGTGTTCACGGAGATGTTGCACTGATGAGTTAGGAGGCCTTCATGCGGACTGAACAAATTATTTGTCTAAATCGCGACGGAAGTAAGTGCCAGGATTGTGGCCACGTAAAATCGATTTAAAACCTACAGTGGAATTCGTTTCACTGGCCGTTCGTGGCGGTTCTTCTGTCGGGGTTTATTTTTGTTATGGTTTGTCTTTGAGTGTGTGTATCGCTTATATTATTTTGTTTTGGCTAGCCAATTGGCCCTTTTGTGGGAAAGTAACTGTCCTTTTGGCTTTCTGCTATTGGTGTTTCCATTAGGGTCTGTTGTTTCATGTTTGTGTTTCTTTCCCTTTGGTGAATCTGATGGGAACTGTGGGTTAATTGTATCAATTCCTGACCATTGCCCCCACTTCTATTTTGGAGTGGTTGGCCTATGACAGTGGTTGTATTTTGGACTGATAAGCTAAATGTCTAAGAGAAAAGAGGATACTACAGTAGAACTTCGATGGCTCGAACACCGATGGCTCGTTTACCATGGATGTGTCGAACCCTTTCTTGAGTCCCTAGCAAAATCCTCTACACAAGAAATAATGGGGGATAATTAAGAAGATTTTAGTCTTTTATCTTGCAAATGTATGCTGTATGTACTCATTAGAATCGCCTCGATGAGGCGATTCTAATGAGTACACATAGCATACATATTCATTATAGAACATCGAAAAGATGTCAAAAAAGTATCTCGTTATGCCTCCTGACAGTAACCCCAGTGGCTCGAACTACCCCTGTCTCGAACAGATTTTCGTGGTCCCAAAGGTGTTCGAGCCATTGAAGTTCGACTGAGGCTGTTTGTGCACACATGGCGATAGCTCTTTTTTCCAGCAGGACACATACAGTAGTTAATTTAAAATGCCCATGCAGTAAATAGAGGATCTTACATGAGTGCTCATGTATTATTGAATTTATTAAACGAGTTGAGGAAAAGGGATAAAATGCGAGGCTTTGCAGAGCATTTTATCCCTTTTTCGCAACGAGTTTAATAAATTCAATAATACACGAGCACGAATGCAAGATTCTATTTATCGTATGACATTTAAAACGCATTTTATTCACGATTGTTTACAAAAATGTCAATATTCCGCCATAAGTAAACGCGACGTCGTTAAAGACGTCGTACATGTAACGTTACGGGACGTATATAGCTAATTTGCATATTTAATCCACTAGTGGATTATCGAAAATAATACATGGCGTTATTACATTCTCAGACGCGACGTCATATGATAAAAGTGTTATCAATTCAGATTGAGCTGAATATCCCATGTAGTAAAAGTGATATGAATTCAGACTGAGTCATAATTATAAGACGCAGTCGCCCAAAACAATTCAAAGACACTCAACACCAACAAAGAAGATGTGAAAACTCACAACTTCTGGTACAAGTGAATAAGATGAACAACTGAATTATGTGTTACATGTATGTAAGATAAGCCTACTAAATTATTTTCAGCAAATACACTGTGACGCTTTTTCTGTCCAAACACTGCACTGCTTTTTCTAAGCAGAGAAATAAACTGCACAGAAACGTACCGGTAATCATTAATGAACCACAAAGCAAACCAGAACAGTGCTTAAAATGAACAGTGAACTTGCTAAAACAGTTTGTATGTAGTTCAGGGAAGATCCCTTTTGAAGCCCTCAAGGATCCCAGAAGTGACAATATTCTGCGGAAGTTGGCCCTTAAGTCTGATGCCCGTTCTGCCCAGTATCTCCTACTGTTCGCCGCATTTTGGGTCGGAGAACCTACAAGCATGGATGTCCACTTAGCCCAGAGATGCATGTAGACCATGCCAGAATGTTGGTGAGTTTACCGGCCAAGGTGCTGTATCACTTGGGAGGTAATGCTGGTTGTGTGGTAGTCATCTCTGGCAAACCAAGCTGCTCGCCGTTGCACCGTTTCGAGCTGCTGGATACTATATGTGGGCCCCATACTGATGGGCATAATCCAGGATAAGTCTAATCATGGTCTCTACCATCATGCTTCAACATCTTCAGACCAGCTCGTTTATCTCCCTACCAAAGAAACGCCAGGCTGCTGTTTGCCTTTTTACAGGCGCATCAAAATGGATTCCCATTACATGTTTCTGACATAAATGATGGCCAGGTACTTTAAAGTCGTTAGGTTTTGACTGTTCATGGCTGTGTCTCTTTAACATGTACTTTGCTCCAAATCTTCGACCAGGTTTCCTGATCATTGCCTTCACTTATATTCTCTATTTTGTTACCCTGACCGTCGCACATTTGATTGGGTTGAGAAGACTTTTGCCAGTCCATATTCCATTATAGGCATTGCTGTAGTTTGTCAAGATCCCTCAGAAGTATGCAGTATCAGTCTTGCTTGAGACCTCGTGATATAAAAAGCTGTCATTAGCAAAGAGGTGAACTCCAGGAACTTTCTGTGGCAGGTCATTTATGCATGGGCAAAACAACAAAGGTCTGAGCATGGCAACTTGATGGACACCGGATACACCTGGGGCAATCGTGATAATCAGGCCTTTGACCAGGTCTGGTAAGCCCCTGTTGGTCAGTAAGCTCTGAATCCACTGTAAGTGGTTTATCCAGTAAAATTCAGATATTAAGACCACTTATCATATGACGTCGCGTCTGAGAGTGTAATAACGCCATGTATTATTTTCGATAATCCACTAGTGGATTAAATATGCAAATTAGCTAGATACGTCCCGTAACGTTACATGTACGACGTCCTTAACGACGTCGAGTTTACTAATGGTGGAATATTGACATTTTTGTTAAACAATCGTGAATAAAATGCGTTTTAAACGTCATATGATAAATAGAATCTTGCATTCGTGCTCATGTATTATTGAATTTATTAAACTCGTTGCGGAAAAGGGTTAAAATGCTCGGCAAAGCCTCGCATTTTATCCCTTTTCCTCAACTCGTTTAATAAATTCAATAATACATGAACACTCATGTAAGATCCTCTATTTAATGAGGAATTTTACTGTATTGTGTCAGGTCTGAGTTTGACGTGCTCAAACCATTCATGTGGAACTTTGTCAAACACGTTGTTATAGTCAAACGCGACGGTGTCTATCTGTTGGCCCTCATATATTCCTGCTGCAAAGTCTTGGACTTCGGTCAGAGTAAGCTCTATCTATCTATCTATCTATCTATCTATCTATCTATCTATCTATCTATCTATCTATCTATCTATCTATCTATCTATCTATCTATCTATCTATCTATCTATCTATCTATCTATCTATCTATCTATCTATCTATCTATCTATCTATCTATCTATCTATCTATCTAGCTAGCTAGCTAGCTATCTATTTATCTAGCTATCTATCCTTACTGCATTAGGTCACACTTGACTATTACTTGAGATTTGCAGGTGTACATATACTTGAGATTTGCAGGACAAACGCCTAGTTATGGCATTACGGTAAGGATCTTTAACCTGCAGATGGGAAGCTGATTCTTTCTGCTCAGGGAGTCTCCAGTTGACGTCCCGAGCCGAAGGACGGTGCACTTTGTGGCATTCATCCCTACAAATGATGCCAATGGAACATGTTCGGATATCAAACTTTATTGTCACTGCCTTGAATAGAACCGGGGATTTCTAGCATCAGAGGCAGGTGCACTGACCACTAAGCTATCACGCTAGCACTACTGGTATTTTTGATGTTCTACACCAATATTAACTACCTAAGTCCTTCTTTACCTTCTTTTATAAGATACACTCTGGTATAGTGTCTCTCGATAAAAGATAAATACTCGACCCCTGTAACAGTTTCAACGCAAACAAGGGCATCAAAACTAATAACACACAATACCATAGGTAACAGGCCTATAGTGATGCCCTAAATCATTTTCCCCCAGAACTATTCCTCAGTGCAATAGTCTTCTCTCGTCTGCGGTAGATGCCAAGACCGCAGAGGAGTTCAAAGACCGGCAGAGGAGTTCAAAGACCGTACAGTTTAGATTGGGATTCAGAGGTATGCATTTTAGTATACCTCTGCTAATCAGATTGTAAATAGTTTTAAGGACTCGTCCAACGACCCCACTTTTTTGTTTAGCGAAATATGACCGACTCAGTATATGAAGATAGATAGGGGTGTAAATGAGTGTGTTTGCTCAAAAGGCAGTGCCTTTATTTCATATTAACAAACACACGAAGTGTTTGCTTTACTGTAGAGAGGCTGGAAACATACTTAGGCACCCAAATCTCGCCTGGAATCTCGTTCAATTTCTCACGATAATCCGCTATCTTTACAGAGTTCATGAGAATTGTATTCATATCCAAAAATTACTTCTCAAAACCAAAAGGAGTCAAGTCCCATTACAAAGGAAACACAAAAAGCGACGAAATAATTTTAAAAAGCTCTTTTCGAAGACCGTTGCATCAAACGCTGAAGTTTGATTGCGGGAAAGTTTCGAAACTACGTCGCGCGTTTAGATGAACTTGAGCTGAAATGTAAGCCGGTTAAAACCAAGCACCAAGCACCGCGCTTGGACCAACCTGTTACCGGAACATTAACCGAAGCATTTACCGGAGATTCTCGTTAGGGTGGAAAGCGCTTCTCGTCTGGCCAAGCAATTACAACTCCACGGGTATAAAATTAAGCCCTGGGAATAGTAATATATGGCTACCTGCGGATTTTTATCTTCGAGAGACCGTTGCATCAAACGCTGAAGTTTGGTCGCGGAAAAATTTGCGAAACGACGTCACGCATTTAAATGAAATGAAACGAACCGCACTGAACCGAATAGGTAAGCCGGTAAAATCCAGCACCGCGACTGGTCTCACGAGTTACCGGAGCATTTACCGAAACATTTACCGAAGAGGAAAGCGCTTCTCGTCTGGCCAAGCAATTAAAACTTTTCACAAACACGCAGGGGTGTTGAATAAAGCCCCGGGAATAGTAAGAGACACAATGAGCTATCTGACTACCTGTGGATTTCTATCTTTCCAAGATTTAGAAAATGATGATGAGCCCCAAATCCATAGCATAACGTTAGTGCTTCAGGATACTTTAGTGTCTAATTTTCTTCCCATGAAGTGCAGACAGGAACAACACTGGAGCATCATCACACTAAGGTTATGTGCATAGAGTTAAGAAATTTTGGTCATCTGTAAAGTCCCTGAAAAAAGAATCATTTGGGATCACTTCACTTAGGGAAAATGGAATTTTGAAAACTGAATCGCGCGACAAGGCAAATATATGTAATGAGCAGTATCAATCGGCGTTTACACGTGAAACTGACGGTGAGCTACCATCAAAAGGTAAAAGCCCGTTCCCCTCTATGGGGGACATAACAGTTGACCCCAAAGGGGTCGCAAAACTGTTGGAAAAGCTCAACATAGATAAGGCATCTGGGCCATGCCAGAGAGCTTAAGGAATGTAGTGCTGAAATATCTCCCCTGCTGGCCTTTATTTTCAATGAATCACTTGCTCAGGGCACTGTACCAGATGACTGGCGACAAGCAAACGTAACCCCGGTCTTTAAGAAAGGAGGAAAAATATGATGCTGCCAAATTACAGACCGGTGTCGCTCACATGAATCTGTTGCAAAACCCTGGAGCATATATTAGTTAGCAACATTAACAATCACCTAGCCTCTGAAAGCATTCTTGCTGACTGTCAGCCTGGTTTCCGAAGTCGAAGGTCTTGTGAAACTCAATTAGTTCAATTCTACCATGACATAGTGAGCAATCTGGATGGGGCCATTAATCGTGGCCACAAACAGACTGACCTGATTATCAAGGATTTTGCCACGGCCTTCGACAAGGTATCCCACAGGAGGCTATTGTACAAACTGGATCATGGCTCTCTGGACGCCCACAACAATTTGTACTTGATGGTCAAGCGTCGGATCCAGTCCCTGTTTTGTCTGGTGTCCCACAAGGTTCGGTACTTGGACCGGTCCTTTTCTTGATATTTATTAATGATCTTCCTGATAATATCAGGTCATCTGTTCGCTTGTTTGCTGATGATTGTGTTTTGTATAGGAATATATATACTTCTTCTGACTGCCTTATCTTACAAGATGACCTGGATAGCCTAGCACGTTGGGATGCCGATTGGCAAATGAAGTTCAATGTGGCCAAATGTCATTCAATGAGGATGTCACGGCACCCTCCAGACAAGCAGATTAAATTCAACTACGCACTACATCAGCATACATTGAAACATGTCTAATCCGCAAAATATCTTGGTATCACTATCACTAATAATCTTGATTGGGGTCAACATATTTCTGAGATTACATCTAAGGCAACTAGGATATTAGGGTTTCTTAGACGCAATTTGGCTTTTGCTCCTAGGCAGACAAACGATATTGCATACAAAACCTTGGTTCGACCTCAACTCGAGTATGCATCACCTGTTTGGCATCCCCATGTTAAAACTCAGGTTCAACAGGTTGAGAAGGTTCAGAGGACGGCTGCCCGATGGACCTGCAGGCGATCGCGGAACAGAAGTAGTGTTGATGAAATGCTCGATGAGCTGGAGTGGCCATCGTTGGAGGCCGGTCGCGAGCAGTCCTCTTTTACCTTCTTTTATAAGATACACTCTGATACAGTGTCTATTAATAAAGATAAATACTTGACCCCTGTGACTACTTCAACTCAAACAAGGGCATCAAAATTAAACAACAGTCAATATCGTAGGTATCAGGCCTATAGTGATGCCTTGAAGAATTATTTCTTCCCTAGAACTATTCCTCAGTGGAATAGTCGTCCCTCCTCTCTGGTAAATGCCAAAACTGCAGAGGAGATCACAGCCGGCATGGTGTAGATTGGGATCCAAAGGTGTGCGTTTTAGTACACCTCTGAAAGCAGATTGTAAATAGTTTTAAGAACTCATCCAGTGAGTTGTTTTTTTGCTAAATTCTAAATTTAATGCACCACCCAACTGAGTGGCCAAGTATGACCGACTCAGTATATGAAGATAGATAGATAGCGGCGGTGAAGCTCAAACAATAGTTTTTGGTTTAATGACACGTCGACCCTGGTGGGCTCCCAGAGAAAGGGACTAAAGAGATAGATGAGGTAGTAGGGGAGAAGAGAGGTGGGGGACGAGGGAGAAATGGGAAAATGAATACAAGTGTACAAACAGAAGAAGTAACAACGCCCCACCCCCACATTACTCCTTCCTGCTGCAAGGACAGCAGGCCTTGCCCAACTGTAAGTCAATATTAGTTGGACTCCCGTCACCTTTGCCTCACAACAGAACATATTAAAAAACTTTTAAAAACAGTTTTATGTAGTTCAGGCAAGATCCCTTTTGAAGCCCTCAAGGATCCAATAAGTGACAATATTCTGTGGAAGTTGGCCCTTAAGTCTGATGTCCGTGCCGATGAAGGAGAGCTGACAGAAAGATGTCGGTTCATATACTCCGGGGAGTATCCCCTACTGTTTGTCGCTTTTGGGTCGGAGAACCTGCAAGCATGGATGTTCACTTAGCTGTTACGAGCCAGGCGTAGCAGAAAGAAAAAGCAAACAAGCCTTTTGGAAAATTTAACAACATTTATTTACAAGTTAACTTAAACCTGTAGAAGTAAGAAAATTAAATGAACTTAGCTCTGTTATGAAATATCCCGAATGAATCTATTTTCCTTGATCTCACAGAATTCACAGTCCAAAATGAAAAGTAATATCCTTTAACAATCCAAAACAGAATTTTGAAATAACTTTTCTTAAAAGCCCAAACATCAAACTCCAAAGTCTGACTCAAAGAGAAAAATCAAGATCTTGTATAGACCCAAAGATTTCTGTAGAACATTCCAGAGGGCTGTGGAATAAGATGATGTAAATTTCTAAATATAATGCAAATCTGAACTTTCTGGAAGGTTCCAAAGTACTTTTCCTTGTAAACAAGATGTTTACAAATAGAAATTAATCTGTGACTCAGGTTTTCACGAATCTTCTATAAGAAGATTAACAAGATATTTATAGCACTATTAGCCAGTTGGGTCAAAGTGGGAATCAGAAAAATAAATTCTTATGCATAACACTCCCCCTCCTCGAGGAAAAGAAAGTTTTATGTAATAAAGCTTTCTTTTGATTTAAGATAAATAAAATATTGAAGATAGCATATTCAATTACATATATCTACAATCCACTCCAGTATGAAAGAAAAACACAATTCCTGACACTGCTCAAGCTCTAGAAAGTGCATCAGGGATAATGTTATCTCTCCCTCTGATATGTCTTATGTCTAAATTATACTCTTGTAGCATAAGACTCCACCTGAGCAACCGCTGATTTTTTTTTTTCATTTTATGTATGAAAGTCAGTGGATTGTGATCACTGAAAACAAAGATCGGTGCAGTAGTAGGAGTAAGATAAACCTCGAAATGTTGCAGAGCAAGAATCAGAGATAAGCACTCTTTCTCTATGGTAGAGTAATTTCTCTGATGCTTATTAAACTTTTTGGAAAAGTAGCAAACTGGATGATCCACACCATTTTCACCTTCCTGCAACAAAACACTACCTGCACTTACGTCACTAGCATGTACAGCTAGCTTAAACTCCTTTTCAAAGTTAGGTGCTAAGAGAACTGGTTCACTCTTGAGTATGGCTTTAAGCTTATCAAAAGCATTTTGGCATATTGCATTCCAATGGAATTTTGTTCTTTTGCTGAGCAAATTTGTCAAAGGTTCAGCAATTACAGAGAAATTATTACAGAACTTTCTGTAATAACCAGCCATACCAAGAAATCGCATCAGCTGTCTTTTGCACGTGGGTACGGGAAAATTTGAGATAGCCTCAACTTTAGCATCAATGGGTTTCACATGACCTGGACCTACAACATGACCTAGAAATGTCAAAATTCACTTTTAGCAAGATTGATTGTCAATTTGGCATTACTCAGTCTATCAAAGAATGCTCGAATAGTCCCAAGATGTTGATTCCACTGGTCATTGTATATGATAGCATCATCGATATAAGCACTGCAGCCTTCCAGCCCCGCAATTACCATGTTTATTAAGCGCTGAAATGTTGCCGGAGAGTTTGTCGTTCCAAATGGCATGACTTTATAGTTAAATAATCCGTCTGGTGTTGTGAATGCCAAAACCTCCTTTGCTCTATCTGTGAGAGGAATTTGCCAAAATCCTTTCAGAAGGTCGAATTTCGTTATGTATTTGGCATTCCCGATGTTATCAATGCAGTCCTCCATTCTTGGAATAGGAAAGCTATCTGTTTTACTTAAGGAATTAACTTTCCTAAAATCTGTACACATACGATATGTCCCATCAGGTTTTGGTACAAGAATACAAGGAGAACTCCCATTCACTATGGCTTGGTTCAATAAAGTCATTGTCTAATAGATATTGAACTTCTTCTTTAAGATATATTTGTTTCATGGGATTCATCCTGTAAGGATGTTGCTTTACCGGTTTAGAACCATTGATGTCCACATCGTGAACTATTTTGTCTGTCTGTGTTTGAATGTCAGGAAATAAGTGTTCATATTAAAAAATCAGCTGTTTCAGTTCATTCCGCTGATCTGGCTCTAGATGTGACAGTTTCTGGTCGAGATTCCTCAGAATGTCAGAATTCTGAAGTTTTGATGATGTGGGATCAGATTTCACTGAATTAATATCCTGACAGTCATTGTCACATGAATTAAGTGGAACAGAGCTAACTAGATTGACTGATGTTAAAGATGCATTGTCACTATCAATGTATTCCTTAAGCATGTTAATATGACACAGCTGCTTTAGCTTGCGCCTCCCAGGAGTGTTTATTATGTAATTTACGTCACTGATCTTTTTGTCTACAGTGTATGGACCATAATACCTGGCTTGCAAAGATTTTCCAGGAATAGGCAAAAGAGCTAGTACCTTATCACCTGGTTTAAAATTCCTTTCTTTTGTCCCTATGTCATATAGCTGTTTCATTTTCCTTTGGGCTGACTGAAGATTGGTCCGAGCAGCCTCACAAGCTTTTGAAAGTCTAGTTTTGAAATTCGACACATACTGAAATAAATTCAAGGCAGGGTCATCATTAGAGAGAAATTTCTCTTTCAGAAGTTTCAAAGGGCCACGAACAGTATGGCCAAATACTAGTTCAAATGGACTGAAGCCAAGAGATTCTTGCACAGATTCTCTAACAGCAAATAAAAGCAAATGTATGCCTTCATCCCAATCCTTCTCTGTGTCAAAGCAATACGATCTTATCATGTTTTTCAATGTTTGATGGAATCTTTCAAGGGCGCCCTGACTTTCAGGATGATAGGCTGATGACTTATGCTGTGCAATGCCAAGTTCATGCATTACTTGTTGAAATATTCCAGACATAAAATGTGAGCCTTGGTCTGCCTGAATAGATTTAGGAAGCCCAACAAATGTGAAAAACTTCACTAAGGCCTTGACGATTGTCTTAGTTTTGATATTTCGTAAGGGAATGGCTTCAGAAAAACGTGTGGAAGCACACATAATAGTCAAAAGATATTCACAACCAGACTTTGTTCTGGGCAAGGGACCCACACAGTCTATAATTATTCGACTGAAAGGTTCATCAAAAGCAGGTATAGGCTGCAAATGAGCCTCAGGTATAGTCTGATTGGGTTTTCCTACCATTTGGCATATATGGCAGGACCTACAATGCTGAGAAACATCTGACTTTAACCCAGGCCAGTAAAAATGATTAAGAATCTTGTGATAGGTCTTATTTACCCCTAAATGTCCTGAAATGGGCGTTTTATGTGCCAAGTTTAATATTTCGGGACGGTAAACCCGTGGAACCACTATCTGGTGGTTGACAGTCCACTCGTCTTCTGCTGAGACGTCTGGTGGACGCCATTTTCTCATAAGAATGTCATTTTTGACATAATAACAGACTGGGATCTGAGATACTTCCTGCTCATCTAAGGCCCTTTCAAACAAAGGCGAAATTTCAGGATCCTTATGTGGGTCTATAGCTAGTTGAGACCCGGACATTTTGTCATGGCCTAGATCGAAAGATGAGTTATTCTCATGAAAATCTGTCTGCTTATCAGGCAGGCTTGAAGACAGAGACCTTGTTATCTCGTCATTAAAAGATTGACCCAAAAAGGTATCAGTAAAATCAAAATCCTGTTTCTCTTCAGTTTGCTTGGCCTTACGTGCCATAGCCCTTGTGACTGCACAGGACGGATAAAGTTCAGGAATTTCCTGCTCAATGGGATCAGGTGGTTGATCAGTGCAAGGATTAGAAGTCAAAAGTGGGTTTACCACAACCTTATCTCCAGCTAAGTCATTGCCTAGCAATAAATGAACACCTTTAAAAGGTAAAGAAGGTCTAATACCAACAACCACTGAACCGGATACCAAGTCTGACAACAAATAAACGTTATGAAGCGGAACATTAACAAATCCACATCCCACACCCTGAATAAGGACACTTTGGCCCATAGAAGTCTTCTCAGAAAAATGCAGAGTATCTGCTAGAATAAGAGATTGAGAAGCTCCGGTATCTCGTAAGATTTTAATAGGGGTAGTATGGGCATAACTGTCACCATTTAGTGACACAAAACCATCTGATAAGAATGGTTCATAAATCTCCATAACTGAATCAGTTTCAGATAATTTGGTATCAGAAAGAGTTTCCTCCCTTACATAAGACTGTGGTTTTGGCCTTATAGAAGTCAAGCCTGTAGGCTTAAGTTCCTCTTGTCTTTCTCGTTCTTTTCTTCGCTTTAATTTTAAACATTCAGAGATCAAATGACCTGCACTTTTACAATAATAACAAACTACTTGAGATTGAGATAAGGGATTCTGGTCTTTGTTTTCACCAGAAGGTTTGGAAAAAATTGGGCTTCTGTTTTCACCAGAAGGTTTGGAAGGATTCTGGCTTTTATTTTCACCAGAAAGTTTGGGCATAGTGCTAGATGTATGGCTATAACTACCAGATGGATTACTGGGATAGAATCTTGGACCTGTCTGTGGGTTATAAGGTTTTCGAGAATAAGGCCTGTTCACAAATGAGACTTTATGAGTCAAAGCGTAATCATCTGCCAAACGACAAGCTTCCTCCAAAGTTTCAACCTGTCTCTCATCAAGAAAAGACTTAATGTCTGAATTTATGCACCGTTTGAACTCTTCAACAAGGACAAGCTGTCTAAGTTTTTCATGATTAGAGCCTACTTTTTAGAAGAACACCACCTATCAAATAACTGTTCTTTGGTTCGAGCAAATTCTACATGAGTCTGGGAAATTTCTTTTTTACAATTCCTAAATTTCTGCCTGTAAGCCTCAGGGACCAACTCATTTGCCTTAAGAATAAGCTCCTTAACCAAATCATAGTCTGAGCTTTGCTCGACAGTCGGCTGAGTGTAAATGTCTCGAGCCTTTCCGACAACAACGCTTTGCAAAAGAAAGGTCCAATGCTCTTTTGGCCATTTTAAATTTTCTTCAACTTTTTCAAAATGCAAAAAATACTTAACAACCTCTTTTTCTTGAAATGGCGGAACTAATCTGATGTGCTTTGTGGCATCAAAGTAACTACCAGAGTCAAAAACAGGGGTAGGTTTCACCCTGTCCTGACCCTGGAGTTCCAATTCTTTCAGCCTTAATTGAAATTGCCTTTCCCGTTCTTTTTCTTCAATACTATATCTCATTTTTTTCGTTTTCTAACTCAATCCGTTCCTCCACTTCTCTTTGTTTTTCCCTCTCTCTTTCTTCCATCTCTTTGTTTTTCCCTTTCTCTTTCTTCCATTTCTAATCTTTCCATCTGCATTTGTCTCTGCATTTCTCTTTCTTTTTCTTCCATTTGATTTTTCCTTTCTGTATGCGTTCTTCCATTTCTAATCTTAATTTTTCTATTTCAATTTGCCTTCCTATTTCAATTTGTCTCATTTGCAATTCAGTGTGTGAAACCATAATGAGAGACAAAGCAGATGGATCGAAAAGTTCTTCATCAACCAAAACCTGAACCACAATTTTCTTATTTTCATGCTTTTTCATGCTTGTTTTGACAGCAGTGACCCCATAATGGGAAGCAATATCTTGCAAATCTGTCCTTTTGGCCAGATTAAGCAACTCCTGAGTAGGCTGAGCCAAAAAGCTTCTCAAATCAAACGACATGTTTGCTTTTTGTTTGTTTTATAAATAATTTATGGAAATACAGATTGAGGTTAATTTGATTTTTTTTTTAAATGACAAGCCCACCAAAATTTCACATGTAATGACAAGTACTTTTTCACCTGAAATGTCAATTCACATGAAATGACAATCCCCTTTTATGCCTATGGGGGAAAAGCCAATCTGTTGAAGCAACTGCCAAGTAGAAGTAAAACAAAGATCAGGAATTGATACAATTAACTTACTCCATCCATAAAAGACACCAAAGGGAAAGAAATACAAACATTAAGCGACCAGACCATAATGGAAACCTAAACAAAGGACAGCCATATGGACAGTTACTTTCCCACAAAATGGCCATATGGCCATCCAAAATTAAAAGACACAAGTGATATACACAGTAAGTAACAAACAACAACATAAATAAAATGCCACGGAAGAGCCGCCTTGGAACGGTCAGTGGAAGATTTCCACTGGGGGGCTTAAATCGATTTTACGTGGCCACAATCCTCGCCCTTACTTCCGTCGCGATTAAGACAAATAATTTGTTCAGTCCGCATGAAGGCCTCCTAACTCATCAGTGCAACATCTCCGTGAACACAGAAATCAAAGAACCACAGAGGTGAGACAACGGTGATGACTCGACAGCAAGAAACCACTGAAATGCTGGAGCAAAAGAAAACCAACAGTTAGACTATATTTGATAAGCCTATATTTGATAAGAAATGACAATTACTTGCCTACAAATGAAATGTCAGTCCTAAAATGCTCAAGATGTTTTTATCCCGGACGAGCCCCCAATTTCTGTTACGAACCAGGCGTAGCAGAAAGAAAAAGCAAACAAGCCTTTTGGAAAAATTTAACAAAATTTATTTACAAGTTAACTTAAACCTGTAGAAGTAAGAAAATTAAATGTACTTAGCTCTGTTATGAAATATCCCGAATGAATATATTTTCCTTGATCCCACAGAATTCACAGTCCAAAATGAAAAGTAATATCCTTTAACAATCCAACACAGAATTTAGAAATAACTTTTCTTAAAAGCCCAAACATCAAACTCCAAAGTCTGACTCAAAGAGAAAAATCAAGCTCTTTTATATACCCCAAGATTTCCCTAGAACATTCCAGAGGGCTGTGGAATAAGATGATGTAATTTTCTAAAAATAATGCAAACCTGAACTTTCTGGAAGGTTCCAAAGTACTTTTCCTTGTAAACAAGATGTTTACAAATAGAAATTAATCTGTGACTCAGGTTTTCGAGAAACTTCTATAAGAAGATTAACAAGATATTTTTAGCACTATTAGCCAGTGGGGTGAAAGTGGGAATCAGAAAAATAAATTCTTATGCATAACATAGCCCAGAGATACATGTAGATCATGCCCAGCATTGACAATTTGATGTCAATGCTGGTGATTTTGCCGGCTAAGGTGCTGTATCACTTGGGAGGTAATGCTGGTTGTGTGGTAGTCATCTCTGACAAACCAGTCTGCTCGCCGTTGCAAGGTCTCGAGCAGCTGGATACTATACGTGGTCCCCATACTGATGGGCGTAATCCAGGATAAGTATAATCATGGTCTCTACAATCATGCTTCAACATCTTCAGACCAGCTTGTTATCTACCTCCCAAAGAAACGCCAGGCTGCTGTTTCCTTTTTTACAGGTGCATCAAAATGGATTCCCATGACATTTTTCTGAAATAAATGATGCCCAGGTACTTTAAAGTCTTTAAGATTGACAGTTCATGGCTGTGTATCTTTAACATGTAAGTTGCTCCAAATCTTCGACCAGTTTTCCTGATCATTGAGTTCACTTATATTCTCCATTTTGTTACCCTGACTGTCGCACATTTGGTTGGATTGAGAAGACTTTTGCCAGTCCGTATTCCATTATAGGCATAGCTGTAGTCTGTAAATATCCGTCTGAAATGTGCAGTATCAGTCATGCTTGAGACCCCGTGATATAACAGGCTGTCATTAGCAAAGTGGTGAACTCCAGGGCTAACTGTCTGTGGCAGATCATTTATGCATGGGCAGAACAACAAATGTCTGATTATTGCACCTTGAGGGACACCGGATACAGCTGGGGCAATCGTGGTAATCAGGCCTGTGACCAGATCTGGTTAGCCCTGTTGGTCAGGAAGCTCTGGATCCATAGTAAGTGGTTTATACCACAGGGGCCCGGCGCATTTTTATGTGATTTGGAAAGTTTATATAAAAAATGGGAAATGATACAAAATATAGACAAGGGGTTGAACATAAGGACCCACTACCCCCATTTCACATTCACATACCATTATTGAGAACATCAAAACACTCTCATTTTGAAACCCTGTCTGTAATTGTCCCCACATACCATCGCTAGTCAATTGATAGAATCATTGCAGCCAAAGCAAAACGGTATCAACAATACAGTTAGGGAAAACGGCCTATTTTGACAGATTTTACCAGGTCGGACACGACCTCGTAAACACAGAGGTCACGGCTGTAGCACCGACGTTAACCACGGTGAGTATCAATTTTCTCTTGAAATCGACGCTTAACTCTTAATTCTTCAACTAACCACCCGTAAAAATTATTTTCATCAAATGAAAGCTGTCAAATGTTGCCAGGAAATAATTTTGACAGTAAAAGTTCTGTTTGATACCATGTTTTCATCACGTGATATTCTGCGAAACAGCGATTGTAACCCGATTGCTGATTGGTCGAAAAAAGTTACCACCACAACGGAACACTGAAAACTCACATCACATAAGGCGGCTCAAGTTAAATGGGCAAAACCAGTACTTTATTTACATTTTTGGGCGCAACTTATGCAATCTTTCATTCCTGGGCGTCAAAGACCCTGATTTACCAATGTTTGTGAAAACCTCTTGTCGTCAAGATGATTTTGAACTGGTATGAGCAAGAGTGGATCGTGTTATCTCATACCCCGGGCCGGTAGCTCTTTGGTTAATGCACTTGCCCCACCGGTTCGATTCCCGGTAGCGGTTATGCCCCCCCCCCAATTGTGTAGGGAGAAACATCCCCTGTGAAGGTTAAAGATCCCAACCGTAATTACATGAATACTGTGCAGACTTTCATCCTGAAAACCTGGAGTGTATGTGATGTACACCTGTGAGTAATAATCAGACCTGACCGATCACAGATAGATTAGCGCAAGTAACATAATTCTTTCTTTCTACTTATACTGCGATCGGTCACATCAGGCCATTACTCGCAGGTGTAGATTTCATACACACCAGATTTGCAGGATGAAAGCCTATACAGTAATCATGTAATGATGGCAGGGATCTTTAACCTGCAAATGGCATGACTCGGCCTTCACGGGGGGGGGGGGGGGCTCCAGTTAACGTCCCGATCCGAAGGACGTTGCACTTTTTGACATTCATCCCTGCAAATGATGCCAATGGAGCGTGTTCGAACACCGACATTTTATCGCCGCTGCCGGGGATCGTACCCGAGACCTCTAGTATAAGAGGCAAGTGCAGAGGGCGTGGGGGGTAACTAATGTGTAAATTTAGTATCATTTCCCATTTTGTTATATAAACTTTCCAAATCACATAACAAATGCGCTGGGACCGTGTGGTTTAGACAGTAAAATTTAGCTACAGTCGAACTTCAATGGCTCGAACACCTTTGGGACCTCGAAAATCTGTTCGAGACAGGGGTAGTTCGAGCCACTGAGGGTTAATGCCAGGAGGCATAACGAGATGTTTTTAGACATCTTTTCGGTGTTCTGTAACAAAAAAGTATGCTGTGTGTACTCATTAGAATCGCCTCATCGAGGCGATTCTAATGAGTACACACAGCATATATTTGCAAGATAAAAGACTAAAATCTCCTTAATTACCCCCCTTTATTTCTTATGTAGAGGATTTCGCTAGGGGCTCAAGAATGGGTTCGACACTTCCATGGTAAACGAGCCATCGGTGTTCGAGCCATCGAAGTTCTACTGTATTAAGACAACCTTAAACTAAGTCTTATTCTGCTTTAAAAAGCCTATTTAGTAAGCTACAAATATTCTTTCTTTGTATTTTCTGCATACAGTGTCCGCTGGTGAGAGAGCACCTTTGGGACTGTTCACACGTGGTCTTAAAGAACACTTCTGAAGAGTCCAAAAGGTGGTCTTAATTTGGAACTTTACTGTATTGGGTCGTGCCAGAGCTTGACAGTGCTCAAACCATTCAGGTGGCACTTTGTCAAACACGTTAAAGTCAAGAGCGACGGTGTCTATCTGTTGGCCTTAATCTATTCCTGCTGCAAAGTCTTGGACTTTGGTCAGAGTAAGCCCTATCTATCTATCTATCTATCTATCTATCTATCTATCTATCTATCTATCTATCTATCTATCTATCTATCTATCTATCTATCTATCTATCTATCTCCTTACTGCATTAGGTCACACTTGACTATTACTTCCAGGTGTACATACACTTGAGATGTGCAGGACACACACCTACTTGGTAATTATGACATTACGGTAAGGATCTTTAACCTGCAGAGGCGGTGATTCTTTCTGCTCAGAGAGTCTCCAGTCAACTCCCCGAGCCGGTGCACTTTGTGGCATTCATCCCTACAAATGATGCCAGTGGAACATGTTCGGATACCAAACTTTATTGTCACTGGCTGGAATCGAATCGGGAGTCTCTAGCATCAGAGGCAGGTGCACTAACCACTGAGCTATCACACTAGCACTACTGGTATTTTTGATGTTCTACACCAATATATACTATCTAAGTCCTCCATAAGATATACACTGATATAGTGTCTCTCGATAAAGATAAATACTCGACCCCTGTAACAGTTTCAACTCAAACAAGAGCATCAAAAGTAAATAACACACAACACCATAGGTACCAGGCCTATAGTGATGCCCTAAAGCACTTTTCTTTCAGAACTATTCCTCAGTGGAATTGTCTTCCCTCATCTGCGGTAGATGTCAAGACCGCAGGGGAGTTCAATGACCGACAAGGGAGTTCAAAGACCGTACATGATAGATTGGGACTCAGCGGTATGCGTTTTAGTATACCTCTGCTACTCAGACTGTAAATAGTTTCAAGGACTCATCCAACGACCACCCCCCAACCCCACACCTCTTTAATTGGTTAACCAGATATGATGAAGATAGATAGGGGTGAAAATGAGTGTGTTTGCTCAAAATGCAGTGCCTTTATTTCATATTATCGAAGAATGCTTTTACGAAATTGGGTGCTAAAGTCATTGCGGTTATATATTTTTTCTGAATTTATATACTAAGTGACCAAAAAATTCGGGTTGCGATAGACCTTGTTGCAGAAGAGATTCAAGTCCAATATTGAATTTTGAAATTAAATCAGAATGACGTCTATAAAATTTTGAAAAGGCTTTGCGTAGTTTATGGTACCGATAACCCTTATTAAGACGTTTAGCCGTTAACAATTTAATACGAGTGTTGAAGTAAGTTACATGACTACACACTCTGGCAAATCGAATTAATTGCGAAATATAAACGCCATTGGATGGCGCACGAGGAACATCACCATCCAAGAAAGGACAATGTACAATCTCAAAATCAAATTCATCGCGTTTATCATAAATTTTGCAAGAAACAAACACATCTACAATAGATAGATGTAAATCCAAAAACGGGGCCTCGATATCAGAAGAATTTGCGTCATTTAACTGAAGTTCGGGGGGGGGGGGGGGGGGGTAAATTTGACTTATCAAACCATCGAAATAGGTATTATCAATATTTAATAAATCATCCGAATATCTAGAAGTGGAGCTAAAAGCTTCAATGATTTCAGGCTTGTTTTCAGCAGAAAGGGACATCATGAAGTCTCTCTGCTAACAAAACAAAAACTAATCAGCCACAAGTGGTGCGCAATAAGTACCCATCGGAATACCCACGACTTGTCTAAATAACTTAGTACCAAATTTTATGTAAATATTGTCAAGTAGAAAGGTGAGAGCTTCACACACTTTCTGACATGACCATAAAGTATAATTTTTATGCTCTTCAGAAGTGAAAAAAGAATTTCGCACATTACATGCAAGATAGAGGGAGGCTTCCCTATGAAATGACCATTTTATTAAATCATTAAATTTTTCTTTTAAGATTATGAGGAAGTGTAGTGTAAAGGGTGGAAAAACCATAAGTAGACAGACTTGAAGCACGAAAACGCCTGGATTTCAATTTATTTAAAACTTCATTAGAATTTTTTATAGACCAAAACAGATTTCCACCTGATCTGTCGAAGACTTTGTCACAATATTTTATCACATGTTTTTGATGGCAGTTTTTTGACCTGCTGACTACTTATATATGCCACACCCACCACTGCTTATCAACCAATCAGATTTATTGATGCACATCATTGCAACAAATTCATAATCTGAATGACAAACAATGTTTGAAAGATAAAACATATCCGGGCTGAACAGGACAAGGGTTAATTACCGTTCGAAGGCGGTTCTTCTGCAGTGGTTTATAATTGATATATTTCGTCTCTGCATGTATGTGTTGAGTACAACTTTGTAAGTCATTTTGCCTTTCCGCTAGGACCGTTTCCATTATGGACTCGGAGATGTTGTTTTATGTCTGTGTTTCCGTCCCTTTGGTGTTTGGGATAGAAGGAGTGAGGTAATTGCATCGATTCCAGATTATTGCTTTCACTTTCATTTCGCTCATTTTTCGGAAGTTTTGGGAAATTTAAAAATTTCGTATAATGCGTTTGAAAGGGAATAGGGTTTCTATGACGGCTCCAACGTAAAGGCTTATTGAAAATTAAAGAGATAATGTCGGTTGGTGCCTGATGCTCTGTCTCTGGTCGGGCTCATCGGAGTCTTACTGTCGGTTTTCTTTTGCTCCAGCATTTCAGTGGTTTCTTGCTGTCGAGTCCTCACCGTTGTCTCACCTCTGTGGTTCTTTGATTTCTGTGTTCACGGAGATGTTGCACTGATGAGTTAGGAGGCCTTCATGCGGACTGAACACATTATTTGTCTAAATCGCGGCGGAAGTAAGGGCGAGGATTGTGGCCACGTAAAATCGATTTAAGCCCCCCAGTGGAAATCTTCCACTGACCGTTCCAAGGCGGCTCTTCTGTGGCGATTTATTTATGTTGTTGTTTGTTACTTACTGTGTGTATCACTTGTGTCTTTTAATTTTGGATGGCCATATGGCCATTTTGTGGGAAAGTAACTGTCCATATGGCCTTCCTTTGTTTAGGTTTCCATTATGGTCTGGTCGCTTATTGTTTGTATTTCTTTCCCTTTGGTGTCTTTTATGGATGGAGTAAGTTAATTGTATCAATTCCTGATCTTTGTTTTACTTCTACTTTATAAGCTCGCCTGAGCACGAAGTGCTCAAGGTGAGCTATTGTGATCGCTTTGCGTCCGTCCGACAACAATTTCTTCAAATGACATCTCTTTCGAAACCACAGTGACAATTTTAAAATAATTTCACAGGAATATTCCTTGGGTGACCGTCTACCAAAATTGCTAAAATGAGTTCGCTCCGCTGAACAAAATGGTCACCAGGGCTAAAAATAGAAGCACCTTTAAACGACATCTCCTAGGCTAATGGTCCGATTTCATAAATAATTTCACAGGAATGTTCCTTGGTTGAACCTCTACCAAAATTGCTAAAATAGTTCCGCTCCGCTGAACAAATGACAACAGAGCTAAAAATAGAAAAATAGAAACAACCTTTAGACGACATCTCCTCCTAGGCTAATGGTCCGATTTCAGAATAATTTCACAGGAATGTCCCTTGGAAGACCTCTATCAAAATTGCTAAAATAGTTCTGCCCCGCTGAACCATTTTGGTCGCCAGAGCTAAAAATAAAACAAAAACCTTAGAAAAAACCTTTAAACGACATCTCCTCCGAGTCTGATGGTCTGATTTCAAAATAATGCCACAGGAATATTTATTAGGTGACCCTCTACCAAAATTGCTATAATAGTTCCGCTCCACTGAACAAAATGGCCACCAGAGCTAAAAAAAAATAGAAAAATCTTTCAGCGACATCTCCTCCTAGGCTAATGGTCCAATTTGACAATAATTTCACAGGAATGTTCCTTCGATGACCCTCTACCGAAATTGCTATAATAGTTCTGCTCCGTTGAACAAAATGGCCACAAGAGCTAAAATAGAATAACCTTAGAAAAGGACCTCTTGTTTATTTTACTTCCCAACTGCCCAATCAAAAAGTACTTAAATCACTTTTACCGGATTACTTGGAGTAACTGTACGAAGCTCATCGATTTCGTTGTTTGCCAATTTTCCGTATATTCTGACAGTTGCTTCATCTTCAAAGGTGTAAATCTCTACTGATTCAGACGTTTCCTCTGCATTCATTAAAAAACCCACATGGAAGCTTCTTCCCAATGTAGATCCGCCTGAAATGTAAGCATATCAGTGTCAACTCAAACTCTGACTGGACTTGTGGATCGATTGTCTCCGACTGTGAGATGGAACAAAACTGTTCTGAACCTGGACTTATAATGTTTCGTCATATTTATACGCGCGTCCACGAGGCACTGGTACAATATTCTGGTAACCATCACGAAAACACGCCTTTATAATTTTGACCCCCTTGTATCCCACATTTATATAGTAAAACTGGGGTTTACAGGGGTAAACATTATTTTTCTTATTTCTGCTCCAAAATATTGACTGTGGGTACTCGTTAGAACCGCCTCTATGAGGCGGTTCTAACGTGTTCCCACAGTCTATATTTTGGAGCAGAAATAAGAAAAATATCACAATTTTTCATCTTGAAATGTTCGATTTTTCAGCGGTAAAATTTACAATGTATTTGTATAGGCATGTTTTCGTAATGTTAAGGATTTTATACAGTTGCGGTCAAGTTCAGTCTCCTAATGGCGTTTTATGCGTTAGACACGACCGCTATGTAAGCACATAGGGGCTGCCATTTTCATGACATCACGTGAAATGAAGACCCCTATACCCCACTTTATATAGAGTAAACGGGGGTTTAAGGGGGTAAACATTGCTGTTCTTATGTTTCCTCCTAGACATAGGTTGTGGGTACTAGTTAGAACCGCTTCAATGAGGCGGTTCTAACGAGCACCCACAACTCACGTTTGTATTATTTATAAGAAAAATACCACAGGTTTTCATCTCATTTTGGAGATGTGAAAAAATGCTCTATGTCATACGGGTGTGTTATCGGAATGTGCGAGCTGTACGCCATCTTGAAACGATTCGATGGACTTACAAGTTTTCAACTCGGAGTTTTACCATGAGAATTTGAAGCTGAAATAACAAATGTCAGATAAGTAATCTGTGCAGGAGGCAATTGTTTAAGTTCGGGGAATCAACGTAGTTATGAGAACACACCATAAAACACATTCGTGTTCACAATCTATATGAGACACCCAAAGGGTTTTTTTGTTATGTAGTTTAGCGGTCGAACAACTGCTGTTATAAATTATTACTACATGTCTTGCCATCACTTGAACAAGTTCGTGAAATGAATACCCCCTAAACCCCACTTTATATAGAGAAAACTGGGTTTACGGGGGTATTCATTATCTTTTTTATTTCTGCTCCAAGACAAAGGTTGTGGGTACTCGTTAGAACCGCCTCAATGAGGCGGTTCTAACGAGCACCCTCAACCTATGTTTGCAGTATAAATAAGAAAAATAGCATATTTTCATCGAAAAAGTAGCCATTTTGGAGATGAGAAAAAATGCACTATGTCGCACAGGTGTGTTAGCGTAATGCAGTTACAGCTATTAAAAACAAACAACCACAATAATACAAAATAAAAGTAAAATAACAAGAGATAATTCGCTACTACTGAAGTGTAACACCCAAATCTCTTCACATCACGATAACCAGACCGTGAAACGAAGACCCACCTAAACCCCACTTTATATAGAGAAAAGTGGGGTTTACGGGGGTATACATTATCTGCCTTATTTTTCCTCAAAAACATAGATTGTGGGTACTCGTTAGAACCGCCTCACTGAGGCGGGTACTCGTAAGAACCGCCTCATTGAGGCGGTTCTAACGAGCACCCACAATCTATGTTGAAAGCAGAAATAATAAAGATGCTATTATTTTTACCTAATATTTATCATCTTCTTACACCATGTTGGCCGCCATTATTTCTTACGGACATGTTTTCCTAATGAGTCATTCTCTGTAACCCCTTGAATTTTACATAGGACCGTGGCACGCACGGGCACCGATTTTGCTGATGATTTCCATCTTCTATGCTGTGACCCAAAACCAAGCTATCAGTGTTCAATTCATCCCTATACACCACCGTTGCTATGAGAGCGCCAGATGTATATCTGACCAAACATTATGGTGATTTTTCAACCCAGAAAGACAGTTTATCAAGTTAAAGTAGTGACTATCATAAAAATTATAAGCTTCTAATTTTTCAAACATGACAAAATATGGTTCATTCTGACTAAATTCCAAAAATCACATTGCATATGGATAATGTATGTCGATTGCTGAGTTTGTGCTTCTGTGTGCACATTTATTCGTTAATTCTTGATATAGATGAAGGTTTCCAGAGTAACGTTATAAAAAGACATGTTTGGGGTTTTACCGTTTTTGAACCATCACCATGGAAACTATGGTTGTACCGTCCAAAACAATTAGTATCATTCAAATGATTACATTTTAAAGTCCTTTCCAACTGGCAAACGAATTCATAATTAGCAACTGAAGTTGCACGACAACTAATCCGCCAAATAGTCTATGTGTATTTCAAACATTATTTCATGGAGGTCAAGGTCAAGGTCACACATATTAGAAAAAAGTCTTTAAACTGCCTTTTATGCTCTTTATGACATGTACTTTTTACATATATTGTTGTAATGGTAATCATATGTGACCATTATCAGCACCGGTATTTCAAATACAAGGAAACATATTGGAAAACATTCTAAAAGTCTTGGTCAAGGTCACAAAATAATGAAAAAAAAGGGACTCAAAATGGCATATATTTCCCTTGCTAACAAATATTTTTTCATGTTATGTTGTGATAATGCCATCATTGGTGAACATTATATATCCCGTGAATTCAATTTGAAGTGAATAAAATTAGGATGCACTATCTAAGGCCAATGTAATAAAAAACACAAGAAAAATGACCATTTTCTCCTCACTGGAATGCATATTTTACTTGCAAATATTTTTCACATAAGCTGATGTGATATTTTCATGAAGTGTGAACAATAAATCTCCTTATTATGCTCTTCATTACGCAAACACGCCTATACAAATACATTGCCACCTTTATCGCCGAAAAAAATGAAATTTATGATGAAAAATTGTGATACTTTTCTTATTTCTGCTCAAAACATAGTTTGCGGGCACTCGTTAGAACCGCCTCATCATGTCGTTCCATCTTTGAGAAACAAGACATTATCTTTGTACTCCCCGATATAATAGGACATGGACGGGCCTCCGTGGCCTAGTAGATAAATGCGATGTCTCTCGATCTTACCGCTGTGGGTTCGAGCCTGGCTCGAGTCACATGTGAGACGCCAGGTTCTGCAACGGATGATCAGATATTTTTTTCTCTGAGTTCTCCGTTTTTCGCCCACCTCTGATAAATGATCGGCTCGATAGAAGTGAAATAATCTTGACGGGCCCTGTTGTCTGTCAGTCTGCCTATTGTCTGATGTTAATAATTTCAAAAGTCTTCAACAAACCACTTGGGCGATTGAATATGTTCTATAAAAGGGTTATCCTTTGGAAGCAAGGAATACACCGCAGAAGTGAAAATATGGAGTGTACATGTTTTCTGGGCCAGACTAGCTAGTTTCGGCCAATTAGGCCTCATCAGTGACCCTCAGATATTTTCAAAATTCCACAATGGAATCAATGATCCCAAAGGACAAGAAAATATAATCTACACTATGATGTAGTCGGATTTCACGTGCAACATGGGGGACATAAAATAGAAGGGAAGGCAATGATCAGGAATCGGTACAGTTAACCCACCATTCCCATCAGAGACACCAAAGGGAAAGAAGCACAGACATGAAACAACTAGACCCTAATGGTAACTTCAATAGCGGAAAGCCAAAAGGACAGTCATTTTCCCACAAAATGGCCAATAGGCTATCCAAAACAAAATAATATAAGCGATACACACAATAAATGACAAACCATAACACAAATACACCGCGTAAGAAGAGCTGCCTTGGAACGGTCAGCGAAACGAATTTCACTGGGGGCTTTAATCGATTTTACGTGGCCACAATCCTCGCCCGTATTTCCGTCGCGATTTAGACAAATAATTTGTTAAGTCCGCATGAAGGCCTCCTAACTCATCAGCGCAACATCTCCGTGAACACGAAAATCAAACAACCACCGAGATGAAGCAACGTTGAGGACTCGACAGCAAGAAACCACAGAAATGCTGGAGCAAAAGAAGACCAACAGTTAGACTCCGATGGGCCCGAACAGAGAGAGAGCATCAGGCACCAACCAACATTACAAAAAATTAGATACTCTCGATTTCTTAGTGAGTCTGTACGTTGGAACCGTCATAGAATCTGAGGCCTGACCCACCGGCGTGCAATTAAAGAGGGAAGCAAAGCTGTCAACCGTGATTGGGTTAACTACCATGCATGTAGTCTGTCGTATTACATTTATGTTGTGCCCTATCTTTTTATATCGGAGACTCATTTTACGAAATTGGATGCTAAAGTCATTGCATTTATATTTTTCTGAATTTATATACTAAGTCACCATAAAATTCGGGTTCTTATAGACCTTGCTGCAGAAGAAGATTTAAGTCCAACATTGAATTTTGAAATTAAATCAGAATGACGTCTATAAAATTTTGAAAAGGCTTTGCGTAGTTTATGATACCGATAACCCTGGTTAAGAAGTTTAGCAGTTAACAATTTATTACGAGTGTTGAAGTCAGTTTCATGACTAGACACTCTGGCAAATCGAATTAATTGCGAAATATAAACGCCATAGGATGATCACCATCCAAGAAAGGAAAATTTACAATCTCAAAATCAAAACCATCGCGTTTCTCATAAATTTGACAAGAAACAAACCCATCTGATAGATATAAATCAAAAAACGGGGCCACGGTATCAAACGAATTTGCTTTATTTAACTGAAGTTCTGTGGGTTCGTTTGCTGGGTCCATGTCGCAGTAGATTACATTGATATAAAATGGAAACATTTCGGTTCTATATTAGCAGTATCGGTTACCCAAAGTTCGCAAACAAAGGGTTTGGTTATTATCCAAGGATCCAACATACCACTTGGAAGATGAATGACAATGAGTCAGCGGCAGTGCTACTGAATCAAGTCTACTGATGTCCTGTGGTCAATGTTCATTAAAATTGGTGTACAATTGGGTGTTTGATTTGTTTGATTTGAATTTTAATGTCCCCGTCAACACTGTACAGTTCATTTTGGAGACGTTGCTTCCAATTTTGTGGGACTTTTACCCGACATTGAGATCAAATGACATCTCAAGCCCTGCCGCCCAATGTAACCAGTAGGGTTTCTAAGCATGGACTATTCGACTCGCACCGCTTTGCCTTGGCATGCTTAGATCCTCTAAGCGGTATACCAGTACTCGTATGTGGGTCGGTTTCAGCTCTGCGTGGAAGCACCATGCAGCCCATCTATTTCGTCAAGCCCCGATGGGCGGGGCCGGTAGAATTTGAGTGAAATTGTGAAACAAACCCTGACAAGACGACTCAAAGCTGCATCAACCCACCCCCAATTTCCTCTGTTCATTTCACATATTCTGAAACGCTGGATCATGGGCTGAAAGGACCTACAACATACCCCCTGGTTGTCAAGTCCAAGAAATCCACAAGAAATCACGAAAACACGCTTATACAAATACATTGTGAGCATTATCGCCGAAAAATGAAAATTTTAGGATGAAAAAAGTGTGATATTTTTCTTATATAGATTGTGGGTACTCGTTAGAACCACCTCATCGAGGCAGTCCTAACAAGTACCCACAATCTATATTTTAGAGCAGAAATAATCCAAAATAACGTTTACCCCTGTAGACCCCAGTTTTACTGTATAAAAGTGGGGTTCAAGGGGTCAAAATTATATAGGCGTGTTTTCATGATGAGGACAGCATTTCCTTCACAGGACAGAAGTTCCGTCGTTTGTCAAATTTACCTAGATTATAGCTCATTTTATGGAATAAGCATGGAGATAATGAAGATATTGATTTCCGTATTTGAACCATAGGGGCTTGAATCATGAAAAAATTGAAAAAAAAAAAAAAAAAAAAAAAAAAAAAAAAATTTTTTTTTTTTTTGGTACTATAATAGAGACAGTACCGAAAAAAAAATTGTTTTTTTTTCTTCATTTTTTTCATGATTCAAACCCCTATGTTTGAACGCAGGTTTTAAATTGTTCATGCCAATATACCTGCATTATTTGTTAGGCAGTATTTGGGATGGAATTGAATGGATATTGCCGCTGTGGAATTTTGCATTGTGTCTTTTGCTGAAGTTATACTGTTGTTTTAGCCAACTAGAATTCCACCGCTTTGGCGCATTTTACTAAAACAGGGATTAAACATGTAACTTTTTTACTATTAAAACTGGGATTTTCTGGGGTATCTAGTACAGAGACCTATAAAACTCCTTAGAAATATTCGACGAAAAACGAAACATTGGTCTATATAAAGAGCATGAAGAATGAAAGAATAAATAAACCACATCACGAAAACACGCCTATATAATTTTGACCCCCTTCAACCCCACTTTTATGCAGTAAAACTGGGGTTTCCGGGGGTATACCTTATTTTTCTTATTTCTGCTCTAAAGTATAGATTGTGGGTACTCGTTCGATGAGTGCCCACAACCGCCTCGATGAGTGCCCACAATCTATATTTTAGAGCAGAAATAAGAAAAATATTACAATTTTTCATCATAAAATTTTCATTTTTTCGGCGATAAAGGTGGCAATGTATTTGTATAGGCGTTTTTTTGCGTAATGAAGAAAACTCACTGTGACTTACGCAACACAAGTCATCACCATTGCATAGTTTACCAAAGTTTGAGGCTTGCATTGCACATCAAGTTTATGGCCGTAAAATGTCTCCCTGCCCTACAGTGTATTCCTTGCTTCCAAAGTATAACCCTTTCTAGAACATATTTAACGTCACTACAGATGGTGTCTGGGAATGTGTGGCGGCCGTAAAACGTCTCCCTACCCTACATCATAGTGTAGTTTATATGTTCTTGTCCTTTGGGATCATTGATTCCATTATGGAATTTTGAAAATATTTGCGGGTCACTGATGAGGCCTAATTGGCCGAAACTATCTAGTCTGGCCCAGAAAGCATGTACACTCCATATTTTTCATAACTGTGGTGTATTCCTGGCTTCCAAAGTATAACTAGAACATATTTAACGTCACTACAGCTGGTGTCTGGGAATGTGTGGCGGCCGTAAAAAAGTCTCCCTGTCCTACATCATAGTGTAGTTTATATTTTCTTTCCTTTTGGATCATTGTTTCCGTTATGGAATTTTAAAAATATTTTGGGGTCAATGATGAGGCCTAATTGGCCGAAACTAGCTAGTCTGGCCCAGAAATCAGGTACACTCCGTATTATCAAGTTCTGTGGTGTATTCCTTGCTTCCAACGGATAACCCTTTCTAATACAGTCGGCCTCGGTAGCTCAGTCGGATGCGCGTCTGACTGGTGGTCAGGAGGACGCGGGTTCGATACCTGCCAGCGTCGGCA
Source organism: Lucinisca nassula (assembly GCA_963580285.1). Classification (NCBI taxonomy): domain Eukaryota; kingdom Metazoa; phylum Mollusca; class Bivalvia; order Lucinida; family Lucinidae; genus Lucinisca; species Lucinisca nassula. The sequence goes on along the minus strand of OY757013.1, from coordinate 189,625,855 downwards.
ACATTCTTTCGTGGAGATTGATCATGAAATCTTTTCAACGGTCATTCTCTTCCTTCCGCTGATTCAAGAAGGGCAAGTGTCAGCTTCTGGCGAAAGAATGTGCACTGTACTGGCTAACCGCTTACGTATAAGCCTGCCCAGGAAAAATGTGGATAGGTAAACTGACCGCCTCAAAAATGACCTAAAATAGTGCTGACTGGGCAATAATTAATAGGAATTTTATGGCGGTTTGTGCAGTAGTGCATGCTCGGGTTTTGAAATTTCTTATATTGATTCGTTTTGTTTGTTTGATTTGAGGTTTAACGTCCCCGTCAACACTGTAAAGGTCATTTTGGAGACGTTGCTTCCAATTTTGTGGGACTTTTACCCGACATTGAGATGAAATGACATCTCAAGCCCTGTCGCCCAATGAAACCAAAAGGGTTTATTAGCATGGACGGTCCGCCACGCACCGCGGTTCCGGACAAGCTTAGATCCTCTAAGCTGTTTACCAGTACTAGTGTGCGGGCCTGATTCAGCTCTGCGTGGAAGCAACATGCAGCCCTTATATTTCTACAAGCCCCTATGGGCGGGGGCCTTATATTGATTCGTCTGGACAAATATTTTTTCAGGATTATGTCCCTTTTCTGAGTTAGTGCCCTTTGAAAGTACAATCGAACTTCAATGGCTCGAACACGTTTTGGACCTCGAAAATCTGTTCGAGACAGGGGTAGTTTGAGCCACTGAGGTTACTGTCAGGAGGCATAACGAGATACTTTTAGACATCTTTTCGCTGTTCTATAATGAAAATGTATGCTGTGTGTACTCATTAGAATCGCCTCATTGAGGCGATTCTAATGAGTACACACAACATACATTGACAAGATAAAAGACTAAAATCTCCTTAATTATCTCCCACTATTTCTTATGTAGAGGATTTCGCTAGGGGCTCAAGAATGGGTTCGACACTTCCATGGTTAACGAGCCATCGGTGTTCGAGCCATCGAAGTTCTACTGTATATGGATGAAATCTTGTCAACCAAATATCTCAAAAGAATATTAAAACTAGAGCCTTGAAGGTTGATGTTTGGATTGATAGTGGCGAGAAGATGACATGATTAGCTTTTGAAGAAATTCCGAAAAATATACATCATGAGTTAAGGCCCTTTGTAACTTTGGGCATTTGTACAGTGTTTGCTTTTCTTTCTTTCTACTAATACTGCGATCGGTCAAATTTGACCATTACTCGCAGGTGTACATTACATACACTCAAGGTTTGCAGGATGGAAGCCTACACAGTAATAATGTAATTATGGTAGGGATCTTTAACGTTATCCCTGCACAGGAGGCCTCCAGTTAACGTCCCGATCCGAAGGACAGTGCCCTTGAGGCATTCATCCCTGCAAATGATGCCAGTGGAGCATGTTCGGACACCGCAATTTTATTACCGCTGCCGGGACTCGAACCGGGGGCCTCTAGCATCAATGACAAGTGCACTAACCACTGAGCTACCATGCATAGCATAACTAAAAACCATATATGCTAGGCTTTGGAAGTTCATATATGGATTCCTGATGAAACTAAGCTGGCATGAATTTTTCTGTTCCTGATTATGCCCTTTCACTGAGTTATGGCCCTTTGAAAAAATTGGATGAAATCTTGTCAGCAAAATATCTCAAAACGTTAAAAGCTAGAGCCTTGAAAATTGACGATGGATTGGCGGTGATAAGGGGATTACGGGATTAACTTTCGAATAAATTCTGAACCCTGTTCTTCTGTTTGACCTTTGAAAAGTTTGGCATTTCATTACTCGTGTGACACAGAGCATTTTTTCACATCTTCAAAATGGCTACTTTTCTGATGAAAATTTATGGTAGTTTTCTTATTTCTACTCCTAACATAGGTTGTGGGTACTCGTTACAACCGCCTCAATGAGGCGGTTCTAACGAGTACCCACAACCTATGTCTTGGAGCAGTAAAAAGAAAATATAATGTATACCCCAGTAAACCCGTTTTCTCTAAATAAAGTGGGGTTTAGGGGGTGTTCATTTCACGGACTTGTTCACGTGATGTAGTGGCAGGAATATGGTAGTGGGGCATAGTGTTTTACAAACATAATTGCTAGTTTTGTTTCGTTTAACACATAACTACCAGAATGTAAACCAAATATAATAGTTCCTGATCTGATCAGGCGCCACAGGCGTCTCTTTTGTGACAGCCAAACCTTATTATTATTGTTATTATTATTATTATTATAACCCACTTATGCAACACTATAGAAATAACACAACTTTATTATTTTTCTGATGATAACCGTTACATCAGTGATAGTCACGTGGACAACAGCACTCCTTAGTAACATAGGGCCGATTGAAACAATCGACCCCAAAACGGTACCGCCAAACACAACGCGGCAAAAACAAAACGTCCTTAGAATAAAAAAAAAAATATTCAATTGTTTTGAGCGTTTGGCTTGCGAAGCCGCCCTGTACTCCTTCAAAGATACACCAACAGAGTGCGCCTGCTCAAGATAAAAAGGACTTATTGCACATTAAGGGGAATGGGAACACCAGGCAGATTTTTCCGCCTTTTTTCAAAGGGAGACAACTTTTGGGGCTTCCTGTTTGCTTTTCCATAAGCCCTGTCTCACTGAAAAATGAGTCTACTCTTAAAGGAAAGAGTCATATCTCCTCAGGAGCAAATTCTTTCCTTTAAGAGTTGACCCATATTGACATGGGAGACAAAAGTATTTTTGCAGGAGTTGCCTCCCCTGAAGGTGTTCCCATTCCCCTTAAGAGCCCAGATAAGCGTCAGCTGAGTAAGGGCAGGCAACTGTGGATAAAATGTTTTGATAAATTAAATAAAAGTAGCGTTTCTTTTGTCAGTCATTATATATTTGAATATGCGAAGTGTGTAATAATAGTAACGGCACGATAGTGCACTATACAAGAAGCGAAATAACATGCTGATAAGACTGTGCGGAAGCGCAGGTCGCTCTTCACACGACAATAACTGGGTAAATCACTATGAAGTATGTCGCATATAGCATGCTGCAGACATGTGAGAGAGAGAGAGAGAGAGAGAGAGAGAGAGAGAGAGAGAGAGAGAGAGAGAGAGAGAGAGAGAGAGAGAGAGAGAGAGAGAGAGAGAGAGAGAGAGAGAGAGAGAGAGAGTTCATTACCTCCTGTTGAACGTTTGTGTTCTGAAGTTCCTTTGTCGAGAGTGATTCTAAGCTTTGTACTCTGACCGAGCTCAAGTTGAGTCGCCGGTACCATGGCACCATCTGCACTTTGAACTATAGCTTCAAACGTCAGTTTCCGCGTCCTTTCATATGATGGATAGATCTGAAGTTTCCTAGACATGACAAAGGAAGAAAAGCTATAGAGAATACCAGGTTCGTGTCTTTTGATATCAAGTTTATCAGGCAAGGCTTCGGGAACGCTTGTAGAATCGCGAGGCTTGCCGAGCGATTCTACATGCGTTCTCAAAGCCGAGCCTGATAAACTTGATATCAAATCACACGAATCTGGTATTTTATTTATCAGTTTATCCCCTTGTAAACTGATTAAATTGGCATTTTTCGATCACTTACCGATTGTCCTCAGTGCGTCCCAACATTCCGGTGTGGAATAAAATCGATCAGTATATTTACTATTTATCTTTTGCTAATTTTCTTTGTAATTTTTTCGATTTTTCTAGTATTAATAACATTTTGGCCACTTTGTCCGGCTGTCATGTTCATTCAAAAAGTGCAATGTCACGTTGACGTGATAAAGCTCACTTGTCCTGAGATAGCATATCTTTATCAGGTCAATGTGTTACAATGCACTATATTTAGGGGGTAACTGATACAATATTGATAAGGGCAATGATTTATTTTACAGCGATGTATTTTTGAAATTGACTAAGTGCAGTAGTTTTACAATGCTGATAACCACGTGACTATCACTGGTTTCTACATAATCCAGGCATCAGGAAAACACGCCTATATACAGTCGAACTTCAATGGCTCGAACACCTTTGGGACCACGAAAATCTGTTCGAGACAGGGGTAGTTCGAGCCACTGAGGTTACTGTCAGGAGGCATAACGAGATAGTTTTAGACATCTTTTCGGTCTTCTATAATGAAAATGTATGCTGTGTGTACTCATTAGAATCGCCTCATCGAGGCGATTCTAATGAGTACACACAGTATACATTTGCAAGATAAAAGACTAAAATCTCCTTAATTATCCCCAACTATTTCTTATGTAGAGGATTTCGCTAGGGGCTCAAGAATGGGTTCGACACATCCATGGTAAACGAGCCATCTGTGTTCGAGCCATCGAAGTTCTACTGTAGTTCTGACCCTCTTGAACCCCACTTGTATATAGAAAAACTGTGGTTTACAGGAGTAAACTTTTTTTATTTCTGTTCTAAAATAACGAGTGTGGGTACTCGTTAGAAACCGCCTCGACGAGGTGGTTCTTACGAGTACCCAGGAACTATATTTTGAGCAGAAATAAAAAAATCACCTTTTCATCTCAAAAGTTTCGCTTATTCGGCAGCAAAGTTTACAAAAGATTTGTAGGTCCCCGCCCATAGGGGCTTGAAGAAATATATGGGCTGCATGATGCTTCCACGCAGAGCTGAATCCGGCCCGCACACTAGTACCGGTAAACCGCTTAGAGAATCTAAGCCTGTCCAGGAACCGCGGTGCGAGGCGGGACCGCCCATGCTAATAAACCCTATTGGTTTCATTGAGCGACAGGGCTTGAGATGTCATTTCATCTCAATGTCGGGTAAAAGTCCCACAAAATTGGAAGCAACGTCTCCAAAATGGCCTTTACTGTGTTGACGGGGACGTTAAACCTCAAATCAAACAAACAAAACAAAAGATTTGTATAGGTGAGTTTTTGTAATGAAAACCCAGGTAACAATTATTTATAGCAGCGCTATTCATATCAGTACGGGTCAGTGTTGTGAAAAGAGAATTTCATGCAGAAATTGCCTGGTCTAGATTCGTGTGTTTGGCATTACGAAAACACGCCTATACAAATACATCGAAACCTTTATCGTCGAAAAAAAAAAAAAATGAAAATTTTGAGATGAAAAATCGTGATTCTTTTCTTATTTCTGCCTAAAATATAGATTGTGGGTAATGGTTAACAAGTACCCACAATCTTTATTTTAGAGCAGAAATAAGAAAAATACCAACTAATTTCTAAGCATTTTGTTGGGTTATTCCATCATATAATTTTGACCCCTTAAAACCCCACTTTTATATAGTAAAGCTGGGGTTTACAGGGGTAAACCTTATTTTTCATATTTGCGTTCAAAAATATAGATTATGGGAACTCGTTAGAACCGCCTCATCGAGGCGGTTCTAACGAGTACCTATAATCTATATTTTGAGCAGAAATAAGAAAAATATCACAATTTTTCATCTGAAAATTGTCGCTTTTTTTCGGCGGTAAAGTTTACAATGTATTTATATAGGAGTATTTTCGTGATGTCATCGAGGATAGCAGGACTTTATTATCTGATTCTTGTGGTCAAAGAAGTGAAAACAAAAGACAAACAAGAGGCCCATGGGCCACTATGCTCACCAGAGCTCAGTGGGGGTGGGGGGGGGGGGTGGGTGGGGGTGTGGGCCACTGGCCACTGACAGCTATGTATTTTAATAAACCATGGAAGCCGATAAAATTGGGACCCCAATCAGCCTAGGGCCTTCAGAGGACTGATGTCGCATGATGTTTATTTAGTTTATTTGAGTCTCATCATGGTTAACCAGTACATATATACATTAAAAGGACCAGTAAATATTAAAATAAACCATGCCATTCTAAACAGAATTATAAGAGACTATCACATAGAAACTACATTATCAGATAAACAGAAATAAATACAAGAAATGTACAACCACTGTACAGTCAATCCACAGCCACACGATATACGCATCAATAATAAAAAAAAAAAAAATAAAAAAAAAAAAAAGAAAAAGGAAAAAAGAAAAAGCGACACCACTGATTGCGGAGGACATGTGGCAGACCAATGTCTAAACAGCACGCCTCCGCCTCAGCAATGGTCAGTAACACACCTACCGTGTGGCCGCATGGAAACCTAAAAACACGTAATAAAATTACGTTGACCACCAATACTGTCATCCGGAGTCGAGCTCCCATGTGATAGGACTTGGTCCCACCAACAAGTCAACTTGGCCCAAGGTAACAGTAATACCCTTACTGCAAAGTTATTGTAAGAACCCTAAGATAAAATACCGCGGAACTCTGACGGCCCGAACACCGATATCTCGCCCACCATGGCCGACTCGAATACATGATTGAGTCCCTTGGTAATACATTCCATAGGGCCTAATAAAACACAGGTGTATCTTAGAAACAATGTCATTGAGTAAAGGAATGTCGTGTGTACCAACAAGAATCGCCTCGATGGGGCGGCCCTAATGAGTACACACAACACTCCTTAATTTCACACAATCATCACGCCCACTGACACAATCCTATGCATAACCCCCAGTGACTCAAACCACTCCCGTCTCAAACACATCCTCAAGATCACGAAAGGATTCGGGCCATCAAAGTATCGCTGTATGATTACAAATACAGAAAATATTAAATCTATTGAATAGCATATAAAAAGTACGTTATTTATAAAAGTATGAATTTCGCTGTTGTAGAATTTTAAAACAGAGTTTGGCACAAATTCGGATCATATTGGGGTTGGTAAATAAAAACGACATTTTTTCATTATCATTAAGATCATTAAAATTTGGAAGAACTGAACTAGCTTTTAAAAATAAGTTATTTCTAAGGTCGTCGTAAGCCAAACAATTTAAAATCACGTGTGTTTCATCTTCAACCAAGCTACAAAAGTCACATAGACGTTGGGCAATATCAAGATTTTCATATCTGCCTGTTTCGATTCTGATCGGGGCCACTCCACATCTAAATTTTGCATATGCAGCTCTATGACATAAAGGCAAAAGGAGCTTACAATACTCTTCTGTTTCATACGCTGATTTAAACATTTTGTAGGTGCGTAATTTATTACGCCCTGTGCCAGAACGCCCAGGTTCTCTATTGACAGAAACATGCCATTCTGCAATATATTCGCTCATCAGCCTATCGTATACATCATTAATAAATTTATTGCGTGGAAATGTTGCATTAACGTCAGAATACTGGTTAAGTCCGAGTATACTAAACTTCTTTTTAATGTTAAAATTGTGATTTCTACACCCAGTTCCAGACATACTATTTGCCCAAATAAAAACTCGTCTATTGAATCTGACTCGGTCCATATTAATCATTCTGTGCCAGTAAATACTGATACACTTCCATTGTTTGACAAACGCGGGATGCCAACCCATGTCACCAGAAACTGCAGCAGTGGGTGTGTATTTTCCGGTACCAAGAAAAAATCTCATAGCGCGATTTTGTACCGCGTTGATGCACGAGAACGACTTTGCCCCCCAGATGACAGCGCTATAGCTGATTACTGGCCAAACCATTGCGTCATACAGTTTTGTATAAACGTCATAAGGCATTCCACCCATGTTTTTGAATTTAGCTATAAGAAGACCCAACGCACGACTGGCACTTTGTGCTACAGCCTTAGCGGTGACGTTAAAGTCAAGAAATTCATTTAGTGTAATGCCTAGATAGGTGTATTTATCCGTAACCAGCAAGTTATGTGTACCACATTTGAAATGGAAGTTGATCTTTGGGACTGCATTTGGTCTAAAATGAACGACATTACTTTTTGACGCATTTATAGACATGCCGTTAAGTTCACACCATTCGCTCAAGCAGTTTAGCATGATTTGCAGATCTTCAGCGTTTTCAGATACTAACACGACGTCATCAGCGTATAAGAGTATATTAACTACGTCTCCATCTATCATAACTCCTTTTCCAATTGCCTTGATGCGTAGCGCCAGATCATTAATGAAAAGATTGAAGAGTAATGGCGACAGGCAACAGCCTTGCCTCAAGCCACATGTTACATTGAACCAGTCAGTGGTTAAACTGTTTACACGTACACACGAAGAGACTGAAACATACAATGATTTGACAGCACCAAGAAGTTTACCAGTTATCCCTAAACTACCAAGCTTAGCCCATAAAAGGTCTCTATTAATGCAGTCATAAGCCTTGCGGAAGTCAATGAAAGCGCAAAATGTAGATTGTTTCCGCTTTTTTCGCGTGTCAATCATACTAGTAAGAGTTGATATATGGTCAATGGTGCTTCTGTTCTTACGAAAACCATTTTGCTCATCAACTAGCTTGTTATTTAACTCACACCAAGAACTAAGTCTAGTATTTATTATGGAACAATATATTTTATACATAGAGGATGCGAGAGCGATACCTCTATATGAAAGAGGGTCCCTCTGATCCGTAGTGTTAAGACTTAGGGATTGGGTTTATGATACACTTACTCCATGCAGATGGGACGATTCCTGTGTTTAAACATACATTAAACAATACATGTAAAAACGAAACAGAAGTTAAGTTGCATAACACTTCTACAGGAATTGCATCTATACCACAAGCTTTACCTTTCTTTGCAGTATCAATGGCCTTTTTTACCTCAAAAATCGAAATATTATCATTGAGTAAGGGGTCTGATGGGCCCACGTGCTGATTAAAGGAATTGGCTGGTACTTGAATAGCCACACTGTTTTGGCAATTAAGAAGGGAAGAGAAATCATGTCGCCATTTATTTAGAACATCAGATGTTTCACGTGACACGGACTCATCCTCTAGCACCACTTCCATCGGAATACTTCGCCTTTTTGACTGACCTATATCGACTTTACCAATAGTTTTCCAGAAGCTTGTATTATCAGAGTTACAATCAGTTAATAAATCCTGTTGAAAATTAAACCAATATAAGCGCTTCGATCTTTGAACCTCGCGATCAAATGACTTTCTTGACGCTATATATTCCGTTTTAAACTTTGATTTATCGGTCTTAGATGCTACACATTTTAACCATTTACGTTCAGCATCACAGACCTTGTTCCACAACCCAGTCAATCTCTCACTCCACCACGGTTTACCCACTCTGCGTCTCTTATTATTATTTCCCGTTTTTATGGTTTTAAATGGAACTTCTGTATACATTTGATTCCGGACAATATCACACCAGTTACTGTAGACCACATCAACATCACACTGCCTGCGCAAGCTACTTTCTAAAGCGGATATAGCCGCATTTACTTCATAAAGAACACCAGGACCGGACAGAAAATCCCGGGGAACATGAGAAACATCAAATTTATCATAGCCATTTGAAGCAAACTCCGTGTCGTCCGTATGAACAGACGAACCAGCGTAAGCTTCAAGATTTAGCATCCACACAATAACCGAGTGATCCGGAAAACTCGCAGGAGCAATGACACTGATGTTGTGCAAACGACTAATAAGATAAACGGTTCGTATTACTTCAAAGCAACTAAATGATGGGAGTCTTTCGTGAGTTACCAGACAGTAATCTACAACTGATAAACCTTTCACGGATACCGAGGTGAAGTCATTCTTTAAGCAATTTCTACCATTCAAAATACACATGTTTGTATTAATCAGAAAGTCAATCAGTACTTCACCGTAATAATTTGTTTTGAAATCAACAACATTTCGGTGCTCGATGTGATCTACACCACTGATAAAGTCTTCAAGTTCGCCACATCGGGCATTAAAATCTGCACATATGAATACTGTCCCTATATTTTGATATTTATATATATCAGTTAACAAACTGTCGAAAAACGTAAGCACGTCGATTCGCCGAGACGAGTTTTCTGGCGGGAGATAGCAAACGCATGGTAATAAGGTAACATTTTCAAACTTATGTTTTAATTTGAGCCAGAGAACGCCTTCAGACCTGTCATCTAAAATTGAAACATCAAAATAGTGTAACAGCTCATTTTTTATGAGAAACCCAACACCACCAGAACCCGTCTTGGCACGAATGTGAATGTTTTTACGGTTATTACCGTACCATTTATAACCATCTATCTGTAACACATTATTATTTGTTAAATGACTTTCAGCAATACCATTTATGTCTAGGTTCAGCTCTTCTACACATAAGAATCTAATGTTATAATTATCTGTGTTTTTATCTGCATTCCACCCTCTGACATTCCAAAACCCGGCACTAACCTAATAAGAGTCACGCCCCCTGGTCCCCCTGCTACCGCGCCTACCACGATTTTGACCTCTGTTATTTCCGCGACTCGTTGGGTTACCGCCGTTTCCACGACCACGACCACGGAATGACTCAGTGTTCGATGAGTTGTTAGGCTGGTGCCCCGATGACTGAGACGCACCTCGCCCTCTAGACTGCTGTCCTCTTAATGGGTTTTCACTGCTTTGGTGTTCATCTCGATTTCGTCGCACGATGCGCGTGCCACGTAGCGACAAGTCCTTATTATTTCCGTTGAGTGCATCCAATACCGCTTTGAAATTGCTTGTCATAAGGCGTTGTTCACGTGACTGATCGTGGTGGATATAAACGTCCTGGAACTGTCTGTTGTTCTTGAGATTCATGATTGTGCTGTAGCAAGAAAACAGACAACAATTGACAGCTGCCCATCTGTGGTAACCATATGGCAGACAGACCATTGTTTAAGGAATGTTTCCATAAAAGTTTGACAAAATATATCTTGAAAGGCGTTAAGGTTTTTTTTCTGTTTTACAACATTATATGTCTATGGAAACGCTTAACTTGCCATAGTAACCAAACTAAACAGTCAAATTCCATTTAAATCTCAAAACCTGCAAAGGCAAATATGGTGAATATTTGCATAAATTCTCAGCCTCATAGAGCATATAGTTTATGAGGAGATGATGTTTCAAGAAGTATCTTTTGTTTAATTTATGTTTGGAAACCAATAAAAATGAGCAGTAGGTCTTAAATCATATCGCAGATAGACGATTGCTTAAAGAATATTTCTGTGAAAGTGCAAGTTTTGCCAAAATATCTTGGCAGTAAATACAAATTTTCAATTTGCCCCGTTATCAGTCTATGGAAAATCTATGTTGCCATAGCAACCAAACTAAAGAACGGAATTCCATAAAAAACACAATACCTGTTCAGGCAAATATGGTGAATATTTCAATATAGTCTTATAGTCTCAGCCTGATAGAGTATATGTTTTCTGAGGGGAAGATTTAACAGTGTTTTTTTTCTGATTTTTTTTTTTTTTTTTTTTTTTTTTGGGGTGGGGGGGGTGGGGGTGGGGGGGGGGTGGCATTTTGGTAAAAATGAGCAGGTAGCATTCAATCATATGGCAGATAGATGATAGCTTTAAGAGTGTTACTATGAAAGTTTTGTCAAAATATCTGCAAAAGCTTGGCGGTAAATACCATTTTTCAATTTTCCCCATTATACCTCAATGAAAACTCTAAGTTACCATAGCAACCAAACTAAAGAGTCGAATTTCAATAAAAAATACTGATTGTTTTTGAGTGGGGATCTGTAAGGTTTCTGAGATATTGGCCTTTTATGAAGTGGATGGGTGGGGCATGCCCCAGGGTACCCCAGGGGCCCCCATGTTGGTGTCACTGAATGTCCCATCATCATAAGGAACATGAATATATATGGTTTAGGGGTAGAGCTCTGAACAGTTTCTCAGATATATGGCCTTTTATGCAGTGTAGGGGTGGGCCATGGCCCTCTGGCACCCCGGCAGGCCCTGAGGTTGGACAGTAGTGTCCCTGAATGTGACTTATCATAAGAAACAAGAGTATATATGGTTTAGTGGTGGGGATCTGTAAGGTTTCCGAGATATTAGGCATTTTACGAAGAGGAGGGGGTGGGGCATTGCCCCGGCTCCCGGGGCCTCGAGATTGGTGTCACTGAATGCATCTTATCATGAGGACTAAAAAATATATACCGGCCCCGATAGCTCAGTTGGTAGAGTGACCGCTCCGAGGAACGGGAGGTCACGGGTTCGATCCCGGGCCGCGACATACCAAAGTCGTTAAAAATGGTACTAGCTGCTCCTCGCTTGGCACTCAGATTTACGGGGTAGAGTGTAACGTAGTGACGTTAATAGTACCTCAATATGACAGAAATAGTGTTTATTAGTATGTAAAGTCTGATGTTACTGAAATGGTGTTGAGAGGGCCAGAAGATTGAGAGAGAAAAAGAGTTTCATTGTAACAAGTAATTGTTCTAGCTATAAAACAGCATCATTTTATTTAAGTTAAAATACTTCTCTATCAAACTGCAATGACCTTTAATTTAGATGTAATTTACATGCATGTTTATGTTGGCGCTGTAGCAAAACCATATTGATATTTAATATAAATTCTCTAAGTGCACATCTGCACATCGCATGTTACATGAACTTTAGAAAGTACTTCCAGAACCTTATATAACATGATGAAACTGCATTTTAAATGTTAAGTTATTGGTGCATTCGTCAAAATAGTGACATATAATTTATAGTTAGAAGCGAAATTGGCAATGGAGATGATAACAAACGTGATGAAATGTGAAAGAGTGGTTGCATCAGATTTTTGTGAGGATTATAAATACTGGGGCTTCTGACCAGGTCTTCAGATTTCTTTTTGATTGCATACAGTAAAGTCTGCTATGGAGTTGTGCACTCTTTGAGGTGCCTGCCCAATAAAGTTAAAAACCTGAAATGACTCTTAGTTGTTTCTATCACTGTTAAAATACTATACGATCACGACTACAAGTTTTGTGACTCTGTTACATAACTTGTTTTTTGTTGCCGTGTCGACGGATTAAAAGAAAAGGAACCTTAGGACAAATCAAAATGGCGGACAAGAAGGAAGAAACCAAGGTAGGTGTTGTTTTTCTTTACCTTATTTTGGTTTGCTTAATGGTCAATTGTTTACCAATGAATAAGTTTTAAAAAAAACAGACATTTCTTAATTAAATTAATTAACTAAAATGGATCAAAATCAAGATCAAAACCCACAACTACCTCAACAGCCTTTAGACCCTGCTGTTCGGGCCTTTGATAATTTACGTTTGGAAATTGCAATCGTTTCACAAGCTTTAACAACACAAGGTGTTGCTGGTAACGTTTTAAAGTTTAACGGAGAAGCAAAATTATACAGGGAATGGATCAAGTCAATTGAAAAATATTGTATTTTGGCCGATCTTCCTGATGAAAGAAAGAAATTAATAGCATATCAATCTAGCTCAGGCGCTGTTAGCGGTTTTATTCAAAGATATATGGCAGCCAATCCATTAAACACTTGGGCAAATTTAAAAGAACAGTTAGCAGTCAGGTTTTCTGACGTAACTGACAGACAAATGGCCTTGTCATTGTTAAGGTCAGTAAAACAAAAACAAGGGGAGAATATTCAGTTATTTGCAGAGAGGATATTGTCTCTTGCAGAAGAGGCGTATCAGAATCAAGGGGGCGATGCAATTGAACGCCAATTGATAGATATATTTGTAGATGGCTTAACTCAAGATAATCTAAAAATGAAAATACTTAGGGATCAGCCGGATTCGTTGCAAGGTGCCATTGCCATTGCTACGAATGAGCATAATCTAAGATCTAGAGTTCAAATGTCACACGGGGGTAATCAAAGAAAAGATACACCAATGGAAGTTGACCACTCAAGAGGTCAGAAGTTTAATTATCAAAATAAAAGTAGATTCACACGTAGGGTAAACAGTACTCACACAGATAGACCAATCAGATGCTGGAATTGTGGGCAGCAAGGTCACATCAGTAGAGACTGTAAAAATGAACAGCCTAGTAGACCACCAATGGGTCATGGTAGGCCTAGATCACAAAATACCAATAAGCAGGAAAACTAGGTCGCTCTTTGCATACAGAGGTCTGTGCAAAGAGTTTAGCAAACAACATACATAGAGATAAACCTCAACAAACTTTCAAAATTAGTGTTTCAGGCAGTCCAAATTCTTGTTTGGTAAAAATGGGTAAACAAAGGTTTAGAACTCTTGTTGACACTGGAGCAGAATGTTCTTTAATGCACCGTAGAATTTATGACCAGTTAAAGAATAAGCCGAAGTTGCTTAACAAAAAGGTTTGCTTGCAATCAGCAAATGGTTCCGAATTAAAATGTGACGGTTGCATTACTGTACAGATTTGTATCGGTGGTACCGAAATGTCACAAGACTTCTATGTGATTAGAGATTTAAATAGAAACTTGATACTTGGTTTGGACTGGCTTAAACAAAATGATGTTAGAATTTATTTCGATTTGAAATGTATCAGAATCAATGGAAAGCACTATGTAAATTTAGAAGAAGACATTCACATAGCTTCAACTGTTAGGATGAAAAAGACATGCTTAATTAAACCTCAAACAGCAATGCTTTGCTATGGTAAGGTTAGAGAAAATCCTGACTTACCTGTAGGAGAATCTTATGAAGTATCACAAATTGATAAAGGTTACTTAGTTAATCAACCAGGTTTACAAATTATTAACACTGTTTCGACTTTGGCAAAAGATAGGTCATTACCACTGTTAATTGTAAACAATACAAACAAATTTATTAAAATTTATAGACATGGTTTGTTAGCAAAAATCTCAGGTATTCAAAACAATATTACACATGTAGATTCAGTTATTCAAAATAACACCTGTGAAAATAAATTAGACTTAAAAGACCTTGATGTACCTGAAAAATATAGACCTAAAATTGAGAAATTGATTCTTAAAAATCAAGACTTATTTGCGAACAAAGATTCTGAATTAGGAAAAACAGACACTGTGTCTTTTATGGATGGAGTAAGTTAATTGTATCAATTCCTGATCTTTGTTTTACTTCTACTGTTAAGATGCAAATTGATGTTGGTGAAAATCAGCCAATCAAAATGAAACCTTATAGAACTCCAATCAAAAATAGGGAGGTGATAGATAAAGCAATTAATGAAATGTTAGATGCTGACGTCATTAAAAGGTCAAGATCTCCATGGTCGTTTCCTGTTGTCATTGTTGATAAAAAAGATGGTAGTAAGAGGTTTTGTGTTGACTTTAGGAAATTGAATAAGATTACAAAGAAAAATTCTTTTCCTTTACCTTTGATTGATGATATCTTAGCCTTGCTTGGTAGAGCTAAATACTTCACTTCTTTAGATTTGAAAAGCGGGTATTGGCAGGTTGCCATGGATGGCAAAGATAAAGAGAAAACAGCTTTTGCTTGTCACAAAGGGTTATTTGAATTTAATGTCATGCCCTTTGGCCTTTCGAATGCTCCTGCTGTATTTCAAGAACTGATGTCTGTTGTCTTACAAGGTTGTAATGACTTTGCAACAGCTTACTTAGATGACATCTTGATATTTAGTTCAACTTTAGAAGAACACTTGAAACATCTTAGTCTTATCTTTGAGAGACTTCGTCTTCATAATTTGAAGTTGAAACTTAAGAAATGTGGTTTTCTTAAATCAGAAACAAATTATCTAGGGTTTGTAATTAGTGAAGAAGGTATTAAACCTGATGAAAAGAAAGTTACTGCTATCAGATCTTTACCTGAACCAACTTGTGTAAAAGAAGTTCGATCATTTATTGGCATGTGTTCATATTATAGGAGGTTCATTCCAAACTTCTCACAGATTGCTGAGCCAATCATTGCCTTGACAAGAAAATACGCTCACTTTAAATGGTCAGATACACATCAGAAAGCTTTTGATTTTCTGAAAGATAGTCTAACAGCCGTTCCTCTTTTGGTTTATCCCGATTCGAATAAACCATACATACTTTATACAGACGCAAGTGATTCTTGTATTGGTGCATGCCTTACGCAGGAATGTGAGGGTGACGAGAAACCAATTTATTACTTGTCTCATAAGCTTAGTAAATCTCAATGCAAATGGGCAGTAGTTGAAAAAGAAGCTTTTGCTATTCACTACGCACTTCAGAAGTTAGATTATTACTTGCATAATGCACAGTTTATAGTCAGAACGGATCACAAACCATTGAAATATTTACTCGAGTCCCCTATGCAAAACAAGAAAATACAATTATGGGCTTTAAGTATGTCAGGTTACAATTGTACAATAGAATATATAGCTGGTAGTACAAATACATGCGCTGACCTACTTTCTAGACATCCAGACAATGTAAACAAAACTTCCGATAATCAGTTGTGTGATGAAATTGAAGATGAGAAAATGCTTGATGTCAATGATAACTTGTATGAGGTAAATGTCATTGATTCAAATCAATTTGACCCAAAGACCTTTGCTAGTTGTGACTTACCAAATGACACTTCTTTTGAGAAATGTGACCTTTCAGTCTTTACAAAAGAAGGCTTCGACATGAAAGTTGAACAACTTAGGGATGATGATATTTCAGTTATTAGATCAATGATCTTAAATGGTCAAGAGAGTAAAGATGTCCAAAAACATTATCTGTTAGTAGATGGTTTAGTGTACTATTTGTCAAACATTAATGATGATCCATGTATGAGATTATACATTCCAAAACATATCAGCCAATTTGTTGTAACTCAGTACCATGATAATAATGGACATATGGGTGTTCAGAAAACTTTTGATTCTATTCGTCAAAAGTATTATTGGCCAAATTTGTTTAAGGAGATTCACAAGTATGTATCAGATTGTATTAGTTGTAGAACACGCTCTATGCAGAAAGCAAAACAGCCTTTGCAAGAAACTGACATTCCACCATACCCTATGGCAAAACTCAGTCTTGATCTTTCTGGACCTTATCCAACAACTATGTCGGGTAACAAATACATAGTTGCTTTTGTCGATTGGTATAGTGGTTGGCCTGAAGCTTTCGCAGTGAAAGACAAAACTGCTGAAACAATAACTTACTTGATTCTTGAAGAGATCTTTCCTCGTTACGGTTGCCCTCTTCAGATTGTAACAGATAACGGTACAGAAAATGTAAACAAAATGGTTAGGGAAACTTTGGAAAGGTTGAAGGTTGACCATATCTTAACAAGTATATATCATCCGCAGAGTAATGCAAAAGTAGAACGATTTCATAGAACATTACATGACATATTGGCTAAAAAAGTAGCAGATGATCAACAGAGCTGGGATTTGCATTTAGGACAAACTTTAGCAGCATCAAGGTTTAATGTAAATGAATCCACTCAGTTTACACCTTTTTATTTGTTATATAATAGAGATGTAGTCTTACCGGTTGATAACATCCTAAAACCTAGAAGAAAGTATGTAGGTGAAGATTATCATGAAATTGTACTACAAGAGCAACATAAAGCTTTTGTACATGTAAGGAATCATCTTAAGAAAGCAAAGAAAAGACAAGCTAAATATGCTGATAAGGGTGCTAAACCAATAGACTTTAAAGTAGGTGATCCAGTGTATTATCAAAATAAACAAAGAAAAGGTAAATTAGGTCAAAAATGGAAACCATACTTTAGGATTATCGAAAAGACAGGCCCAGTATCATATGTAATTAAAAATCAGTTAGATGGATCAACAAGTAGAGTTTATGCTGGAGATTTAATGTTAGCAAATGTAGAGAATTGGCAAATTTCCAAAGATGAGAATGCAAGAAAATTAAGAGATGCAGCATATGTAATACTACCTGAAGCCTCTGAGTCAGAAATAGAATCTGATTCTGATTCAGAAAGCAATATACCTTTAGCAAAATTAGTTGATAGGTATAGACAAGAGAGGGAAACCTCTGAAGATGAAGAAGATATTCCTTTAATGGAACTAAGCAAAAGGTTAAGAAATAGGAAGTTAAGAAAAAATAAAAATGAGGACACTGAAGTCAAAGATATGGAATGTAGTGATAGCTCAAATGATGATTCTAATTCCTTGCCTTTTGTTGCAAATAATGATTCTGACTGTGAAATGGATGTGAATGTAATCCATTCACGCAGGCAACTGTCTAAAAGTAAAGCCAGTGAGACAGCATTGCCACAGCAAAAGAGACGAAAGTCGTCTAAATATAAAGCTGAGAGCTTAAAACATTTAGTGAGGTTAATGTCTATGTTATAAAATGACCTCGTGTACTTGAAAATGAGGTACATGTAAATAATAATACCTCGTGTATAGTTGTGTGGAGTCATATTAGTGATGCCCATTTACTATTTTAATTTCAGATGAATCTGATGTTCATTATATTTATCCTAGGGTCTATCTCAGTTAGCCATGTGTTCGGACTCTTTACATCCGAAAATGTAGTTTTTCAGAAGACAAAAGAAGTCTTCATTAATGATGCACACTGGTCTGTTACTTTTGTCCATGATCTAAGACCATTCGAAAAATTGATCACTCAAATTAAACAAGATTTAATACGTACAGATGAGATTGTAAAAGCAATTACTGACTTTTACAAAAGATCAAACTTGACAGGCTACGTAGAAACATTTGAAAGTCTACATGTTGAAATCGATCTTTTGTCAGATACATACCATTCCGTATATGACAGCTTTGATGAATATCGATCACTTTCGGTAGGTCATCATGAGATAAAAAGATCATTGTTACCTGTGATAGGACAGTTAATGAGTACTTTATTTGGCACTGTATCGGAAAATGACCTTATAAACATCGATAGAAATATAAAGGCTTTGGCAAGTAACCAAGAACAAATTATACATGACTTAGATGTAAGTTTATCTGTATTAAACTTGACTAGAATGCAAGTTACTGAAAATAGGAGATCAATTATGGATTTAATCATAGTTATTCAGAAACTTAATAGCAAGATAAGAAAACTAAAACAAACCTTTGAACGAAAGTTCATTAGATTAGAACAGTTCATCCATACATATTTGCAGTTCCAGATGATACTTGATGAAATAAGACTAACAACTCAAGACGCTGTATTTTATCTTGAAAGTCTTAAATCTGAGCTCAATATGTTATCAATGCATCATTTGTCAACAGATACTATATCGCCTAAAGATCTTAAGAAACTCTTAATTGAAGTTGAAACAAAACTTCCCAATAACTTCGAGTTAGTAAGAAATCCACGTAATAACATATGGTATTTTTATAAGACACTTACGTGTATAACTTATCTTGAGGACATTGAAATCAGAATTGTTCTTAAAATTCCTTTAATTAATACAAAAGAAGAATATGAAGTATATAAAATATACAACTTACCATTACCTTTAACATCAAGTAATCAAACAAACATATTAATTAAATATAGGCTAGAAACTGAAACACTGATGATCTCAAAAGATAAATCAAAATTTACACTTCTGTCTGAGAATACGTTTCAGATGTGTAACAGTAACCATTTTCAATTTTGCAGTCCAGAGACAGCATTCTATCAGGCAAATATTAACAAGTTTTGTGTTATTGCTTTGTTCATGAAAAATGTACATGACATTAAAGCGTTCTGTAAACAAATAATCATATTAAATGAAATATTGCCAACTACGAAGTATTTGTCAGGTGGGGTTTGGATTGTTATCAGTAATAAACCTTTGACATTTACGCTAAACTGCCAGTCATATGAACCTAATGTTGGTGACATTCAAATCACACCACCATTTGGTATCGTACGATTAAACAATACATGTAAAGCATCTAATAAGTACATGCAGTTGCCTGTATACTTTGGCAAGCATAGCTACTTTGAAAGGTCAGATCCACTACATGTACTCCTGAAACCTCATGACATTTTGAAATTTTCAATCTGGAATGATTCCAAAACTGAATTTGTTAGATCTAAACCAATAAGTTTGCCTTCTCATTTGTTAGACTTAAAAGAAATCCCAATGCAAAGTTTCCTTCGTGAAACGCGAGCATATAAACCAGTAGTTTTAGATGAAAAACGTAGTGATTCAAATTGGACAATTGTCACAGTGGTTCCAATTGCATCTGTTTTTGTAATTATTATAATTGTCTGGTTAGTCATTAGAAAACGTAAAATTCATTTGACTCAGATAATTGGTAAACGAATGGCTAATGAGCGTGACCTTGAGAGGGTAAATATAAAACAGACACCGACCAACGGTGAAGATATTGATATGTCTGCACTCATGAAAGAGGACAGTGTCCATAACACTGTTGAAGGTCTACCCAATCCCTTCAAGCGGACAGATGCTAATGCGGCATGGGCACAGAAATAAAAAAATCTACTAGTAGTATAGTGATCGTAGGAGATTGACATTGAGTTTTATGTCAAGAGACATTATATTATTGAAGATTATGTCAACGTTCATTATGTATATACTATCATCATATATGTACTGTTGTGCCTTGTATGGTCCTGAAGATCATGCTTGGACGAAGATTAATTGTGACATTAAATATGTGACTTTAATTATAAGTGATTATAAAGCCCTTGGTATAACCCTAAAGGTCATGCCTAGGTGAAGATACATGAGTGACAGATATACTTTGTTTTATTACAGCCTGATGACATTAAAGTGTTAAAATGTCATTATGAGAACTACAAGAAACAGAAGGATACACCTTATCCAACGTATATGGTAATTAATCAGTACCATACACCTACACCAGTGGAGGACCAACAACATGTTATAAACGCTAAATACAGAACTCCGATGATGTCTATTCCACAATCGCCTGATGTCATCGACTTACAATTGGATTTACAACCGCCCAGGGAGAAACAGAAAACAGAACAAAGACTTTAATTCTGTGTTTTATTAGCTACGCTAATATACAGAGTAACAAAACATTAACTAAAAACATTTTAACTTTATACAATATTCATTTGACTCTTATAACATCTTAAACTTCTTAGGTAATGAGTTCTATCTCAAGATAACATAACTATAATATTAATCCTAATCATTTACCTTGATTAGTTTTTATTAATCAGTAATCCTGGTTACATGTTGCTAATAGTGATCCCGGTCACAAGTATTCAAAAAGTATATACATCCTAGTCACATGTATGTTTATATGTCTTGGTCACATGATGGGTTAATCCTGGTCATGTATCCTGGTCATATAACTATTTAATATGTATCTTGAGCTTATGTCATGATCCTAGTTACAATTGAGAATTGACTTTAATCCTGGTCACAATTATGAATTGACTTTAATTATGAATCATTGTCGTTTAATGATATGTTACTATTTAAATATGTTGATGCATATTTATGCTTTATTATTGAAGAAGACATGGTCAGAATATATGTTAATAGAGTAAATTAATCAAGTTTAAGTTTGTCTTAATTGATTGATTTACTTAAACAAAGGGAGTGTGTAACGTAGTGACGTTATTAGTACCTCAATATGACAGAAATAGTGTTTATTAGTATGTAAAGTCTGATGTTACTGAAATGTTGTTGAGAGGGCCAGAAGATTGAGAGAGAAAAAGAGTTTCATTGTAACAAGTAATTGTTCTAGCTATAAAACAGCATCATTTTATTTAAGTTAAAATACTTCTCTATCAAACTGCAATGACCTTTAATTTAGATGTAATTTACATGCATGTTTATGTTGGCGCTGTAGCAAAACCATATTGATATTTAATATAAATTCTCTAAGTGCACATCTGCACATCGCATGTTACATGAACTTTAGAAAGTACTTCCAGAACCTTATATAACATGATGAAACTGCATTTTAAATGTTAAGTTATTGGTGCATTCGTCAAAATAGTGACATATAATTTATAGTTAGAAGCGAAATTGGCAATGGAGATGATAACAAACGTGATGAAATGTGAAAGAGTGGTTGCATCAGATTTTTGTGAGGATTATAAATACTGGGGCTTCTGACCAGGTCTTCAGATGTCTTTTTGATTGCATACAGTAAAGTCTGCTTGGGAGTTGTGCACTCTTTGAGGTGCCTGCCCAATAAAGTTAAAAACCTGAAATGACTCTTAGTTGTTTCTATCACTGTTAAAATACTATACGATCACGACTACAAGTTTTGTGACTCTGTTACAAGAGCTAGGACTGGTTGACCCAGTGTCAGGATAATGTGACTGGGTGTTGTATCATGTAATGTGTCTGGGACATGATAGTTCAGTGAGGCAGTACTATAAAAGTGAGCACTGAGCTCCCTGTCGCAACCAGACACCGTCTTGATATTACTGAAAAATTGTTGAAAGCGACGTTAAGCACACACACACACACACACACACACACACACACACACACACACACACACACACACACACAGAATATATATGGTTAAGGGGTGATGATTTGTAAGGTTTCCGAGATATAGGGCCTTTTATGAAGTGGAGGCGGTGGGGCAAGGCCCCGACGCATCCCCAGGCCCCCAGATTGGTGTCACTGAATGCGTCTTATCATAAGGAACAAGGATATATATGGTTTAAGGGTGGGGATCTGAATGGTTTCTGAGATATATGGCCTTTTATGAAGTGGAGGGGGTGGGGCAGGGCCACAGCACATCCCAGGGGGATCCAAGCTTGGCATAAACTGAATGTGTATTGTCATAAGGAACAAGAATATATATGGTTAAGAGGTGTGGATCTGTAAGGTTTCCGAGATATTTGGACTTTTATGAAGTGGAAGGGTGAGGCGTGTCCCAGGGTACCCCATGTTGGTGTCACTGAATGTCCCTAATCATAAGTAACATGAATATATACGGTTTAGGGGTGGGGCTCTGAACAGTTTCTCGAATAAATGACCTTTTGTGAAGTTGAAGGGATGGGACATGGTTGTTGTCACTGAATGTGTCTTATCATAAGGAACAAGAGTATACATGGTTTAGGGGTGGGGATCTGTAACTAAGGTTTCCGAGATATTGGGCCTTTTTATGAATCGGAGGGGTTGGGGCAATGCCCCGGCGCATCCCGGGGCCCCCTAGGTTGTGTTATCATAAGGAACAAGAACACATATGGTTAAAGGATGGGGATCTTAACGGTTTCTGAGTTATATGGCCTTTTATGAAGTACAGGGGGCCCCCAGTTGGTGTCACTGAATGTGTCTTATCAAGAGGAACAAGAATATATATGGTTTAGGGGTGGGGATCTGTACGGTTTCTGAGATATTGGGCGTTTTATGAAGTGGAGGGGTAGGGACAGGCCCCGGCGCATTCCGGGACCTCCAAGTTGGTGTCCCTAAATGCGTCTTATCATAAGGAACAAGAATATATATGGTTTAGGGGTGGGGGATCGGTAAGGTTTCCGAGATACTGGTCCTTTTTATGGAGTGGAGGGGGTGGAGCAATGCCCCAGCGCATCCCAGGGACCCCCAGGTTGGTGTCACTGAATACGTCTTAGCATAAGGGACAATAATATATGTGGTTAAGGGGTGCGGATTTTCATGGTTTCTGCGATATACGGCTTTTAAGGAAGTGGAGGGTGAGGGGCAGGGCCCGGCGTATCCCGTGGGGGGGGGAGGGGCAGGTTGGTCACTGAATGTGTCTTATCATAAGGAACAAACATTTATATATGGTTTAGGGGCGGGAATCTGTAAGGTGTCCGAGATATTGGGCTCTTTATGAAGTGGAAGGGGTGGGGCAGGTCCCCAGGGCATCCCGGTTGCCCCAGGTTATAATACAAATAATAATAATAATAATAATGCCTTTATTTAGATAGGATAACATATTAAGCATAATAATACTCATCTACCATATGGTACGCTTAACTAACAAGTAAAAGATATATATATATTAACAATATTTACAATATTTGCAAAACATGTATGCAGTAGTCTAGGAATAAAACAAGTTTACAATTTGATGAAATAAGATCTGGGATTAAAAGCTGAAATTTAAGTAAAAATTGTAAAATCACTTTTGGTACTATACGTTGGTAAAATGCGGTATTGCAAACAACAAAACAAACCAAATGTTTAAAATTAGGAGCCAAAAACTAAAACTATGATAATGATGGCAACAACCAGTTATGATGCTAGAAGCCAGAAAGAAAGTGTCGTACATGTGGCGCTCCCAGCACACCGCCCGCACCCGACACGCACCGCGATACGCCAGCCACGTCTGGAGCCAGGAGCATGTGGCGGAAACCAATGTCCAAACATCATGCACCCAGCAACAACGATCGCACACCCAAGGCGCCAGCCAAGTACTACAGGCGCAAAGAACGCCACAAGAACGACTTTTAAAACATTAATATATCTTTTGTTTTCTAATACATAAGTTATGCAGACCTGGTCAGCTACTTGTAAATTTCAATATTTAGATGAATGAACCGAAGTAAAGGACGGGTCTCCCTAAGGGGGTTTTTTGGCCTCCTAACGATTTTGTTTATTTCTGGCTTATTGTTAGCATACATATGCCTAATTATTTGGAATATATGTGGTTTTGGTATTTAAGCAGTTTTTTCTGAGTTACAGACTCTTTAAAGTGGGTGGGGTAACTCCACACAGTTTTGACATGTATTTTGTGTCTCATTTAACGGTAGAAATATAGTACCATACACGACACATTATTATATAAAATGACAGAGGAAGGTCTAACTCTATGTTTTGTCACAAGTTTATTCACCAAAATTCACTTTTTGGGTGAAAAATATGGTTTAAGGAACCTTGGATTATTTTTAGATATTTGTTAACAGTAAAGTTCTTTTTTTTTCTTATATCTTCGGTATACATTAGCCTATAGTGGTGAAACTCCTACCATGCAAGCATACTGATGAGGCAATATAACTCAAATGATCATTTGAGATGTTGACCAATATTTCACGGTTGAATGAACATTCTTATTTCATGTTTATAGGTTAGATTATTGTTTCCATCAGTTCAAGAGTTAAGATATTTCTGGCATTTGGATAAACAGGCAATGAGTTTAAACATATTTAAATCAAACGAAAAAAAAAAAAAAAAAAAAAAGAAATGTGTCCAAAGTACACAGATGCCCCCGCCTGTTTGACTTTGCCAATATAGCTGCATGACCCCTAGGAGACACACTAGCATGAGATATATATGTTCAGGATGGGTACCTCAATATTTTCTAAGATATTTGGATTTGGATGATATGAAATTGGCAGGGCAGGGGGCTGGGGCATTATTGTGTGTGTCATTGAATGCATCTGACCATAAACAACATCAAATAAAAAAGGTTGGAATCTGAACAGTTTCTGAGATACATATATTTTTTTTTTACATTTCCTTTGGTCCAATCAAATAGCCCCACCCAGACAGAATCAGTGACCATAAACATGCTAAACTGTTATGAGCTGCAGGAGAAATGCAGACATAAATGAGCACTTAAACGTGAACCTGGTTATGAACGTAATAATGTGTGACATAGTACGCACATACGAACATAACATCACATCGAAAAAATGTATATGCCTCACTCACTCCTTCCTTTGGCATGCAGAGATATAAGAAAGGTCTGCTTGAATATATTTAATAATCCCACTTCAAGAGCACATCTAAAAAGAATGTGGTAAACCTATGTGAAGACACAGGCATATACATTTGAAAATGGTTGTTCACAACTGTATTCTGACATGCTTTGCACATATTTATTGAATCAAATTAATCTACAGAAGAATAGCTTTCATCGTCACCTGAACTTGAGCTGTTGCCTCTTTTTGAACTGCATCTGTTACACTGTTCATATACTGTGACTTCAACAATTTTTTACTGACTTTGGCTGATGGCCTTAAAACCGAGGTTCTTTAACACAGAAGCGATATGGACAAAGCAATCAAATACCTCGTCACAATTTTTTTCATACTCTAGTCCAGGGCCTTCCTTAATCCTTAGATTGTATTCCCTGTCTCCCTCTCTATCTCTGTATTTTAGACAAGGAGACCCTTTATCTGCTTATATGTTTCCACTATTCATTAAAGGTGTTACCTTACTTTGAAGATACATCTAATGATAATGCTGCTGTTGTACTTAACATGATACAATGAATGATGCTGCAATATAGGAAAACATTCTGGGCAATTGAATTGTTAGCTTGGCTAACAAACTGACTGATCTATGATTATTTACAGGAACAGTAATATTGAGAGTAATGTTTAGTTCTCTCATTCTCTCTTTCTCTTTATAATAATAATAATAATAATAATAATAATAATAATAATAATAATAAAAATAATAATAAAAAGAAGACAATAAGTAGAAGAAGAATATTTTGTTCACATTTATAGTGTACTCCAGGTGTTCAGCAAGGAGACCTACTTTGATCCTGTATGTTACCATTGTTCCTTAAAGGTCATGCTAAGATCACAGAGCATATGCTAAAATCAAATTCAGAGGACATGCTTGAATGGTTTCATGAAGGTGATGTCCTTGTTGTAGACAGAGGTTTCAGGGATGTTGCAGATTTACTGGAAGAGGTTGGTATCAAGATCCACATGCCCCATTTTCTTGCTAAGTCGCAAAAGCAATTATCTACACAGGAGGCAAACGAAACTCGATTAGTCACCAAGGTAAGGTGGGTGGTTGAGTCTGCCAATGGCCGAATCAAAAAATGGAAGGCACTTTCAAATGTAATGCCAAACTCCCACTTACCTTGCATTGGTGACTACGTCAGAATCGTATGTTCTTTGTTAAATGTATTTAGGTCTGTTCTTGTTAAGAATTCTGAATCTGATGAGGTTCTTGCAAAACGTATGCTACAACTTGCCAAGTTACCAAACAAACTTAAAGACAACGTAGAGAAAAAGGGTTGGGACAGTCGTGCAAAGGCTCCATGGAAAGCTATTGATGATGCCAACCTCGAAGACTTCCCACAATTAACGGAATCAGAGCTGAGAGACATGACCATGGGCATATACCAATTAAAACAGGCCGATTCGTATACAGACGAACACACTACTAAAGCCGGTCAGTATGAGATAATGATTCACAAGGAGGAGGATGGAATTTTGAAAGCCCAAATAAAATCAAGGCACACTTCGTCTGGATCATACTATCTATGGATTAGGTATGGTCCTGGTCTCGAACCCATAAAAGGATAGTACTGCAAGTGTAGAATGGTGCCAGGGTAGTTGGCCGCTGTGCCCATATCGCTTCTGTGTTGTGGTATCTAGTTTTTACCGCTATCAGCCGAAGTCAGAGCGAGAACAGTCATTCAAGTCACAGTATATGAACAGTCTTACAGATGCTGCACAAAAAGACTGGGACAGCTCAAGTTCAGGTGATGATGAAAGCGATTCTTCAATAGATGAACTTGATTCAATAATTAAATATGTTGATTTTTTAGATTCCAACCTTTTTTATTTGCTGTTGTTTATGGTTAGACACATTCATTGACATATATCTTGAGACCCACACAATCATGCCCCAGCCCCCTGCCCTGCCAAGTTAGGTCCTTTGAGATGAGCGTGAATATTCTGAGAAATCGGAATTAAATTATTGGTTTAGACTCATATTCTATACAGGTTTTTTTTATTATTATTTGGACCCCTTTTGGATTTATATCAGTCTTTGAATCGACTGCCTATTCGAAATTCGCAAAATTGCAGTATGTTTCC
The DNA here is from genome assembly GCA_963580285.1 of Lucinisca nassula. Taxonomy (NCBI): domain Eukaryota; kingdom Metazoa; phylum Mollusca; class Bivalvia; order Lucinida; family Lucinidae; genus Lucinisca; species Lucinisca nassula. The sequence goes on along the minus strand of OY757013.1, from coordinate 189,598,535 downwards.
TCTGGCTTTCTTTGCCGGATCATTACAGGGTCACTGATGAGGCTTTATTAGCCGAAACTACGTAGTATGACCCATCTTCTTTCTTATGAATGTTTTCATTGCTCTTAGAGGAACTCATGTTTTATTTTTATTCATATCACCAACATCCAAAATATTGAGATACCCACCCATGAACATATATATCTGATGCTAATACATATTCAATGACACATACGTGTACAATGTGTCCCCAGGGGTCATGCAGGCATATTAGCTAAGCCAAAAAGGCGGGGGCATCTGGGTACTTTTTACACATTTCTATTGTTTTTTTCATTTTATTTAAATATGTTTAAACCCATCGCCTGTTTATCCAAATGCAAGAATTACCTAAACTCTTGAACTGATGGAAACAAAAATCTAACCCATTAACATGAAATAAGAATGTTCATTCAACCGTGAAATATAGGTCAACATCTCAAGTGATCATTTGAGTTATATTACCTAATCAGTATGCCTGCATGGTAGAAGTTCCACCACTATAGGTTAATGTATACTGTAGATATAAGAAAAAAAAAAAGAACTTTACTGTTAAAAAATCTCAAAAATGATTCATAGTTCCTTAAACCATATTTTTCACCCAAAAAGTGAATTTTGGTGAATAAACTTGTGACAAAACATAGAGTGAGACCTCCCCCCCCCCTGTCATTTTATATAATAACGTGTCATGTATGGTACTATTTTTCTACCTTTAAATGAGACACAAAATACATGTCAAAACTGTGTGGAGTTACCCCACCCACTTTAAAGAGCCTGTAACTCAGAAAAAACTGCTTAAATACCAAAACCACCTATGTTCCAAATAATTAGGCATATGTATGCTAACAATAAGCCAGAAAGAAACAAAATCGTTAGGAGGCCAGAAAAAAACCCTTAGGGAGACCCGTCCTTTGCTCTTTTAAATTCGTGTTTTAAAATTTTGCTTTACAATAATGCAAGTCGTTCCAGCAGCGACCGAGAATCTTTTTAACTTAGCCACATTTATGCCGCGTCTGTTATGACAGCGATGTGAAATTCGATTTTGGCGAAACCCTAGATGCTGGGGGCGAGTGTCAGCAAGCTGTCTGATTGGGTCATGTCCCCACCTAGGTCGCAATCGACAGGCACCCCCAGCAGTAGGTACTATTAAATTGTGATGGAAGATAGAAAAGAAATCATTCGCAGGCACCACATGGCAGCTGTACTTTCATTAAAAAATATACTTTTCTTTATTATAATTATAGACCTACGAACACCCCCTTTGACGAAAGCGAAAAACCTCAAAGGTTGGATTCACGGTCTTGACTCAATGAAGTTGGGTGGTACCAATTATTTCACAGCTAGTATGTGAAGAGAAATCGATGTTAACTGGAATATGAAATAATTTATTAAAGCAAATTTTGATTTAGTGTAAAAGGTTATGAACTCAACATTGTATTTCAAGTCATTCGTTTTTAACACGTGCCGCTTTTGAAAAGACTAATTTGAATTAAAAAAAAACAAGGCTACCCTTTTAAATGAGTTTATATTTGAGATTTGCCGTACGTTCGATGGGAGAGAATTCCATAATTTTGCACCATTTACAGAAAAAGAGTTTTCATAGTACCGTGCTCCGTAGATCATCGTTATCTGTTGAGCGCAAGCATCTGTTGTGAATATCGGATGTTTTAATAAACATGTTTGAAATGTATGCAGGTGTCTTTCCATTTAAGGCTTTATGCATCATAATGACCGTGTGTGTGATACTGCACACGTTTTGGAAAAGACAACCACTGTAGTTATTTAAATATGTTTTCAGATGGTGTCAAAATGTCACATCTAAGTATTATTCTTGCTGCACGTTTTTGTAGTTTCAACAGTCTGTTCGTGTTTGCAACAGAACAGTGACTCCAGATACTGCAACCATAATCAAAAATGGGCAATATGTATGATGAAAAATATTTTTTCAGGCTTTCTTTATTTACATATTACGAGAGTTGTTTCATCAGTGTTTTTCTCCGCGCGACACTCAGACAGACACTGTCGGTTTGAACATCCCAGCTGAGGGTTTTGTCAATTTCGATACCCAAAAGCCTCTGTGTTTCTGTTTGATTTATAATTTCGTTATTTAGGTGAATTTTAATCAAATCCGAATTCAGAAGGTTATGTCTTGTGCCAATGGTCATAACCGAAGTTTTAGAAAGATTAATATGCATATTGTTTGAGAGGCACCAATTGAGAAAGTCAGTGCCACCACCCTGAAGAGTAGTTTCTATGATGTCCGTGTTTTTATTGGCATGATGAACCGTTGCATCATCTGCATACATTTCAATGTAAGCTTCCTTTATGAAAAGAGGAAGGTCATTGATAAAGAGAAGAAATAGTACAGGACCCAATACCGAACCTTGAGGCACGCCCGCTTTATTGTATTGGAAGGATGAGGGGTTTAGGGGTGGGGATCTGTAAGGTTTCCGAGAAATTGTGCATATCATGAAGTGGAGGGGGTGGGGCAAGGCACCGGCGCATCCCGATGGCCCCCAGGTTGTGTCACTGATTGCCTCTTAATGTAAAGGAACAGTTATATATATGGTTTAAGGGTGATGATCTGAATGGTTTCTGAGATGTATGGCCTTTTATGAAGTGGGGGGTGGAGCAGGGCCCCAGCACAATCCCGGGACCCTAACGTTGGCATAAAAGCATATGCCTGAGAGAAGTTTACACAAGAAACATTTCTATAAAAGTTTTGTCAAAATATCTGTAAATACCATTTTCCAATTTCCCCCATTATAAGTCTATGGAAACTCTAAGTTGCCATAACAACCAAACTAATGAGACGAATGTCATAAAAAACACAACCTTTCAATTCCCCAACCCAAGAATGCTACAGATGAAATTTGGGCCCCATCGGCCCCGCGGCTTCAGAGCAGATGTCGTTTGAAGTGTTGACGATGACGCAGACGCAGACAACGCAGACGGCGCAGACGCAGACGACGGACAATGTCCATCCTATAAGCTCCCCAGGAGCATTCGGCTCTGATGAGCTAAAAACACAAAATCTGTAAATGCAAATATTGTGAATATTTTCATAAAGTCTCTGCCTCCTAGAGCATATGGTTTCTGAGGAGATGGTTGTTAACTACACTGTGCTTGTTTTCTATTTTTTTGCATTTTGGTTTCCATGGCAACCAATAAAAATGATCAGTATGCCTAAAGTCATATGGCAGTTAGTAGATTGCCTAAGGAACATTTCTATGAAAGTTTTGTCAAAATATCTGCAGAGGCTTGGCAGTAAATGCCAATTTTCAATTTTCCCCATTATAAGCCTATGAAAACTATAAGTTGCCATAGCAACCAAACTAATAATCCGATTTTCATTAAAACACAAACTTTCAATCCCCTAGGCCAAGGATGCAACCGATAAAATTTGGGCCCAATCGGCCCAGTGGCTTCAGAGGAGATTTCGTTTGAAAGTATTGACGCAGACGACGCCAACGACGACGGACAACTGCTTATACTATAAGCTCCCCCGGAGCCTTCGACTCTGGTGAGCTAAAAAACACAAAACCTGCAAAGGCAAATATGGTGAATAGTTCCATAAACTCTCAGCCTCATAGAGTAGATTGTTTCTGAGGAAATGATTTTTTAAGTATTTTTTTTCTCTATTTTTTTCAGTAGAACATGTAAAAATGAGCAATAGGCCTAAACTCATATGGCAGATGGTAAATTGCTTACGGAACATTTCTATGAAAATTGTGTCACGATATCTGCAAAGGTTTGACAGTTAACGCCATTTTTCAATTTTCCCATTATTAGTATATGGAAAATCTAAGTTGCCATAGCAACCAAACTAAAGAGCCGAATTTGATATATATATAAACACACACAAACGCACGCACGCACACACACGAACACACACACGGAAAATATTGTTAATATGTCCATCAACTATCAGCCTCAGGGTTGACGGGGACGTTAAACCTCAAATCAAACAAACAAACAAACTCTCAGCCTCATAGAGCATATGGTTCTGAGGAGATGAATTTTTAAGTAGTTTTTTTTTTCTATTTTTTTTTCATTTTGGTTTCTATGGCAACCAGTAAAATGAGCAATAGGCCTTAAATCATATGGCAGATGGTTCATTGCTTAAGAAACATTTCTATGAAAGTTGTGTCAAAATATCTGCAAAGTTTTGGCAGTTAACGCCATTGTTAAATTTTCAGTCTATGGGAAATCTAAGTTGTCATAGCAACCAAACTTAAAAGCCGAATTTTATGAAACAAACAAAAAAAAAAAAAAAAAAAACAGAAACAAAAAAAAAAAAAAAAAAAAAAAACAACAACACACAACCTGTAAAGAGAATATTGTGAATATTTCCATAAGCTCTCAGCCTCATAGAGCATTTTTGAGTGAGTGAGTAAGTGTTTGAGTTAAACGTCCCACCAACAGCTAAGGTAATACGGAGACGGGACCTCGGTTTATAGATTCATCCGAAAGTCTGGAGAAGCCCGGGATCGATCCTGCGATCCCCGGTTTACAAGGCGAGTAGCGTAACCACTCAACCAAGGAGGCTTCTTAAGCATTTTTAAGTATTTTTTCTTTATTTTGTCGTTTTGGTCTCCATGCTAAACAGTAAAAATGAGCAATAGGCTTAAAACCATATCGCAGGTGGTAGATTGCTGTAGGAACATTTCAATGAAAGTTGTGACAAAATATCTGCAAAATATTCTGCAAAGAATGATAGCTCAGTGGTGAGTGCACTTGCTTCTGATGCTAGAGGTCCTGGGTTCGATCCCCGGCAGCGGTGATAAAATTTCGGTGTCCGAACACGCTCCATTGGCATTATTTGCAGGGATGCATGTCATAAAGTGCGCCGTCATCCGGATCTGGACGTTAACTTGAGACCCCCTGTGCAGGTTAAAGAACCCTACCGTAATTACATGATTACTGTGTAGGCTTTCATCCTGCAAAACTAGAATGTGTATAATGTACACCGTCTGTGTCCCCTCCTGGGGTTAAGGCGAAACCGGAAGAAAGAAATGAAGGTTTGGCAGTTAATGCCATTTTTCAAGTTTCCCCATTATAAGTCCATGGAAAATCTAAGTTGCCATAGCAACCAAACGGAAAAGCCGAATATCATAAAAAACATAAAACCTTTAAAGACACATTTTTTTTCCTTATATAAAAGGGGTAGCCTGTCTAATGATCTCTAATAAACATTTCCTTTGGGCCATAGTGCACATCAAAGGCTTATCTTATCTAAGTGATTATGAGGTGATTATGAGCAGATTACTTGTTTAATAGGGGGCCCAATAAGGGTACTTGAGTGATAGCATAATTTACTGAGATTGTTTCCAACAACATATTGTTTAAATAACTTCTTTTTTATTTTAAAATAAAGTAAAGAAAAACACTGATATCCATTGTTTCCTTTACTTAAAAGTGCAAAGAAGTAAACAAACAAGGTAAATGAATTTGATTAACCTCAAAATTTAATCAATCAATTTACCTTTATGTATTTAATTATTTATTTATTTATTTTATTTTGGTTGAAAGTATGTGATACACAATCATATAATGTCTAAAACATTAGCATTTTATAGTTTCATTCAAGATGGAACTATAAAATATTCTTTGTTTTAGACACAATCGTATCAGAAAAGAGAGAAAAAAAAAATAAGATTTCATTTTTCACTTTTTCAAGTTTAAAACTAAAATAACAAACACAATTAAATTTATTTTTCTTATTTATATTGCAAACATAGATTGTGGGTGCTCGTTAGAGCCGCCTCAATGAGGCGGTTTAAACGAGTACCCACAACCTATGACTCAATGAGACGATTCTAACGAGCACCCGCAACCTATGACAAACCCCCAGTGGGGTTTAGGGGATGTTCCTTTTTCCTCAAACACATATATTGTGTGTCCTCGATAGAACCGCCTCATGGAAGCAGTTCTAACCAGCAGTCACACCGTAAAAACAAATTGTGGGTATTCGTCTGAACCGCTTCGCCGAGGTTGTTCTAATGAGTACCCACAATATATGTTTAGAGCAGAAATAATAAAGTTATCAAGATTTAATCTGAAAAAAATCATTTTTGGTGGAAAATATTTACCAATATATTTGAATTGGCATTTTCTGTAATGATTATAAATAATGGCTACTAAATATGAAATCGGAAAAAAGTGCTGTTGTTTCTCCCATGCAAATCAAAATAAGGACTTAGGTGTAAATGAATAGATGTCATTTGTCAAAGTCATATCCCTAGGTAATTTATTACCCTCTCTTGGTCCCCTACCTGTATGACAGCCTGAATACCCCAAGTGTATTTTATCTCAATGCTGGATTCTTTAATAAACGGCCATTAGGATGTTATGTAATCGAAAAATGTGTCTTTAAAGGCAAATGTTGTGAATATTTTCATAAAGTCTCTGCCTACAAGGGCATATGGCTTCTGAGGAGATGATTTTTTAAGTATTTTTTCTGTGTTTTGCATTTTGTTTCCCATGGCAACCAATAAAAAGCCATATGGCAGATAGTAGATTGCCAAAAGATCATTTCTATGAAACATTTGTCAAAATATCTGCAGAGGCTTGGCAGTAAATGCCATTGTTCAATATTCCCCATTATAAGTTTATGGAAACTATAAGTTGCCATAGCAACCAAACTAATAATCCGATTTTCATAAAAACACACACAGACTTTCAATTCCCCAAGCCCAAGGATAGAATTTTGGCCCAATCGGCCCAGTGGCTTCAGAGGAGATGTCGTTTGAAAGTGTTGACGACGGACATACGACGACGCAGACGACGACGGACAACTGCCTATCCTATAAGCTTTCCCGGAGCCTTCGGAAAAGTATATAGTTTCACTTTATTGCCCAAGATACTGTATGATTATTATGACAACACAAGTAGGGTATCTGGTGACAATTAAGAGGTGATTTATTTAATATTCCCAATGAAAGCAACTCTTGTGATTTCTCACACAGACCACTTTGCCAAGCAATTTAAAGCAATACTTCAAATTTCAACGCGCCTATACAAACACATTGTATCCTTTATGGCCGAAAAAAATGTAAAGTTTAAGATAAAAAAGTGTGATATTTTTCTTATTACTGCTCATAATATAGTTTGTGGGTACGCGTTAGAACCGCCTCATCGAGTACCCACAATCGATATTTTAGAGCAGAAATAAGAAAAATAAGGTTTACCCCAGGAAACCCCAGTTTTACCATATAAAAGTGGGGTTCGAGGGGGTCAAAATTACATAGGCGTGTTTTCGTGATGCTCATATACCTAACGTATCTAGCTGCTGAACAATCATATGAACCTGAAGGCAGTTAACTCTTAATGAACTTCAGTCGTTTCCAGCCCTACTCGTCGCAGGTTGCTTTCTAGGGCTACATTTGGTTTAGAATTGGTCGTAACGATTCTAACCGAGGTGGTTTACGCCGTTTTCGAGAGTGTCCTTAGACAAGGATAACGCCGTTTTTCTGATGATTAAATCAATTGGCTTACGCTGCAATGAATATATTTTTCGGTGCGGTTCATTCATTGACCGACCCATAGGGACACAACTCATTTCATTCGGATATCCTCCACCGTTATCCCGACATTGTTAACAACAGGCCGAATAAAAACATGACGCTCCCGAAAAATATATAATGCGATAAGCTAGTTTTGTTTTTCGTACCTGATACGCGCCATATTTGAAAAAAAAAATGGCGTATCCTGCCAAATATTTTCCTAATTTACGCGTATGCAACCTTATCTAAAGTCCTTCTGAGTCACTGAATGTATATCAATGGAAGAGTCCACCAGTATAAAATGGGTTAAAGTGGTAGTTAAGGACCTTTCCCCTTTTGACAATCGACCCACCAATGTTCCTAATGCTTTGATTGTCTCAGTTATCAACATAAGAAAAACGATTATTTGCCCTTATACCAGTATGTGTCAAAGGGGCAAAATAAAAATAAAAATAAAAAAATAAATAAAAATTCCAATACCGACAGCTCAGATGCGATTTTCGACGTCGACATTACGATAACACATCCGTGTGATTACGATAACACATCCGTGTGATATATTGCATTTTTCAAACCTCAAAAAAGGTATTTTTCTGATGAAAATGTGTTATATTTTTCTTATTTATACACCAAACACAGGTTTTTGGTGCTCGTTAGAACCGCCTCATTGAGGCTGTTCTAACGAGTACCCACAACCTATGTCTTGGAGCAGAAATAAGGAAAATAACGTTTACCCCCGTAAACCCCAGTTTTCTCTTTATAACGCGGGGTTTAGTGGGGGGTCTTCATTTCACGGACTTGTTCACGTGATGAAGTCGGTTTTCGTAATTTCTTTATTTTGAAAATAAAACCCACCCATGTGGGTATGACATACGGGAGGAAATATACCGCACATGTCATCAGGAAAACACGCCTATATAATGTTTTCCCTCCCACCATTGAACCTCCAATTTTATATAGTAAAACTCCAAAATAAAGATTGTGAAAAGTCGTTAGAACAGCCTCAATGAGGGGGGTTCTAACGTGTACCCACAATCTACATTTCGAGCAGAAATAAGAAATTTATCATAATTTTTCATCTTACAATCTTCATATTTGATGGGGTAAAATTTACAATGTATTTGTATAGGCGTTTTTTTCGTAATGCGGATAGAATCGGCTTTCTTGCATGTGAACATTACGTAAACACGCCTATGCAAATACATGGTAAACTTTATCGCCGAAAAAAATGAAAATTTTAAGATGAAAAATTGCGATATTATTCTTATGTCTGCTCAAAATATAGATTGTAGGAACTCGTTAGAACCTCTTCATTGAGACGGTTCTAACGAGTACCCACAATCCATAGTTTAGACCAGAAATACGAAAAATAAGGTTTACCATCTGCAAACCCCAGTTTTACTATACAGTAAAACTTCGATGGCTCGAACACCGATGGCTCGTTTACCATGGCTGAGTCGAACCCATTTTTGAGTCCCTAGGGAATTCGTCAACATTAGAAGTAGTGTGGGATAATTAAGGACATTTTCGACTTTTATCTTGGAAATGTATGCTGTGTGCGCTCATTAGAATCGCCTCGTCGAGGCGATTCTAATGAGTAGACACAGCATACATTTTTATTATGGAACACCGTAAAGATGTCCCAAAATTAACCCCGCTATGCCTCCTGGAAGTAACCCTCTGTGGCTCGAACTACCCCTGTCTCGAACAGATTTTCATTGTCCCAAAGGTGTTCGAGCCATTGAAGTTCAACTGTATATAAGTCGGGTTCAAGGGGGTAATGTTTTCGTGATGAACAGCAAACGTCTTTTCTTCTTAACCCTTTTTGTACCAAATGGAATCTTCCGCCTTATATATAGCAGGGGTTCATTTCAAACTTTAGGGGTGTCAGGTTGTTTTTTCATCAAAATAGTTTTGCAAACTGGCTGAACTTTTAGCAAACAGTGGAGACCCTGATCAGACGCCGCGTTCTGCGGCGTCTGATCTGGGCCTGCACTGTTTGCCAGGGTACCCGTTTTGGGGTTTCTGGTACTAAATGGGTTAATAAAAAAACTCAAGTGTTGGTATGTGATTTTAATTTACCAACATTTCTCGACCTTGTTAAAGTGTTCGGTGATGCAGGGGTGTTTTTTTTAAATTAATCCTTGAGGTAATTTTGTTTGATTTTAGGTTCAACGTCCCCGTCAACACTGTAAAGGTCATTTTGGAGACGTTCCTTCCAATTTTGTGGAACTTTTACCCGACATTGAGATGAAATGACATCTCAAGCCCTGTCGCCCAATGAAACCAATAGGGTTTATAAGCATGGACGGTCCGACTCGTGCGCACCGCTTTGCATTGACAGGCCTTGATCCTCTAAGCGGTTTACCAGTACTCGTGTGCGGGTCGGATTCAGCTCTGCGTGTAAGCATCTTGAGGTAAAAAGCTGCGATCCAACTGTGATATACAGATCTTATGTAAGAATTTAAATCGATCTATTTGGTTCAGTGGGAATAGGAGCCTCGCACAGCCTCGATTCTACGTGACGTCTAAATCCATTAGGAAAACATTTCCGTGAGAAATAGAGGCGTCCAACATGGTGTCAGAAATGACAAATATTAGATAAAAATGATAACATCTTTATAACTTCTGCTTTGAACATAGATTGCGGTGTGCTCGTTAGAACCGCCTCAATGAGGCGGTTCTAACGAGTACCCACAATCTATGTTTTTGAGCAAAAATAAGGCAGTAAATGTATACCCCCGTAAACCCCACTTTTCTCTTTATAAACTGGGGTTTAGAGGGGCCTTCATTACACGGACAGGTTAACGTGATGCCATGGGTAGGAAGTTCTCTGTCCCCAATGTACAATAATGTTTTTAACCCATACATTAGCCTGTTCTGCTCTGTTAATACAAGTATTACGAATTCAAAGTAAATCAACTTTGTCGTTTCTTCCATACTTAATTAAAAATGAAATTCTGCACTTAGAGTTTGAGGTGAAATACTATCAACAAATGTTTGAAGATACGCTGAACACAAAACCGGTATCTTATTTTGTTTATGGCCAAGTCTACACTATTAATTCATATCGAGCCAGTGCGTTGATCACACTTCCTAGGCAGCATTACGAAAGCACGCATATACAAACACATTGTAAACTTTACTGCCGAAAAATCTATTTTTTTTTATTTTTCTTTTACGAAAAATTGTGTTATTTGTCTTATTTCTGCTCAAAATATAGATTATGGGTACTCGTTAGATCCGCCTCATCGAGGCGGTTCTACCGAGAACTCACAATCTTTATTATAGAGCAGAAATAAGAAAATAAGGTTTCCCCCGGTAAACCCCAGTTTTACTATATAAATGTGGGGTTCGAGAGGGTCAAAATTATATAGGCGTGTATTCGTGATGGGGTTATATACTAGCTGTTGACCAGTAAAGTGCACATTTTGTCGCCTGAAAGTGACAACTGCCCTTCCAAGCTTGAATAAGCGGAAGAAAGAGCATGCCCGTGATCAATCTCATTACGATAATAGCCCCGTGCGTCATAGTGCATTCATTAACCCTTATCTTGCTGAATATTCATTTAAGCCACACCCATTTCTGTCTATCAACCAATCAAATTACTTGATGTAATTTTTTGCTACAAATTAATAAACTGATTATCAAACAGTGTAGATCCTGATCAGATGGCTTCTTCAGAAGCCATCTGATCTGGAACTACACTGTTTGCAAAAATAGGGGTTGTCGTGAACAGCAGGATAAGAGTTAATATACTGACCGGAAATAGAAACTATGCACTTTAAAATTGTCTCGCCTGACAAAACAATTTGATAATTCAGCTAAAAATTACTGATTAAAATTTTAACAAACTACAGACATGAGTCCTGTACAAATTTAAAGAAAGTCTGTTTTTTCTAAATTAAAGTTATTGGGGAAAATGTAAAAAAGTGCATTTTTCAAACAATCAGTTTGTTATCGAATTTTGACTTCAACATTTTTGCGTAAAGGTAATAAATTAAAAGCAAGGAATAAAAAAATAGCATAACACCTAAAATTATTGAGAAACAAACATCTTATTGAAATCTCAAAAACTGCTTTTTTCAGCGAAATTTTCAAAATGATGTTTCAAGCAAAAAATCGACCCAAAATGCCTTCAGTCATTTGCGTCTTAAATATTGATTAAAAACAAAAACCGCAATCAGAAATGCCATACTTTTCGCTCATTTCCTGTGGTTTGGTCCAATATTTAAAGGTCGATAACTTTTCAACCATTGTGAAAATTTTTATTTTGTAAACAATATTCCCAACGTTAGATGGTGAGTAATAATTGGTAAAAATGGGAATTACATTCGCGACATAAAATGTTTCGGACTCAATGGAAACTTGAACACTAAGATTTTGACCCTTGCCTTGAATCTGTGGCTTTACCCGTTAAATCTTAGCTATCATTAAACATTTTATTCGCTAAAACAGACATGCCACTGATGATAATTTATATAATTGGATTTCAAATTTCATTAAGATGCTTTGCCAGTGACAAGTTAAAATGAGTGTATAGTTTCTATTTCCGGTGAGTATATCTCTGAAATGGTCAATTTTCTTATGGACATTTTGCGAGTTTATGTTTATTTTAACTGAAAACATAGGTTGTGGGTGCTCATTAGAACCGCCTCATTGAGGCGGTCCTAACGAGTACCAACAACCTATGTCTTGGAGCAAAAATAAGAAAAATAGTGTATACCCCTGTAAACTCCAGTTTTCTCTATATGAAGTTGGGGTTAAAGGGGTGTTCATTACACAGACTTGCTAACGTGATGTGCCGACACTAGCAGGTATCGAGCCCGAGACCCCCAGATTACAAATCATACACGCACGAGGCCAGCTGTTACGTCTGCAATGAAAAAGTGTTGAAATACATCTACATATCATGGCTTCCTGTATTTGTTTATTTATATAATAGCAAACCGAGGATTATCGTGATATGAGTAAAATAAACTCCCTAAACCCCACGTTATACAGAGAGAACTGGGGTTTACGGGGGTATATATAATTTTTCTCATTTTTGTTTGTATTGGGGATTAACGGCCCATTCAACACTGTTTTCGGTCATTTTTGAGCCGGTCAGTTTACCTATCCTCACTTTTCCATGGCAGGCTTATACGTAAGTGGTTAACCAGTACAGTGCTCATTCTTTGCCAGAAACTGACAACTGCCCTTCTTGAATCAGCGGAAGGGAGACAGTTACCGTAGAATAGATTTCATGATCAATCACCACGAAAGAATGTTGCCGACCCCGGCAGGTATCGAACCCGCGTCCTCCTGATCATCTGTCAGACACGCATCCGACTGAGCATAGGTTGTGGGTACTCGTTAGAACCGCCTCAATGAGGCGGTTCTATTGAGCACCCAAAACCGATGTTTGCAGTATAAATAATACGGATATTCATCCGAAAAGTAGCCATTTTGAAGATGTGAAAAATGCACTATGTCGGACGGGTGTATTATCGTAATTTATGAGTGTGAGAAAGTTGAAAATCGTCCCAAATGATGCTTGTTTGTTTGACTTGAAGTTTAACGTCCCCGTCATGACTGTATAGGTCATTTTGGAAACGTCGGTTCCAATTTTGTGGGACTTTTACCCGACATTGAGATGAAATGACTTCTCAAGCCCTGTCGCCCAATGAAACCAATTGGCTTTATAAGCATGGACGATCTGACCTGCACCGCTTTGCCTGGGCAGGCTTAGATCCTCTAAGCGGTTTACCAGTACTCGTGTGCGGTCAGTTTCAGCTCTGCGAGGTATCAACATGCAGCCCATGGCATTTATTTTTTCAAGCCCAGATGGGCGGGGGCCCCACGACTATATGATTCTGACCCCCTTGAACCCAACTTTTGTGTAGCAAAACACGTCTAAACATTATGTTTCTTATTTCTGCTCTAAAATATAGATTTTGTGTACTCTTAAAAAACGTTTCGATGAGGCGGTTCTATCGTGTGCCGACAATCTATATTTTGAACAGAAATATACACAATATACGTATATCACATTTTTTTTCATCTTTTTTCTCGAAAACATGCATATTCAAATATGTTGAAACTTTTAACCCCCAACATAAAACAAAAAAAAAAATCAACAACAAAAAAAAAAAAACAAAAAAAAAAAAAAAACAAAAAAAAAAAAAACAACATAAAATACCATTAAAAACTTTTCGTTTTCCTGTTCAAAACATAATTGTTGGTACTCGTTAGAACCGTCTCGACAATCCGGTTGTAACAGGTAACATGAGAATGATTAAGATAAAAATGTATACCCATGTAAACCCATGTTAGTGGGGTTGCAGGGGGTCAATATAGGCTTGTTTTCGTGATACGAATTTGCTATGTATTTGTACAGGCGTGTTTTATTTTTCTGTTGTTCATGAAATATATGAACGTAGCGGGTCGTGTGCAAAGTAAATCAACCCCGAAGGGGTTTCATGTAAATTTTGCTAGCTACCCGCTGTCGTTCATACTTTCATGAAAAGCAGAAAATTAAGTTTATTTTTTATATTTACATACTCTCCTCCTCATCAACGAAGAAAAAAGGTTATAAAGCAAACTGTTAAAGCTGAAAAGTGTTTACACGCTGTTTTTCTACCAAGAGTGGAACAGCGTTGATGTCACCAACGCTCGTAGGGAACCATGGTTGAGACTGACGCCACTTGACGTCACTGAAAATCATCTGACTCGATGCGTTCATGTAAGTATGAACTACATTGTTTTCTCTAGGTTTACATTAGACTTTACACTGGAAATGTAAATATTTCGTAATAAACCAAATAGAGCCGAGTTGTTCAAGGCATCCATTCCGAGTAACATAATAGCGTCCAACATGGTGTCAGAAATTGCTTATTTTAGGTATAAATGATAACATCTTTCTCATTTCTGCTTTCAACATAGATTGTGGGTGCTCGTTAGAACCGCCTCATTGAGGCGATTCTAACGAGTACCCACAATCTATGTTTTTGAACAAAAATAAGGCAGACAATGCGGTATACCCTCGTAAACCCCACTTTTCTCTATATAAAGTGGGGTTTAGAGGGGTTTTCGTTTAGCAGACTGGTAATCGTGATGGTTTTCTTAAAGCGTTAACTGTATTGGTAGCTCGTGTAATCGGCCCCCGCCCATAGGGGCTTGAAGAAATATATGGGCTGCATGATGCTTCCACGCAGAGCTGAATCCGGCCCGCACACTAGTACTGGTAAACCGCTTAGGGGGTCTAAGCCTGTCCAGGAACCGCGGTGCGAGGCGGACCGTCCATGCTAATAAACCCTATTGGTTTCATTGGGCGACAGGGTTGAGATGTCATTTCATCTCAATGTCGGGTAAAAGTCCCACAAAATTGGAAGCAATGTCTCCAAAATGACCTTTACAGTGTTGACGGGGACGTTAAACCTCAAATCAACCAACCAAGCTCGTGTAATATCTAATGTCAGCAAGAATAATCATATATTTCCCATATTGAAGGACAATTGTTTGTTTGTTTGTTTGTTTGAAATGGTGTTTAACGTCCCAGTCAACACTATTTAGGTCATTTTGGAGACGTTGCTTCCAATTTTGTGGGACTTTTACCCGACATTGAGATGAAATGACATCTCAAGCCCTGCCGCATAATCAAACCAGAAGGCTTATAGGTATCGGACGATCTGACATCGGACCGCTTTGCCTGGACAGGCTTAGTCCTTCTATGTGGTTTACCAGTACTCGTGTGTGGTCAGATTCAGCTCTGCGTGGAAGCATTATGCAGCCCAATCTATTTCTCCAAGCCCCGATGGGCGGGGGCGAACATTGACCCATTGGAAGATAAGAGTTTAACCATATGCGAACTGACGAAAGATCAGTTGTTTTTTCTCCTGGTACTCCGATCCACTCCACCTCTGGTTAACGATCTGCTCGATATACGTGAAATAATCTTAAATGGGCCGTAAAATCGAAACCCCAAGAAGGACAGTCACCCTGATGATATAGAATATCCATCCATATGATCATAGGTGAAAGATAAATCTTTATTGCTGTCATTAGATATTATCATGATTATTTACAGCAAAAATTCAACATTTTTTTTAATTTGCCGGTTGAATAAAAATTATAAAAACTCCCTTATCGGCAGTTTACATCGAAGTGTTTAAAAGGGTTAATTTTAAAGCCAGTCATAAGAATCTTGGACCAAATGGGCCCCGTCAAGCGAATTTGGTACTTATCGCCAATGCGAGCTGCGAAGGTTCAGGCGAGCCTGAGCATCTGCGCAGTCTCGCCGGACTTTCGCTGCTCCCTCATACAAACAGTGAATCAAGAGGAACCTTCAAACAGAAAGCCATATCCCATGCCCCTCTGACTGGCTGGGCATGCGCAATTAAAACTTGTCATGACGGATACTCGAAGATACAAATTCGCTTGACGGGGCTCAGTTATGTGGGCCAAGGACACGTTGGTTAGCTTTATGCTGATCAGTACTATAAACCTTTTTGTACCAAATGAATTCTTCCTCCTTATGTATAGTCCATTCCAAAATTTAGGGATGTCAGGTTGTGTTTTCTTCAAAATTTATTTGGAAAATGACTGAACTTTTAGCTAACTGTGGAGGCTCTGGTCAGACGCCGCCAAAGGCGGCGTCTGATATGTGCCTGCCTTGTTTGTCAAGGTACTCGTTTTGGGTTTTCTAGTACAAAATGGGTTAACAAAATCCGTGCAATGAACAGCCCTCTAAACCCCACTTTATACAGAGAAAACTGGGGTTACAGGGATATACATTATTTTGCTTATTTCTAGAAGCCTCCGTGGTTTAGTGGTTACGCTACTCGCCTTGTAAACCAGAGGTCGCAGGATCGATCCCGGGCTTCTCCAGACATTCGGATGAGTCTTTAAACCGAGATCCCGTCTCCGTATGACCTTAGCTGTTGGTTGGACGTAAAACTCAAACACTCATTGACTTGCTTATTTCTGCTCCAATACATTACAAATAAGATAATTATCACTCATCGGAAAAGTATCAATTTGGGAGACATCACGGGAACAAGTCTGTGAAATGAACACCCCAAATCCCCACCTTATAGAAAGAAAAATGGGGTTTAGGAGGTATACATTAGTTTTCTTAATTCTGCTCCAAGACATAGGTTGTGGGTACTCGTTAGAACCGCCTAAATGAGGCGGTTCTAAAGAACCACAACAACATGTGTTTGCAGTAGAAATAAAAAAAAAATATCACGGATTTTCATCAGAAAAGTAGCCATTTTGAAGATGTGAAAAAATGCACTTTGACGGAGATATTCTTCCAATATAGCCTGACATAAATATTACATTTGAGATTCGAGCTCCCGGCGAGTTTGATAAATTTCGCGTGAACTGAGCACGAGTATAAGAATTTCTTTTAAACTTAAGTTTGTCTCCGAAAACATAGGTTTGTCACAGTGGACGTTACAACATGTTAATAAGGCCGTGTAATGAGCACCCGTTTGAACCCCACTTTGAATAGAGAAAGCTGTGATTTAAAGGAGTATATATTATATATTTTTTCTTATGTATGCTTCGAGACATAAGTCGTGGGTACTCGTTAGAAGCGCCTCAGTGAGGCGCTTCTAACGAGCATCCGCAACTTATGTTTGACGCAACAATAATAAGAAAAGAAAGAAAAAAAAAACTTTATTTTAAAAATTACCATTTTTGAGATATGAAAGAATGGACTATGTCACATGGACACTGGTTGGGAGCGTACAGTACACTTAACCCGGATGTTCCGATCTGTATAGTGGACAGATCCTTGTTCCGATATGTCGGGTATGTTTTAGAATGTTTATTTTTTTGTGTTTTGAAATTATTAATCATGAGAATTTCAACTTCATAGCAGTAGTTCCGGAGGCATAACTAAAAGTCTTTTCTACATGCTACCTTGATTTTCTGTTTATTGCTATGATTTTGTTTATTTTCACATTTGTTTTCAGAAAATCAGTATCCTACTTTCGATTTCAAACGCTGCACTGGTACAATTTAATCAAACTTTGCCACCAACCTTACATGAAACGATTGTAATTGCATTTCAACTATTTTATTATGTATTTCAGGTCAGCTTTTATTAATACTACTAAACATATTGCCATGTAAGGGCAATTATTTTCAAAGAAAAGGATAGAGGGGTCAAAAACTGGTTTGTATCGCATGTTACAAAACTGATTTCTCAGAACTGTATGTCGTGTTCCGATCATACTATAGTGTGAGTCCTGATAATACTATAGAGCGATTTCGATATTTTCACAGGATAACATTTAAATACGTTAGCTATTTTGTTTCTGAAATGTGGAAACTTGGCATATACACACTTTCTTCATCGGGTTCTTCATACTGTCTCAGATGAAACACAAAACATGACAAAATGACCGCGCCCAACGAAGATTCAGATCAGCTTGTGCACCCACCCAGTCTGATCAGATTCTTCGCTCTGCGCTTGATGGGTAGCTTACCTCTTGAGTTTTTTTCACACGGGCAATGAAAACACGGATCATACTTGGCAGATGCTCAGACTGAGCTTATTCTTTGCTGGGCGCATAGATCCGTTTTTGTTTCGTTATGCTCAAGTTGAAACAGTCCCATTTTGTTTCTTTTACTAATTTCACACGTGATGAATTAGTCGTTCGTGGTGGACCCGGTTGGCGGTTCTTTGGCATGACACACTGTTTCAACCTTGTCAAAACCTGTGCCAAAACCATCAATATATCCCACAGGGTATCCGAGTTATGGCCATCGCAAGATTATATTGTTTGGGGAAATAACTAAAACAACCAGTGCAACCAGAGTCATGATTTACACACATGACACACATGCTTAGCCTCACATATAAATGTACCAAGTCCCATCATTATGTCTCAAAGACTATTGAAGATATGGCGATCACAAGATGGTCATACGATTTTATAAGAAGGGGATATAACTCAAATACCATCGCACCCAGAGTTGTGGTCCCAACCTTGCCAAGTATTATCCATATATCTCAAAGGGTTTCTGAGCTATGACCGTCACAAGATTATTTTGTCAGGGGAGGTAACTCAAAAACCAGTGCACCAAGAGTCGTGGTTCTTGCCCGTGACAGGCTTGCTTAACTTAAACAATCAACATGTCTCGAAGACTATTGAAAATATGGCGATCACAAGATAGTCATACAATTTTATTAGAACGGTAGATAACTCAAATACAATAATACTCATGACACCCAGAGTTGTGGTTCTTGCGAATGACATGCCGACTCAACCTTGTGAAAAATTATGTCAAGTATCATCAATATACCTCAAAGGGTTTTGGAGTTATGGCCATCACAATGTTATATTGTCAGGGACGGTAACTCAAAAACCAGTATACAAAGAGTCGCGGTTCTTGCACATGGCAGTCTGTTTATCCTCGTGTACAACTGTACCAAGTAATTTCAACATGTCGAGAAGAATATTGGAGATATGGCGCTCAAAAAATAGTCATCCTATTTTTATTGGAAAGGAGATAGGCACCAAGAGCTGTGGTTGTTGCACATGACACGCCTGCTTAACCTCATGTACAACTGTACCAAGTACTATCAACTTGTCTCCAGGAGTATGGGAGATATGGCGATCACAAGATAATCATTCTATTTTATTGGAAGGAGAGATAATTCAAATAACATTGCACCAAGGGTTGTGGTCCTTGCGCATGACATGCTGCTTTAACCTTGTGAACAATTGTGCCAAGTTTCATCAATATATCTAGAAGGGTATTTGAGTTATGGCGATCACAAGATAACCATTCTATTTTATTGGAAGAGGAGATAATTCAAATGACATGGCACCAAGAGTTGTGGTTCTTGTGCATGACATGCTGCTTCAACCTTGTGAACAAGTTTAATCAATATATCTCGAAGGGTATTGGAGTTATGGCGATCTTTCTTTCTTCCGATACTTCTAAACCTCATAAGAGGACAACAGAAGGGTATCCGGTATACCAAGTGCTAAAGGGGGTTAGCTGAAATAAAAGGTAAGCAAAGTAGGTGAAATGAGTTTATACAGTGCGAAAAGAAAGTTAGTATAGTTAAAAGATAAAACAGAATCTGGTGGCTTAGGGGGACACATGCACCACCTGGCAGACAGCATGACAGAACTGTGCTAAGGTTGGTAGCAAGACAATATAGGCTGGAAGAGCGTTCCAGTGTATAACTGATCTTGAGAAGAAGCTATACTTGTGATAGTTGGTCTGGGTGGGGATTTGCTTGTATGCCAAAGGGTGGATAAATTTCGACTTTCTGCGATTTGGTGTGAGGTAATCTGAGACAGGGATTGCAACAAGGTTGTGCGTGACCTTGTATAGCATGATAAGGCGATTATCGATGCGTCTCTGATCTAGTGGACGCCATTGGAGTTTTCCAAGCATAGCTGTAACACTTGTTGTGTACCTATAGTCTCTAGTGGCCCACCTGGCAGCTCTGCGTTGGACAGATTCAAGTCTGTAGATATCTGTAGCTGTATGGTGTGACCAGACACTGAAAGCATATTCCAATTGCGGTCGGACAAGGGTTTTGTATGCTGTGGACTTAAGGTCCTGGTTGTGTACTTTGATATTTCTTTTGATAAAGCCGAGGGTTTGATTTGCCTTTTTTGTGATATTGTCTATGTGCGTTCCCCAGCTGAGGTCGTCAGATATGGTGACCCCAAGGTACTTTGCAGCAGACACACTTTCGAGTTCAGTGTTATGAAGGAAGTATTTGGAGGGAATGGGTGTCTTCAGCCTGGTGACATGTAAAACCTGACATTTTGTCGGGTTGAAGTTCATGTCCCAGGCCTTTTCCCATAGCTCCAATTTTGCAGAGATCTTCTTGAAGGAGGTTTGCTTCAGACAAGGAGCTAATGCATAAGTACATTGCTGTGTCGTCAGCAAAGAGTCGGACTTTTGACCTAACTTGCTCTGGGAGGTCATTTATGTATGCAAGAAACAGTATAGGTCCGAGAACAGAGCCCTGCGGGACACCAGAGGAGACCGGGATAATGCTGGAGTTGGTACCATTAGTGACAACAGACTGTGACCTGTTATCTAAGAAATTTTTGATCCAATTTAGAGTGCCGCCCCTGATGCCGTAGTAGTGGAGTTTTTGTAAAAGTTTTTCGTGGGCGACTTTGTCAAAAGCTTTGCTGAAATCCAGTAAAATTAAATCAGTCTGTTTTCTTAATTGCATGTTTCTAGATAATTCATCTATCAACATGATTAATTGGGTCTCGCAGGAACGCCTTTCTCGGAACCCATGCTGTAGTTCATAAAGAATGTTCTGGCTGTTGAAGTGCTTGGACATACTGGAAGCGACAATGTGTTCTAGCACTTTGCATAGAACACATGTTAGGGCGATAGGGCGATAGTTGGCAGGATCAGTTTTATCCCCCTTTTTGAATATGGGGGATACATTGGCCTCTTTCCATATGGTGGGCAATTTTCCCTGGTCAATAGACTTTTGGAAAATTATTTGGAGGATTGGGGCTAGCTCTTTGTGGAGGTTTTGAAGTACTATAGGTTTCAGCTGGTCTGGACCTGATGCCTTATGGGGTTTGAGCTTTTTAAGAAGGCATTCAATACCATTGGCTGAGATTTGAATGTCAGGCATATTCGTATAAGGGCTGGGCTGAAAGGGCTGGGCGACTCCGGAATCATGCAGGTCCTGCAGAGTCATTTGGGCAAGGGCTTTCAAACTTATGGGGGACTTGGGACTGAAAACTGATTGAAACTGCTGGCTGAGAGTGTTTGCTTTGTCTACATCTGATGTGTGAGTCTGTCCATTAGCCTTTAGGGATGATATGCCGCTGTTGTCCTGCTTTGAGTGTTTCAGTAGGGAGTATAGTTTCTTGGTGTTGACCTTGATGGGACTATCAGGGTCATCTGTTGATTGGTTCATTCCAAGTATATCACCAATGTACCTTTCATAGGCCCTTTCAGATACACGGCGCACCAGGTGTTTATATTCTAGGAACCTTTTCTGGTCATGAGGTCGACCAGACCTTGTCCAACGCTTGTAGTGCCTATCTCTCCTGCGCATGAGGCGGTGGATTTCTCTATCAATCCATGGGAGGTCATTACGTGTTTTGGCTTGTCGAGTAGGAATACAAGTGTCAATACCTTGCTGGAGTTTAGTGACAAACTCCTTCCACAGTATGTGAATGTCTGCAGCACCAAGGTCTGACATATGGTCTGGCATTATGGTCATTATGACATTATGGTCTGGTCGCTTGGTGTTTGTATTTCTTTCCCTTTGGTGTCTTTTATGGCTGGAGTAAGTTAATTGTATCAATTCCTGATCTTTGTTTTACTTCTACTTTGTGGAAATCTCTCATTGACGTTTTGAGCTGGTCCCAGTTGGCATTTTTGTACAGGGGGATGTTTCTAGGGACCTGCTTTGTTGTTAGGCGTTTAGCATTTATTTCAGCTAGGACAATATCGTGGTCAGAAAGACCAGGGAGGGTGGTTATCTTGTCTATTAGGGTGGGGTTTGTAGTCAAGAATAAGTCCAGTATGTTTTGACCCCTGGTGGAAGAGGTCACCATTTGTTCCAGCAGGCAATCACTAAAGGCTTCCAGACATTCTCTGTAAAAAGCAGGATGGCTACAGTCAGGTTTTGGAGTCATCAACTCCCAGTCTATCTTGGGAAGATTGAAATCCCCGAGTAGGCAAACAGTTGAATTTGACTGTTTTACCAGGGCTAAGGACTTAGTGAACTCTTCAAAACTTAGTTGGTCGAGTTCATGTGGTTTGTTATATGCCCCTATAAGGACAGGTCGAGCACCGGTGAGGGTTAACTGCACCCAAAGATTTTCGCAGTTTGTTTTAAATTCGCGCTTTTCTTCTGAAAGGTAGGTGGAGCTGACTAGAATTATCACACCACCCCCTTTTTGGTTGACACGGTCGCGTCTATAGACAGTGTAACTTAATTCAGGTGGGAAGTATTCTGCATCATAGATGTCTGGGGTTAACCAAGTTTCTGTCCCAACGATAATGTCACGTTTATTTATTTCGATAATGGAATGGAACTGGGGTTTCTTTTCCCTGATTGACCGGAAGTTGATTAAGGCGATTTTCAAAGGTCTGTTTTGTCTGTTAATTACTGTGTTTGTGTTTGGAAGTCTTTTCCTGGAGGGTGTTGAAGTGGATGAGGGGTTGAAGACTGGAGATGTGTCCGATGTGTTCAGAGTGCTATAGCGGTTATCACTAGAGAAAGAGCTCAGGTCCTGGGAGGAAGCCCGAGAGTAGTTTAGGGAGTTGCATTTTGTACAATGCCAAGAGCATTCAGAGTTTGACAGGTAGTCGTATAATTTGTCTCCAACCCTTTGGCATGGAGCATGAAACCAGTGATTGCATGTATCACACATCAGGCCTTTGTGGTCATAGGTGACTGGTACCTGACATTTTCCACATGGGAAAATAGTTTCAGTATTTTCTGGGTCTGAAGACATGGCTGAAAAGGCCAGTGACAGGCCAAACAAGGCTAGTGAAGCACAGAAAAACCGGAGGAGTTTCCTCTGAATCTGCGAGTGGGTGGAGTAAGAGCGTTGTGGAAGCAACTTTGGCATTAATGGAGTGTGGAATACCTGTTTACTTGTTTTGTGAAACATTTTACCAAACAAGAAAGTTGATATACATTCTGTAAAACAAAGTGGTGGTGGTATTCTTCATGTAAACAATGGGTTTTACTAAACCGGAAGTGTCCTTAGACTGGTTATGGCGTAATTGCCGCAACCGTGCACAATACAAAAGATGGGGGAAATTTCTGACGGCTGCTTATTCGAGCTTCTAATGCAGGCAGGTTGAGTGGAAAGGCTCAGTAACTCATGCCGAGCCAGGAGGTAGATGAATCTCACCCTAGTAACCAGTGAAGGAAGTTGAAATTTGGGAAAATCTCGAGAGCTAAGATGAAAGCGTATAGCACTTGGCGCATGCACTTGGGGCGATCACAAGATAGTCATTCTATTTTTTTTTCGAAGAGGAGATAACTGAAAAACCATGGCACCAAGGGTTGTTGTTATTGCCCACGCCGTCTTTACCTTGTTTACAATTTTGTCAAATATCATCAATATATCTTGAAGGGTATTTGAGTTATATAGATCACAAGATAGTCATTCTATTTTATTGGAATGGGAGATAACTCAAATAACATGCTACCCAGAGTTGTGGTTCTTGTGCAAGACACGCCGTCTCAACATTGTTTACCATTGTGCCAAGGATCATCAATAAATCTCGAAGGGTATTGGAGTTATGGTCATCACAAGATTGCATCTTCGCCGGGGCCAACGTACGGACGGACGGACGGACGACCGGACGCCAA
Source organism: Lucinisca nassula (assembly GCA_963580285.1). Classification (NCBI taxonomy): domain Eukaryota; kingdom Metazoa; phylum Mollusca; class Bivalvia; order Lucinida; family Lucinidae; genus Lucinisca; species Lucinisca nassula. The sequence goes on along the minus strand of OY757013.1, from coordinate 189,574,682 downwards.
GCCGATCGCTATATACCCCGAACCTATTCGGTCGGGGGATGAAAAGGAAAATATCTTTCACAGACTGGTCCACAGCTCTTCATTTCTTTGTATAAATGTATATATCTTGAACAAATAGCTCGTAACTAATCATATTACTCAGGTCGTTTTGCATTTCTGTGCAGTCTGATCAGAGTATTTGCTATGCGTTCTGTGGATGAAGAGAGACGCGTGACGATGCGACTCATTTTGTTAAATATTTCGTACCTGAAGACAGTCCTTGAAGGCTGGCTCCTTTGGCCGAGTGGTTAAGATCTCTAAAGGTTCAATGAATACACACAGCACATGCAATTTCTCCAAGATTTCGGGAATTTAAAGGTAATTAATATTTTTATGTAGCTCGCTATTGTTTTAGCATTATCTTATTGTTTAGACAAATATTGCAATTACACACCGACCGACGTAACTCATGAGACATGTCAGCTGGAGGCATCAGGCAAGAGACGCCCGATCCAGATAGGCGTCCCCACCGAGCCAACATCAGCAAACATGGCCCACGCTCCACGGATGTCCCGGGCATCAGAAAGGAGATGTCCAAAGTAGCGAGACTTGCAATATTTAAAATATAACAAAACGTTGCAACCTCATCCGCTAAGATCCATGTCTCACCTGACAAGTCAGTCTTAGAGCTAGCTGCAGATGCTAGTGACGTAGGTGCAGGTAGTGTTTTGTTGCAAGAAGACGAAAATGATGTGGAACATCCAGTTTGCTACTTTTCCAAAAAGGTTTAATAAGCATCAGAGAAATTACTCTACCATAGAGTGCTTGTCTCTGATTCGTGCTCTGCAACATTTCGAAGTTTATCTTACTCCTACTACTGCACCGATTGTTGTTTTCAGTGATCACAATCCACTGACTTTCATACATAAAATGAAAAACCAAAATCAGCGGTTGCTCAGGCGGAGTCTTATGCTACAAGAGTATGATTTAGATATAAGGCATATCAGAGGGAGAGATAACATTAGCCCTGGAACCCTTTCAAGAGCTTGAGCAGTGTCAGGTATGCGTTTGTCTTTCATACTGAAGTGGATTGTAGATGCATGTAATTTTATATACTATGTTCAATATTTTATTATTCTAAAAGCAAAAGAAAGCTTTATTGCATAAAACTTTCTTTTCTTCGAAGAGGGGGAGTGTTATGCATAAGAATTTATTTTTCTGATTCCCACTTTCACCCCACTGGATGACCTAATAATGCTATTAATAATATCTTGTTTATTCTTCTTAAGGAAAAATGAGTCACAGATCAATTTCATTTTTGGAAACAATTTGTTGACAAGGAAAAGTACTTTGGAATCTTCCAGAACAACTGATTCCAAAACAATATGTGAAGCTCAAATTATCTAAAATGTCCGTCCTGAAAAGAGTGTGCATTAGGGTTTCAATGAAGATCACATAATTACTTTGAATGCTTAATAGCCAAGTTTTGGGGTCAAGTTTGCAATGATACTCAGATGCATTTGTTTTAACATGGACATAATTTCTTGAGTAGATATGATACATATAATTGTATACTTGCGTTTACTACAAACAGACATATTTTATTGGCACTCAGCTTCCACGACAAACTTAAATGACGAAACAAAATCGACATTTTATCATTTTTATTCTACAGTATACATATTATTATGCCCTTTTTATTTCTTCCAAAAAGTGTATACTGTATTCGTTTCTTGACGGATATCCGTCCGCCAGTCCGTGAATGTAGCTACGTGTACTTCTTTAGCTCACCTGGCGGAAGGTCATGGTGAACCTTTTTGACCGTGAGATTGATCATTATGACAATATCTCTGTTAAGGTCCAACACGGGTCATGATAGGCCAAAATAGCCCAAAACATGTCAGAAGGGTAATTCTAGAAAAACCTTGTGAACACTCTAGAGGCCAAAGGTCATCAAGCATACTCAGTATGATCTTGACAATACCTCGGTCAAATTTGAATATGGGTCGTGCCGGGCCAAAAAGTAGGTCAGTAGGTCAAATAATAGAAAAAAACTTATGAACACTCTAGAGTCCACAGCTTTAGTTAAATCATCGTCAAATCTGCTGAGAATGATCATGCTGACAATATTTCGGTCAGGTTTGAATATGGGTCATGTCGAATGAGAAAGTAGTTCAGTTGGTCAAATCATAGAAGAAAAAATAAACTTGTGAACAATCCTCTAGAGGCCACAGTTGTGATCCACTCATTATTAAACTTGGTCAGAATGACCATGCTGACAGTATATCGGTGCTAGGCTAAAAGTAAAGGTCACTGTAGCTATTTTAGAAAAAAAAAACAACAACTTCGTTATGGTTATTTTTGTTTGGATTTTAATATAACTTCACAAAAATGTTCATTATGATAGTAGCTCAAACAGTATGCTGGGATCAATACCAAGGTTCTTGTGGCTACTTTTAGAAAAATAAAACAACTTTTCTTCACTTCATTTACATTTATTGAAAGTCTTTACTGTAGCGTCACACAAATGTTGGGTATGATAATGTCTCAATCAAGTTAGACTTTCAGGTTCCGGGGTACAAGGCCATTGTCAATTTTACTTTTTTAGAACAAAAATCTTTGTCATCTCTCTAGCATCTACATATATTGATATAATTTTAATGCATGTAACGTTTCACAAATGTTGGGTATGATAAGGTCGATTGAGCAGGGTCGACTTTCAGGGTCCTGAAATTAAGTCAAGGTCACTGTGGCTATTTTACAAAAACACACTCTATCGCCTGTATTAATCGATAGAATTTGATGTAACTCCACACAAATGTTAGATATGATAATGTCGCAAGCACGCAAGCAAGATCAATATTCAGAGTTCTGGGCTCATGGTCAATGTCACTGTGGATATTTTCGAATAATCGTGTTAAGGCTGTAGTGGCTACATTTATGGATGGATTTGTATACCAAATTCACACAAATTTTATTATGATAGTATATCGAGCAAGTTCAACTTTCGGGTTGCTGGGATGAAGGTCGAGGTCATTATGGCTATATTTAGACAAAAAACTTGTCATCGCTCTAGTTCAACATTTATCAATTGATTCTATATTACTTCACATATTTGTTGGGTATGATAATTTCTCAAGCAAGTTCAACTTATATGTTTCTTAGCTTAATGTCAAGGTATCTGTGGCTATTTGTAGAAAAAAAATAACAACACAAAATTCGTGATCGCTCTAGTCCCTGATTTATAAATGATTTCACAGAAATGAGTTTTGGGTACCATCTGTCAAACATCACGAAAACACGCCTTTATAATTGTGACCCCCTTGGACCCCAATTTTATGCAGTACAACTGGGGTTTCCGGGAGTATTCCTTATTGTTCTTATTTCTGCTGTAAAATCTATATTATGAGCAGAAATAAGAAAAATATCACAATTTTTCATCATAAAATTTTAATTCTTTCGGCGATAAAGGAGGAAATGTATTTGTATAGGCGTGTTTGCGTAATGATTGCTCAAATTGTCCCACTCTGCTGAACAAGATGGGCGCAACAATTTAAAAAAGATAAACTTTAAAAGATTTCTTCCTCTAAAAGGAAACAATTTCCTAGGAATGTTCGACTGAAAATGATAGCCATCATAGCTACAAAAATGACTTCTATTTCTGATCAGCTAGACTGATTTTGAAATTCACGGAAATGTTCCTTGGGTCACTATGAACAACAATTGCTCAAACAGTCCACTCCACCTTATTATATTACCTACCATTCCACGTGTACAGTATGGATCAGATGAGCGATTCAGGGTCAATATTGCCCCACTTGTTTTAATTCTTGGCTTATGGTGACCAAATGTGGCACACATATTGCTTACAAATTGCCGATGTGCATTGGGGCGTCGAAAAATTGATCTGAACTCATAGGCTGAAGAGAAATGTCAAAGGTCAAGATTATATAAAAAACTAAAAAAAATTGTGAATGCAACTCCTTTTTATAGTTTGGTTTATAGTGACATAACTTGGTACTGACATTGCTTAATGATGGTAGATGTGGACGAAGGCGCCGACATTTTTATCTGACCCCTGTTGGTATGGGATGAGGTCAAACAAACGTTACTTTTTTAAGAAAACCCTTGGGAATACATATTTTATTATTTCTTAACCTACAGTGACCAAACTTGGTTCACACATTGCTAAAGGATTACATATGTGCATGAATGTGTTTGCATTTTTATTACCACCACCATATCTGGTCATTTTATAGTTCGAATGTAAAATGTTCAGGAAAAGGTTTCGGGAATGCAACTTTGATAAAGTTTTGAACATATTTCATTTTTTAACCATTTTAAGACAGTTTTAACACCCCCCCCCCCACACCCAGTGGGATTCAGTTCACTGACCGTTCGAAGGCGATTCTTCTGTCTCGGTTTATTTTTGTTATGGTTTGTCTTTGAGTGTGTGTATCGCTTATATTATTTTGTTTTGGATGGCCAATTGGCCATTTTGTGGGAAAGTAACTGTCCTTTTGGCTTTCCGCTATTGATGTTTCCATTGAAGTCTAGTTCTTTCATATTTGTGTTTCTTTCCCTTTGGTGTCTCTGATTGGAGCTGTGGGTTACTTGTATCGATTCCTGATCATTGCCTTCACTTCTATTTTTAAACTGTTATCTAGAGTTTGTCCATGTTTTCAATAATGGTAATATTTAGGCGTAACTATACCAAATTTAGTGAATCAGAGGCCTTTCTAATATTTAACATTCAGTGTGTCTCAACCCAAAAGGTTTGAAACCGAAACGGATGACGGACAAGACCCGGCAAACACAGCACATCCCCCTCCGAGCACACACCGACCGACGAAGCTAATGAGACAGTTCAACTGGAGGCATCAGGCAAGAGACGCCTACCCGCGGCTTTATAGGCATCCCCCACCAAGCCAACATCAGCAAACATGGCCCACACTCTAGGGAAGTCCCGGGAATCGGGAAGGAGAAGTCCAAAGTAGCGAGACTTGCAAAAATTAAAATATTACAAAAAGTGGCAACCAAATCCGCTAAGATACATGTCCCACCTGACAAGTCAGTCTTAGTTTTAGAAAAATTAGAAATTTATACTGCAAAAATATAAGATATAATATAGTTATTTAAATCAGTACATGAGTACTGACATCAACACCGAAGTATCAACCTCAGCACTAAGGAACTGATACTGAGCTGATGATACCCTCGGGGACAAACGAATCATCCACCAGCAAAGATACCGACCCAGTGGTTGCAATATCGTAAACAAACGATACCTCCTTGTTGTTTTTTCATGTAAACAAACGTTGCTGTATATGTAAACAAACTATAGCATACACTTATCAACAAAGCTCTTTGCGGATCAAAGTACAGACGAATTCCAAGAAATAATAACTTTCGGCGAAACGACCCACCAAATCAAGGCGAAACAAGAGACGGTCGAAACGACGGAGTGCGAATCGACCCACGGGCGAAACGACCCGTGTCCTATCATAAGAAACTTACACGGTTGTGATTCAGGCGTAACGGTTGTGAGAAATGGGAAGAAAAATCCGTCCCGAGGGATCACTGGCCGGCATCACGATGCCGAACATTGATCCCTCCCGACGGATTTTTCTATCTACCTTCATACCCATGCTAGACTTTCTGTCTTGCATAACTTTCATTTCTGGGAGTGTGTTATTTTAACGCAGTCAATTCGACTGTTGACCTCCGCCATATTTAGATGATGTCAATAAGAGTTTTTGACTTCACCATACGTGCAGTGACGTCAAATTTAATCATGACGAGTTTGAGTTTCACAGTGCACATCCAACATGTGAAACCTAACTTTTTATCCAATCCTCGGGTAGGATAACCCGGATATGATACGGATTTCTATCTAATGGTAACGTCAAGGATTTCCTTATCTAGTGGTCAAGAAACGTACATTCTAAGTACAGTTCCAGGAAGAAAAAACATCTGGGACGCATTGTTGTTCATATTTCAGTGACGCCATTACTCACGCGACTTCATATGATCCTTAAGTGGTTTCAAAATAAACTAAGGCTCAACCCAGTATGAATGAATTATGACGACATAATGACGTGAACGATACTCTCCCAGAATTTTTCGTCAAGCCATGGATCGAGAACATTGTAAATATTAATCATAAAGGTAAGAACTTACTTTGTTCGTAACCCGGCGTTGTTCATACTTCAGTTGACATTAAATATCAACCAGTTCTTATTTATACTCACCCGGCAACAGACAATGCACCTGTGGACACGGTGTTTGCCAGAAGAGAACTCGAGTCACACGTTGCTGAATAAAACACGGGAGTCCCGTTTGCTTTGACCAGTATAGTATACTCTGTTTCATTCTGGAAGTAAAAGAGGTCCCATTTAGGAGTAAATTAAAAACATGAAATAAAGTAAACTAATACAAATGGAGATGAAGCAATGTAGTTTTATGATTCGTTTAGAAGAAGCCGAGTGCTACTTCTATCGAGGTTTATTTTTGTTATGGTTTGTCTTTGGGTGTTTGTGTCGCTTATCTTATTTTATTTTGGATGGCCTTTTGGCCATTTTGTGGGAAAGTAATTGTCCTTTTGGCTTTCCGCTGTTGGTGTTTCCGTTGGGGTTTGTTGCTTCATGTTTGTGTTTCTTTCCCTTTGGTGTCTCTGATGGGAGCTGTGGGTTAATTGTATCGATTCCTGATCATGGCCTCCACTTCTATTTTGTAAAGCATATGCATATTCGTTCCATATGACCGGCCTCTATGTGCTTCTGACTGGCGATACGTTTTATCCTCACCCGGTATGGACATATTTATGCATTGCGATTGATCATACAATTGTTTGCAGTCACTGTCATTTTTCCGCGCTATCAAGAATGGCATTTGCCAATTTCAAGTTGTCTGGCGACACAGTGAGCAATGCAATGGCTAATCGCCAATGTATAAGCGTAATACAAACGACGAGTTGTGAGGACCTCAGTTTTTGGCGGGACAACAACATGCTAAAAGCCTATGCAAAGCTGGCTTCATCGAATTGGCGTTTTGTTGGTGCCAAATTATGAGCCCTTGAGGCATATGCAATGTCATATGAAAACAAAAAGGTCTTCGTCCATTCAAGTCAAGTCACTTGAAAGTTCAAATTTATGTAAGTCTGCGGGTCTGTTTCTCCGTGACAATTTTGAACGCAACGATCATAGATTTGTCCCTAAGGCTTAGACAATTTTAGACAAATTGTGGGTATTCCGATGGGTACTAATTGCGCACCTCTTGTGGCTGATCTGTTCTTGTATTGTTATGAAAGAGACTTCATTTTGTCGCTTTCCATTGATAACCAATCTGAAATTATTGAAGCTTTTAGCTCTACTTCTAGATATTAAGATGATTTATTAAATATTGATAATACCTATTTTGATGGTTTGATCAGTCAGATTTACCCCCTAGAACTTCAGTTAAATAAAGCAAATTCTTCTGATACCGAGGCCCCGTTTTTGGATTTACATCTATCTATTGTAGATGGATTTGTTTCGTGCAAAATTTATGATAAACGCGATGAGTTTGATTTTGAGATTGTAAATTTTCCTTTTTTGGATGGTGATGTTCCTCGTGCGCCATCCTATGGCGTTTATATTTCGCAATTAATTCGATTTGCTAGAGTGTGTAGTCATGTAACTGACTTCAACACTCGTAATAAATTATTAACGGCTAAACTCCTTAATCAGGGTTATCGGTACCATAAACTACGCAAAGCCTTTTTCAAAATTTTATAGACGCCATTCTGATTTAATTTCAAAATTCAATATTGGACTTAAATCTCTTCTGCAACAAGGTCTATCGGAACCCGAATTTTATGGTGACTTAGTATATAAATTCAGAAAAATATATAACCGCAATGACTTCAGCACCCAATTTCGTAAAATCATTCTTCGATATAAAAAGATTGGGTACAACATGGATATTATACGACAGACTGCATGCATGGTAGTTCACCCAATCACGGTTGGCAACTTTGCTTCCCTCTTTAATTGCACGCCGGTGGGTCAGGCCTCAGATTCTATGACGGCTCCAACGTAAAGGCTTATTGAAAATTAAAGAGATAATGTTGGTTGGTGCCTGATGCTCTGTCTCTGGTCGGGCTCATCGGAGTCTAACTGTTGGTTTTCTTTTGCTCCAGCATTTCAGTGGTTTCTTGCTGTCGAGTCCTCACCGTTGTCTCACCTCTGTGGTTCTTTGATTTCTGTGTTCACGGAGATGTTGCACTGATGAGTTAGGAGGCCTTCATGCGGACTGAACAAATTATTTGTCTAAATCGCGACGGAAGTAAGGGCGAGGATTGTGGCCACGTAAAATCGATTTAAGCCCCCCAGTGGAAATCTTCCACTGACCGTTCCAAGGCGGCTCTTCCGTGGCGATTTATTTATGTTGTTGTTTGTTACTTACTGTGTGTATCACTTGTGTCTTTTAATTTTGGATGGCCATATGGCCATTTTGTGGGAAAGTAACTGTCCTTATGGCCTTCCTTTGTTTAGGTTTCCATTATGGTCTGGTCGCTTAATGTTTGTATTTCTTTCCCTTTGGTGTCTTTTATGGGTGGAGTAAGTTAACTGTATCAATTCCTGATCTTTTTTTTACTTCTACTTTGGACTTCCCTCTGTGGTCTGCCATCTATGGGTCGTGTAGTTCCTTGGCACCATGTACACCTGTAATTTGGGTCCTCGATCAAGAGCTTAAACCCACTGCATTTCTTGTGCACCTAGAACTTGCAACCATTACAAAAGATACTGTTGCTGCCCACTCCAGAGCGGAACTCGCATGAAAAGGCTTCAAGCACAATGATGAAAAGCAGTGGGCTGAGAACAGGGCCTTGATGAACACCCACCTTCACTTCGAATATTTCACTGTAACCATCACCAACACGGACACGGCTCCGAGCATTAGCATATATCCCTTGGACCAGTCGCACAATCCACTCGTCCACTCCAAGTTTTCTTAGTGCCCACCAGATGACTTTCCGAGGAACTCGATCAAATGCCTTCTCCGGGTCTACAAAAGCCATATAGAGTTTCCTGTTGGCCGCCAGATACTTCTCTTGATGCTGCCGTACAAAAAAAATTGCATCTGTTGTGCCTCTTCATGGGACGAAGCCAAACTGGGATCATCGATGGACACCAACTGCCTAATGAGGCCATCCACAATCCTCTCCAGGACTTTCATGACCTGTTCTGTGAGCTTGAGACCACGGTAGTTGCCCCGTTCCAATGCATCGCCCTTGCCCTTGTAGAGACAGACACTGAAACTCTGTTCCCAGTCAGATGGTACCTTTCCATCACGGATGATTGCAGCTGCAAGGTCGCGGATCATTGAGGCACCCGCATTACCTGCAGCTCTTATCATCTCCACCACTATGCCAGAAGTGCCTGGTGCTTTGTCAGTCTTCATCTGAGAGATAGCCTTCTTAACCATATTAATACTGATTGGGATGAGCGGCCCTTCCACTGGTGGTTCATCAGACAAGTGGTCTGGGTCCCAGTCAAACTCAACATTGAGTAGCCTTTGGTAGTGTTCTAACCAGGCCGTCGGCTTTGAGTATTCACTCATTGACATCTCCCCTGCACCATTCCTTACTGGTTTGTCACCTACAACATCGGCATTCTCTCTGCTCATCTGGTTAGCAAGGCGGTATACTTCTGAGGACTTAGGGTCAATATTCTTGTAGATCGCCTTCTCAGCGTCTTGGCGAGCATAGTACACCGCACGTCTGGCTATGCGTTTGGCCGCAAGATATGATGCACGAGTGCCCTTACCAGTCTTCCATGCCTTAAACGCTTGTCGCTTGGCTGCAATGAGGTTATTAACATGCTCATTCCACCATCAGGTTTCGCGACGCCAGCGGTGGGGCCGAGTTGTGCCACACACCTCTTCAGTTGTCTTGAGCAGACCGGTCTTCATGCTGTTCCATATATCCTCAGTGGCAGCATCAGCTACACCTGCTGAGGCACTCACATGCTGGCTGAAAACCTGGAAATGGCCCATCAATCCTCATGTCGCATACAAGAAGCTGATGTTGCAGGACTACTTCCTCGCCAGGGATCACTTTCACATCTGTGAGAAGTTTGCGCATTATCCTGTGGAAAAGGATGAAATCTATCTGCGTCGCTGCGCTTCCTGACTTGTACGTGATAAGATGACTGTCACGTTTCTTGAAACATGTGTTTCCAAGAAGCAGGTCAAATGCCAGGGCATACTCTAGAATCCTCTCACCCTCAACATCTGGTTCAGGTCTACAATACCCGATCCCACCATGTACTTCCTTGTATCCCTTGCCTGCACGGCCTACTTGGCCATTCCAGTCTCCGCATGGGATCAGGAGTTCTGATACTAGGATCCTGGCAGTCACAGCACGCAGTCGGTCAAACAACAAGTCCTTAACTTCAGCACTTAAACAACTCTGTGGGGCATACACAGACAGAAGGGTAACCACGCACTGGCCGACTTAAAGCTTCACCATGATGATTCTGTCTTGAGACTCTTTGCACTTCAAAAGCTTTTTCTATCCACTCTTCTGCCACAAACACTCCTACATCAGCAGTGCCTTTATCGTTTCCAGGCCAGTAGAGCTTATATCTGGTGTCCTTGCGCTTGATAGTGCAGCAGTTTCCACCACGGTATCTGGTCTCCTGGACACAACATACATCCACTTCCCTGCGGGATAGTGTTTCCACTACCTCGCAAACTCTTCCTCTCAGAGTGTTAACATTGAGTGTTCCCACTCTGAATTTCCTCAGGCACTTGCTTGATTCGCCACAATGGCCCGACCCTACCTCCCACGCCTAAGAGGAGGCCAAGCCGGAGACGTCACCAACAGAGCTTTGCTGTCTGCTGGCACCGCCTAACCTTGATTCTGAATTTGTAGCTACCATGATAATTGTTGACGGTTGTAATTTACAGGACCGCCTGTCCTAGCTGACGTCCCAACTCAGTTCTTTTACGGCACCTGAGCAAGCCGCCGTTCCCGACTCACTAGTGCAGGTGTGCTTTACCGTTGTCCTTGTACAGCAAGGATCCTCCGCCAAACCACAGTAGCTAGTAAACCAAGCCGTCGGTCTGTAGATGGTTGCTGCCTAGCTCTGCCATTCAGGTTGTGGCAGCCTCGTAACCCTGAAGGTGGGGAGGCAACTGTGATAATGGGCAACCTCACATTCCCACACTCATTTAGAGTCTCACATCTGGATGCATTTTTACGTCATACACAGGACCATGGAGGTCGTCATATATGGCTCAGCACATTCAAGTACCTGACAACTCACCGGCTCTTCAGATAAATGAAAGTGACAAGCCAAGTTTTGTTCAGAGACCTACCAACTGCTAGAAGGATGGCCAGGATATATAGCTCAGCATATTCAAGTATCTGACAACTCACCGGCTCTCCAGATAATTAATGTGACAAGCCAGATTTCATTCAGAGAACTACCAACTCCTAGAAGGATTGCCAACTAAGGCTATGGGCTCCATCTGCCCAAGCTAGGATTTGTTTAAGGACCTATGACCCATAGGTGGATTGCCAACCAAGGCTACGTGTTCTACCTATCCAAGCTAGTTTTGTTCGGAGGTCTAGCACCTCCTTGATGGATTGCCTACCAAGGATATGGGGTACATCTACCCAGGATAGGTTTTGTTTAAGGGCCTAAGCCCTAGGTGGCTTGCCAACCAAGGCAATGGGTTCCCCCTACCCAAGCTAGCTTTGTTTAGAGATCTAGCAACTCCTAGATGGGTTCCTCTCCCGAGGTAACCAGTCCCATCTGCCCGCATGCAAAAGGTTGTACTAGATTACATGTTATTAGTAGCAGGAACGAACCTGTCCGGACTTTAGAATGGCACATTAAAAGCAGCAAACCCATTAAAGATGGCCATAATTCCTTGTTTTAAAATTATTCATGGTGTTAGTTTAATTTGTTTCAATTAATGGTCATAATTTATTAATCAACAATGGGTTCCCATTAAAACTGTCTTAAAGTAATGACTGGGCATGAAAGTAATGGCATCCAATATTTCATGGCACCATTACTTCTTGCTTCTGCCTTGTTCATGCCCGTTATTACTGGATAGGTTCATATTTGATGGCCATTACAGACCGGATAGAAAAAAATAGCAATTGAAAATCTGGTTCTTCAAATTAATGGCCATCAAAAACACAAATCGGATTCTGCATACAATTATATATAATTAATGGCAATTACTAATCATCTAATGGGCATTAAATAAACACAGACAAACACTAAACCATTTAAAACATTAAAAGTAATGACTGGGCTTTCATGTAATGGCATCTGACATTTCACAAGACCACTACTCAGATGGTTTCATGATTTTTTATGCCCAGCATTATTTGTTTTTGTTTTCAGATAGCATGGTCATAACACAGTGAACAGGAACAGCATAGGCCATTACAGGTTGATTCTTTAAGTTCAGGGCCATCAAATTGGATTCCTCATACAATTGACTTTTAATTGTTACCATGGCATTGTTTATTTTGTTGTTTGTGTTGAGGTCAACACTATTTATGTCATTTAAGAGATGTTGCTTCCGATTTTGTTGTACTTTTTCTACCAAACTTTGAGAAGCAATCTCGAGCCTACCACCCATAGAAACTGCAGTATTATTTAAGCTGCTGTCTGACTAGCATAACTTTTTCTTGACAGGCCTAGACTTAAGCAGTTTACCAGTACTCGGTTTCAGCTATGTGCGGAAGCACCGTGCAGCCCATTCTATTTCTCCAAGCGCCAATGTGCACGACATTGTATGAAATGGCTATTTACAAGCCAAAACTATCATTTAGATTTGCTGTTAAGACCATGAATTTGAGATGCAAAGCTGCGAATAAGTCATTGGTATACGAGAAACAAATAGATATTTTCTTAATTTAAACCGAGAGAAAATGGTGATTCTGCTGTTTGATTGCAGAAATAACAAGATATGTTTGTGAAACACGAACATGTCCCCGGGCATGGTCATTTCTTCCCAAAGTTGGTCACAGTTCAAAGTCAACGTCACGTCATGATTTTTGTTTGAGCTGGAAGCCTTCGACATAAGGAATCTACGTACCAAATATGAAGGCTCTATCTTGAACGGTTCAAACGTTATGCAAAATAATATTTTTTTTTCTTTTAAGTAGGTCATAGGTTTCTGGTCCTGGTATTTACTGCTTTCTTACAGCAATGCATTCTTGTAAAATAGAACTGATGGCAATACAATCATTTCTTGCACACCAGACAAGGAAATCCGTGATTTTACCCTGGGACAGAAATTTATGTTCCGACCCTGGTGTTCGACCCAGGCAACTAACATAAGTGCGCTTCGATTCTATTCAAGTGCCGAACTACTTCCGCACTACTTTTATTTTGTTAACAATATACCTGTGCGTGGTGTCAAATATAACCGGCCAAAAAAATAAATAAAAAAAAATCAATAAGAATGACAATTATTTGACTCCAAAGGACACTGAATACAGGACTTTTGTATGAAATCTTAAAAAGAAGAAAAGAAATACTGTCTGTAGTTATGCTTTTTGCTACAAAATAAAAAGGAAATGTTTGGGAGGTGTTGTGCAAGAAAAAGAATCTAATATGGGGTTCTGTTGTAGATGGGCGTTTCCAACCCGAGGAATGACCAGGTTCCGCTCAGCACGGTCATCCCTCGGGTTGGAAACGCCCATCTACAACAGAACCGTAGCCTCGGTTCCGCTCAGCATGGTCATCTCTCGGGGGTGGGGGGTTCTTAAATCAATTTTACGTGGCCAAAACCCTCGCCCTTGGTTCTGTCGTGGTTTAAACAAATGAGACCAGGGCCCAGTTGTTCAAAGCATTGTTAGCTTAACGAGCTCGTTAGTGGTCATATTGTTAACTGTTCTAGCAAGTTTAATATGTAAAATTTTGTTATTTTTGCTGAAGAAATGTGAGCAGCTTTTGCATCTGCAAAAGCTGCTCACATTTTTTTCAGCAAAAATATTAGCAAATTTGCCATAATAAATGATCAAAGTTTTAACGATATGTTGACTAACAACGTCGTTAGTTTTGAACAACTGGCCCCTGTTGTTCAAAATTAACGACATCGTTAGTTAACAAATTGTTTTGTTATTTGTATCTTCTTAGAAAGACAGCATCAAAGCAGAGCTGTTTAATTTACATATAAAACTATACTATATGGAAGCTGGAGAAAGAATGCTGACAACCACGTGGCGGTGGTATTTTATAAGAGTGCGACACAACTTAGACTTGCTACAAATACAAGGCAATATCATAACATCTCCCTTCTTAGGAAATTTAAATGTAGCAATGGAATCCATGTCCTTTATTTTTATTAAAACTCTGTTGGTGTCATGTCCCATTGTTCAGCTGGAATTTGTTTCCAGTCCTTCTTTTGCAATATGCCTTTAACTACGATTGTAGTAAATTTGTCATTGAACTATAATTCCATCCAATTATGTTGTTTATTAATATTTCATTCAATCACATTGATGTTATTGGTTTGGTCGCCATGAGGCGGGCAAACCGGGTATAATGACCAGATTGTAGCTGTTCCATGGAGGGGCACGTGACGCGATCAACCAATCAGCTTAAACGATGATGCAATACTATACTGCAATTACAGGAAACAGCCTGTCTGAATAGCGAAACAGACCGAAAAGCAAGCGTTTCAACTCCAATTAAGGGAAATGGATACACCTGGCAGGTGTGGCAGTTAGTCTACCAGTTTTACCGTATTTCGAAACACACCTATTCAAATACATTGCCATTTTTGGCCAAAGAAAAATAAATTTTAAAAAGAAAAATTGGAATATTTGCCTTTTTTGCTCAAAACATAGATTGCGGGGAGTCGACAGAAACGCCTCGACGAGGCGATTCTATCGAGTACCCACAATCCAGTGTCTCAGAGCATGAATACGGAAATTAATGTATACCCCTGCATACCCGAGCTTTACTATATAAAAGGCATGAATACGGAAATTAATGTATACCCCTGCATACCCGAGCTTTACTATATAAAAGTGTAGATTATATTTTCTTGTCCTTTGGGATCATTGATCCCATTGTGGAATTTTGACAATATCTGAGGCCTAATTGGCCGAAACTAGCCAGTCTGGCCCAGAAAACATGTACACTCCATATTTTTCAGTTCTATGGTGTATTCCTTGCTTCCAAAGGATAACCCTTTTATAGAACATATACTGTAAATGGCCAATTAATTCGAACATAAAAAAATTTAAATACTGATCCGGGTGTTGGAATTATTAGAAAGTATCAGATTGGAAATTTATCAGTGTTAGAACTGTTTGAGCTGAAAGAATTCCATACATTGGATCAGGCTGTGTTCAATATTTTATACAACCACGTTTTTTTCCCCGTGGCCCTGTCAATCCGCACGTGATCAGAAGTTATAAATATCACTTATGCAGTGCAGAAAAGTTTGATCTATAAATAAGTCAGTGTGTGCAGGGGGTCTTTGAATGCGATACACATTGTCATTAATGACATTTACACCTATTGAACTATCACTATTTCCTTTAAAATGGGCGAGTCAATTTGTGATCTCAGGAATAACAGAAATTGATTTGTTTGGAGCAAATTCTTTTCTTAAGAGTAGCCCATATCTAGGAAAAAGAGGATGCAGCAGACAAAGTCCAGCTACATGTATATATGGGATGGGATGTTGAAACCCGCACGTGCAGCTACCCAGTGGAGCTAGGCGCATAGATACTTCACACCCCCCCACCCCCACCCCCACCTATATTGTTTAAGCGCATAGTGAAGCCTCAGGCGAGACTGCGCAGCCTTGTTTGTGTATTCTCTGTTTACTAATAAGCAGTCTCAAATCAGCGTGAGCCGGGGGCATGTAGCAATTCAATGCCCATCGAAGTAGTCCGGTGAAGACTGATTAGACTGTGCGGATGCAAAACCATCATGTTATTTAAATAGGCAAGTAACAAGAAAAAGAAAATGCGGACATCATACACAAATTTGATCTTCACTTTATGCGCGATGAAACATTTCAAACCTCTTGAACATTGAAGACACAATCCCGATTGCACAACTGTGCAGACTTATCAGTCTTTTCTGTACGCACATGCGCAATAAGTATTTTACTCGAGATAGGAGATCTGAACAGACTGATCCTTGCACTTGGTAGCTTAGGATGTGTTTGTAACGTCGCAAGCAGATTGGGCCGGTCAAATGTACACACCGTCGTTTTAAGCCGGCGCACGGCGAAAAAAAAAAGGTTTCAAACGAAGGACCAGATTAGCCTGCGCATCTAGCCAATGTGGCCATAGTTTTCACCTGTTGTTCTTTGATTAGCACACAGGTCATGGTAGGCACATACGAACAACGAAGACTATTCAGACTGCATGAATGTGCAGGCTGACCTGAGTCTTCCCACCACACCGAATATGACTTATTTTCTTAATCATGTTCCCCGAAATTACTTCCAATAAAACCTTGTCACCGTGAAATAAATGGGCATCTTCACTTGCTCCTCAGAAAACCAGGGTAGCCCAACCAGGTAACCTGAATTAAACTACCTTTTTGCATGCAACAACCATGAATTTCACTCGCACGTGCTAAAAGACGTTCTGTGGAAAAAGGCGGGAAACTCTCAATTAATATTAAAGGGGCGCTTCTGCTATCAAAGAGGCATTGAATCAATGCCCCAGCACATGGAAAAGGGTAACACTGTCACACAAATAATAATGAAAGCTGAAGCTACGCTCCAAGTCTGAGAACAAAGCGAAAACACTTGCATATGCATGGTGATCCAAGCCTTTGTAGGCCACAATGCTACATCACCGACTAGGATCAGCCTGAACATCGATGCAATGTGATCAGTCTTTACTGAACCCTTAAATCTTACGAAGTCACAAGGCTAAGTGAAACCCTTTGCCTTGCATACCGGTTGTGGGTGCGCATGTTCTGTGTTTGGAGGTCGTTGAGAAACCAGCGAAGACACATCTTAGCGTACTCATTCATGCAATCCGATTAGAGTCTTCGCTGATCGCATGAGCCTGATGCAGACGATGGGATTTTCACAACATAAATAAGCGAAACTCCTGTGGCTCATCAAGGTTGATCTAAGCACTTGCAGCCTGCGTTTCTCGCAGTCTAATCAGTATTCGGTGAGGGTATGAACCTTCCACTACCACAGGGCTATCGAAAGTGAGAGAAGCGAAAACCATTTGCCTTACAGAGTGCATGTTCATCCGAGTCTTTGGAAGTCGCACACATTTCATGCTAAGTTTTCTTTTTTTTCGTGTGCTAGCTCATATACGACCAGTACGATGTTGTAATGATAAAGATCGCTGGGTGTAACGGGCCTCCGTGGCCTAGTGGATAAGAGTGCTGACTCTTAGTCATTAGGTCTCTCAACGGTGTATGTTTGAGCATGGCTCAGGTCACATAATGAGAAGTTCTGCAACGGAAGGTCAAGAGGTTTTTCATCGGGTACTCTAGTTTTCACTCACCTCCGATTAACGATCGGCTTGATGTGAGTGAAATAATCTTGAAAGGATCGTAAAACCAAACATAAAAAGATCGCTGGGTGTGTAAAAACAATTTCATGTCTTTGCTACTAGAATTAACGTCAGTGCCAAGGTCGAAGGTTCTAACTCTTCCAAATATATAAAATATTTAGGGAGCGAAACAAAGTCATAACGTTGATGGGTCGCTGTTTATTGTTCTTGAGCCCAGCACAGATAGCAATAGTTTCTTTTCAAAAACTTCATGACTACTAAGTGACCTGCCACCAGTTACAGACTGAGTCGTTAAAAGACTTTTTGGCGCATTCGATGGGAGCTATTGTATCTGATAAGCCGAGAGTGGTGTTCTTTATTTCCACTCAATACTTGACGGTTTATTGCTTTTGTTTTCATTGCTCTTAAAGGAACCCATTTTTGATTTTTATTTGCCTTCACTGCAGCTGGTGTTGTGCCGTGTGGCGGCCGTAAAACGTCTCCCCGTACATCAACCATAGTGCAGTTTATATTTTACTTTTGGTCCTTTGAGATCAGCGTGAATATTCTGAGAAGTCAGAAATAAATTATTGGTTTAGACTCATATTCTAGACAGGTTTTTAATTATTTGGACCCCATTTTGATTTATATCAGTCCTTGAGTCGACTGCCTATTCGAAATTCGCACAATTGCAGTATGTTTCCTCTGGCTTTCTTTGCCGGATCATTACAGGGTCACTGATGAGGCTTTATTAGCCGAAACTACGTAGTATGACCCATCTTCTTTCTTATGAATGTTTTCATTGCTCTTAAAGGAACCCATTTTTGATTTTTATTTGCCTTCACTGCAGCTGGTGTTGTGCCGTGTGGCGGCCGTAAAACGTCTCCCCGTACATCAACCATAGTGCAGTTTATATTTTACTTTTGGTCCTTTGAGATCAGCGTGAATATTCTGAGAAGTCAGAAATAAATTATTGGTTTAGACTCATATTCTAGACAGGTTTTTAATTATTTGGACCCCATTTTGATTTATATCAGTCCTTGAGTCGACTGCCTATTCGAAATTCGCACAATTGCAGTATGTTTCCTCTGGCTTTCTTTGCCGGATCATTACAGGGTCACTGATGAGGCTTTATTAGCCGAAACTACGTAGTATGACCCATCTTCTTTCTTATGAATGTTTTCATTGCTCTTAAAGGAACCCATTTTTGATTTTTAATTTACTAATCAGTTTCTTTTACAATTAAATTGTGATCCAAAAAATATACAAAAGGATAGCAATTTTCAGGTTTTAGATTGGGCTGCATGATGCTTCCACGCAGAGCTGATACCGGCCGCACATGAGTAGTAATAAATCGCCTAGAAAGTCTAAGCCTGCCCAGGAAAAGTGGCTCGAGTCGGACCGTTCATGCATTTCAACCATTTAGTTTCATTGGGTGACAGGGCTTGAGAAGGAGTTTTATCTGCCCGTTTTATCTCAGTACTGAGAAAAAGTCCCACACCATTTGAAGCAATGTCTCAAAAAGACCCATACAGTGTTTACAGGGACGTTAAAAACAAATGAAATAGATAACCAAGGCCCTACAGAAGGCCTGATGACTTAGGAAAAATCTTTTCATATGCCCGTTTGAAAAACAACAATAACCAAAAAAAAAAAAAAAAAAAAACGGTCGTATTAAGTTACGGGGTTGGTGTCCGTCCGTCCGTTCGTAAACTTTTTTTCGTTTCCGTATAAATCCTACTATACAGTTTTCATCCGACCAAGCCTAAAATGTGTATGTAGTAAGGCTATGATGTGAAGATATGCCACCAAATATTAACAGAGTTATGACCCTTTGAAAAATTCGGTTTACATTTTCGTTTGGTTAAGTTTTGTGCCATACATGTGCAAACCATATGTAAGTTACATTTAGTTTATACATGTACTTGTCATGGCGTTAAACAATTTACTACAGAATACTCATCACTACCTACCCTTCCTGATACCAAGGTCACAGACTTCGAAATTTTATATACACGTTTTGTATTAAAGTTTATTTTTTGTATTAAAAAATGCACTAAGTGGGATAATGATATCAGCTGGCTCAAATCAGAATGTAGACTGACAAGACCAAACCTATTGGATGCTTTTTGAAAGCAGCCAACTTGTTATTTTTGGTTTCACTACCCTGCCATAACGTGTAATGTAAACAGGTTTTTCAGCTGTCTCTGGCCCAGTTTTTGCAGGGATGGGAGATTTGTGTGCCTCTGGTAATGGGGAATCTGGAGGGTATTGGAAAGAATTTGCTCCTCCGGGATATTATGCATCTCAACATCAGGTGGTTCTTGTATGCACTCTTGAGTCTTATTCAAATGACGTCTGTTGCGACGGTAAGTGGCACCGTCCACAGTGCGCACGGAATAGGATCTATCATTGAGTTTATCCGTAACTACGCCTGTTTCCAGGTTTTGTCTTGCTGTATCCGCGCTGCGTCACCTACTTCCAGCAGTGGAAGCGGTTTAGGGTTTCTGTCGTAATAATATTTTCATTTTGCCTTTTATCCTGCAATTTCGAACGTACAATTTCTGGGGCTACAGTGTGCGGCATCAAATTGTCTTTTGAGGTCGGTAGAATTGACCTCAGCTGTCTATCCATACGGAGAGTAGCAGGAGAAAATCCAATGTTTAGCGGTGTGTTTCTGTACTCTAAGAGACCTATCAGAGGGTCTTTCTTCGCTTCTTTCGCCTTTGTGAAAATTCTTCTACATATTTTCACATACGCCTCGGCGAAACCATTGCCTTGACTGTGATAAGAACTTGACGTTACTGCTTCAAAGTCCCATTCTTTGGCGAACTGTGCGAATTCGGCTGAAGTGTAACGCGTTTGATTATCCGATATCACTCTCTGCGGGATGCCAAGTCGCGAGAAAATACCTTTCATACGATTGATGACCGTCGAGGACTTCATATTGGGCAATTCCTTAACCTCGAAATAGTGACTGTAACAGTCTGCCACTACGATGAAATCTTTTTGATTCCACGTAAAGATATCTGTTGCTACGATCTGCCAATGATATTCTGGAATCTCGGGTGATATTAGCGGTTCCTTAACATTTGAGCAGCGGTGCTCCCGACACGTGGGACAATTTAAAACAAGCTGCGTTATGTCACTGGATATTCTTGGCCAAAAGATAATGTCTCGCGCTCTTTTCAATGTTTTCATGTGCCCTACGTGAACGATATCAAGTATGCTCGACCGTAATAGTTTCGGTATTACAATTTTTTGACCTTTCATAATTATGCCAGCAAAACACACTAGTTCATCCCTAAAATTCCAGAATTCAAGGATTTCTGGCTGACACTGGTTTCTATAGATTGGCCAACCGTCCTGTATAACGTTTTGCAGAAGAGACAACTGCTCGTCTTGTCCAGTCTGCGCCTTAATTTCTTGCAATTTTTGGTCGCTGACCGCAAGACTTGAAATGACCATATTGACTTGCACGTCTAGACCTTCGGACAAGCTTGGGTAAGTGTCACTGAGAGATTTCCTAGACAAAGTATCTGGGACAGGTATATCTTTCCCTGCACGGAAACGTACCTCTATGTCATAACGTTGCATTTGTAATAACATACGCTGCAAACGAGCTGGGGCTACATAAAGGGGTTTCTTCAAAATCGGAATCAAACTCAGGTGATCCGTTTCCACAATAACCTTTCTGCCGTAAACCCAGTGGTGGTAGTCCAAATAATATGCCTAAGCATTCGAGCTCAATCTGCGCATAGTTCTTTTCACAAGGTGTGAGTGACTTGGATGCGTACGCGAGGGGTTGACCATCTTGCAATAGTGTAGCGCCAAGCCCTGACCTACTACTGTCAGTTTGCAAAATCAACGATTTAGCCGGGTCGTAGAAACATAAAACCGGAGCTTGCGTTATAATTTCTTTGACCTTGGTGAATGCGTCCGCCTGTAACCTTTCCCAGTAAAACTCCACAGTTTTGCCTAACAGTTCACGCAGTGGGCTTGTGATCTCAGTGAGATTCGGGGCAAAACGTGATAGATAATTGATCATGCCAAGGACAGTTTCAAGCTCTGTCCTATTTTCCGGAGGCGGCATATCCAGGATTGCAGCTATTTTGGCAGGATCAGGTTGTAAGCCACGTTCCGACAAAACGTGTCCAAAGTAGCTGATTTCGGTGACACCTACTTCAAGTTTGTTTTCGTTCAGTCTTATTCCCTTTTCCAGTGCCCTTTTTAATACTGCCCTTAAATTCCTATCGTGTTCCTCTCTACTTTTACCATAAACAAGGATGTCATCTACAATGGCGACGACGCCCGACAAACCTTCAAAGCATTCATCAACCTTTTTCTGGAACAAATCCATAGAATTTTTCAGGCCCATGGCAAACGTAAATAGCGATACCTTCCGAATACTGTATTGAACGTAGTCAGCAAACACGACCCTTCTGTCAGGTTAATCGCCCAATAACCAGACGTCGCATCGAGTTTACTAAAGTATCTAGCACCATTTAGCTGTGGCAGAATGTCATCAAGCGTTTTTAAGGGTTAGTTTGGGCGTTGAATGACCTTATTTAGGTCATGGGGGTCAAGGCAAACCCTTAATTTGCCGGACGTTTTCTCCACTACTACCATGGAATTGACCCAGTCAGTGGGCTTATCAACTTTCTTGATCACGCCCATTTCTCTATGCGGTCTAACTCCTCCTTAACGCGATCCCTAAGAGCAACCGGTATTTTACGCGGCGGATGTACAACCGGAACCGCATCTGGGGCAATGTGGATAGAAACATCTCTTGCGATTGAGTCTATGCCCTTGAAAACATGTGGGACATTTTCAATACAGAAGCTTTTGTCATATAGCTCTGTGCCGGCTTGTTTTCAACAGAGTAAGTGATCTTGACAATATCAAAATCAACGCACGATTGCAATCCGAAAAGCGGAGTAGACTGCGTGTGTACTACATGAAACTCGACCTCACGTGTTTTATTAGCGTCGGGGGGGGGGGGGGGGGGTGCAGGTCACCGTAATAGTGCCTTCGGTTTGTAGGGGGTTGCCGTTATAAGCAGATAATTTCATATTTGATGGACAGAGTGCAGTTGAGACACCTAAATGTTGAAAAACATAATAAGGTAAAATGATTACCTGACTCCCGGTGTCAATCTTAAAGTTAACTTTTTGCTCTGATGGACCAACTTCCATTTCTGCAAAAACTTGGCCATTGCTAATCCTAGAATCAACACTGTCAATGTATATATCATCAAAATGAAAATCATCCGTTATGTCTACATTGTTAACACTCTCGGCTTTGCACACTGTGCTGAAATGGTTCCACTTTTTGCAGTGATAACATTGTTTCCCTTTTGCCGGACACCGGCCCTTGACATGTTTTTTACCACAATTACCACAGTCTGGAAAGTTAGCTGTTGGCTTCTGTTTCCAAGGCTTGGCATTTGTGCCCGTGGCCCCCTACCTTGGTTTCGGTCCCTTTGGTTTAGTCCCCTGGTTTGAGTCTCTCTTCTCCACGTAACTAACTGCAGCGGTTGCTGCTCCCGAAAACGACCCTTGCGGTAACATTGTCCTGAGCTGTTCTTGCGCATATTCGTAAGATTGTCATATCTGGACAGCTCTAGCTAGAGTTAAGTCCTCTCCAACTGTTAATAGCTTTTCTCTCATTTTTTTAGATTTTATCCCGAATACGAGCCTATCTCTAATCATATCCTCAATATATGCTTATCCGAAGGAACAGTCCTTCGACAACACGTGTTATAAACTTTTCAACTGAGTGTTCACCCTGTACTTCGTTGTTGAACTTGTATCGAGCAAACACGGGATTAGATTTCGGCTGTACGTGTTTTTGAAAGGCCTCGCAAATGTCCTTCACTTTTTTTTGCGCTGTGCGTACGTGAGAGTATGGGTATTGTAAATTTCTCTGCCCTTCTCTACTACCCATAGAAGTAAGTACGTGACTTGTACATCCTCAATCTTTGATGATTTAATATGGCAAATATGCTAATATGTTTGCTGAAAAAATGTGAACAGCTTTTGCAACTGCAAAAGCTGCTCACATTTTTCCAGCAAAAATACCAAAATTTTAGATATTAAACTTGCTAGAAGAGTTATCAATATGACCACTAACGAGCTCGTTCAGCTAACGATGCTTTGAACAACTGACCCATGCATTGTTAAGTCTGCATGAAGGATTTCTAATTCATCATTGCTACATGTCCGCAAACACAAAAGTCAAACGACTACAGAGATGCGGACTCGAAAGCACGAAAACCACCAACAGATGGACTCCGTTGGGTCCAACCAGAGACAGAATATCAGGTACCAAACGACATAACCTAGAATAAGCCTTTACGCTAGAGTCGTCATAGAATCTGCGACCCGCCGGCGTACAATTAAACCCCGTAGCAAGTCACGAGCGTTTCTTTATCAGATTCTATCTGTGTTTTCTGGAGCGCTGTGGTGCAGTGGTACAGCATTGGGTTTGAGATCGAGAGGTGGCCGGTTCGATTCCCGCAAGCACCAAGTGTTGTTTTCTTGAGCAAAATATTTTATCCACATTGCTTAAGTACTGGTTTCTACACAGGAAAAGAGGGTCACTTGGAAGATTAGTTCTAGTACTAAATGTGTTACCCTCTATAAATAAGGTCGAGTATTATTATGTTCATTATTATTATTATTATTATTATTATTATTATTATTATTATTATTATTTTAAGAAGTTCTGCTGCTAACCTTTGTCATTCCACATGGTAGTGCTCCAGCTGGGTTGAATATTACAACAAGTTCCAATATATCATCGACAATCTCTGAGGTACTACATTCTGCCTCAGTCTGTGCTGTTGTCTGCAGTTGATCGTAAGCTTGGAGACTAACAACTGCGTCCCCGTCACGCTTCAGACGAACTCTTGCTTCCAAATCTGTTCCGGTCGCCACACATGTGACCGAAGCTGCCAAGAAAGAAGTGGATCTCTTTGAAATATATGATAAAAAGGGCAAAACAGTATACGCCATTGAGCAATGAGATTAATAGAGGATCTTACTTCAGTGTTCATGTATTACTGAATTTATTAAACTCGTTGAGGAAAAGGGATAAAATGCGAGGCTGTGCCGAGCATTTTATGCCTTTTCCTCAACGACTTCAATAAAGTCAATAAAACAGGAGCACGAATGCAAGATTTTATTTATGATATGACTTTTAAAATGCATTTATTCACGATTCCGTCATTAGTAAACGTGACATCGTTAAGAATGTCGTACATGCAACGGTTCGGTGCGTATCTCACTAATTTGCATATTTTATCCACTAGTGGATTATCGAATTTATTGCATGGCGTTATTACATTCTCAGACGCGACGAACGAATTGCATTTCAACATGAAGTTCAAATATTAAACTATGACCGGATAGTTTGTGGTTGACTATGCTGGCCATGAGGTTAGCAGCATGTCAGCTATGCTCCACTAATTTGTCAGTTTATAAGAATCTTATATGGGTGTGAGGGGTGGATTGAAAAATCCGTCCCGAAGGTCACTGTCCGGCATCACGAGGCTTGCCGAGTGATGCCGGACAATGATCCCGAGGGACGGATTTTTCTATCCACCCCTCACATCCATATTGGATTCTTTTTCTTGCACACCTTCCATTTCTTATCGCGGAATTTCAATGCTGCAGTCACTTCGGTTACCAACGTCCGCCATATCGTGATGACACTACAGGAATGTTTAGTGCATTGTGTCAACCATAACGACGGCGCATCCTGGGTCGTATTCAACCAGTGTATTTATCAAACACGCTAGAATATTCGATTTTGGGTAAGAACACCAGGGTCAGAACATAAATTTCTATCCCAGGCTAAAATCACGGATTTCCTTGTCTGGTGTGCAAGAATTATAGTTATGATATGACAACAATTGTTAAATTTTATAAGCAGGATAACTAAGCGGTCAAACCTCATTTTTTGTATTTTATAATTACGATTATTACAAACTTTATGCAAAAGAAAACTGAGCCTGCAAAAAAGCATTTATAAACCCGGTAAAATGCTTTAAATTCACGAGATAACTGGGTTCGTACCATCATACATAGGTTATTTTTGAAAGTTGCTTCCAATTTTGTGGGACTTTTACCCGACATTCAGATGACATATGTCAAGTCCACGGCCCATTGAGACCAACAGATTTATATCTATGGATGGTCCGACTCGCCCCACTTTGCCTGGGCAAGCTTGGACCCTCTAAGTGTCGTGTGTGCAACAGTCATTAGATCTTCATTAAATTCATCGGATTCGGACAAACTATATTTTGAATATATGACTAGAATTTGACAGCTGCCGAGTAAGGCACACAACAGAATAATAACGGGACAGTAACCTTCGCTATAACGAAAGTATTTGCCATAACACACCCGTGGGGCATAGTGCAGTTTTTCACATCATCAAAATGGCTACTTTTTTACCAAAAAATCCGTGACATTTTTCTTATATATACTGCAAACATAAGTTGGGGGTGCTCGTTAGAACCGCCTCAATGAGGCGGTTCTAACGAGTACCCACAACATACGTCTTGGAGTAGAAATAAGAAAAGTAATACCTACGCCTGTAAACCCCAATTTTCTCAATATAAAGTAGGTTTTAAGGGGGTGTTTACAATGTGATGCTCTGTAACAATTTCCTGCTAAAAAGAATTAAAATAAGAAGAAGTATAATAGGCAATAAAATACTTCCTCCATTATTTACTGCAACAATCCAATGTTGTGGAAATTTGTTAGAATCGAATGTCAGTATACAGAATGCCAGAAAGCAGACATATATGTGTTATTCCATCACGAATACACGCCCATATAATTCTGACCCCCATGAACCCCACCTTTAACAGTAAAACTGGGGTTTACGGGTATAAACCTTTTCTTAATGATTATTTCTGCTCTGAAATATAGATTGTGGGTACTCGTTAGAACCGCCTGGATGAGGCGGATCTAACGAGTACCCACAGTCTATATTTTGAGCAGAAATTAGAACAATATCACAAGTTGTCATCTTAAAATTTTCATTTTTGTTATCGGTGGTAAAGTTTACAATGCATTTGTATAAGTGTGTTTTCGTAATGTAAATGCTGCTCAATCAGCATTTCCAACTTCCAGGAAAAGGACTTATACATGACGACGGGTGGTCAGTTTTGAAAATATTTAGATTTTGAACGCTTTGATTCTAGTAATTCGCCATACAAAACTGTACTAGAACTGATGTCCTACAGTTTCACTTAACAAAGTGCATCCAATATACATGTATTTAATTACAAAAATGAGCTGCATGGTACTTAGAGGTGTGATAAAGCACCCCTAGCTCAAACGTGCGGCTGTCTTTCTTCGGCCTTTATAATTATTTATCAGCAAAGCGATCTTAACCTCTTATGCAGAGGTACGTACGTTTACAAGACCAACTGTGCAGGCAACCATAGACGTTCACCTGGCGCCAAGCACTCTAGGCTGATTATGAATTAGTTTAAGATAACGCCAAACGTTTGGCCAGTCAAGTGGGGAGTTTGGGAAAACACTCCCTGAGTGGGTAACAGCCGTAACATTGGGTGACAATTGTTGGTATTGAGGAAAACACACTGCATTCTCTGGATGGATTAAAACCGTACTGTCATTGGTTGGCGCTTGTTGGCATTTTAAAATTTGGGAGCAGGACAAATTACCCTCTTTGTTGAGCTGAGGCTGATGATAGCCTCACTTATTTGATCAGTTGAACTTCAATGGCTCGAATACCTTTGGGGCCACGATAATCTGTTCGAGACAGGGGTAGTTCGAGCCATTGAGGTTAATTTCCAGCAGGCATAACGGGGTTAATTTTGGGACATATTTTCGGCGTTATGTAATAAAAATGTATGTATGTGTACTAATTAGAATCGCCTCATCGAGACGATTCTAATGAGTACACAAAGCATACTTGTGCACGATAAAAGTTGAAAATCTCCTTATATACCACACACTACTTATTATGTAGAAAAATTCCCTAGGGCCTCAAAACGGATTCGAATCACCCATGCTAATTGAGTCATCGGTGTTCCAGCCATCGAAGTTCTCCTGAATTTATGATCTTATGTGCATTGCAAATTTAGTATTCAGTATGTACCTTTCCATTGATAACCAATCCGAAATTTTTGAAGCTTTTAGCTCGACGTCTAGATATTTGGATGGGTTATTAAATGAGCCCCGCCAAGCGAATTTGGGTCTTCGAGCATTCCGTCATGACAAATTTTAACTGCGCATGCCTAGCCATTGAGAGGGGCCAGGGATATGGCTTTCTGTCTGAAGGTTCCTCTTGATTCACTGCTTCTATGAGCGAGCAGCGAAGGTTCTGGCGAGGCTGCGCGGATGCGTAGGCTCGCCTGAACCTTCGCTGCTCGCATAGGCGATAAGTACCAAAATCGCTTGACGGGGCCCAAATATTGACAATACTAACGTCGATGGTTGATTGGTCAAATTTACCCTCCGGATCTTCAGGTAAATGAAGCAAATTCATCTGATACCGAAGCCCCGTTTTAGGATTTACATTTATCTGTTGTAGATGGGTTTGTTTTAGAAACGTGAGGATTTTGATTTTGATACTGCAAACTGTCCTGTCTGTGATGGTGATATTCGTGCGACATCCTACGATGTTTATATTTCGCAATTATTTCGGTTTGCCAGAGTGTCTAGTCAAGAATCTGATTTCAACACTTGTAATAAATTGTTAACTGCTAAACTTCTTAAACTGGGTTATCGGTATCATAGACTGCTCAAAGCCTTTTCTATTTTTAAAGACACGTCATTCAGATTTAGCTTCTAAGTTCAATGTTGACACGAATTCTATGATGTCTTAGTATATAAATTCAGAAAAATATACACTGACAATGCTTTCGGTATCAAATTTCGTTTAAACATGCTACGATATAAAATTATTTTGTACAACATGAATGCTATACGACAGTCTGCATGCTAGTGATGATTTCCATATGGGCCCCGTCAAGCGATTTTGGTACTTATCGCCTTTGCGAGCAGCGAAGGTTCAGGCGAGCCTGCGCATCCGCGCAGTCTCGCCAGAACCTTTGCTGCTCGCTCATACAAGCAGTGGATCAAGAGGAACCTTCAGACAGAAAGTCATATCCCTGGCCCCTCTGAATGGCTGGGCATGCGCATTTAAAATTTGCCATGACGGAATGCTCGAAGACCCAAATTCGCTTGGCGGGACTCATATGGTCTAGTTACTTCATGTTCGTGTTTCTTTCCCTTTGGTGTCTCTGATGGGAGGTGTGAGGCAATTGTATCGATTCCTGATCATTGCCTTCACCTTGTTTTTCAATTATGTTGAGTATAAAAACGTTTTGTTACCTTGGCCTCTAGTTTGGTAACGTTATTAACGCTCATTAACAGTAGGCTGCATTTGACTTACGTACACTACCGTTTGCCTACAGGTTTCATTCTTTCTCAATAAACCCAGAACTTGACATGGGCACCCGAGAGCGAGTAACACATAGTGTTTTCCTTTGCAGACGACTACAATTATTTGCAAGTGTCAAATAATGAGTTGCCTACAAAATAGTGACGACCCGTTCTGGTGTTAATGGTGCTAATCTTGAAAAGTTCTGGGGGTTTGTACGACAAAAAGTAGTCCCCCGATATGATTCTGTTGGGTATTATCTATGTGCATTTTGAGTCCTGTTATTAGATGTTGTAATTACTTACTCGGTAGCTCAGTCGGATGCGCGTCTGACTGATGATCAGGAGGACGCGGGTGCGATACCTGCCGGGGTCGGCAACATTCTTTCGTGGAGATCGATCATGAAATTTTTTCTACGGTCATTCTCTCTCTTCCGCTAATTCAAGAAGGACAGTTGTCTGTTTCTGGCGAAAAAATGTGCACTGTACTGGTTAACCGCTTACGTATAAGCCTGCCTAAGAAAAGTGTGGATAGGTAAACTGGCCGGCTCAAAAATTAATGTTGACGTGGCCGTTAAACTCCAAAAAAAAAAAAAAAAATAAATAAAAATAAATAAATAAATAAATAAATAAATAAAAAAAAAATAACAAACACAACTTACCTTGTTGAGCTCCTTCTACCTCCTTGCAGAACAGCAGTACGACCACGACAAATATGCCCTGAAATTATTACTAATATAATAACATGCTCGTTTGCTAAAATGGTTCCTTCATACATGTATCTCTAGACATTACGGTATCTCACCCTTGCGACATAGTGCATTTTTCACATCTCCAAAATGGCCATTTTTCTGATGAAAATTCGTGATATTTTTCTTATACATGTAAATGCTGCAAACACAGGGTGAGGGTGCTCGTTAGAACCGCCTCATTGAGGCAGTTCTAACGAGTACCCACAACTATGTCTTGCAGCAAAAATAAGAACAATAATGTATACACCCTAAAACCCCAGTTTTCTCTATATAAAATGGTGTATAGGGGGTCTTCATTTCACGGACTTGTTTCCGTGATAACAAGCATTTTCAGATACAGTCGAACTTCAATTGGGACCACGAACATCTGTTCGAGACAGTGGTAGTTCGAGCCACTGGGGGTTACTGTCAGGAGACATAACAGGATTAATTTTGGGACAGCTTTTCGGGGTTATTTAATAAAAATGTATGCTGTGTGTACTCATTAGAATCGCCTCATTGAGGCGATTCTAATGAGTACACAAAGCATACATTTGCACGATAAAATTCGAAAATCTCCTTAATTACCCCACACTACTTTTTATGTACAATAATGTCTAGGGTCTCAAAAATTGTTTCGAATTAGTCGTGTCATCGGTGTTTGAGCCATTGAAATTCTACTGTATTTTATTTTCTTATTTCTAGTCCAAGAAAATACTAAGGCGGCTCTAATGATTACCAAAGTCGAAGTAAAACAAAGATCAGGAATTGATACAATTAACTTACTCCACCCATAAAAGACACCGAAGGGAAAGAAATACAAACATTAAGCGACCAGACCATAATGGAAACCTAAACAAAGGAATACCATAAGGACAGTTACTTTCCCACAAAATGGCCATATGGTCATCCAAAACCAAAAGACACAAGTGATACACACAGCAAGCAACAAACAACATCATAAATAAATCGCCACAGAAGAGCCGCATTGGAACGGTCAGTGGAACATTTCCACCGGGGGGCTTAAATCGATTTTACGTGGCCACAATCCTCGCCCGTACTTCCGTCGCAATTTAGACAAATAATTTGTTCAGTCCGCATGAAGGCCTCCTAACTCATCAGTGCAACATCTCCTTGAACTCTTTATTTATGTCAAAAATAAGAACAATAATATATGTCCTTATTAAAATCTCTTTCTACTCCTTATACCCCGATGGACAGAGGCTCCCTCTATTGTGCGCCCATCGAGGCTTGGGGAAATAATTGGGCTGCATGGTGCTTCCACGCAGAGCAAAATAGAAATGAAGGCAATGATCATTAATCGATACAACCAACACACATCTCTCAACAGAGACAACAAAGGGAAAGAAACAAGAATATTAAATAACTAGACCCTAATGGAAACAGCACTAGCGGAAAGCCAAAAGGAGAGTTACTTTTCGACAAAACTGGCCAATTGGGTATCCAAAACAAAAATATGTAAGTGATACGCACATTCCAAGGCGAACTATGACAAAAAATAAACCGCGACAGAAGATCCGCATTGGAGTCTTCCTTGGGTCATGTTCTGACGCGCATCCGAGTGAGATACCGAGGTCGGTGTAAAAGTTACTACAACTTTTCTTGAAATCATATGTGTTAACAACTCGGTGTTCG
Source organism: Lucinisca nassula (assembly GCA_963580285.1). NCBI lineage: Eukaryota > Metazoa > Mollusca > Bivalvia > Lucinida > Lucinidae > Lucinisca > Lucinisca nassula. The sequence continues at coordinate 189,543,390 of OY757013.1, read as the reverse complement.
CGCCTCGCTCGGGACACATGTGACACGCCAAGTTTTGTTATGGAAGGTTAGTTTTATTTCACCGGGTACTCGGGTTTTCTCTCTGTCTTAGAATAACGATTGACCCGAAATAAGCGAAATAATCATGAAAGGGCCGAAAAACCAAAACAGAAAAAAAAAAAAAAAAAAAAAAGAAACTCGGTATTATTTATCATCGTGTTGGGACGTCACGTAATGTGACGATATCACACTTGTGCTACATAGTACTTTTTCACATCTGTAAAATGCCTACTTTTCTGACGAAAATCCGTGATATTTTTCTTATTTATACTGCAAACATAGGTTGTGGGTGTTCGTTAGAACCGCCCCAATGAGGCGGTTCTAACGAGTACCCACAACCTATGTATTCGAGCAGAAATAAGAAAAAATAATGTATATCCCCGTAAACACACGTTTTCTCAACATAAAGTTGTGTTTTGTGGGGAGTTCATTTCATGGACTTGTTCATGTGATGGCGTAAAGAAAAGAAAAGTAAAAATAAGACTCTGGCAGGAAAAAAAAAAACACTTTTCATCACGTAAACAAGTCCGTGAAATGAGAACCCTCCTAAACCCCAATTTATATAGATAAAGCTGGGGTTTGTGGGGGTATACATTATTTTTCTTATTTTTGATCCAAGACATAGGCTGTGGGTACTCGTTAGAACCGCCTCATTGAGGCGGTTCTAACGAGCACCCACAACATATGTTTGCAGTATTTATAAGAAAAATATCGCGGATTTTCACCAGGAAAATATCCATTTTGGAGATGTGAAAAAGTGCACTATGTCGCACGGGAGTGTTATTGAAATGGCAACTGTTTAGGACTGGAAAGATTTAATCACTGTGCGATGGTCAGTCAGATTGTTGAACCCGTTGTACAGACTATAAAGTAGAAGTGAAGGCAATGATCCATATTAACTGAACCGAAAAAGAAACGCAACTTTTTAACCCAAAAGATTTTCATGCAACCATCAGGTTGACTGAAAAAAAAAATCATTTTGCGATTTACTTTCATACTTTTTAAACTTTCTTATGCAGAAAACATTATGGCGATATCTGTACAGTTTAACGCTCCACTTGGCAATTCGTTGTTTTCAACATTTACTCGTGCAGTATATTAAAATTATACAGTAACCTCATCATATTGGCATATTGTGTTACCTGAAGTTTAGGTTTCAAAAGTCCGGTAAAATTTCTCTACGCAAGATCAACGTAACGTAGCGGTCCAAGTGCTTCTACGTGGGAGGTCTCAGGCTGTCATCGCCAGGAACTCCCAAGTGAGTAAATCGACGATAACTCGCTTGAACCAGCGTCTACGTCAAACAGGAACGACAAATGACAGACCCAGAATTGGACGTCCTCGCGTCACGACACGTCGACAGGACCGATACATCCGTCTAACCCACTCGTACAGCCGTCGAGGCCTCTCAGGTGACACCAGGAACGCACAACAATCGAATAAGTGCAGTTACTGTCAGGAATCGCCTTCGAGAGTTTGGCTTACGTCCTCGTCGTCCGTACGTTGGTATGCCATTTACACCACGACGACGTCAGGTTAGAATGGCGTGGATCACACAACAAAGGCCAAACCTGTTTCCCCTTCGTCAGTGGCGTAACGTAATGTTTTCTGACGCGTCCAGGTACTTGATGTACAGAGCTGACAATTGTTCGATCAATCTGATTTAAATCCGATCTCGCTGCGTACATAGTTCAGCTTAGATCGGGTTTCAATCAGATTGTTGTTCGATTGAACGTGATCGATTTGGAGGCGGTAGGTTGATGGTGTGGGCTGGCATATCTTATGGTCATAGGTCGCCCCTGGTATTCATTGATGGATCTTTGACGGCTCAGCGTTACGTTGACGTTGTTTTACGACCGGTAGTTGTTCCATATGTACGACAGCACAACGTTACGTTTCAACAGGATAACGCTCGGGCGCATGTAGCAAGGCTCAGCATGGCGTTTCTTCAGCGAAACAACGTTGACGTGATGCACTGGCCTCCGTATAGTCCAGATCTCTCTCCTATAGAACATTTGTTGGACGTCTTGGATAGGCGCGTACGTAACCGCCCCCAGCCGCCAACAACGCGTCAACCCTTGCGTCTCGTGCTCATACAGGAGTGGAATGCTATATCCCAGGCAGAGATCAATCGTTTAATCCTGCCCATGACCAGGCGTGTGCGTGCAGGACTGAATGCAAACGGAGGACATACTCGCTATTAACTGCTTATGTTTTGAACTTGTGAAATGACTACCTCTATGACAAAACGGATTTGTGTTCCAAACATTCTCACTTGAAATTGAACTCTCTATGGTAGTTACATTCAGGAATGATAATATTATTGCGTCATTAAATCGATTTTCTGCAAACATGATTATTTCTGCAAATACTCGCATTTATATTTGGAGTTGCGTTTCTTTTTCGGTTCAGAATATTAATACCTCCTATCAGAGACACTGAAGGGAAAAAAACACAAACATGAAATAACTATAGTTTATCAACGACCTTTGCGTCTATTCCATTTTTTTAGGAGAAGCAGGTTTCGGATACCTCTTTTTCTCATGATTTTAAATAGAGGATCTTACATGAGTGTTCATGTATTATTGAATTTATTAAACGAGTTGAGGAAAAGGGATAAAATTCAATAATACATGAGTACGAATGCAAGATTCTATTTATCATATGACATTTAAAACGCATTTTATTCACGATTGTTTACAAAAATGTCAATATTCCGCCATTAGTAAACGCGACGTCGTTAAGGACGTCGTAAATGTAACGTTACGAGGCGTATCTATCTAATTTGCATATTTAATCCACTAGTGGATTATCGAAAATATTACATGGCGTTATTACACTCTCAGACGCGACGTCATTTGATAAAAATAAATATTACCTTTATCTAGAAGTCATGGCCGAGTGGTAAATGCGATGTTCTGCGACTTTTAGACGAGTGTTTGAGTCCCAGTACCACATTTTTTTCTATTTAATTTTTCTTTTATCTTTTTATGTTTAAAGTGATTTTCTTTATTTTATATATTTGCATCCTTTATATTTTGTTTCCTTTCTTTTATTTTCAACAATTATATTTTTATGTCATTGTAAATCTTTTAGATGCCGGCCTCGGTAGCTCAGTCAGATGTTCGTCAGCAACATTCTTTCCTATAGATTTTCTACTGTCATTCTCTCCCTTCTGCTGACTCAAGAAGGGCAGTTGTCAGTTTCTGGCGAAAGAATGTGCACTGTATTGTATAACAGCTTACGTATAAACTTGCCCAGGAAAAGTGTGGATAAGTAAATTGACAGGCTAAAAATGACCTAAATAGTGTTGCCTGGGCCGTAAAACCCCAGTACAAGCAAAACTCTTTCAGATACATTTCAACAGCGCATTTACCTTCACTGACGGCTATGAACGTATAACATTTTTGATTATCGTAATTCTAGAACCCGAGCTGCAACGATTCGATTGGGCTCGTTCCATCTTTTCAATAAAATGAATATACATCTAGTATGATAGCCCCGCCCATCGGGGCTTGGAGAAATAGATCAGACTGCACGATGCTTCCAAGCGGAGCTAAAACTGACGGCACATGAGCAATTGTCAGCCGCTTAGTAAGTCCGAGCCTGCCCAGGTAAAGTGGTGCGAGTTGGACCGTCCATGCTTATAAACCCGTTTAGTTCAATTGGGTGGCAGGGCTTGAGATGTCATTTCATCTCAATGTCGGGTAAAATCCTCACAAAACTGGAAGCAATTTCTCCAGAATTGACGGGCACAATAAACCTCAAATCAGGGCCGATGCACAATACATAGTGGATCTTACATGAGTGTTCATGTATTATTGAATTTATTAAATTCAATAATACATGAGCACGAATGCAAGATTCTTTTTATCATATGACATTTCAAACGCATTTTATTCACGATTGTTTACAATAATGTCAATATTCCGCCATTAGTAAACGCGACGTCGTTAAGGACGTCGTACATGTAACGTTACGAGGCGTATCTATATAATGTGCATATTTAATCCACTAGTTGATTACCGAAAATATTACATGGCGTTATTACACTCTCAGACGCGACGTCATATGATAAAGCAAACTACATGTATGTACCCGCTAGAATGTTATACCACTTTAACATTAGAGGTTATTTGCCCCTGGATGTTGACACAGTTATCTGGAAATATAAGACTTTAGATTTGGTCAATTTATAACCATTTTGGAGTTTGTTTTTTCTTTGTGTGCGTCTGTGTGTGTGTGTGTGTGTGTGTGTGTGTGTGTGTGTGTGTGTGTGTGTGTGTGTGTGTGTGTGTGTGTGTTTAAATATTTTTTTTAAAAATAGCGATGTCTGGCTGGAGGGGCGCCGTCAGGCAGGTTTATCTATTCATTACGTTAATGAATACCCCTCTTAACCCTACTTTATATAGAGAAAACTGGAGTGTAGAAGGGTACAAATGTATACATTATTTTGTTATTTCTGCTCGAAGACATAGATTGCGGGTACGCGTAAGAGCCGCATAAGTGAGGCGGTTCTAACGAGCACTACAACCTATGTTTAGAGTATAAATAAGAAAAACATCACACAATTTTACCCGAATTGCTTGTGTGTTTGTATTGGAATTTAATGGCCCAGTCAACACTATTTTAGGTCATTTTTGAGCCGGTCAGTTTACCTATCCACACTTTTCCATAACAGGCTTATACGTAAGCGGTTAGCCAGTATAGTGCACATTCTTTCCCCAGAAACTCACAACTGCCCTTCTTGAATCAGCGGAACGGAAAGAATGACAGTAGAAAAGATTCCAAGATCAATCTCCACGACAGAATGTTGCCGATCCCGGCAGGTATCGAACCCGCTTCTTCCTGATCACCAATCAGACGCGCATCCGCATCACGTGAACATGTCCGTGAAATGAACACCCCCTTAAACCCCACTTTATATAGAGAAAACTGGGGTTTAGGGGGGTAAACATTATTTTCCTTATTTCTGCTCCAAAACATAGGTTGTGGGTACTCGTTAGAACCGCCTCAATGAGGCGGTTCTAACGAGCACCCACAACCTATGTTTGCCGTATTTATAAGAAAAATATCAAGGAATTTCATCAGAAAATGGCCATTTTGGAGATGTGAAAAAAATCACTATGTCGCACGGGTGTGTTGTCGTAATTTCACCCGAAAGAAAACTGTTTTGGACGTGGTTTGCCTTTTTTCCTTCAGAAACTCGCCCATAATGCCGTTAGGCGTTTTTCGTTTAGGAAAGCGTTTTATTTTTTCTTTATTTATTATTATTATTATTTTCTCCTTAAAATGTTAAAAGTATGTGTGTTTCAGTATAAGCACTTAGTAATTTAAAACACGAATATCTTAGCAGTTCCCTAGACTTCTCATGTCCAAATTTCTTTTATTATAAATTATGTTGTATTGTTTTTATGTTGCAGCGTTTATATCGAGGTAAATATGAGGGTCGTTCTATAAGTATCTGACCTTTCCTTATAGTCACGCTCGACTTCTTGTTTTTCCACATAATCAATCCGCAGCAATAAGCACTTCCTCCATCGATGTCCCAAGGCTGAAAATCCATTTAGTGTAGAATTCAGGGTCTTTAGAGTCAATCCATCCTCCTCCCCCTGCTTTAAGGGGAATGGGAACACCTGACAGAGTTTCCGTCATTTTTCAAAGGGAGACAACTTTCGGACTTCATGTTCGCTTTTCCATAAGCCCTGTCCCACTGAAAAAGGGGTCTTCTCTTAAAGGGAAAGAAGTATTTTCTTTTAGAGTTAACCCCTATTGACATGGGAGACAAAAGTACTTTTGGAGGAGTTGCTTCCCCTGAAGGTGTTCCCATTCCCCTTAAACTCTTCATCTGACCGGAAATTCGGAATCAAAAGGTAATCACTGGGTGCCAGATCAGGAGAATTGGGTGGATGGATTAAGGGTTTTTATCATATGACGTCGCGTCTGAGAGTGTAATAACGCCATTCATTATTTTTGATAATCCACTAGTGGAATAAATATGCAAATTAGCTAGATACGTCCCGTAACGTTACATGTACAACATCCTTAACGACATCGCGTTTACTAACGGCGGAATATTGACATTTTTGTAAACAATCGTAGATAAAATGCGCTTTAAATGTCATATGATAAATAGAATCTTGCATTCGTGCTCAAGTATTATTGAATTTATTAAACTCGTTGAGGAAAGGGGATAAAATGCTCGGCAAAGCCTCGCATTTTATCCCTTTTCCTCAACTCGTTTAATAAATTCAATAATACATGATCACTCATGTAAGATCCTCTATGTAACCGTTCTGCTTCATTGCGTCCACATAAACTTTGTGAGAATGAACTCTGGCATTGTCATGTTGCAACAGCATACCATGTAATTTTTCCACGCATTTTCTGTAATATAGCTGCACGGAATCGTTCCAAAACATTAGCATAATAGTCCCCATTAATAGTCTGGCCTTAGGTTTATAGTCCACCAACAGAACCCCCTTTCTATCCCAAAACATAGTTGCCATGACCTTGCCAAATGAAGGCTGCTGAGTCTTGAATTTCTTTGGACGCGGTGAACCGTGACCTGTCCATTGTTTATTCTGCTGTTTAGTCTCAGAATCATAGTGATGGATCCATGGTTTGTCCCCGGTAACAGTTCTTTCAAGAAAGTCTTACGGCTCAGAATCATACCTTTCCAAACGAGACTCAGACGTGGACACTCGGATAGCTCTTTGTTCTTTACTGAGGCATTTTGGCACCCAACGCCTGCCAAGCCGTTCATGTAAAATGGTAAAAACGCTGCCCTCGGAAATCTCCAATCTTCTAGCCATTTCTGAAACTTTCATTTGCCTGCCCTGCTTTACTAGTTCCCTTAGATTGTCACAAGTGACGTCATCAGTAGCGTTCACAGGTCTTCCACACCGGTTCTCGTCTTCCAACGTTACCGATCACTTTTAAATCAGCCACCCAATTTTTAAATGTTGAATATGAAATGAAATGAAAAGTGTTTCCGTAAACTTCACACAATTCCTCATAAATGTCCTGGTATGTCTCATTTTTCAAAAACAGGCGTGGAGCGTGATAGCTCAGTGGTTATTGGTGCACTTTCCCCTGATCCTTGAGGTCCAGGGTTCGATCCCCGGCAGCGGCGATACAAATTCGGTGTCCGAACACGCTCCATTGGCATCATGTGCAGCCGTCCTTCGGATCGGAACGTTAACTGAAGGCATGCCCTAAGAGTCATGCCCTGTGAAGGTTAAAGACCCCTACCGAAATTACATGATTACTGTGTAGGCTTTCATCCTGCAAATCTGGTGTGTATGTAATGTACACCTGCGAGTAATGGTCAGATTTGACCTATGGCAGTATAAGTGAGTGAGTGAGTGTAAGAGTTTAATGTCCCACCAACAGCTAAGGTCATACGGAGACGGGACCTCGGTTTAAAGACTCATTCGAAAGTGTGGATAAACCCGGGATCGATCCTGCGTTGTCTGGTTTATCGTAACCACTACACCAAGGAGGCTTTTGACAGTATAAGAAAAATGAAAGAAAGGTATCTTACCACTGCTCTGTACTCAATTAAATTACTTGTGAATTAAATTCGGCAACACTGACCCCTGCCGTGTTTTTTTTTTTTTTTTGTTGTTGTTGTTTTACTTCGCACGGACTACAAATACTAGACTGACCAACCAAATTGTGCATAAACATGTATAATGCGTGAGAAGCGTGCACTTCCCATGGGTTAGTAACTGCTTCGGGACAGTTAAATATTGAACGACCCTCGTACCATGCGGATATGTACAAAAGAAAAGAGGATACATGTTCGCCTAGTAGAGGCCAAGTTCATGTGTTTGTATGCAGTTTCATCGGGTAAACAGGTGCGCGTTATAAACACTCCTGAATAAAAGTGTAGTTAAAGGTGTTAAATTTGTTATTGCCATGTGTTTTTGTTGTTGTTGTTGTTGTCTTTTTAGTGGGCTCGGGCTTAAACGTAGATTAAGGTACTCGTAAGAACCCGCTCACTGTGGCGGTTGTAGGAACACTCACAAGAACCTAATCTTACGAGTATCGAACGCCTATGTCGTGGGGCCGAAATAAGAAAAACTAATATTATAATGTTATTAATCAAATAATTACGTATTGGCCCAGTTACAGGTCCGAGGTCTGCTGTATTGGCCCGAGGCCGAAGGCCGAGGCCAATACAGCTGACCGAGGACCTGTAACTTGGCCAATACGAAGTTACTTGATTAATGACAATGTTATTAATTGACACCATTAAAAACATGATTTTTGGTTTTTGACTTCAGTGTTAATACGGATGATCTCCGGACAATACAGAATAGTCAATTAATAAACCCCTGTAAACCTCAGTTGTATCGATATAAAGTGAGGTTTACACTGACATGTTAGTCTGATGCTCTCAATACTTGCGATCACTTGAACTGGCACCGTTCATTACGAAAACAAGCCAATCTAAACATATTGAATTTTTTCCTCCAAAAAATTAAAATTTTCTGATGAAAAAATTACGATTTTTTCTTATTTCTGCTCCAAACATAGCTGGTGGGCACTCGTTAGAACCGCCTCGCCGATGCGGTTCTATCGAGTACCCACACCCTATGTCTAAGAGCACGAATAAGGAAAATAATGTATACCCCTGCAAACCTTAGTTTTACTAAAGTGGGGTTTAAGTGGATCAACATTACATAGGTGTGTTTTCGTGATGAAACGCTTTACGAGTTACTCAGGCAAAGCCAGGATAACTGAAAACACTCAACCTGGGCCACAGAAAGAAGGGAGCCAGTGAAAATAAACACATACATACAAACAAGACGTATACAGATCGATGACGGTGTCATACGAAACTGTTATGTAGGGTTACAGACTTTTCCCTCGCTTTATTCGCAAAATCTTTGCTGTATATGATTCTGACATGACATCAATGCTGGAATACGATGTGGCGGTATTAGTAAGATAGAAAACTTTGACGATCTACTTTTCCAAAGGTTGTAGGGTTCGAGTCTCAAATTGTGAATACCATTTTTGTTTGTTTATTTATTTATTTATTATACTTTTTAATACACATTTTTATGCAGCATGTGGCAATAAATGTTCAAACCTGAGCTTTTGGAACTTTGCCAACGAAATAAACCAGTTCCCACTTGTGTTGTCCAGCTTTTGAAGAGACACGGGCACACAGTTCTGCGGCTACCAATATACCATCCTGATCTGAATGCCATTGAGATGATATGGGAAAATTTGAAAGGTTATATTGGCCGACGAAATTTACAGCTTCGCATGACAGATATCAAGGCTCTGATCGTAAAAGGAATTGGAAGCATTGTTAAAAAAAAAGGTCTGCTTGCTGCACACATGTCGAAAAATCTGAACAGGACTATTGGAAAAGTGACATCGCTGTTGAGGCTGAAACTGAGCGAATCATTATCCACGTGGACTCTGGCAGTGACGTTAGAGATGACAGTGACGAAGGTACAGAGACTGCTTCTGAGGGTGATGAATCTACCGACACTGCCGAAGAATCGAAACTGTTTTTGTAATACAATTTTGAAATATGAAATTCTGAACTTGTGAAATTCAAACTAATACGAATCACTAAAATTTGAAAATAATTGATTACATACGAATAAAAATATCAAAGAAAAAACAACAAAAAAAAAAATCTTAAAAAAATAAATAAATAAATAAAAAAAATAAATAAAGAAAAAAACAACAACAACAAACAAATACATTTATTTATTCCAAATATCAGTCATCATACATATGTACAAAATACAGACATATATATATATATATATGGCTCGGATTGGGCGTAGGCTTGGCCTATATTTGCCCTCTCCGTGGGTACCACAATTGGCAGAGAGTAATATAGAGTACATCAATACAGTACAGTGATAGATATATAGACATTATGCTTCCATAATACATAATTCAAATGGTTTTCAACAGTTAGAAGGAAAGATAGAAACAGCAGAAAGAATATACTGTGGTAAGTACTTGTGCAGTGGAGAAGTTTGAAAGAGACATATGGTTTTGGAAACAAGATAAAGCTTTAATTGACGGCATTCACTTGACTCCAGAAAGTGAAAAAAAGAAGGAGAAAATAGAAGTGAGGGGAGAGTCTGCATTGATTTATAGATTGTTTCATTTGCAGGCATGACTCTCCCACCCATATCCAGCATCAGCTTGTTGCAGCACAGCAATGGAAGTCCGGAAGGAAGAGACATGCATAACTCCTCACGCTAACATGATATGTCCACATGAGATTCACGGTCGGGAGTCAAAGTCAGTGCACAAAAGTATAAATGTACGAACATGTAACAATAATATAAATACATATATAATAAAAATGATAAAAACTATATGTAGAGCTGTAGCAAGGCTCAAAATATATGCGATAAAATTTCATTATAATAATACAGAAAAAAAAGGTTTAAAATAATTTATAAACCGCGAGTGTTTCCTCCATCTCGCCCTCACCATCATTGATTACGAGATATAACTGGGACCACTCGGCTGTTATTCATGAGCACCAAACTTTACATTCAAAACGATGCCTACCATTGAATTATTACGTCAGATATTCAGTTCTTCTCGACATTTTTGTCATAATTTTATTTTTTACCTTTGATAATTGAAACAATGTGATCTATTGCTGCGCATGAGAATGAGTTTTAGCTTTTATTTCAGAAGTTTGCCTTTACTAATGACATTGTCATCCCTATATAACGGTATCAGATGGATCGGCCCGGCCCGTGTGACGTAATGGTTCATTCAGTAAACAATCATCGACTCTTTTTTGTATATCGGCGCTCAAAACATCAACTGCAAAGAAAAATCCCGCAGAAACAGCATAACACAACCTGGAACCCTTAAATTTTTAAATGGGCTCCTGCTATTTATAAGGAGGAAGATTTCATTTGGTACAAAAAGGATTAAGTGGCATTTGCAAGGGGGTTCATGGCATTGATTTCTTGATGCGGTTGTTAAATGAGCGTAGCAGAGCATTGCTATATATAACGATAACACATCCGTGTGATATAGTGTATTTTTCATACCTCAAAAAAAGCAATTTTTCTGATGAAATTTTGAGATATTTTTCTTATTTATAGTCAGAACATAGGTTTTCGGTGCTCGTTAGAACCGCCTCATTGAGGCGGTTCTAACGAGTACCTTAAACCTATGTCTTGGTGCAGAAATAAGGAAAATAATGTTTACCCCCTTAAACCCCAGTTTTCTCTGTATAAAGTGGGGTTTAGGGGGTCTTTATCTCACGGGTCTTGTTCACGTGATGGATGATCTCCAGCGCCTAGTAGGCTTGAGCGAATTGTGTTAGTCTTTTGTACCTGCTACGTCATTATAGCCAGCTGCATGTACATATACATCAGTGTAGAACAGTGTTGTAATGTATGATCGACCACGACTAGACTGTTTATTTGTTATACCGATGGATTATAACTACAGTTGTACGAAAACTTGACATTGTACACTGCGACATTTTGCAATTGAGATAACATGACATCTCAAGCCCTGTCGCCCAATGAAACCAATAGGGCTTATAAGTACGCACGGTCCGACTCGCAACGCTTTGCCTGGGCACGCATCCGACTGAGCGACCGAGGCCGGCGATAACGTCAGTTAAACTGCTGCCTATCTTGTCTCTAGGACGAGCCTTTTTCGATGAAAAAGTTATATATTTTTTCTTATTTCTGGTTCAAAAATTGATGATTGGTGTTCGTTAGAACCGCCTTATTTAAGCGGTTCCGATCAGTAGCCACATTCTATGTTCTTGTGCAAACATGAGTACCCCAGTAAACCCCACTTTTGTTTGTGTAACCTGGGCGGTACAATAGTGTTCTTTACAACGATTTTGATCAGGAAATTCTCACGTAATCTATTTTTGAATTTTATTTCGTTAGTACTGTCATGAAATTATTTTGCATTAATTTACGAAAACACGCCTTTTCAAATACATCGTCCATTTTACCGACAAAAAAAAAAACAAAACAAAAAAAAAAAAAAAAAAACACAATTTTCCACGTTAGAACGAGGCGGTTCTAACTAGTACCCACAATCTATATTTTATGGTAGAAATAAGGAAATTAAAGTTTACCATTGTAAACCCCAGTTTTACTCTGTAAAACTTGGGTTCAAGGGGGTCAAAATTACATGTATGTTTTCGTGATGAAACTGTAATGTAAATCAATTTATAAATAATAATGATTATGCCAATAAAATGATGAAGCAAACTATATGTTTGAAACGGAAATGGAAAAAAAAGCGTTTTTTTTTTTTGTTTTGTTTTGTTTTGTTTTTTTCCAGCAGTTTCATAGATACTCTCATAAGAATGAATATATATCATAGGCATGCTATGGTAATATGGAACAAAACTCACGTACTTTCACGGCCATTTCTAGGTACCATTGATGACACGAAATTCTTTTTAATAGAAAATAAAATTATTTTTGACACTTGCGCTGATCCAGAACATGTTATTACTGACCCGGTATTGAAGGGTTATGTTCAATGATGTGAGAGGACAAAGGGGATCTTACATGAGCGATCATGTATTATTGTATTGATTAAACGAATTGAGGAAAAGGATAAAATGCGAGGCTTTGCCGTGCAAAGCCTCGCATTTTTTCCTTTTCCTCAACGAGTTTAATAAATTCCATATGTTATGCATAAGAATTTATTTTTCTGATTCCCACTTGCACCCTACTGTGACCTAATAGTGCTATAAATATCTTGTTAATCTTCTTATAGAAGATTCTAGAAAACTGAGTCACAGATTAATTTCATTTTTGTAAACAACATGTTTACAAGGAAAAGTACTTCAGAACCTTCCAGAAAGTTCTGGGTTGCATTATTTTTAGAAAATTACTTCATCTTATTCCACAGCCCTCTGGAATGTTCTAGAGAAATCTTAGGGTCTATAAAAGAGCTTGATTTTTCTCATTGTGTCAGACTTTGGAGTTTGATGTTTGGGCATTTAAGAAAAGTTATTTCTAAATTCTGTGTGGGATTGTTAAAGGATATTACTTTTCATTTTGGACTGTGAATTCTGTGGGATCAAGGAAAATAGATTCATTCAGGATATTTCATAACAGAGCTAAGTACATTTAATTTTCTCACTTCTACAGGTTAAAGTTAACTTGTAAATAAATTTTGTTAAAATTTTCCAAAAGGCTTGTTTGCTTTTTCTTTCTGCTACGCCTGGCTCGTAACAGAAATTGGGGGCTCGTCCGGGATAAACCATTTCGAGCATTTAAAAACCGACATTTCATGTGACGGCAGGTAATTGTCATTTCTTGTCAAATATAGACTTGGCAGTTGCTTCACAGGATTGGTATTTCCCTATAGGCATATGGGGGATTGTCATTTCATGTGAATGTCATTTCAGGTGAAATAGTACTTGTCATTTCATGTGAAATTCTTATTGAGCTTGTCATTTCAAAAAAAAAAAAATAAAAATAAAAATATAAAAAAAAATTGTCAAATTAACCTCAATCTTTATTACCCTAATTACTTAATAAAACATACAAAAAGCAAACATGTCGTTTGATTTGAGAAGCTTTTTGGCTCAGCCTACTCAGGAGTTGTTTAATCTGGCCAAAAGGACAGATTTGTTAGATATTGCTTCCCATTATGGGGTTACTGCTGTCAAAACAAGCATGAAGAAGCATGAAATTAAGAATATTTTGGTACAGTTTTTTGTTGATGAAGAACTTTTCGATCCATCTGCTTTGTCTCTCATTATGGTTTCACATACTGAATTACAAATGAGACAAATTGAAATAGGTAGGCAAATTGAATTAGAAAAGTTAAGATTAGAGATGGAAGAACGAGGCAAAGAAAAAGAAAGAGAAATGCAGAGACAAATGCAGATGGAAAGATTAGAAATGGAAGAACGTGTTCGAAAAGAAAAATTAGAACAGGAAGAAAAAAATAGAGAAATGGAAGAAAGGGAGAGGGAAAAACAAAGAGAAATGGAAGAAAGAGAGAGGGAAAAACAAAGAGAAATGGAGGAACGGATTGAGTTAGAAAAGGAAAAAATGAGATATAGTATTGAAGAAAAAGAAAGGGAAAGGCAATTTCAATTAAGGCTGAAAGAAATGGAACTCCAGGGTCAAGATAGGGTGAAACATACCCCTGTTTTTGACTCTGGTAGTTACTTTGATGCAACAAAGCACATCAGATTAGTTCCACCATTTCAGGAAAAAGAGGTAGATAAGTATTGTTTGCATTTCGAAAAAGTTGCAGAAAATTTAAAATGGCCAAAAGAGCATTGGACCTTACTTTTGCAAAGCGTTGTTGTCGGAAAGGCTCGAGACATTTACACTCAGCTGACTGTCGAGCAAAGCTCAGACTATGATTTGGTTAAGGAGCTTATTCTTAAGGCATATGAATTGGTCCCTGAAGCTTACAGGCAAAAATTTAGGAATTGTAAAAAAGAAATTTCCCAGACCCATATAGAATTTGCTCGAACCAAAGAACAGCTATTTGATAGGTGGTGTTCTTCTAAAAAGGTAGGCTCTGATCATGACAAACTTAGACAGCTTGTCCTTGTTGAAGAGTTCAAACGGTGCATAAATTCAGACATTAAATCTTTTCTCGATGAAAGACAGGTTGAAACTTTGGAGGAAGCTTCTCGTTTGGCAGATGATTATGCTTTGACTCATAAAGTCTCATTTGTGAACAGGCCTTATCCTCGAAAACCTTATAATCCACAGACAGGTCCAAGATTCTATCCCAGTAATCCTTCTGGTAGTTATAGCCATACATCTAGTACTATGCCCAAACTTTCTGGTGAAAATAAAAGCCAGAATCTGTCCAAACCTTCTGGTGAAAACAGAAGCCAGAATTTTTCCAAACCTTCTGGTGAAAACAAAGACCAGAATCCCTTATCTCAATCTCAAGTAGTTTGTTATTATTGTAAAAATACAGGTCATTTGATCTCTGAGTGTTTAAAATTAAAGCGAAGGAAAGAAAGAGAAAGACAAGAGGAACTTAAGCCTACAGGCTTGACTTCTATAAGGCAAAAACCACAGTCTTGTGTAAGGGAGGAAACTCTTTCTGATATCAAATTATCTGAGACTGGTACAGTTATGGAGTGTTATGAACCATTCTTATCAGATGGTTTTGTGTCACTAAATGGTGACAGTTATGCCCATCCTACCCCTATTAAAATCTTACGAGATACCGGAGCTTCTCAATCTCTTATTCTAGCAGATACTCTGCCTTTTTCTGAGAAGACTTCTTTGGGCCAAAGTGTCCTTATTCAGGGTGTGGAATGTGGATTTGTTAATGTTCCGCTTCATAACGTTTATTTGTCATCAGACTTGGTATCCGGTTCAGTGGCTGTTGGTATTAGACCTTCTTTACCTTTTAAAGGTGTTCATTTGTTGCTAGGCAATGACTTAGCTGGAGATAAGGTTGTGGTAAACCCACTTTTGACTACTAATCCTTGCATAGACCAACCGCCTGATCCCATTGAGCAGGAAATTCCTGATCTTTATCCGTCTTGTGCAGTCACAAGGGCTATGGCACGTAAGGCCAAGCAAACTGATGGGAAACAGGATTTTGATTTAACTGATACCTTTTTGGGTCAGTCTTTTAATGACGAGATAACAAGGTCTCTGTCTTCAAGCCTGCCTGATAAGCAGACAGATTTTCATGAGAATAACTCATCTTTAGATCTAGGCCATGACATAATGTCTGGGTCTCAACTAGCTATAGAACAGCACAAGGATCCTGGAATTTCGCCTTTGTTTGAAAGGGCTTTAGATGAGCAGGAAGTATCTCAGGTCCCAGTCGGTTATTATGTCAAAAATGACATTCTTATGAGAAAATGGCGTCCACCAGACGTCTCAGCAGAAGACGAGTGGACTGTCAACCATCAGATAGTGGTTCCACAGATTTACCGTCCTGAAATATTAAACTTGGCACATGAAACTCCCATGTCAGGACATTTAGGTGTCAATAAAACCTATCACAAGATTCTTAATCATTTTTACTGGCCTGGGTTAAAATCAGATGTTTCTCAGCATTGTAGGTCCTGTCATACATGCCAAATGGTAGGAAAACCCAATCAGACTATACCTAAGGCTCACTTGCAGCCTATACCTGCTTTTGATGAACCTTTCAGTCGAATAATTATAGACTGTGTGGGTCCCTTGCCCAGAACTAAGTCTGGCTGTGAATATCTTTTGACTATTATGTGTGCTTCCACACGTTTTCCCGAAGCCATTCCCTTAAGAAATATCAAAACTAAGACAATCGTCAAGGCCTTAGTGAAGTTTTTCACATTTGTTGGGCTTCCTAAATCTATTCAGTCAGACCAAGGCTCAAATTTTATGTCTGGAATATTTCAACAAGTAATGCATGAACTTGGCATTGTACAGTATAAGTCATCGGCCTATCATCCTGAAAGTCAAGGCGCCCTTGAAAGATTCCATCAAACATTGAAAAACATGATAAGATCATATTGTTTTGACACAGAGAAGGATTGGGATGAAGGCATCCATCTCCTTTTATTTGCTGTTAGAGAATCTGTGCAAGAATCTCTTGGCTTCAGTCCATTTGAATTAGTATTTGGCCATACTGTTCGTGGTCCTTTGAAACTTCTCAAAGAGAAATTTCTCTCCAATGATAATACCTCCCTGAATTTACTTCAGTATGTGTCCGATTTCAAAACTAGACTTTCAAAAGCTTGTGAGGCTGCTCGGACCAATCTTCAGTCAGCCCAAAGGAAAATGAAACAGCTATATGACATAGGGACAAAAGAAAGGAATTTTAAACCAGGTGATAAGGTACTAGCTCTTTTGCCTATTCCAGGAAAATCGTTGCAGGCCAGGTATTATGGTCCATACACTGTAGACAAAAAGATCAGTGACGTAAATTACATAATAAACACTCCTGGGAGGCGCAAGCTAAAGCAGCTATGTCATATTAACATGCTTAAGGAATACATAGATAGGGACAATACATCTTTAACATCAGTCAATCTAGTTAGCTCTGTACCACATAATTCATGTGACAATGACTGTGAGGATAATAATTCAGTGAAGTCGGATCCCACATCATCAAAACTTCAGAATTCTGACATTCTACGGAATCTTGACCAGAAACTGTCACATCTAGAGCCAAATCAGCGGAATGAACTGAAACAGCTGATTTTTGAATATGAACACTTATTTCCTGACATTCCAACACGGACAGACAAAATATTTCACGATGTGGACATAAATGGGTCTAAACCTGTAAAACAACACCCATACAGGATGAATCCTGTGAAACAAAAATATCTTAAAGAAGAAGTTCAGTATCTATTAGACAATGACTTTATTGAACCAAGCCAAAGTGAATGGAGTTCTCCTTGTATTCTAGTACCAAAACCTGATGGGACATATCGTATGTGTACAGATTTTAGGAAAGTTAATTCCTTAAGTAAAACAGATAGCTTTCCTATTCCAAGAATGGATGACTGCATTGATAACATCGGGAATGCCAAATACATAACGAAATTCGACCTTCTGAAAGGATTTTGGCAAATTCCACTCACAGATAGAGCAAAGGAGGTTTTGGCATTCACAACACCAGACGGATTATTTAACTATAAAGTCATGCCATTTGGAACGAAAAACTCTCCGGCAACATTTCAGCGCTTAATAAACATGGTAATTGCGGGGCTGGAAGGCTGCAGTGCTTATATCGATGATGCTATCATATACAACGACCAGTGGAATCAACATCTTGGGACTATTCGAGCATTCTTTGATAGACTGAGTAATGCCAAATTGACAATCAATCTTGCTAAAAGTGAATTCTGCCATGCAAGTTTGACATTTCTAGGTCATGTTGTAGGTCAAGGTCATGTGAAACCCATTGATGCTAAAGTTGAGGCTATCTCAAATTTTCCCGTACCCACGTGCAAAAGACAGCTGATGCGATTTCTTGGTATGGCTGGTTATTACAGAAAGTTCTGTAATAATTTCTCTGTCATTGCTGAGCCTTTGACAAATTTGCTCAGCAAAAGAACAAAATTCCATTGGAATGCAATATGCCAAAATGCTTTTGATAAACTTAAAGCCATACTCAAGAGTGAACCAGTTCTCTTAGCACCAAACTTTGAAAAGGAGTTTAAGCTAGCTGTAGATGCTAGTGACGTAGGTGCAGGTAGTGTTTTGTTGCAGGAAGATGAAAATGGTGTGGATCATCCAGTTTGCTACTTTTCCAAAAAGTGTAATAAGCATCAGAGGAATTACTCTACCATAGAGAAAGAGTGCTTGTCTCTGATTCTTGCTCTGCAACATTTCGAAGTTTATCTTACCCCTACTACTGCACCGATTGTTGTTTTCAGTGATCACAATCCACTGACTTTCATACATAAAATGAAAAACAAAAATCAGCGGTTGCTCAGGTGGAGTCTTATGCTACAAGAGTATAATTTAGACATAAGACATATCAGAGGGAGAGATAATATTATCCCTGATGCCCTTTCAAGAGCTTGAGCAGTGTCAGGAGTTGTGTTTTCTTTCCTACTAAAGTGGATTGTAGATACATGTAATTTTATATGTTATGCTCAATATTTTATTATTCTTAAAGCAAAAGAAAGCTTTCTTACATAAATCTTTCTTTTCCTCGAAGAGGGGGAGTGTTATGCATAAGAATTTATTTTTCTGATTCCCACTTGCACCCTACTGTGACCTAATAGTGCTATAAATATCTTGTTAATCTTCTTATAGAAGATTCTAGAAAACTGAGTCACAGATCAATTTCATTTTTGTAAACAACATGTTTACAAGGAAAAGTACTTCAGAACCTTCCAGAAAGTTCTGGGTTGCATTATTTTTAGAAAATTACTTCATCTTATTCCACAGCCCTCTGGAATGTTCTAGAGAAATCTTAGGGTCTATAAAAGAGCTTGATTTTTCTCATTGTGTCAGACTTTGGAGTTTGATGTTTGGGCATTTAAGAAAAGTTATTTCTAAATTCTGTGTGGGATTGTTAAAGGATATTACTTTTCATTTTGGACTGTGAATTCTGTGGGATCAAGGAAAATAGATTCATTCAGGATATTTCATAACAGAGCTAAGTACATTTAATTTTCTCACTTCTACAGGTTAAAGTTAACTTGTAAATAAATTTTGTTAAAATTTTCCAAAAGGCTTGTTTGCTTTTTCTTTCTGCTACGCCTGGCTCGTAACACATAATACATTGGCACGAATACAAGATTCTATTTATCATATGACATTTAAAACGCATTTTATTCGCGATGTTTAAACAAAAATGTCAATAATCCGCCATTAGTAAACGCGACATCGTTAAGAACGTCGTACGTGTAACGTGACGGGGTGTATCTATCTAATTTGCATATTTAATCCACTAGTGGATTGTCGAATTTATTACATGGCGTTATTGCATTCTCAGAGACGACGCCATGTGATAAATCACGTTAACTACTCCGTGAAATGAACAACTCAGTCTGTAAAAGCCGCTTTACAGAATCCCCGTATTTTGACAGAAATGACCGCCATCGATCTGTTTATCACGACAAGGTGCCGAGTGCATGGAGGAGGCGTATGTGGCGCCAGTGTACGTTTTGGACATAGGTGCATCTGAGTGCAGCGAACGACTGTCTTGAAAATTGAGTAAATTCACATAAAACGGGCGTACGTCGGACTTAGATGGGGCTGGTGTATAGTCATAATAGCACGATGATGTGCGATGTTTTTTTGCTTTATACACACGGTACACACGCTGAACGAGACTGATATACAGCACATATTTAGGGCTGGTCCGCCTATATGCACTTGGTAAAACGCTCACAAGTAATCATAAAGGTGCTCACGGGGGTCTAGAACGTAGACCTTAGGGTCCGCCCAGATCCTGGGGCGCTGCTGATAAGTCTTGTTGCTCAAATCTTTTACCCCGCCTCATATTACTTAACGTTTTATTTGTACAATATGGTTCAAATAAGCAATTCAGGGCCGTCACGGACCTCTTGTATCTATGCAGTGTCGGTTGGTGGCCGATGATCTGTCTCTGGTCTGGTCCACCCGAGGCAAACTGCCGGATTCCGTTTGCTTCAGCATTTCAGTTATTTCATGCTGTCGAGTTCAGGTCGTTGTTTTATCTCTGCATTCGTTTGATTTTAATGAACAAATACATCACGAAAACACGCCTATATAATTTTGAACCCCTTGAACCCCACTTTTATGTAGTAAAACTGGAATTTACATGGGTAAACCTTATTTTTTCTTATTTCGGCTCTAAAATATAGATTGTTGGTACTCGCTAGAACTGCCTCGATTGGGCGGTTCTAACCAGTACCAACAATCTATATTTTGAGCAGAAATAAGAAAAAAAAAAACATCACAATTTTTAATCTCAAAATTTTCCTTTTTTTTCTTCTTTTTTGGGGCGATAAAGGTTACCATGTATTTGTAAAGGCGTGTTTTCGTAATGATTTGTCAAAACCACGACAGAACTAAAGGCGAGGAATGTGGCCACGTGAAATCGATTTAAGCTCCCCACGCGCCAAGGAAAAAAACTTTTTACTTATGGTTCCAAGGCGGTTCTTCTGTTGTGGTTTAATATTGTTATAGTTCGCCTCTGTATGTATGTATTGCTAATTTCCTTTTGTTTTGGATATCCGTTTGCTCATTTTGTGAGAAAGTAACTCTTCGTTTGGCTTACCACTTGTCACTTTTCATTATGGTGAAGTTGTTTGATGCTGGTGTTATTTTTTTCCTTCTATGTCTTGGATGGGAGGTGTGAGATAATTATATCGAGTTTTTGTTATTGCTTTCACTACTATCTTGTACTTCATATATCATTCATATTGTAATAATTGACAGCAGTCATAAGTATGTTATCATTGTAAAATATCGAAAAAAATAATGAAAAGAAAATATATTGAGATTGAATCCTGTCCTTGTCATTTCCCACCAGACAAAACGTAAGGCAATTAGGCTTGCTTGGCTAGAAGTGTATAAAAAAAAACACGCCTATAAAACTCTTACCCCTCCAACCCCACTTTTATATGGTAAAACTGGGGTTTACAGGGGTAAACCTTATTTTTCTTTTTTCTGCACTAAAATATAGATTGCGGGTACTTGTTAGAAATGCCTCGATGAGGCGGTTCTAACATGAACTCACAATCTATATTTTGAGCAGAAGTAAGAAAAATACCATAATTTTCCATCTGAAAATTTCTTTTTTTTTTTTTTGTTGGAGGTAAAATTTACAATGTATTTGAATAGGCGTATTTTCGTAGCACACAGATCAGTATCATTTTAAATGTTATAGCCCAGAAGTATTCTATAGCCGAATAGAGAGCACTTAAGTGTGCGCGGATCCGCACTCCGATCTGCACATTTGTTGTTGGCAATTGTCAACATTATTTTTTTTTTAATGACGTGACTCAAAGATTTTTGCACTCCGTTGTCAACTGTCCTGATCCATAACATTTTATTAACATTTTATTTCGGGTATGAACTAGATGGACTTATTTAAGAGATCTGGGTCAAAGATATTGTGCTGGCTGTTCGTTAGCAATCTATACATTTGTTTGGAACGAGGAGAAAAATATTAACAAAAATCCAATCTAGCGACGACCCGGCATTAACCCTACTACGGCTCTTGGATTACAAAGCGAGCTACACAACCACCAGCTTAGAAGCCGTAGAAGGTCCAGAAAAGTTAGACTGGTATGTTATATCCCCACCCACCCAACTGCCATCGTTCCTACAGACCAGCCAAGGTTTCGCGGAGAAACCGACTAACACGAAATCGGCTATTTTCACCGCGAAACCGCGAGAAAACATAAACTGAGCGAGACATTCTTCGCGGAAATTTCTCCCGGTTTCGCCGAGAAAATTCGCGGAGATTCTTGACGAAAATTTTGCCTATTGCTTTCACTGAAAATGGATTTACCCTTGTTTCGCGGAGAAAAAAACAACAACAAAAACTGGGCTTACGGGTGTGCTAAAGTCAAATTTCGGCTTATTATTATTTCTTCGTTTGTTTGACGTTGTTTTTTTTTGTAAACGAAGGCAAATGATTGTCATTGTTAAATTATAATCAAATTTTCTTTCATGTTACACAATTACAGTTTAATAATTTATTTCTCCATTGTATAATTCCTTTCAAAGTGTCATGACAACATTTGTTCACGTCACGAAAACACGCCTATTTATATTTTACCCCCTTAAACCCCACTTTTATATAGTAAAACTAGGGTGTACAGGGGTATACATTATTTATCTTATTTCTGCTTCAAAACAGATTATGGGTACTCATCAGAACCGCCTCACCGAGGCGTTTTTTTTTCGCCTCGCCGAGGCGTTCTAAAGAGTATCCACCATCTTCAGCAGAAATATGAAAAATTGCAGAATTTTTATCTGAAAAGTTTCCGCTTTTTATGGTAAAATTTTTAATATATTTGAATTAGTGAGTTTTCATAATAAGTCGTACATGTAGGTAATTAACACCATTATGATTTGCGACATTACTAAAAGCTCAGATTCCCTTCAGTTGTTTATGATTACAAACTGTCTAATTGGTACAGCAAGCGGTGCTTTGAATGAACAGTTATTGACCAGTTTACGAGAAACACAAGAATTCCACCGCAGGCTAGGCCTATGTCGCGGAGGAACTGACGGAAAACCCAATTCCTATATCGCGCCATGCTCCATGCAGGCGCGTGAAAACTGACATGCTGCTTTGCATTCGTACGTATTTTTGAACACTCATTATTTGCACTACCAAGTCTCCTTTACCCGACCTCTCACCCACCCCTAACCAATAATTACTCCGATTTGGAGAAAACAGGTGGTGCATCAACATATTAATAAAGCCCATGTAATGAACAACCCACTATTCCCCCATGTTACATGTACAGTATATAGAGAGAACTGGAGTTTACAAGGTATACATTTTTTTCCTTATTCTGTTCCTAGACATATAATTTTGGATGTGGGTACTCGTTACAACTGCCTCAGTGAGACGAGTCTAATGAGAATCCCCAAGTTAATTATGGAGTAAAATAGGAAACATATCATCAGTAAATACCCTTGTTATCGTGGTTTGTGTACTAAGTATATTCCGTTTTAAAACGATATAAACAGTAAACATACAGGGATGAAAACAACACCGTTCTGCTGCCTAAAGTAAAGAATTACGAGCGAACCCCGAATACTTACATGTACAAGTGCTTCCATGTGAGCGCCGTTTGAAACCAGGACCCTTTGAGTCCGCCAAATTAAAATGTGGAAACTCGGTTTGGTTGTTTGATTCGAGGATTAACGTCCCATTCGATACTATTTAGGTCATATTGGAGACGTTGCTTCCAATTGTTCGGGACTCTAACCCTGCCCTGCCGTCCAATGAACTTAATAGGGTTTATATGCATGGGTGGTCCAACTCGCACCACTTTGGCTGGGCAAGCATTGACCTCATAAATGGTTTACCAGTACTCAGGTGCAGCGGATTTCAGCTCTGGAAGCATCATGCAGCTCTATGTGTATAATTTTGTTTGATTTTAGGTTTAACGTCCCCGTCAAAACTGCATAGATCATTTTGGAGACGTTGCTTCCAACTTTGTGGGACTTTTACTCCACATTGAGATGAAATGACATATCAAGCCCTGTCGCCCAATGAAACCAATAGGGTTTATAAGCATGGGCAGTCCGACTCGTACCGCTTTGCCTGGACATGCTTAGATCTTCTAAGCGGTCAACCAGTACTCGTGTGTGGTCGGTAATCATCTGCAGAGTATTGAGGCATAAGGAGTGAGTGAATGTTTGCGTTTTACGCCTCACCAACAGCTAAGGTCATACGGAGAAGGAACCTCGGTTTTAAGACTCATCCGAAAGTCTGAAGAAGCCCGGGATCGATCTTGCGATCCCTGGTTTACAAGGCGAGTAGCATAATCTCTACACCACGGAGGCTTTTGAGGCAGAAGGACAAGTTTGTGATAGCAATGGCTTCCCTGACTACGCGACAGACATGCTTGGCTACAGCATCAGTGAGAACGCAACTCCAGCTATTGTAGATGGTTTAGTCTCATACCGGGACTATCTAAATGGACAGTTTGATTCAATGAATGTACAAGTACCCGTCAGATTTTTTGTGTCTTTTTTGTTGCCTCAAATTGTGAGGGACTTGAGGCATCAGTTACAACAACTGTTGTCTGCTTTGTCGCCGTTTGTTTGTTTCAGTTGAGGTTTAAAGTCCCCGTCAACAATATTTAGGTCATTTTGGAGCCGTTGATCCGAATTTTGTGAGACTTTTACCCAACACTAAGATAAACAATAGGTCTTATAAGCATGAACGGTCTGACTCGGGTGGGGGGAAGCTTTTTAGTCTGCTTGTTGCCTTAAGCGTCAATGGTGCAAACAGTGTGTTCCCCGATCAGACTGCTCCACATTACGAAAACGCCTATATTATTTTCACTCCATTTAACACCGACTTTGCTTAGCAAACTGGGGATTACGGGGGAATTTTTATTTTGCTTAAAAACATCGAACAAGTTTCTACGATCAACCAAAATGTAGAGTGGGATCAGCTCCCACACATATATGTACAAGCAGGATCTCCGTTATTATATACATTGAGTTTGATTTTTCTAAAGTCTCTACTTGAGAAAAAAAAAAAAATGAAGTAATCCCAATATGGTGAACCGATAGAAAATAAACAGTTTTCAATTTATATGGCGTTTACACAATAGTAAAAAAGGAACACAGAAAACATTCATCATGTTCATACCGCATTGTAAAGTGCATAAGATGCAAATCCTTATGATTCCAACCCGATCAACATCATACTTTACGATCGCTAGAGTTGTCGCCCGTGGAAAAAGAACTTGCATTTCGTCATATGCTTCAAACATTGTGTACGAAATTTGAATGCATAAAAAATACATGCACATGAACAAATATACACGTAGGTATGGGAAGATTTCGCGGAGAAAAACATATTGAACGTCTTCACCTGTACTAATTGTCTTTCTCCGAGGAAAAGCGATTTTTGCGGAGAAATTTCGCGGCGTTTCGCGGAGAAATTAACCGCTTTGAAACGCGATTTTTTATTCTTCTCGTAGAAATTTCTCGCTTGTTCTCCGAGAAAAAAAAGCCTATTACCGCGGAGGAAAAAATATGTTTTTTTTTTACCTGTAGCTGGTCTGTACCAACCTATCTATTTACATACATAACCTATCTACCTTCCTTACTACCTTACCAACCTTCCTACATACATACCAAACTACCTTCTTACCTACCTACCCCCGTACACACCTATCTACCTATCTGTCTACAACCTGGAAGTACGAAGTTAGACGTGAGAAATTAGAAGTGAGAAGTCAGCAATAAGACATTATAAGTTAGAAGTTAGACATGAGCGGTTAGAAATTATAAGTTACAAACAAGAAAATCTATGTCTCTGTGCCCGTGCGTACCTCCGTCCTACCAGCATAATAACCTACCTACCTACCGACATACCTACCTACCTACGCAGCCTACCTACCTTCCTTACTACCTTGCCTACCTACCTAACTACTTCCCCCGCACACGCCAATCTACCCACCTACCCACAAAGTGGAAGTTAGAAATTAGAAGTTAGAAGTTAGAAATTAAAAGTTAGAATTAATGCGTAACTATACCACATTTAGTGACACAGAGGCCTTTCTGATATGTAATCTTGACCTGTGTGTCTCAACCCCAAAGTTTTGAAACCGAAACGGATGACGGACAAGACCCGGCAAACACAGCACACCCCCTCAGAGCACACAACGACCGACGTAGCTCATGAGACAGGTCAACTGGAGGCATCTGGCAAGAGACGCTTAGAATTTAGAAATTAAAAGATAGAAGTTAGAAATTAGAAAAAGTTAGAAGTTAGATATTAGAAGTAAGAAGTTAGAAGTTAGATCTAAAAATATGTCTTTCCGCCCGTACGCACCCAACCAATCTACCGAATTACCCACCGATGGACGGACGGACCGACCGACCCATCGATCGACCGACCCATCGACCAACCGACCCGACCGTCCGACCGAACCACCGACCCACCGACCGACCCACTCACTCGCCTAAAACCCACTCACCCACACGCACCCACACACCCACATACCTACCTACCTTCCTACCTACCTACCTTCAACGTGGAAGTTAGATGTAAGAAGTAAAAAGTTAAAAAATAGAAGTAAGAAGCTAGAAATAAGAAGTTAGAAATAATAAAAAATATCTTTCCACCCGTACGTACCCTGATAATCTACCTAACCAATCACCCACCGACCGACCAACCCAACGACCGACCAACTCAACGACCGTTCGGCTGACCGACCAACAGACCGACCGAACTACCGACCGACCGACCAAAACCCACTCACCTAAAGCCCATCCATCCATCCACCCACATGCACCCACCCGCTTAGCTACCTACCTACCTACTAACCTAACCTACCTGAACGTGGAAGTTAGAAGTAAGAGTTAAGGATAAGCATTTAGATGTTAGAAATTAGAAGTAGAAGTTAGAAATTAGAAGTTAGAAATTAGAAGTTAGAAATAAGAAGTTAGATATAAAAAACGTATGTCTGTCCGTCCGTTCGTCCGTACCACCCTCCGTCCCTCCTACCTACCTACCCCCTCATACACCTATCTACCTGCCTAGCTTCCTATCTTACCTACCCACCCACTAGTACAGCTAGCAAGTCACTACCTAGCTAGCCACACTTAGCTAACAAGTTACCTACCCACCTAACTAGCTGCTATCTATCAACCTATCTTTCTACCCCCGCATACACCTATCTACGTACAAACCTTCCTATCTTTCCTACCAACCTACCTACCCATCCAGCTAGCAAGTCACCTACCTACCTACCTACCTACCTACCTACCTACCTACCTACCTACCTATCTATCTATCTATCTATCTATCTATCTATCTATCTATCTATCTATCTATCTATCTATCTATCTATCTATCTATCTATCTATCTATCTATCTATCTATCTATCTATCTACCCACCCACCCACCCACCCACCCACCCACCCACCCACCCACCCACACATCCATCCCTCCATCCATCCATCCATCCATCTATCTATCTATCTATCTATCTATCTATCTATCTATCTATCTATCTATCTATCTATCTATCTATCCATCTATCCATCTATCTATCTATCTATCTATCTATCTACTTTCCTATATCAGAACCTACCTACCTACAGTGTGGAAGATTGAAGTTGGAAGTAAAAAGTTAGAAGTAAGAAGTTAGGAGTTAGAAATTAGAAGTTGGAAATTAGAAATTAGAAATTAAAAGGAAGAAGCTAGAAGTTAGAAAGGGTTAGGGTTAGGGTTAGAGTTCTAATTTTCTAAAACTGAGACTGACTTGTCATGTGAGACATGTTTCTTAGCGGATTTAGTTGCCACTTTTAGTTATATTTTAAATTTTGCAAGTCTCGCTACTTTGGACATCTCCTTCCTGATGCCCGGGACTTCATTAGAGTGTGCGTCGTGTGTGCTGATGTTGGCTCGATGGGGGACGCCTATAAGTCCACGGATAGGAGTATCTTGCCTGATGCCTCCAGCTGACCTGTCTCATAGGCTACGTCGGTCGGTGTGTGCTCGGAGGGGGATGTGCTGTGTTTGCCGGGTCTTGTCTATCATCTGTTTCGGTTTCAGAACTTTGGGGTTGAGACACACTGAATGATATTAAATATCAGAAAGGCCTCTGTGTCACTAAATTTGGTATAGTTACGCCTTAATTAGAAAGAAGAAGTAAGAAGTTAGAAATAAGAAAATGATCTAACCTAAACACCCACCCACGCACCTACCTCCCTCCCCACTCCTCCCTCCCTCCCTACAATCCTTCATACCTACCTTTCTGCCTAAACACTTGCCCACACCCGTAAATTTTCCTACCTACCTACCAAACTAACTACCTACCTACCTAAATGGTTCGTCTTTCATTACTGACAATGACCAATCTTAATCACATTTGAGTATTTGTGTGTTCTAAGATGGCTCATGAGACCGATTCTAGCTCTGAACTGTCTTTTGCAAAAAGAGCAACAGAGGCTACAGGAAGACAGCTCTGTTGTTGATGCCTTAGCTCTGGCTTTGGGCTGTGCACGTTTCTGCTCAGCTTCACTGATTCTTTTTGCCTCATATTCATTGGCACCCCTTTTGATGAGACCTCGCCACTTTGCTCTGTCCTTTGCAATTTGTTCCCAGGACTCTGTTGGATTGTTGAAGTCCCTGAGGTACATTATAGTGTACAGTAAAATTCCGCTATTAACCCTTGTTCTGCTGAATATTCATATATGCCACACCCACTACCGTTTATCAACCAATCAGATTGCTTGATACAAATTATTGCAACACATTCACAATCTGAATGGCAAACAATGTAGATCCTGATCAGATGGCTTCGTCAGAAGCCATCTGATCTGGATCTACATTGTTTCAAAGATAAGGCATATCCGGGATTAGCAGGACAAGGGTTAAGACTACCAAAACTTGAGACAAATTCTGCTTTAAAAAGCGTATTTAGAAAGTTGCAGTTATTCTGTCTTTGCGTTTTCTACACGCAGTGTCGTCTGGTCAGAGACCACCTTGGGAACTGTTCAAAAGTGGTCTTTAAGACAACTTTTGAACAGTCCTAGAGGTGGTCTTGATACAGGAATTTTACCGTAGTTTATATTTTTCTTGTCCTTTGGGATCATTGATTCCATTGTGGAATTCGGAAAATATTTGAGGGTCACTGATGAGGCCTAAAAGGCCGAAACTAGCAAGTCTGGCACAGAAAACATGTACACTCCATATTTTCCAGTTCTGTGGTGTATTCCTTGCTTTCAAAGGACAACCCTTTTATGAACATATTTGAGGGTGTCCTTGTAGCGCTTCTTCTGACCGCCTTGGGAGCGGTTGCCCATTTCTATTTCTCCATAGAGAGTTTTTTTGGCAAACGTTCCTCAGGCATTCTGGTAACATGGCCTGTCCATCTTAACTATGCTAATTTCTGAAGTGTATGTGCACTTGCATCCCTGCCCTGTTCAGGACTTCCGTGTCTGGACTCCTGTCTTGCCACTTTATCTTTAAACGTTTTCTAAGACTTTTGGCGTGCCGTTGCTAAATTATCCACGTTTCACATGCATACAATAGTGTTGGCAGCACCACAGCTCTGTTTTGTGTAAAGTCTGATTCCAATTCGATCCCAGACACTACCACGTAGTCGGCCAAATGCTGCATTATCTTTGGCAATCCTGACATTGACTTCATCATCAATGTGCACGGGTCTTGACATTGTGCTCCCAAGGTAGGTGAACTTGTCTACCACTAGCAATTTGACATTTCACTGTGATGGCGAGCCCTTTGTAAGGCTAACCAGGTGCTGGCTGATAGACTACTTCAGTCTTTTTGAAGGCCCCCGCCCATAGGGGCTTGAAGAAATATATGGGCTGCATGATGCTTCCACGCAGAGCTGAATCCGGCCCGCACACTAGCACTGGTAAACCGCTTAAAGTATCTTAGCCTGTCCAGGAACCGCGGTGCGACGCAGACCGTCCATGCTTATAAACTCTATTGGTTTCGTTGGGCGACAGGGCTTGAGATGCCATTTCACCTCAATGTCGGGTAAAAGTCCCACAAAATTGGAAGCAACGTCTCCAAAATGACTTTTACAGTGTTGACGGTGACGTTAAACCTCAATCAAACAAACAAAAATCAGTCTTTTTGATGATGATTGTGAGGTCATGGCTACCACAGGAGTCGGATACTTGATCTATACCTTCCTGCACCTTCTCTTCTGTAGGAGCACCTTTTGCCATGTCATCATCAAAAAGGAACTTGTCTAGCACGTCTGTCTGCACCTTGGGTATGGCTTGCAACCTTCTGAGATTGAAAAGCTTCCCTTCAAAGCGTTCGGCCCCCGCCCATAGGGGCTTGAAGAAATATATGGGCTGCATGATGCTTCCACGCAGAGCTGAATCCGGCCCGCACACTAGTACTGGTAAACCGCTTAGAGGATCTAAGCCTGTCCAGGAACCGCGGTGCCAGGCGGACCGTCCATGCTAATAAACCCTATTGGTTTCATTTGGCGACAGGGTTTGAGATGTCATTTCATCTCAATGTCGGGTAAAAGGCCCACAAAATTGGAAGCAACGTCTCCAAAATGACCTTTACAGTGTTGACGGGGACGTTAAACCTCAAATCAAACAAACACAATCCCTTCAAAGCGATACCTAATAGGTATGCCATTGTCACCATCCTGGACAGCATCTGTGAGCATGGCAGAAAAAATCATTCTGAACAGTGTTAGGGCTAACACACAACCTTGTTTGATTCCGTTTGTCACAAGCAATGGATCTGAAAACTCACCCACATTTTGGACCCGTGCAAGCATACCATCGTGGAACTGTCTCACCATTGCTATGAAGTTGGTTGGACACCCATACTTCACCATGATCTTCCAAAGGCCCTCACGACTGACTGTGTTAAATGCTTTAGTGAGATCATGTATATGTCCATGTTCTGTTCCTGGCATTTCTCTTGCAGCTGCCTTGCTGCGAAGATCTTGTCTGATGTTCGCTCGGTGGGGACGCCTATCTGGATCGGGTGTCTCTTGACTGATGCCTCATGCTGACATGTCTTATGGGCTACGTCGGTCGGTGTGTGCTCGGAGGGGGATGTGCTGTGGTTGCCGGGTCTTGTCCATCATCCGTTTCGGTTTCAAAACTTTGTGGTTTAGACACACTGATGAAGATTATATATCAGAAAGGCCTCCGTGTCACTAAATTTGGTATAGTTACACCTTAATTGTTCCTATGTCCTTTCTAAACCCACACTGGATTTCTGGTAGAAGCCCTGAATGTTCAAGATGTTCATTAAGTCGGTTAAGTAGGACTCTTGGAAGGACTTTCCCAGCAATTGACAATAAAGAGATGCCACAGTAATTGTCACAGAATAGGTGGATAAGTGACACATCCTTGAGTTCTTGAGTGATGGTTGTTTTTCTCCACATAATGGTAAATAACTTGTCAACTTCTTTGCAACTGGAGTACCTCCTGCTTTGAAAATCTCAGCAGGTATTGCATCTGAAACATGAGCCTTGCCAGATGCGAGAAGTTTTATTGCTTACTCGGTTTCAGTAACGGTTAGGAACTTGTCAAGCAGCAGGCTGCATTAAACATGTGGTAGTCTGTTGATAGCATCATCATTGATAGGAGATGGCCGATTAAGAACGCTATCAAAGTGTTCAGCCCATCTTTTCGACATAGCCTCTTTGACAGTCAGAAGACTAGTTCCATCTGCACTGAGGAGAGGAGTGGTTTCTGAGCTCTTGCGACCATAAACAGTATTTAGTGTATCAAAGAACTTTATATCCTTTCAGTGTGCAAAGGACTGGATTTCACCAGCCTTGTTGCTTAGCCAGGAGTCTTGCATGTCTCTAAGTCTTGTTTGGACTGTCTTGCATATACCTGAATAAGCCGCCTTGTTAGATACTGAGCTGGTATCATTGAGGCATGCCCTCTGGTTTCTGTGCTTCTCTTCAAGGAGTCCCTGGATTTCTTCATCATTCTCGTCAAACCAGTCATGGTGTTTGCAAGATACGGGACCTAGAGAATCCATTGCTGAAGAGTTAACAGTGTCTCTGAGGACTTTCCAATTCTCTTCAGAACCATCTGAACTGAATCCCATTGCATCTAGTCTGCTGCAGGTCATGGATAAAGGCTTGCCGCTTGCTATCATGTTTCAGCTTAGAGGTATTCAGTCTCTTGGGCACTTTCGTGCCTTGTGGTCGCCGTGTAGGCTTCATACGCAGGTTGAGTTTGCTGACAACAAGCCTGTGATCTGTCCAGCAGTCTGCACCACACACAGTCTTTGTTACTCTGACATCCTGTCTGTCCTTCCTTCTAACTATGACATAATCAATGAGATGCCAGTATTTGGAGCGAGCAGCTACCTCCCTCCCTACCAACCTTTTTCATACATACCTTTCGGCCTAAAAACCTACCCGCACCCACACATCTTCCTGCGTACTTACCTACCCACCTACCTACCTACTTACCAACATATATGTCTGCCGACCTGCCTGTCTGTCCGCCCGCCCGCCCGCCTGCCTACATATCATAATGCCTGCATGCCCGAACTTGCACTAACTGACACATTATAATGCATACAGGGATGCATGCACGCACGCACACACACAAACAGGAACATAATACATGCATACACACATACATACATACATACATACATACATACATACATACATACATACATACATACATACATACATACATGCATGCATGCATGCATACATACATACATACATACATACATACATACATACATACATACATACATACATACATGCATGTATACATGCAGGTACGCACGCACGAACGCACACACACACACACGCGCACGTACGTACGCATATACTAGCACATACAGTAGAACTTCGATGGCTCTAACACCGATGACTCGTTAACCATGGATGATTCGAACCCATTCTTGAGCCCCTAGCGAAATCCTCTACATAAGAAATAGTTGGGGATAATTAAGGAGATTTTAGTCTTTTATCTTGCAAATGTATGCTATGTGTACTCATTAGAATCTCCCCTGAAGGTGTTCCCATTCCCCTTAAAGCGGGAGTTCCTGTTACCTCATAACACTGGTTAAAAGACATTAGAGACCATTATAAAATAGAAGTACAGGCAATGACCAGGAATAGATACAATTACCTTACACCTCCCAAACGAGACACCAAAGGGAAAGAAATACAAACAGAGACCAACTTCATCATTATCAAAACGTCAGAAAAATGTCACTAGCGGAACCCAAAAACAAAAGCACAAAAAACACTCCCGCAAAATGGCCAAACTGCTATCCAAATTTAAAAAATGGTATTTAGCAATACAAACATGCAAAGACAAACTATTACAATGATAATCCACAACATAAGTACTGTCTTGGAACGGTCAGCTAACAATTTGTAATGGGGGCTTAAGGGGAATGGGAACACCTTCAGAGGAGGCAACTCCTGCAAAAGTATTTTTGTCTCCCATGTTAAAAGGGGACAACTCTTAAAGAAAAGAATTTGTTCCTCAGGAGCAAATTCCTTCCTTTAAGAGTAGACCCCTTTTTCAGTGGGCCAGGGCTGATAGAAAAGCGAGCAGGAAGTCCCGAACGTTGTCTCCCTTTCCCAAATGGTGGAAAAATCTGCCAGGTGTTCCCATTCCCCTTAAATTGATGTTACATGGCGACAATACTCGCCCTGGGCTCTCTCGTGGTTTAGATATTTGTTCAGTCCGCATGACGGATGTCTAACGCATCAGTGAAAAATCTCCGAGAACATAAACTCCAAACGAATAGAGGGACGGTACTAGACATCGTGAAATAACTGAAATGCTGAAGCAAACGAAACCCAGCAAGTTGACTCCGGAGAGCCCGACCAGTTTACACCATGTAGGGTATCTACATGTATATTAGTTGCATGACATAAATAGTTTTTTTTTCATTACATGCGTTACAAACGTCGAAGTGCTAGATCTAAATACAGTTAACTCACACCTCCAAACCAAGACATCAGAGGGAACGAAACACGAGTATAAGAACAACTTCACCATAATGAAATCGTCACACGCAAAAAGCCAAAAGGACAGTTATTTTCCCATAAAATGGCAAAACGGCTATCCAAAATAAAACGAAAATTAGCAAAACATATAGTTCACCAACAAATAGCTGGCAGTGACGTAGCTGACTATTTGAGCTATTTTACCGTTAGCCCGATAAGCTTTGTATTGTTCAGAACAAAAACAAGTCCTGCCGTCACTTAGGGGATAACTGTATTGAAAATTGTCATTTGGGGAGGTAAATCGGAGGTTTTACGGTCGGAAATTGGCATGAAAAATCTACAATAAAGGTTGAACGACCAGCGAAGACTCAGATCAGCCTGCGCATGTGCCTACTATAGGCGATTATCTATGCATATGCAAAAGGTCTGGTCATAGTGCATGGGTGCGCAGGCTGATTTGAGTCTCAGCTGGTCGCACCTGTCTTATTGTAGTTTTTGTCATGCGCCGGCTCATATATGGTAGTGCATTTACAGAATAGGCAATGATCCGGAATCGATACAATTACCTTATCCTACCAAACGAGACATTTTTTCAATGGCGGTTCCAGCGTGAAGGCGTACTGAGAATTAGAGTGCATTTAATTTTATGTAATGTTGGTTGGGCCCATCGGAGTCTAACTGTTGGTTTTCTTTTGCTCCAACATTCCAGTGGCTACTATCTGTCGAGTCCTCACCATTGTTTCATCTCTGAGGTTGTGCGACTTTTGTGTATCGGCGATGCTGAACTGATGAGTTAGGAGGACTTCATGTCGACGGAAGTAAGAGCGAGGAGGTAAAATCGATTTAAGCACCCCCTCCCCCGTGGACTTTCACTAACCGTTTCAAGGGGGTTCTTCTATCGCTGTTTATTTTTGTTATGGTTTGTCATTGAATGTGTGTATCGCTTGTATTGCTTGTTTTGGATAGCCAAGTGGCCATTTTGTGGGAAAGTAACTATCCTTTTGGCTTTCCGTTGTTGATGGTTCCATGAGGGTCTACTTATTTCATATTTGCGTTTCGTTCCCTTTGGTGTCTCTGATGGAAGCTCTGAGTTAATTGTATCGATTTCTGATCATTGCCTTCTATTCTATGTTTATTATTGTGGCATTCAATCTTCAATGAAAACGTTGACACCCGCGACGTCACATGACTATTTAGTGGCGCTAAAATGTACAAAGTATCTCTCCAATATACCTGGATGTTAGCGATGTTGCATTACTCCCGACATTAAAAGACTATGCTGTAAGTTTCTAACCAGTTTGATATTGCAAAATAGCTAGGAAACATGGTCAGTTTTACATAATGAAAATAATGTTCTATATGTGTTTTCTCCGCATTTGTGACCGCATCAACACAATAGAGTACACGTTAAGTCACCCGATTAATCGATAGGCATTTCACGCTGACAGATTAAAATAATAGATTATGAGTCTAACTTTATTAACATATGAATTACTATTTTATTGATGGCAAGCGAGACACTAATCTGATGTCTAGTATTTTGCACTACTGTTAATTGCATTGGGGTTTTTGCCCATGTATCTAAATTTGTAAACGATATGTTTAGATAACGTCTTTGTTCCAATGTCGTACATATCGATTGTGGCTTGCTTGGGAAAACTTCTACTGGAGCTTCTGAGAGTTACCATCATGTTGCCGATGCGCCCACTCTTCAAATATGACTGCAAGAAGATAACAAAACATCTGCGAATGAATTGCAACGGGAATGCATTTAAGCTTGATTTCTTTTGCTTGTAAATCAAATACCGAGTGGTGGAGGTGGACTTGATGTCGTAGGTAGTCTGTGTCGTATATTGCATACTTGATATCAAAAGTATCTCCATGCTGTTGTGTAAACTGCTACATATTCTATAAAATGCTGACATTGGTTACGCAAACATAATATTCAACTTGTAATATCAGAAGTATTGCAGTTGCATATAGTCGGGCATCGATAGTAAAATTTTGCGTGTACATGTGTGTGTATATCTATTACCGGGTCACTTAGAGTTAAAGCGAAAAGAAAGTCGACAAGTCTGCAAAATTGTTTATACGAAGCTTTCCTCATTTTCAGAACGATGCCTTATTATGAAGCAGGTTTCTGAATTCGTTTTGATGCGAGAGTTCAAGGAATGAATAACATTTTAGAGACGAAAACATTTCCTATTTGTCTGAATGTGAGCGACATTTAAAACTGCGCTAATTGTTTGTTTGTTTGAATTGAGGTTAACGTCCCCGTCAACACTGTAAAGGTCATTTTGGAGACGTTGCTTCCAATTTTGTGGGACTTTTACACGACATTGAGATAAAATGACATACCAAGCCCGGTCGCCCAATGAAACCAATGGAGTTTTTAAGCATGGATGGGCCGACTCGTACCGCTTTGCCTGGGCAGGCTTAAATCGCGACGGAAGTATGGGCGAGGATTGTGGCCACGTAAAATCGATTTAAGCCCCCCAGTGGAAACCATTCCACTGGCCGTTCCTAGGCGGTTCTTCTGTGGCGGTTTATTTATTGTGTTGTTTGTTACTTACTGTGTGTATCACTTGTGTCTTTTTATTTTGGATGGCCATATGGCCATTTTGTGGGAAAGTAACTGTCCTTATGGCCTTCCTTTGTTTAGATTTCCATTATGGT
The DNA here is from genome assembly GCA_963580285.1 of Lucinisca nassula. Taxonomy (NCBI): domain Eukaryota; kingdom Metazoa; phylum Mollusca; class Bivalvia; order Lucinida; family Lucinidae; genus Lucinisca; species Lucinisca nassula. The sequence goes on along the minus strand of OY757013.1, from coordinate 189,507,082 downwards.
CTGGTCGCTTAATGTTTGTGTTTCTTTCCCTTTGGTGTCTTTGATGGGTGGAGTAAGTTAATTGTATCGATTCCTGATCTTTGTTTTACTTCTACTTTAGATCCTCTAAGCGGTTTACCAGTACTCGTGTGTGGGTCGGTTTCAGCTCTGCGGGGAAGCAGCCCATCTATTTCTTCAAGTACCGATGGGCGGGGGCCGAAAAAACTGGGCTAAGGATAAACCTTTAGCGAGTATAGAACAATCAGCTAAATCGTCCCCAACAAGAGGTGATTACAGTACAGCAGGCATAGGTAGTGAAAATTACATAAATAGTAATATTTATACACAAACAAAAGCGCATGCAACAGGAATAGCCCCGTTGGAACATTCGACAAAGCTACATTAAACAAAATGGCGCCAGAACGGCCTGTGTTCCTGTCGGTGTGTCGAAACATCAAATGATGTAAGGATAAACTCATTTTTGCCGCTCTCTGTGGGCTCTTGTGAATATTTGCCCGGCACGCATTGGCTTATGACCAGCATTTAAACCGTTACGAACTCTCTGCTCGGAAATATCGTTCAATTTTCTTGTCTTGTAAGAATATTTGTTAGGTAGAGCTTACGTAAGGGCATTAACTTCATATAGTAATCCTGCTGTGTCAAGGTAACACGAGGCCTACCGCTGCGAGGACGGTTCAAAACACTGCCAGTCTGCCGGAAACGATCGGCCAACTGTTGAATAGTCGTCCTCGTGCAATCGAAGTTCTCGATAATTGCACCTCATGATTTGCCGACATTGAACATACATATAGCCTGGTCGCGTTGGTCGATATTTGAATGCGTCATGGCTTTGTCACATAGTGTTTTCTTTTTCAAACACACGATGCTAGAAATTGCTCACCAAGCGAAACAATTGTCGAGTCTTACACGTGACGGTTTTGCCCATAGAAACAAGGAATTGATGGCAAATATTGTTTTAAAACGACACATCGGACACAGTGTCAACTACCTGTAAATAAGAACATACAGCGCTTCAAACATTTTTAGAATGCGTTATGTTTTAAAGACCATTGACATACACAAACTATTTGACTATTTTTTTTCTGAGAATAGTAATCAATGGTTATTTACAAGGTAAACCCCAACGAAGGTATACTCATAGAATCATACAAAACAGAGATATACTAACCTTTTCTTCCTCACGCACTGTTATATCAACCGGTCTAAGCATATCGAAATCTTTAAGAGCCTGTCGGAAATTGCCAGGCTTAATATATTGTTCTGTCTTTGTTGGACGTCTTCCCTTCCATTTGCGAGCTTTCTTCAATGTGTCCTTTTTAGCTCCATTTAAAAGGAAACTAATAGCTTTCTGCCCAAGAATCTTTGATTCTATTGCTGAAATAATATATAATAAAATAATAATAATAATAACAATATCTACATAACATGTTAGCTAAGAACATATTAAAATATCAACATAAAATATTCATGAAATAATATACAAAAATACAGTTGATATCAAAATATAATATGGTTGGCCTACTAGAACAGTATGAAGCCCCCGCCCATAGGGGCTTGGAGAAATATATGGGCTGCATGATGCTTCCACGCAGAGCTGAATCCGGCCCGCATACTAGTACTGGTAAACCGCTTAGAGGATCTAAGCCTGTCAAGGAACCGCGGTGCGAGGCGGACCGTCCATGCTAATAAACCCTATTGGTTTCATTGGGCGACAGGGCTTGAGATGTCATTTCATCTCAATGTCGGGTAAAAGTCCCACAAAATTGGAAGCAAAGTCTCCAAAATGACCTTTACAGTGTTGACGGGGACGTTAAACCTCAAATCAAACGAACAAACAAACTACAACGGTATGGCAGATATAGGTTTCCCACATCATAAGAATCCTGTCCAGATTATGTTTTCACCACTTCAGACAATGTAATGTTCAACAAAATAATAACACAGTAGATTCAGTGAATCGATGTGTGACATGCTCATCTCCATCAGTACAAGAAGAGACAATACCTTCAAACTTCAACTTTTGGCTTTCCGATACTAATGTTTCCAGTAGGGTCTAGTTATTCCATGTTTGTGTTTCCTTCCCTTTTGTGTCTCTGATGGGAGGTGTGAGTTAATTGTATCGATACCTGTTAATTGTCACCACGTCTATGTTGCAATAGATACTTAATGACAGTGTTCAAAGACAAATGCAAAAATAGCGGTCCCATAGCTCAGTGGTAGAGGATATCGCGGGTTCGTCCGCGGGCGGGCCATACCATAGACGTAAAAATCGCACTAGAATCTCCCTTTGCCGAGGCTCGTATTATCAGGGGCAGTCCTATGAAGATACATGAAGGCAGATAAGTAGTTGTTAAATGTGAATGGATACTGTATTTATCGCAATAAAAGCTCTATATAGCTAGGGTTACTTATTTGCAACACGCGACGTTAAAAAAAGATTCTTTACCCTAATCTTAAATAGTTAGATATTCACAGGTTTTCTACCGTTTTCAGCTCTGGGTTGTGGTCCTTGCTTACAAAAAATTACCTTTCCATATAACTTCTTCTGGTAATAATACTATATGAGCCCCGCCAAGCGAATTTGTGTCTTCGAGCATTCCGTCATGACAAATTTTAACTGTGCATGCCCAGCCATTCAGAGGGGCCAGGGATATGGCTTTCTGTCTGAAGGTTCCTCTTGATTCTCTGCTTGTATGGGCGAGCAGCGAAGGTTCTGGCGAGACTGCGCGGATGCGCAGGCTCGCCTGAACCTTCGCTGCTCGCATAAACAATAAGTACCAAAACCGCTTGACGGGGCCCATATGTTATTAATCAAGTCATTTTGTATTGGCCCAGGTACAGGTCCGAGGTCTGCTGCATTGGGCCGAGGCTAATTAATGCCATTTTTTAATTGACACAATTAAAAAAACATCATTATTAATGTTTGGACCTCACTTGACCTCAGTTAATATTGGTTGACCTTGTGGTAATACGGATGACCTCCGATCAATAAAAGATAGTCATTTAATAATGTAAGATAATGAAACATCCGTGTATGCAGCTAAAATGTCATAAAATGGTTCCTGTCCCACGTAAAAGCGTCAACTTGCTATATACGCAGAGAAAGTAAAATGCATATCAAGATGTATCATATCCTGTAGCATTTAACAGATTGCAATAAGCTACGTATTCATTTAAGCTTGTTTTTAATAGTCATTTTCGAAGTTTATGATACCGATAAACTTGTTTTAAGTGTTTATAAGTCAAGAACAAGTTACGATTTTTGAAATCGTTAACGTTACTAGAAGCTCTAGCGAAACGAATAAGTTGAGAAATGTACACGCCACAAGGAGGACGTCTGGGAACAACACCTTCTATTAACGGGAAATTAACAATATCGAAATCAAAATCATCCCGTTTGCCATACATTTTTGACGAAATAATTCCATTATCTATTGATAATTTCAAATCCAGATAGGGCGCCTTGGTATCGGTAGAATTTGCCTTGTTTAATTGAAGCTAGGCGGGATATATGTCCTTAACCATATGACCAAAGTGAGGGTTATCAATATTCAATAAATCGTCCAGATACCTAGAGATAGAATTGAACGCTTCAATAATGTCAGCCTGATGTTTGCGTAATAAAGACATCATAAAGTCTCTCTCATAGCAAAATAAAAACCAAACAGCAACAAGGGGTCACAGTTAGTTCCACCAGGAATTCAAACAATCTGCGTATATATTTTGGATCAAAATCTAATGAAAATATTGTTTAAAAGATAAAGAAGAGCATCAAAAAATAGAAGTGGAGGCAATGATCAGGAATCGATACTGTCAACCCACAGCTCCCATCAGAGACAACAACGGGAAAGAAACACAAACATGAAACAACAGACCCTAATGGACACATCAATAGCGGAAAGACAAAAGGACAGCTACTTTGCCACAAAATGGCCAATAGCCTATCCAAAATAGAATAATATAAGCGACACAAACAACCAAAGACAAACCATACCAAAAATAAAACGCGCCTTGGAACGGTCAGCGGAAACTAATTCCACTGGGTAGCTTAAATTTATTTTACGTGGCCACAATCCTCGCCCTTACTTCCGTCGCGATTAAGACAAATAATTTGTTCAGTCCGCATGAAGGCCGCCTAACTCATCAGTGCAACATCTCCATGAACATAAAAATCAAACGACCACAGAGATGAAACAACAGAGAGGAAACAACGGTGAGGATTCGACAGCAAGAAACCACTGAAATGCTGGAGCACAAGAAAACCAACACTGAGACTCTGAGGGGCCCGACCAGAGACAGAGTATCAGATACCAACCAACATAAGCCTTTACGCTGGAACCATCATAGAATATGAGGCCTGATCTGCCGGCGTGCAATTAAAGAGGCACGCAAAGTTGTCAACCGTGATCGGGTTAACTACCATATATGCAGTCTGTCGTATAACATTTATGTTGTATCCAATGATTTTACGAAATTGGGTGCTGAAGTCATTGCGGTTATATAAATTTGAATTTATATACTAAGTCACCATAAAATTCGGGTCCCGATAGACCTTGTTGCAGAAGAGATTTTAGTCCAATATTGAATTTTGAAATTAAATCAGAATGATGTCTATAAAACTTTGAAAAGGCTTTGCGTAGATTATGGTACCGATAACCCTGATTAAGAAGTTTAGCCGGTAACAATTTATTACGAGTGTTGAAGTCAGTTACATGACTACACGCTCTGGCAAATCGAATTAATTGCGAAATATAAACGCCAAAGGATGTCGCTCGTGGAATATCAACATCCAAAAAAGGAAAATTTACAATCTCAAAATCAAAATCATCGCGTTTATAATAAATTTTACAAGAAACAACCCATCTACAATAGATATATGAAAATCTAAAAACGGGGCATCGGTATCAGAAGAAGTTGCTTTATTTAACTGAAGTTCTGTGGGGTAAATTTGACTGATCAAACCATCGAAACAGGTATTATCAATATTTAATAAATCATCCAAATATCTAGAAGTGGAGCTAAAAACTTCAATGATTTCAGACTGGTTTTCAGCAGAAAGGGACATCATGAAGTCTCTCTCATAACAAAACAAAAACAAATCAGCCACAAGTGGTGCGCAATTAGTACCCATCGGAATACCCACACCTTGTCTAAATAACTTAATACCAAATCTTATGTAAATATTGTCAAGTAGAAAGTTGAGAGCTTCACACACTCTCTGACATGACCATAACGTATACTTTTTTATGCTTTCAGAAGTGAAAAAAGAATTTCTTACATTACATGCAAGATAGAGACAGTCTTCGATATGAAATGTCCATTCAATTAAATCATTAAGTGTTTCTTTTATAAGATTATAAGGAAGTGTAGTGTAAAGGCTGAAAAAAAATCATATGTAGACAGACTTGAAGCACGATACATTTATTCAATTTATTTAAACTTCATTAGAATTTATTATAGAGCAAAACAGATTTCTACCTGATCTGTCACAATATTTTATCATATGTTTTTTGATGGCAGTAAAACATGAAGTTAGTAATTGGGAGAGTTCAGTGGTGTTACAAGAGCTTGAATTTGCAACAAACCGTGCTTTGTATGGTCTTTTATGAATTTTAGTTAACCAATATAATGTAGACAGCTTGTATTGGCCTTCTGTAATACAGACAGCAAACTTGGTGGCTGAATGACAAATGTGGTCATCAACTAAAGCCCTCTCTACAGCTAAAGGCTGAAGTTCATAGGCCTTAGGTAATCCGTGAAGTCAATTGTCAGTGAAGCACATTGACAGTGACGTGAAGTCAATTGTCAGTGAAGCCAATTGACAGTAATGTGAAGTCAATTGACAATGAAGCCAATTGACAGTGATGTGAAGTCAATTGATATTAAAGTCAATTGACAGTGTAGTCGACAGTAATAATCGATAGCGTGGACGCAAGGTTCACCCTAAGTGGACTTATATCTGGCCAGTCGCGTTTTTTTTGTTGTTGTTGTTCGTTTATTTTGTTATCTGCTTCTGTAGACATTCACGTCATCTCTGCCGGAGCACAGAACATAGTTTTGCCTTCGTGGCGGACTTCGTGAAAGGATTATAGAAGCAAATAAATTAATGTTTAGTGTTGCTATTGTTATATATAGATACTGTTAATATGTCTTGTATAAAAATTCTTTCTTGTTCCTCACCCCACAGCTGCCCGCGACACCCGTCAGAGGTCACCCTCGGTCGTCTTGTCAGCATGGGGGTTAGCAGAAGCCGTAAACCCACTGTAACATTTGTGTCAGAAGTGGGATAAAGTGGTCTCTGACACGTGTTCCCAGCTGTGGAACAGCACATTGAAGCTCTAAAACATCAATTGTTCTAAACGATTCCATACCTCATGTTCTTTTTTCTCATATAAAAAGCATTGACAGCCACATTTGGAAATTAATTTGAATCTTTCTTCCTGCGTTGATTAAATGCGAATCCGATGTATACAATTAAATGGATACTGACAAGTTCATGGTTTCTTCTTAACAGAAAGGCAAGGCAAACCCCACTTTTTCTTGGTAACGAAAATTTAAGTAGACCCTACTTAATTGTGTTACCTAACATTCTACTAAGTTAAACTGGATTTACTAATTGATCTTACCCGCACATGGTTCTGACGTAGTGACGTTAACAATTTACGGACGTTGACATTACGTTAGCGTTAATATTTACGCTGTGGCTTGAAGTTAGGTATGGCGTAATAGAAACATTAATGGTAACTTTTTATGATCTGAGTTTTGTAATATGATGACACTTCAGATTGTAGCCTTTTACTGTAAACGTCGTCAACTTATGACGTCATATTAGACTACCAGCACGTAATGTCATACTTTGCTGAGAGTAATTGACAGTTCAAATCGCGTGTGTATTAATAAGTAACGTTTTAGTTAGATTAACGCGTATAACACATATCTTAACGTTTTAGTTAAGCCCATTCAATCATCACTTATCATAACTGATCAGTTTACAGATTATTTATAGTAACGTGAGATTTACGTTATCAATAATGGAACCTTTTAATGCAAATGGGAAAGGAGTTTGGTTATGAGGGGAAAGGTTTGCAAGATTTTGTTATGCAGCAGCAAGATATATAGGGAGCAGAAAGGCAAGAACTAAGGGATTTAGAAAGGTTAAGGTCAGAAGAAAAAAAGGAAAGGGCACATGAACTAGCTAAGCTAGAAGGGGAAAAGGAAAGGGAGAAATAGGAAAGGGCACATGAACTAGCTATGTTGAAGGCTAATAGGCACTTGAGATGACACGTATTGAAAGTAAAAGGGAGGCAAAAGGGATTAGTGAGGCCCATTTAGAACAAATAAAACAAGGGTTTGAGATACAGCACCAAGTATAAAGGAATCAGTTAGATATGCAGAGAGCGAAGCTCGAGCTGGAATTTGAAAGGCAAAAAGCTGAAAAGATGGCCCGTGCCCGGGATCCTTAATGACCTTATATTGAAGAGGGTAAAGATAAAATGGATAGTTACTTACCTAGGTTTGAGAAATGTGCTACGGCTAATAAATGGGATAAGAGTGTTTGGGCCGCGTATTTAAGTGCATTACGTAAAGGGCGCGCACTTGATGTATATGACAAGCTATCAAATGAGGATGCGGCGGATTATGATTAGTTAAAGGATGCCCTATTAAAGAATTTTGATATGGCAGAGCGAGGATTTAGGAAGCAGTTTCGTTATGGTAGGCCCGAGAAATAAGAAACGTTCATATAGTTCAATAGTAGATTGAGAAGTTATTTACAGAAATTGCTTAATATGGCAAAGATATAAAAAACTTTTCTGGCTGTCTGTGATTTCTTGGCGAGGGATCAGTTCCTGGAGTCATGTAATAGAGAACTGTATGTACATCTGAAGCCAAAACAGTTTGGTAATTTAGATGAAATGGCTAGGGAGGCAGATTTGTTTGCAGAAGCCCGCGGGGGTGTATTAAGTTGCATTAATAAGGGGCAACGCGATAATAGAGGCGCAGCGCAGGGTAAACAGGAAAAAGTTGATTCAAACAAACAGAGTGGTGAATCGGATTTTAAGTGTAGCATATGTAGTAAGGGGCATTTATCAATTAAATGTTTTAAGAACCCCGACAGGAAACATTTATATAGTGCAGAGGTAGGAGCAACTGGAGGTGGGGACAGATGTGTTAAGGAAAATTTTAGCACACGCGTAGAGGCTCAAAGTACTCAGGTTAAGAATGAGAATACGCAGTGTGTAGGCCGTGGTTATACACGTGGTCGTGGTAATTTTAGAGGGTCTTTTCGCAGACGCGGTAAGAATAATGGCACATCACGTGGCGCAGCACACCAAGTTAGTTTTTGTCAAACGGAAGTAACTAGGAAAGGTGATGAGATTGGAAGTATTTTTGAAGATAAGGTTGGCGGTCCTTTGATTTCGGATAGGGAGGAGTGTAGTAAGGAAACTAGGGAAGGTGTCTGTTACTTCTTAAAGGCAAGGTTACCGACGGCACAAGGATTGGTTAATGATAAAAAGTATGTCGTATTAAGAGATACTGGGTGTACAGGTTGTGTCGTTCGGAGAAGCTTGGTTTCGGGTGATCAGCTAATAGGAAAGGAATCAGATGTTACGTTGATTGATGAATCCACACAAAGGTATCCTTTGGCAATGATTGACATTGATTGTCCTTCTTTTCACTGGGAAAACTGAAGCTTTGTGTATGGATGATACGTTGTACGATTTGGTTATCGGTAAAACTGGTGGATCAAAACTTCCTAATATGCCTCATTTCTCAGCTGCGGTTGTAACTAGGTCTCAGACTAGGCAGGATGAGAAGCCATACAGAAAACTTAAGGTTCCCGATCAGATCATTAACGATGACAAGGAGGCTTTCAAGCAAGCTCCGGTTGATGATCCAACTTTGGAAAACATCAGGAAAAGGGTTGTATCTGGGAACAAGTCTGTGAGTCGTGGTTTAAACCGAGGTGAAACTAGGTTTATTGAGAAACAAGGTTTGGTATGTAGGGAGTTCTCTAGGGCAACAAAGTCTCTTGTCAACTTGTGGTCCCTCAAAATTTCCGAGGAAAGGTGTTAAAACTGGCTCTTTAAAGGCTTATGTCTGGACATATTGGCATTAGGAAGACACTGGATAGAGTTGTAACTGAGTTTTACTGGCCCGGTTTTTGCGGTGATGTCGCTTGATTCTGAAAATCTATGATATTTGCCAGAGAATAATTCAGAAAAGTCGGGTCACTAAAGTACCTCTAGGAAAAATTTTATTGATTGATACGCCATTAAAGAGGGTGGCAGTGGACATAGTTGGTTCAATTTAGCCTCGATCTGATAGGAAATCTCGGTATATTTTAACAATGATAGATGATGCGACAAGGCATCCAGAGGCAATAGCTTTACCGACTATAGAGACGGAACGTGTCGCGGAAGCGCTTATTGAAATGTTTAGTAGGGTTGGCATCCCTGATGAAATGTTGACTGATTGCGGATCACAGTTCACTGCTGAGGTAATTAAAGAAGTCAGCAGACTTCTTTCTCTTCAACAGTTAACGTGTAGCCCGAGACACCCGATTTGCAACGGATTGATTGGGCGTTTCCACGCTACGTTAAAGCAGATGTTACGTTGCATGTGTGCTGAACGTCCAAAAGATTGGGATAAATATCTTCCAGCTTTATTATTTGCGGTTAGGGAAGTCCCACAAGAGTCTTTAGGATACTCCCCATTTGAGTTGTTATATGGACGTAACGTCAGAGGTCCAATGGCAATATTAAGAGAATTATGGGCTGACGAGGTACGCGATGAGCAAGGTCTTTCGACGTATCAGTACGTTATTGAGCTCAGGTAACGGATAGAGCAGCCATGCAAATTAGCGCGTGATAATTTAAAGAAGGTTCAGATTAAGCAGAAAGCTTATTATGATAAAGGCGTGAGGTCGCGTAAATTTGACGTCGGCAATAAAGTGCTCTTGTTACTACCGACAGACAGTAATACATTATTGCTTCAATGGAAAGGTCCATATGAAGTAGTTGAGGTAGTTAACAGAAAGGATTATAAGATTGACGTCAATGGAAATGCTAACACATATCACGCTAACATACAGAAGCAATATGTGGAACGTCAAAATGTGACGTCACATTGCTTGCTATCTGTAGATTCCGTTCCGTCAACGGAAAATTATGACGTTGACGAATTCTCACTGGAAGATTGCGCTTTTCCTACTGAAAAGCAACAAGAGACGTTTAAGGACGTCAATATTTCAGAAATGTTAACGCATAATCAACGTTAAGAAATAGAGACGTTGATAAAAGAATACCCGGATGTACTGTCGAGTGTACCAGGACGAACTGACCAAATAGAACATGACATAAAGTTGCTAACGTCGGAACCAGTGAGGTCAAAAAGATATGCCATACCATATAAAATACGGTATGTAATGGAAAAAGAAATTCAAGACATGCTAGATATATGAGTTATTGAACCATCAATATCTCCATATTCATCCCCTGAAGTACTTGTTCCTAAAAAAGTAGGTTCGGTGCGGTTCTGCATTGACTTCCGTAAACTTAATAATGTAACGGAGTTCAATGCAGAATCAATGCCAAATATGGAGGAGGTTATAAACAGAATGTCGTGGCACAAATACTTCAGTAAATTAGATTTATCTAAGGGTTACTGGCAGGTAAAAATGACGTCCAAGGCGAAACCCCTAACAGAGTTCGAAACCGCCAAAGACTTGTTTCAATTCAAAACTAAGCCCTTCGGTTAGGTAAACTCAGGAGCAACATTTGGCAGGTTGATGAGAGTGATTCTGTCCGATCTTTTCAATGTTGATAGCTTTGTTGATGTTATGTGGATCTTTACCGAAACTTGGAAAGACCACTTGACGTCATTATGAGAAGTTTTGGATAGACTTAGGACAGCCAATTTGCCTGCAAAAACCTACAAAGTGTATGATTGGGTATAACAGTAACGAGTGTCTTGGTCATAGTGTCTCTGCTCTGTCAGGTAGAGCCCACGCAGACAAGATACAAGCTAAAAAGGATGCTCCTCGACCTTCCACTAAGGGACAAATGAAGTCATTTCTTGGGTTAGCTGGTTTCTACCGCCGTTTCATTCCAAATTTCTCATCTATAGCTTCCCTTTTGACATATTTTACTAAGAAAAGTAGACCAAACAAGATCACAGATTGACAAGACCATCATAAAAAGGCTTTCCAGACCCTGAAGAATAGACTCGCGTCTAGTCCTCATCTTCGTCTTCCTATCTTTAATGATGGGAATCCGTTCATACTCCGGACGGACGCTTCTTATGTTGGTATAGGAGCCGTTTTGCTCCAAGAATTTGAAGGGGAAGGACGACTTCCCATTGCTTAGGCCAGCAAGAAACGTCTGCCGCCTGAAGGAAAAACTCTTCTGTGATAAAGAAAGAATGCTTGGCTATTATCTGGGGTGTTGAGAAATTTCACAAGTATCTTTACGGAGTAGAATTCTTGCTTGAGACAGATCACAAGTCCTTGTCTTGTATGCAAACAGCTAAAGTGCTCAATCCTCGAACTATGCGTTGGGCAATGAAACTACAGCCATACAGATTTCGGATTATTGCATTTCGGGGCCAAGAAAAAATATGGGGGCAGACTACCTTAGCAGATAACTTTCGCACGATTGTTGTGTACATAGCTGTCTTTGTTCAGAGAGGCTTCGTCCTATTCAATATCTGTGCACAAAGAAAAAACATTTCTGATTGTTTTTTTCTCCAAAAGGGGAAACCTTTGTTACGAGATGGAATAGGAAACCTTTCTGGTGCTTATGCCAATCAAAATTAATCAGTAGGTATATGGCAAGGCAGTGCGACCGAAATATTTTAGGTGAAATATGGTAGGCAAAATATACCGTTCCACGCACAAATCATGCACATATAATACGCTGTATGCATGAGTGGTTTGTTGCGAAATTATTTAACATACAGTTGGTCGCTATAAGGCTGATTTCTATAAAGTTTGCGTAAAAAGTCGCCAAGCGCCAAATTGTGCCATATATTTTTTTCATGCCAGTCACAATGTTGTGGGTGTTCGTACTGACGGGAGTTATACCATTGATCTATAGGGAAGTTTTATCATTTTTTACCTAAGTGAAATACAATTCTAACGTAAATCAATGATCTGCTGAAAGTTTGAAATTTGCTATATGGCTATGATTGTGGATGGTATCTTTACTTGGCACGGTCTTAGCGAGCTAGCACGGGTATCCATGATTTCCGGTAGTATTCATAAATATAAATACCCTGAAAAATGAATATTAGGCAGCAGGTCAATTGTGAACAATTACCCACAACATCGTGACGAGCCACTGAAAGAATCTTGAACGGTATGTTAAATCTATGTTTAGTATAATTTTTGTATGAACATGCTTATAGGTTTTGGAGGAGTTTTCTTCTACTATACCCCAACTTTCTGAAGCCTTTTCTGGATTCACTTCGGAAGCCTCTGTGGTGTAGTTGCCAGCTGGGGGTCGCAGGATCGATCCGAGGCTTCTCCAGAATTCGTATGAGTCTTTTTAAGTGAGGTCCTGTCTCAGTATGACCCTAGATGTTGGTGAGATTTGAAACTCGGACACCCGCTCATTCTATATTCATTTAGGCTTTTATAGACCCCTTTTGTATAATCCAATTATAAACGTCGGGTCATTTGTTTGATCCATAACTTTTGAGTAGCGGTGGTTTGAAAACCGTGGTCCCGTCTCTATGTGATATTAGGTGTTTTGGGGACGTAATATTAAGACGGGTTAACCAGATCTTCATCATCAGGGCAAACTCTTACAAATGCCTGTCGGGTTATCCGTGATGATCAGAATCAGAATCAGAATTGTTTACTGGTGACACGTCCTTCGACAATCCTTCACCATTATGAACCGTGACAAATTAATGTCGCAAGCATGTTCATGTTGTGTAGAAAGAATTTTTTTCAAGAAGAATCACGAGTTCATTTTGTTATGATGCCGTTTCTGTTTTAGAAAATAGAAGTTGAGGCAATGGTCAGGAATCGATACAATTAACCCACAGCTCCCATTAATGGCACCAAAGGGAAAGAAACACAAACATGTAGCAACATACCCAAATGGAAACACCAACAGCGAAATGCCAGTAGGACAGCTACTTTCCCATAAAATGGCCAAAATGCTATTCAAAATAAAATAATATAAGCGACACAAACACCCTAAGACAAACCATAACAAAATTAAACCGCGACAGAAGAACCGACTTGGAATGTTTGTACATCTGAAGAACGTGATGATGATAAGTGAGAGTATTTGGTCGCCACAAGTTATAACGGCCTGAGCGGCGTTGGTGGCGTCAGCTGCGTCATCAGCCTCACGAAGACGGTTCTGACGTGGTGCCTACAAAATACGGAAAGAATTAACGGAAAACGGTGTTGATCCCTATCAGACACTAACAAATGTTGTGTAGAATAGATAAAAATATTTCTGTTTTTAGTTTCTAACTGTTGTTAATGTAATGAATTTGTGAATAGCTATATTTGCGAGCCGTGTCGCGGATAATGGTATGAAATGTTGTTTATGTTTCTTGTAATTGGCAGGTGACCAGGTAGCGCAAAGGCGCGGTCGGTTCAATTGCCTCTTACCTGTGCTAATGTAGTGAGGACGAATTTGATGGGTATTATGCTCAGTTGTAGTGATCATTAATTGATTTCTGTAGTGCTCAGTAAGGAAACTATAAACTTTGAGTATTCTTGTGTCAAGCGCTGGGTGCTTATAATTTGACGCACAGTCAAGTTGAGTTTTGCTGTGAAGTTATTTGTCGCAAGTACTTATCAGCCTGTGTGTCTGGTCAGCGCATGTGCAATAACGGTATATGCATGAACATATTCTGACTTCTCCGGAGCAGCGATCATGATATAGCATATACGTTTCGTAAACTGTATTTTAGTCGAGTATCGTACTTTGCAGGCCCAGTGATTTGTGGCGACCTACTGCTCCCTGCCTAATTAGAGCAGGTACTGGTACGAAGAAACGGTTCCGTTGCCCAGCATAGGCGTGCAGAACCAGTTAAACAGACCGTCGAGGCCATAACGACGGGTTGAGAGAAACCAAATTGTCGGTGGAGTCAATTGAAAATGAAGTAAAATTTACCGTGAAGTCAATTGTCAGTGAAGCCAATTGACAGTGATGTGAAGTCAATTGTCAGTGAAGCCAATTGACAGTGATGTGAAGTCAATTGACAGTGAAGCCGATTGACAGTGATGTGAAGTCAATTGACATTAAAGTCAATTGACAGTGTAGTCGACAGTTATAATCGACAGGGTCGACGCAAGGTTCACCATAATGGACTTATATCTGGTCAGTCTAGTTTTTTTTTGTTGTTAGTCGTTTATTTTGTTATTTGCTTCTGTAGACATTCACGCCATCCCGGTCGGAGCACAGAACATAGTTTTGCCTTCGGGGCGCATGTCGTGAATGGATTATAGAAGCAAATAGATGTAATGTTTATTGTTAGTATTGTTGTATATAGATACTGTTAATAATTTATGTACGAGGACCGTTCAAATATGAATGCAACTAAGCACATAAAAATGATTCCGTGATAGATTTCGATGATAAAATTTATTTTGTCCCCTCAAAGTATTCCCCTTTAACAGATATACAAACTTTCAGTCTTCTGATCCAAACATTGAATGCATTTTGGTAGTCTTTTCGAGGTATACTATGAAGGCACTGGAATATTGTAGAACCGAGGTGTTTGCGCTGTACAAATTTTCGACCAGAAAGGTATTTTTTTAGCCGCGGGAACAAAAAAAAATGTCATACGGGGCAAGGTCAGGGGAATACGAGGGGTGAGGGAGTTCAACAACCTTTTCCTGCGTCAGATAATCTTGCACAATGAACGCCTTGTGCGATGACGCATTGTCATGTAGCAATCTGACATTGGCCAAACCAGTTGCGGGTCTTCGTTCTTTGAAATATTTCTTCAATTTTCGAAGAACTTTATTCGTGTAAAACTTCGCATTTACAGATTTTCGAAGAACTTTATTCGTGTAAAACTTCTCATTTACAGATTTGCCTTTAGGCACAGCAACCTGAACAGCAGGGCCCTGATTTGAAAAGAATATGGCATACATTACCTTCTTGGCGCTCATGGTCCGCTTTGCAATGCAATGGTCTTTTGCAATACTTTGTTGCCCATATTTTGTTCAGAATCTTCCCTTTTGGCTCAAAGAAGCCTCCGTGGTGCAGTGGTTACGCTACTCGCCTTGTAAACCAGGGATCGCAGGATCGATCCCGGGCTTCTCCAGACTTTCGGATGAGTCTTTAAACCGAGGTCCCGTCTCCGTATGACCTTAGCTGTTGGTGGGACGTAAAACTAAAACTCACTCACTCACTCCTTTTGGCTCAAAATAGTGAACCCATGTCTCGTCACCTGTGACGACATTTGCGAAAGACCGTACATTGTAATTTGGAAATTTTTTAAGCAACTTCTTGGCGCACTGAACGCGTGCCTTTTTCTGCTCATCTGTCAATAGGTGGGGAATCCATCTAGCACAGATCTTCCTCATTTTCAAATCTCGTTTCAGAATTGTATGAGCTGCTCCTAATGAGATGGCAACCATACTAGCTATTTGCCTAGTGGTGTATCGTGCATCGGTAGCAACTATTTCTTTCACTCTAGCAACCATCTTGGCAGATGTTGCTCTTTTCGGCCGACGATCATGTGGTGCATCTTCTGTTGAGCCTAGCCCACAGCTGAATTTCTTACACCAACGAAAAACTGTCTGAAAAGACATTTCAATATGCCCATAAACCGAACATATTTCATCAAAAATGTCTTTGCACCATATACCAAGAATACAACGATTCTTAATATAGGACCGTATTTCAACGGCGTACTCTGACCTTCTTCCAAACAGGTTTTGTATTAGTATACAAGAGTAGACAGTGTTTATCAGAGGCATCAGAAAATTACTCTACCATGTCTCTGATTCTTGCTCTGCAACATTTCGAAGTTTATCTTACTTCTACTGCTGCACTGATTGTCGTTTCAGTGATCACAATCCATTGACTTACAAACATAAAACGAAAAACAAAAATCAGCGGTCGCTCAGGTTGAGGCTTATGCTACAAGAGTTTAATTTAGACATAAGACATATCAGAGGGAGAGATAACATTATCCCTGATGCCCTTTCAAGAGCTTGAGCAGTGTCAGGAATTATGCTTTTCTTTAATACTGAAGTTGATTGTAGATACATGTAATTTATATGCTCTGTTCAATATTGTTTTATTCTAAAAGCAAAAGAAAGCTTTTCACAGAGAAGATTCTCTCTAGCTTGCATGTAATGTCAGCAATGCATTTTTCACTTCTAAAGAGCATAAGAATTATACACTTTGGTCATGTCAGAAAGTGTGTGATGCCCTCACCTTTCTACTTGACAATATTTATATTAGATTCGGTACTAAGTTATTTAGACAAATTGTGGGTATTACGATGGGTACGAATTGCGCACCTTTTGTGGCTGATCTGTTCTTGTATTGTTATGAAAGAGACTTCATGTTGTCGCTTTCCATTGATAACCAATCTGAAATAATTGAAGCTTTTAGTTCTACTTCTAGATATTTAGATGATTTATTAAATATTGGCAATACTTATTTTGATGGTTTGATCAGTCAGATTTATCCCCTAGAACTTCAGTTAAACAAGGCAAATTCCTCTGATACCGAGGCCTCCTTTTTGGATTTACATTTATCTACTGTAGATGGATTTGTTTCTTGCAAAATGTATGATAAACGTGATGATTTTGATTTCGAGATTGTAAATTTTCCTTTCTTGGACGGTGATGTTCCTCGTGCAACATCGTACGGGGTTTATATTTCGCCGTTAATTCGATTCGCTAGAGTGTCTAGTCATGTATCCGACTTCAACACTCGTAATGAATTATTAACCGCTAAACTTCTTAATCAGGTTATCGGTATCATAAACTACGTAAAGCCTTTTCTAAGTTTTACAGACGTCATTCTGATTTGGTTTCAAAATTCAATGTTGGACTTAAAACACTTCTGCTACAAGGCCTATCGGAACCCGAATTCTATGGTGACTTAGTATATAAATTTAGAAAAATACATGCCTGTAATGACTTTAGTACCCATTTTCCGTAAAATCGTTCGTCGATATATAAAGATTGGGTGCAACATCAATATTATAAAACAGACTGCATGCATGGTGGTTAACTCAATCACTGTTGGCAACTTTGCTTCCCCCTTTGATTGCACACCGGTGGGTCGGGCTTAAGATTATATGACGGTTCCAGCGTAAAAGCATAAATGGAATTTTATTTTATTTTAGTTTTCTTTATGTTGGTTGGCGCCTGATGCTCCGTCTTTGGTCGGGCCCCTCGGAGTCTATCTGTTGGTTTTCTTTTGCTCCAGCAATTCTGTTGTTGTATGCTGTCGAGTCCTCAACCTTGTTTCATTTCTGTAGATTTTTATTAGTATGTTCTAGGAGACGTTACTCTGATGAGTTAGGAAGCCTTCATGCGGACTAAACAAAATTAGTGTATACCGCGACAGAGGTAAGGGCGAGGATTATGACCAGGTAAAATCGATTTAAGCCCCCAAGTGGAATTCTTTCCACTGACCGATCCAAGGCGGTTCTTCTGTGGCGGTTTATTTATGTTGTTGTTTGTTTCTACTTACTGTGTGTATCACTTGTGTCTTTTTATTTTTGATGGCCATTTGGCCATTTTGTGGGAAAGTAACTGTCCTTATGGCCATCCTTTGTTTAGGTTTCCATTATGGTCTGGTCGCTTCATGTTTGTGTTTCTTTCCCTTTGGTGTATTTGATGGGTGGAATAAGTTAATTGTATCGATTCCTGATCTTTGTTTTACTTCTACTTTATTACATAATTCTTTCTTTTCCTCGAAGAGGTGTGTGTGGGGGGGGGGGGGGGGGGGGGCTGTTATGCATAAGAATTGATTTTTCTGATTCTCACTTTCAACCCACTGGGTGACCTAATAATGCTATTAATATCTTGTTTATTCTTCTTAAGTAAGTTTCTGGAAAAATGAGTTACAGATTAATTTCATTTGGTAAACAACTTGTTGACAAGGAAAAGTACTTTAGAATCTTCCAGAAAGTTCGGGGTTGCGTTAATTTTAGAAATTGCCTAATCTTATTCCACAGCCCGTTGGAACGTTCTAGAGATATTTTAAGGTCTATAAATGAGCTTGATTTTCTCATTGAGTCAGACGTTGGAGATTGAAGTTTGGGTTTATAAGAAATTAAAGTTATTTCTAAATTCTGTGTTGGATTGTTAAAGGGTAATATTTTTCAATTCGGACTGTGAATTCTGTGGGATCAAGGAAAATAGATTCATTAAAGTATATTTCATAACAGACTGCAGCTGGTGTTGTGCCGTGTGGCGGCCGTAAAACGTCTCCCCGTACATCAACCATAGTGCAGTTTATATTTTACTTTTGGTCCTTTGAGATCAGCGTGAATATTCTGAGAAATCGGAAATAAATTATTGGTTTAGACTCATATTCTAGACAGGTTTTTAATTATTTGGACCCCATTTTGATTTATATCAGTCTTTGAATCGACTGCCTATTCGAAATTCGCAAAATTGCAGTATGTTTCCTCTGGCTTTCTTTGCCGGATCATTACAGGGTCACTGATGAGGCTTTATTAGCCGAAACTTCGTAGTATGACCCATCTTCTTTCTTATGAGTGTTTTCATTGCTCTTAAAGGAACTCATTTTTGATTTTTATTTGCCTTCACTGCAGCTGGTGTTGTGCCGTGTGGCGGCCGTAAACGTCTCCCCGTACATCAACCATAGTGCAGTTTATATTTTACTTTTGGTCCTTTGAGATCAGCGTGAATATTCTGAGAAATCGGAAATAAATTATTGGTTTAAACTCATATTCTAGACAGTTTTTAATTATTTGGACCCCATTTTGATTTATATCAGTCTTTGAATCGACTGCCTATTCTCAATTCGCAAAATTGCAGTATGTTTCCTCTGGCTTTCTTTGCCGGATCATTACAGGGTCACTGATGAGGCTTTATAAGACGAAACTACGTAGTATGACCCATCTTCTTTCTTATGAGTGTTTTCATTGCTCTTAAAGGAGCTCATTTTTGATTTTTATTTGCCTTCACTGCAGCTGGTGTTGTGCCGTGTGGCGGCCGTAAAACGTATCCCCGTACATCAACCATAGTGCAGTTTATATTTTACTTTTGGTCCTTTGAGATCAGCGTGAATATTCTGAGAAATCGGAAATAAATTATTGGTTTAGACTCATATTCTAGACAGGTTTTTAATTATTTGGACCCATTTTGATTTATATCAGTCTTTGAATCGACTGCCTGTTCTCAATTCGCAAAATTGCAGTATGTTTCCTCTGGCTTTCTTTGCCGGATCATTACAGGGTCACTGATGAGGCTTTATTAGCCGAAACTACGTAGTATGACCCGTCTTCTTTCTTATGAGTGTTTTCATTGCTCTTAAAGGAACTCATTTTTTATTTTTATTAAGCACATTTAATTCTCTTACTCAACAGTTTAGAAATAGTTTGTAAATAAAATTTTGTTAAATTTTTCCAGATGGCTTGTTTGCTCTATCTTTCTGCTACGCCTGGCTCGTAACAATAGGGCGCGTATTGTGGCAGGGTCTGTGACCAGAAAGGAATAAAGAAACTATAGTGACCAAGTAGGAGTCCTGGTGTGAATCCCATCGAGTATGGTTGGGACTATCTAGGACGTAACGTCAGCAAACATGATGATCTGTGCATGCTCAATGATCTTGATAGTACATTGGTCGATGAGTTGAACAATTTGGGGGCACGCTTCCTTCGAAAATGTTTCAACGCAAGCGTAAACTGCCCTTTTGGCGATTTATTTATGTTGTTGTTTGTTACTTACTGTGTGTATCACTTGTGTCTTTTAATTTTGGATGGCCATATGGCCATTTTGTGGGAAAGTAACTGTCCATATGGCCTTCCTTTGTTTAGGTTTCCATTATGGTCTGGTCGCTTAATGTTTGTATTTCTTTCCCTTTGGTGTCTTTTATGGATGGAGTAAGTTAATTGTATCAATTCCTGATCTTTGTTTTACTTCTACTTTCCACCACTGGTATTGTACAAAAATATGCATTTTTACCTGTTTCTTCCAGAAGAGTATCAAACATTATTTTGTTTGTACCTTGTACATTGTTGTATACGATAAGATGAAATTAATCTGAATTGAATAGTTTAAAATAAAGTGTTGGTGTTTCCAAGGATCATGTTACATTTTATTTTCCAGTATGCTATTTTTTGGCTGAGCAGTATATTTTGTATTTGGACAGCCGTTTGGTCATTCTATGGGAAAGACACCATCCCTTTGAGTTATGACTTTTGTTGTTTGACCAGGGCTTAGTTATTTCATTTCGGGTTTTCTTTTTTGGTGTCTCTGATGGGAGGTGTTGGGTAGATGTATCGATTCCAATTCATCGCCTTCTCTTCCATTGTGGTTCTTGTGTTCTGCATATTTTATCATGGTAATGTAAATTCCCATACATTTTCAAGAAACTATCTCAAACAGTTATCAAGTTATTGAGCAGACACAGTACAAACAATAAACTCTCTCTCTCTCTCTCTCTCTCTCTCTCTCTCTCTCTCTCTCTCTCTCTCTCTCTCTCTCTCTCTCTGTTGGGGTGGGGATGCGTGGCGACAATCCTTGCCCTTGGTTCATTCGTGGTTTTGTCAAATAATTTGCGCATTGCGCATGAAAAATGGAAGTGAAGTCAATGGTCAGGAATCGATACAATTAACCCACACCTCCACTCAGAGAACCAAACTTTCTTTGCCGGATCATTACAGGGTCACTGATGAGGCTTTACTGGAATACTACTACGTAGTATGACCCATCTTCTTTCTTATGAATCTTTTCATTGCTCTTAAAGGAACTCATTTTTGATTTTTATTTGCCTTCACTGCAGCTGGTGTTGTGCCGTGTGGCGGCCGTAAAACGTCTCCCCGTACATCAACCATAGTGCAGTTTATATTTTACTTTTGGTCCTTTGAGATCAGCGTGAATATTCTGAGAAATCGGAAATGCATTATTGGTTTAGACTCGTATTCTAGACAGATTTTTAATTATTTTGACACCATTTTGATTTATATCAGTCTTTGAATCGACTGTCTATTCGAAATTCGCAAAATTGCAGTATGTTTCCTCTGGCTTTCTTTGCCGGATCATTACAGGGTCACTGATGAGGCTTTATTAGCCGAAACTACGTAGTATGACCCATCTTCTTTCTTATGAATCTTTTCATTGCTCTTAAAGGAACTCATTTTTGATTTTTATTTGCCTTCACTGCAGCTGGTGTTGTGCCGTGTGGCGGCCGTAAAACGTCTCCCCGTACATCAACCATAGTGCAGTTTATATTTTACTTTTGGTCCTTTGAGATCAGCGTGAATATTCTGAGAAATCGGAAATGCATTATTGGTTTAGACTCGTATTCTAGACAGATTTTTAATTATTTTGACACCATTTTGATTTATATCAGTCTTTGAATCGACTGTCTATTCGAAATTCGCAAAATTGCAGTATGTTTCCTCTGGCTTTCTTTGCCGGATCATTACAGGGTCACTGATGAGGCTTTATTAGCCGAAACTACGTAGTATGACCCATCTTCTTTCTTATGAATCTTTTCATTGCTCTTAAAGGAACTCATTTTTGATTTTTATTTGCCTTCACTGCAGCTGGTGTTGTGCCGTGTGGCGGCCGTAAAACGTCTCCCCGTACATCAACCATAGTGCAGTTTATATTTTACTTTTGGTCCTTTGAGATCAGCGTGAATATTCTGAGAAATCGGAAATGCATTATTGGTTTAGACTCGTATTCTAGACAGATTTTTAATTATTTTGACACCATTTTGATTTATATCAGTCTTTGAATCGACTGTCTATTCGAAATTCGCAAAATTGCAGTATGTTTCCTCTGGCTTTCTTTGCCGGATCATTACAGGGTCACTGATGAGGCTTTATTAGCCGATACTACGTAGTATGACCCATCTTCTTTCTTATGAATCTTTTCATTGCTCTTAAAGGAACTCATTTTTGATTTTTATTTATTAGCCGAAACTACGTAGTATGACCCATCTTCTTTCTAATGAATGTTTTCTTTGCTTTTAAAGGAACTCATTTTTTATTTTTATTTGCAACGAATAGACACCAATGAAAACATCAACAGCCAAAACGACAGGTGCTTTCCCACACAAAGGCCAACTAACTATCCAATACAAAAAGATATAAGCGATACACACATTCAAAGATGAATTACTACAAGAATAAACCGCGACAAAAAAAAAAAAAAAAACCTCTAGGAACGGTATTTTCTGAAGACATTCTTACTCATCAGTGCTATCTCCGAGAGCATAAAATCAAACGACTACAGAGATGAAACAACGACTTGGACTCGACAGCATGAAATTATTGAAAATTATGGAGCAAAAGAAAACCAACAATTTGACCAGAGACAGAGCATCAGCTACCAACCTACGTTACCTTTAATTTTAAGTAAGTTTTTACGCTGGAGCCGTCATATATTCTGAGTCCTGTCCCACCGGCATGCAATAAAAGAAAGCAGTTAAGTCAACAACCATGATTGGGTTAACAGCCATGCATGCAGGCTGTCGAACAACAGTCATGTTGTACCCAGTCCTTTTATATAGAAGAATGATTTTACGTGTATTTTTAGATAGTTATCTTTTTTGCCTCTGAAACATGGATTTCGGAAAACCAACACTATACGATTATTACGAGTTTGATGCATTTAATGCTCTTATTTTTTCCAATCCTCAGGGATTGCTTATGCAATTGCTTTTCACTGTTCCATCATTTGACATCCTTTAGATACCTGTTGAAGGTCATTATTAAACCGATGTTCGTTCCTCGTTGTATAACAACTGCTTGTTTGACATCCCTGTACTTTAAGTAGACTAAGATGTTTTGTGGGCTTTTGTTGTACCTTCCTTCATTTCGAAGGAATTATTTTCAGTAATTTTATATGCTGTTTTACTTAATGACCGGTATGAGGATCGCTTTAGTTTTGACGGTATCATTACCTTATTAACCCAAATGAGTATCACAAATACAGTTAAAATATCAATATCACCCCTTAGGTTACACTCTGCTTCTTCTGTACGGATTCCCCAATTTATTAAGAACTTTAATACTATGTTGCCTTCAGTATTGGTTAGACCCTTAAAATTGTCTTCTGTAACTTCAGTTAATCTCAATGGAGCTGGCAATACCAATGTTTTTGGGAGTAGTCTTCGTATAAGACTATCACCTCTCAAATCGCCCATCCTTCGAAAATATACTAATCCGTGGAAAAGAAGTGGAATGTATCCTAGTATTTCTAAGTGTAATGCCAAGAGGTGCAGATGTTGTTCGCATTTAAGCACTGCGTCTACCGTTACTTCATCTGTAAATGGTAGAAGCTTCTCTGTAGTTAACATGTCAGATTTGACATGACAGTCTACAGATTTAATTTATCTAATTACATGACGTGCTGCAAACTGTAATATGCAGTACGTCGGTCAAACTAACCGCATGCTTAAAACTAGATTGAACGAGCATTATCGTAGAATGAGTAAGCCTAAGAAAACTGACACCTTCTTGTACCGTCACTTTCGACGTACAGGTCATTCTGTAAATAACATTGTTATACAACCAGTGGAAAAAATTTATTACGAAGCACATTCTACATCTAGATTCAAAATTATAAAAAGACATGAGGCTGAACGGAAATGGATTAAATGTTTACAGACCCCTTTTCCACTCGGATTTAATGACAACATTTATCATGAGGGTAATATTTCTAGAATGCCGGACTTTGATATTTTCTCGCTCCTGGAATGTCGAAAACGCAGAACAAGATCTCACGGCACCAGGAAAAATGGTATATTTAAACGTAAATTACGTGCGTTTAAACGAAACAATACTAGACTTAAGTGACTGTCTATTATATTATTAAATCATGGACGCCACTCTATGCTTTCATTTTTAAGTTCATTACCCGTTTCTGTTTACGTCTTCTGGACACCGAGGCGAATAAATTATACGATAGTTCTAATCAGTTATATGATGCGGCTCTCTTAACTAGAGGCTATACTCAGCATACTCTCCGTCCTTACATTGATTCTGAAATTAATCATAAACGCCATTTCTTCAAAATATCCTTCATTAATAAGGGTATGGATTTTATAGATTTGCCTAGTATCTTCCGTGAGAGTTCTGTGCTTTCTTCCATTCCTGCTTATTTTCAAAATACTGAAACACCTATAATTTGCTATAAATATAACAAACCTAGTAGATATATCATTTTTAATCTCAATAAACTTGTTTCAGATCTTGATATTGATACTAATACTCCTGATTCAAGTGATTGTAAAAACTCAGTGTATTGCTATCCTGCTGCTGGTCATGTAATTACTGGCAATTTGAAAATTATTCCTGATTCTAGGATAAGGAATATAATTTCTAAAGGACCGAAATATCGGTTTCCTTCTAAAATTGATTTCAGTAAATGTAGAGATGAAATCGCTGCTTCCTTGAATGAATTCGGTAATCGATGGTGTAAGCGAGAGTATGTTGAGCATAAAGCCCTTAAGGACTGGAAACTAAGCATTTTAAAACTAGTGAATAAACGCATTTCTTTCTATTCTCAAAATACTAACTTATTACCACCTAAGCCTAAGAAGTCTTTACGTCATCTTAAGCTAGGTATTCAAGAATTTCATAAGAAGTTTGTTTTGGCCCCTGCAGACAAGGCCGCTAACAACGTCGTCGTTGTGTGACGGCTCCACTATGTTAACACGCTTAAGCAGGAGCTTGTTGGTACTAAGGCCTATGAACTTCAGCCTTTAGCTGAAGAGAGAGTTATAATAGATAAACATATTTGTCATTCAGCCACCAAGTTTGCTGTGTGTGTTACCGAAGGCCAAGACAAGCTTCCTACGCTATACTGGTTACCAAAACTTCATAAAAGACCTTACAAAGCACGGTTTATTGCAAATTCTAGCTCTTGCACTACCACTGAACTTTCTAAATTATTAACTTCCTGTTTTACTGCTATTAAAACGCATGTGATTAAATATTGTGATAAAGTCTTTGAAAGATCAGGGAGAAATCTGTTTTGGTCTATAAAAAATTCGAATGAGGTTTTAAACAAATTGAAATCCAGACATTTTCGTGCTTCAAGTCTGTCTACTTACGATTTTTCCACTCTTTACACTACACTTCCTCATAATCTTATAAAAGAAAAGCTTAATGATTTAATTGAATGGGCTTTTCACAGAGAAGATTCTCTCTATCTTGCATGTAATGTCAGAAATGCATTTTTCACTTCTAAAGAGCATAAGAATTATACACTTTGGTCATGTCAGAAAGTGTGTGATTCCCTCACCTTTCTACTTGACAATATTTATATTAGATTCGGTACAAAGTTATTTAGACAAACTGTGGGTATTCCGATGGGTACGAATTGCGCACCTCTTGTGTCTGATCTGCTCTTGTATTGTTATGAAAGAGACTTCATGTTGTCGCTTTCCATTGATAAGCAATCTGAAATTATTGAAGTTTTTAGCTCCACTTCCAGATATTTAGATGATTTATTAAATATTGATAATACCTATTTCGATGGTTTGATCAGTCAGATTTACCCCCAGAACTTCAATTAAATAAAGCAAATTCTTCTGATACCGAGGCCCCGTTTTTGGATTTACATCTATCTATTGTAGATGGGTTTGTTTCGTGCAAAATTTATGATAAACGCGATGACTTTGATTTTGAGATTGTAAATTTTCCTTTTTTGGATGGTGATGTTCCTCGTGCGCCATCCTATGGCGTTTATATTTCGCAATTAATTCGATTTGCTAGAGTGTGTAGTCATGTAACTGACTTCAACATTCGTAATACATTATTAACGGCTAAACTCCTTAAACAGGGTTATCGGTACCATAAACTACGCAAAGCATTTTCAAAATTTTATAGACGCCATTCTGATTTAATTTAATTTAATTTCTCTGGTCGGGCTCATCGGAGTCTAACTGTTGGTTTTCTTTTGCTCCAGCATTTCAGTGGTTTCTTGCTGTCGAGTCCTCACCGTTGTCTCACCTCCGTGGTTCTTTGATTTCTGTGTTCACGGAGATGTTGCACTGATGAGTTAGGAGGCCTTCATGCGGACTGAACAAATTATTTGTCTAAATCGCGACGGAAGTAAGGGCGAGGATTGTGGACACGTAAAATCGATTTAAGCCCCCCAGTGGAAATCTTCCACTGACCGTTCCAAGGCGGCTCTTCTGTGGCGATTTATTTATGTTGTTGTTTGTTACGTACTGTGTGTATCACTTGTGTATTTTAACTTTGGATGGCCATATGGCCATTTTGTGGGAAAGTAACTGTCCATATGGCCTTCCTTTGTTTAGGTTTCCATTATGGTCTGGTCGCTTAATGTTTGTATTTCTTTCCCTTTGGTGTCTTTTATGGATGGAGTAAGTTAATTGTATCAATTCCTGATCTTTGTTTTACTTCTACTTTTAATTTTAAAATTCAGTATTGGACTTAAATCTCTTCTGCAACAAGGTCTATCGGAACCCGAATTTTATGGTGACTTAGTATATAAATTCAGAAAAATATATAATCGCAATGACTTCAGCACCCAATTTCGTAAAATCATTCTTCGATATAAAAAGATTGGGTACAACATGGATGTTATACGACAGACTGCATGCATGGTAGTTAACCCAAACACGGTTGGCAACTTTGCTTCCCTCTTTAATTGCACGCCGGTGGGTCAGACCTCAGATTCTATGACGGCTCAAACGTAGAGGCTTATTGAGAATTAGAGAGATCTAATTCTTGGTAATGTTGGTTGGTGCCTGATGCTCTGTCTCTGGTCGGGCCCATCGGAGTCTAAATGTTGGTTTTCTTTTGCTCCAGCATTTCAGTGGTTTCTTGCTGTCGAGTCCTCACCGTTGTCTCACCTCTGTGGTTCTTTGATTTTTTGTGTTCACGGAGATGTTGCACTGATGAGTTAGGAGGCCTTCATGCGGACTGAACAAATTATTTGTCTAAATCGCGGCGGAAGTGAGGGCGAGGATTGTGGCCACGTAAAATCGATTTAAGCCCCCCAGTGGAAATCTTTCCACTGACCGTTCCAAGGCGGTTTTTCTGTTGCGATTTATTTATGTTGATGTTTGTTACTTACTGTGTGTATCACTTGTGTGTTTTTTTATAATTTTGGATGGCCATATGGCCATTTTGTTGGAAAGTAACTGTCCTTATGGCCTTCATTTGTTTAGGTTTCCATTATGGTCTGGTCGCTTAATGTTTGTATTTCTTTCCCTTTGGTGTCTTTGGTGGGTGGAGTAAGTTAATTGTATCGATTCCTGATCTTTGTTTTACTTCTAATTTGAATGTGATACATTACTGCAATGCTGGACATAGCCAAACATGTAACTGTTTAATCAAACAATTTCGCTTTCACGAGGATGGTTTTGGATTTTCTAATTCAAGATGCGTGGTAAACCTAACACTTCGGTGTTGCTGTCGTGGTTGTACGTGTCATTGTTTTTCTATGTACGCATGTGGTGGTATTTATTTTATTATATGATAACCGTAGGTTCATTTTGTGGAAAGCAAACTCTCCTTCTGACATTCTATTTTTTTAATTAGGGTGCTTTTACTTTATGTTTGTGTTTTCTTCCTTTGGATCTTGGGTAGTAGTACTTGTGAGGTATATGTATCGATTATTGATCTATTTTAATAAGCCTTATAGACTGTAAGATTCGCTATATGAACCAAACATAAACCTTACCTGATGGAGGGAAATGCCGTAAGCCTTTTTGCTGCTTTAGAAGTTCGAATGAGACTGTAAAATAAAGCACATCGATCATGTATGACGAAAAGTCTATTAATGGACGACACCTTATTAAACAAGTTATGAACATAATTATTTAAAATTTATGTCGAAGATCAGCAACATACCGTCGAATTTCAATAGATAGAAAACCTCTTGGACAGTGATTTTATCGTAACAGTGGAAGCTCAAACCACTGAAGTCCAATAATTGTGTTAGGTTAAGAGGACTTAATGGTGGTGTCGTTATTGAAAGTATGCCAAATGTACCTATTAGAAACATCTCATCGGGCGCTTCCAACTTTAAATACTAATCAATTTACAGATAAAAATAAACTAAATAAAAATAATAATAAACAAAAACTTATAAATTATCCGAAATACACATCACGTGAACAAGTCCGTGAAATGAACACCCCCTTACACCCCACTTTGCATAGAGAAAACTGGGGTTTAAGGGGGTAAACGTTATTTTTCTTATTTTTACTCCAAGACATAGGCTGTGGGTACTCATTAGAACCGCCTCAGTGAGGCGGTTCTAACGAGCACCCATGACCTATGTTTGCAGTATAAATAAGAAAACTATCATTGATTTTCATCCGAAAAGTAGGCATTTTGGAGATGTGAAAAAAATGCACTATGTCGCACGGGTGTGTTATCGTAATGAGGTGACTCCCAGTGTTTCAACTTCGGCTATCGCGTTAGTTACACTACTGTTTATGTCATTTTTCAGTTCCTGTTTTTGTTTGTGTGTCTTTTCCTCCCTGTATTGTAATACATGTTAACTCCTTGTATGTCGAAATCAGTTATCTGGAAAAATTGGATATCTCGAGGTGATCGTATATGTCCGAAACCTTATTCCCAATTACCACTAACAATACAAACTTGTCTTGCTACGTTTAACCTACAATGAATATTTTTTTAGTTCGTGATAATTATTTAATTTAGATATTGCACGTGACAGTTCTAACTTTTTTTAAAAAATCGTTCGCGGTTTGAATAAGTTTAGAATCCAGTCCGAATGTCGTGTGGCATTACACTACAATCACGAGGATTTCATATTTGTCCATTATTATTTTCCGTCAAATCGAATAATTTCAGATATACATTTTCTGCAGTCGATCATTTTATGTGCGGTAGAGCAGCTGTTGACAATAATTGGTAATAATGCGGTACAATCTTTAGTCTTTAGTGTAATCTTTATTCTTCTGTGGGGGTTTATTTATGTTGTTGTTTGTTACTTACTGTGTGTATCACTTGTGTCTTTTAATTTTGGATGGCTATTTGGCCATTTTGTGGGAAAGTAACTGTCCTTATGGCCTTCCTTTGTTTAGGTTTCCATTATGGTCTGGTCGCTTCATGTTTGTGTTTCTTTCCCTTTGGTGTCTTTGATGGTTAAGTTAATTGTATCGATTCCTGATCTTTGTTTTACTTCTACTTTAACTGCATGCCAGTAGCGCATTGTTGTCTTTAACTATGGATTTCCGCTTGCATCGTGACAATTACTTGCTTTCCTTGCAAGATTATATTAGTACCTTAATGGATAATTAGTTTCAGACTACTTACGTTCCACAACATGCTTAACATGTATAATCGGTGTTCGCTTCACCCTTGGATTTGGACCCACTGTAAATTAAAAATTCAA
This sequence comes from Lucinisca nassula, assembly GCA_963580285.1. Taxonomy (NCBI): domain Eukaryota; kingdom Metazoa; phylum Mollusca; class Bivalvia; order Lucinida; family Lucinidae; genus Lucinisca; species Lucinisca nassula. The sequence continues at coordinate 189,477,534 of OY757013.1, read as the reverse complement.
TTCTAGTAGCTGTGTGGATAGGTACATATATGCTATAGGTAATCCCGTTACAGCCATTGATAACATTCGGCGACAATATCAATATATTTACGTGTAAAGTGGACGAAAAAAGCAATAAATATGACACAGTCTATGAATCAATAGAATGCACAATATTCTACACTTGTAAGTAAGCTCATGGTAATTAATAACCGTTCTATATCCAACGGTCCAGTGCATATCTATAGTTGATTTTAACTTCTGAAACTTCAAACGAGGTAACTCAAGTGGCTTATATGTAATGTCCGAATCAAGCACATTGGAGCAGATAAAATGACTGGTTGTTTATGTTTCTTGTTTCCAAAGACAGCATTGACAGCATTATTTAATTTCACTGCAATCACATCACGAACACCGGCTATTATAATTTGAAACAAAAAAATAGAAGTCAGGCATTGATCAGATAGCGAAACATTTAACCCTGAGCTCCCATCACAGACACCAAAGGGAAAGGAACACAGACATTAAATAACTAGACCCCAATGAAAACGTCAATAGCGGAAATCCAAAAGGACAATTACTTTTCCACAAAGTGGCCATTTGGCTATCCAAAACAAAATGATATAAGCGATGCCTTGGAACGGTCAATGAAATGAATTCCACTTGGGAGCTTACATCGACTTGACCTGGCTGCAATCCTCGTCCTTGATTCCGTCGCTATCTAGATAAATAATTTGTTCAATCCGCATGAAGCCTTCCTATCTCATCAGTACAACATATCCGAGAACATAAAAATCAAACAACCACAGAGATGAAACAAGGCCTAGGACGCGACAGCAACAGAGACGACTTAAATGCTGGAGCAAATGAAAACCAACAGCAAGAAACGTAAACAGAGTATCAGATACCAACCAATATTACATAAGTAAGCCTTTAAGCTGCAAACGTCATGGAATCTGCGGTCTGACCCACCGGTGTGTACTTAAAGAGGGTAGCAAAGTTGTCAACCGTGATTGGGTTAACTACCATGCATGCAGTCTGTCCTGTAATATTTATGTTGTTACCAATCTTTTTATATCAAAGAATGATTTTACGAAATTTAGTGCCTAAATCATTGCATTTATATATGTATTTATCGTGAATTTATATTCTAAAGCACCAAAGAATCCGGGTTCCGTTAGGCCTTGTTGCAGAAGAGGATTACGTCCCATTTTGAATTTTTAAAAAATTGGAACGACGTCTATAAAATTAACGAAAGGCTTTGCGTTGTTTATGATACCGATAACCAAGATTAAGGAGTTTAGCAGTTAACAATTTATAATGTATGTTGAAGTCATTTACATGACTACACACTGTGGTAAGTCGAATTAATTGCGAAACATAAACGCCATATGATGCCGCACGAGGAACATCACAATCCAAATAATGAAAATTTACAATATCTAAATCAAAAACATTGCGGGTATCATAAAATTTTGCAGGAAACAAACCTATCTACAATAACTGGATGTAAATATAAAAAAACGGGGCCTCGGTATCAGAAGCAGTTGCGTTATTATTTAACTGAAGTTCTGGTGTGTGTGTGTGTGGGGGGGGGGGTTAAATTTGCCTGATCAAACTATCGAAATAAGCATTGTCAATATGTAATAAATCATCCAAATATCTAGAGGTCGAGCTAAAGGATTAAAGATTTCAGATAGATTTTCAACGGAAAGGTGCATCGTGAAGTCTCTCTCATTACAAAACATGAATCCATCAGCCACAAGAAGTGCGCAATTCGTACCCATCGGAATACCCACCATTTGTCTAAATATCTTAGTACAAATCTTATCTAAATATTGTCAAGTAGAAAGTCGAGAGCTTTAACCCAATTTTTTACAGTAAAACTGGCCCAAGTTTTGTTAAGTACAACTGGGGTTTACTGGATTCTGCATAGTTTTTTTTTATTTCTGCTCAAAACATAGATTTGCACACTCTTAGCATTGCCACACCGAAGCGGTTCTCCCGAGTACCCACTCTATATTTTGAGCAGAAATATGGAAAATATCAAACATTTGAATCTGCAGCCTTTAATTTTGGTGGAAAACTTTTCAATATATTTAAACAGCCGTGATTTCGTAATGGTAATAATCAGCATGTGTTGATGGTAGAACATCTTTCCATACTTTAACAGGTTGAAAACTAGTACGCAAACGTCACAAAGGCCACAAGCAAAGAACACAGCCATGTTAAGTCACCTAAAGAAAATAAATTTATCATATGACGTCGCGTCTGAGAGTCTAATAACGCCATGTAATATTTTCGATAATCCACTAGGATTAAATATGCAAATTAGCTAGATACGTCCCATCACGTTACATGAACGACGTCCTTAACGACGTCGCGTTTACTATCGGCGGAATAGTGACATTTTTGTAAACAATCGTGAATACAATGCGTTTTAAATGTCATATGATAAATAGAATCTTGCATTCGTTCTCATGTATTATTGAATTTATTAAACTCGTTGAGGAAAAGGGATAAAATGCTCGGCATAGCCTCGCATTTTATCCCTTTTCCGCAACTCGTTTAATAAATTCAATAATACATGAGCACTCATGTAAGATCCTCTATGACATGGAGGCACATACAAAAACAGACGAACCACGAATCAACGGCACAACGGCAGTTAACAAGTAAGGCACTGCAAAAGAACGACCGCCTTGGTACGGTCAGTAGTAAAAATTGGCTAAATGTTTAGGCTGATGCCTTTAAGGAATGATGGGTGATCATGTTAAAATCAACTAAAGTATGAACTTTAATATTCAAATTACTTACGTTTTACTACCTAAAGTCACCATTTCATCACCCAGGAACCTAATAGGATATATGTTTTGAATCAAGCAGTCAATGCTACAAGTCATTGTGTCATTGTTTGGCAGTAACGTCACTTAAATACATTGAGACGGGAAGTCAACGACACATAATAGAGGTGAAGGCAATGAAACCTTTGAAGCGACTTCGGAAGACGAGAAGTCTGTTGTCTTTGAGAACTGCAATGATATAGCCCTCATTTTGTCCACGAAAGTGGGTATTGAAATCATCGAAAGCAGATATTTTACTCTCGAGTTAAATACTTTCTCACCATAAACTTCAGGCCTTTGCAACCCGTATCGTGTGGTTAAAAATCGGCTAGTAAACGCAAATTGTAATCCTTTGGTTTTTATGTTATCGGATATGTTGTTCATAAATTATTCTTGTGGCCTGAACAACGACGACATACATTACGATAACACACCCTTTCTTTAAATTTTTCATATCTCCAAAGCAGTTATTTTCCTATGAAAATTGATGATATTTTTCTTATTTGAACCATTTTGAACCCAAAAATAGGTTGTTGATACTCTTGAAAAAGGCCTTGTTGAGGCGATTCTAACCATTACCAACAGCCTATATCTTGGCATAGAAATAAAATATGCAATAATGTTTACTCTGTCAACCCTATAAATTTACTATATAATGTGGGTTAATTGTAACGATTCCTGATCACTGCCTTCACTTCTATTAGGCATATTAGGGCTGTTTTGTTTGCGGTGGCTGTAAAAGTTCTCCCCGTATATGAATTTAATGTTCTTATTAGTCCAATCCTCAGGGAATGCATTTAAAATTGCTTTTCACCTTTCATTAATTTGACATCCTTTAGATACCTTTTGAAGCTCTTAATTAGACCGATGTTCGTACCTCGTTGTATAACAATTGCTTGTTTGATATATATGTGTTTTAGTGGGCGGGGGGGGGGGGGGGGGGCATAGCTATTTTGTGGGCTTCTGTTATAAGGTCCTTCTGTTTGAAGGATTTAAATCGGTTCTTCAATATACTGTTTAACTTAATGACCGGTATGAATATTGCTTAAGTTTTGACGGTATCGCCCCTTTGCACACACATGAGTATCACAAATAAATTTAATTGGAGTCTAACTGTTGGTTTTCTTTTTTACCTGTGGGTTTACGGCGTCCCGCAAACCCCGATGCTGACAAAACAACCGAGCGTGATCTCTGACAGGTGTACGGGCAGCTGTGGGGTAAGGCACAAGAAAGATATTAGATGAATGACATGAATTATTTACAGTATCTATATACAACACTTACTAACACAAAACATCACAATTTGTTGCTTCTGTAGCCAACCCACGACGTCCGCCCCGAAGGCAAAACAATGTTCTGTGCTCGGAACGGGTGACGTGAATGCCTACAGAAGCAAACAACAAAACAATAACAAAAAAAAAGAAACAACACAAGACGCGACTGGCCAGTTTATAACTTAGGGTGAATCCCCCTTTCGCGTGAATCTCCCTCTCGCGAACTAGTGTAAACTAGTTTGTCGACATTGTTGCCGACCACAGGTTGATATGTACTATTAAGCAATCGTGCACTAGCTTGAATCGCCTGAATCGCCTGCAGGTTATTTATTGGACCTCTTCCATTTGAATGGTCTCACATTCGTTCACATTGGTATGAGCTGTTTATGGTGGTTCGTCCGCCCTTGCTGGACCCTAACCCCCAGCGTCGTACCAGTACCTGCTGCTATATGGCAGGGAGCAGCAGGTCACCACACATTGTTGTGCCTGCAAATTACGATAATTGGACTAAGATACAGTTCACAAAACATACATGCTATATCATGATCCCCCTCCCGGAGAAGTAAGAATATGTTCATGCATATACCGTTATTGCGCATGCGCCGACCAGACATACAGGCTGATTAGTGCATGCGGCAAATAACTGCACAGCAGAACTCAACTTGACTGTGCATCAAATTATCAGCACCCAGCGCTTGACACAATAATACTCAAAGTTCATGTTTCCTTACTGAGCACTACAGAAATCAATTAATGCTCACTACTACTGAGCATAATACTCATCGAATTTGTGCTCACTACATTATCATAAGTAAGAAGCAATTGAACAGACCACGCCTTTGCGCTACCTGGTCAGCCGCCACTTACAGGAAACATAACAAACTCTATTTCATATCCTTCTCCGCGACACGGCTCACAAATATAGCTATTCACAAATTCATTACATTCACAACAGATAGAAACTACAAACAGAAAGATTTTCATCTATAATCCACATCATTTGTTAGTGTCTCATAAGGGCCAACACTGTTTGCCGTAAATTCTCTCTGTATTTGGTAGGCACCCCGTCATAACCGTCCTCGCGACGCCGATAACGCAGCTGACGTCATCCCCGCCGCTCAGGCCGTTATGACGTGTGGCGACCAAATACTCCCACTTATCATCATCACGTTCTTTATATGTACATACATGCACAAACCGAGTTCTCAGAGAAAAACGGCATCATTACAAAATGAACTCGTAATTCTTCTTGAACAAAATTATTTCTACTCAACATGAACACGCTTGTAAAAGCAGATTCATCATGGTTCATCATCACGGATAACCCGACAGGCTCTTGTAAGAGTTTGCCCTGATGATGAAGATATGGTTAAACCCGTCTTAAGTTTACGTCCCCTCTACACCTAATATCATATAGAGACGGGACCACGGTTTTCTAACCACAGCTAGTCAAAAGTCATGGATCAAACAAGTGACCCGGCGTTTATTAATTACATTCTACAAAAGGGGTCTAAAAGCCTAAATGAGTCTAGAATGAGCGGGTGTCCAAACTTTACGTCTCACCAACATCTAGGGTCAGAATGAGACAGGACCTCACTTAGAAAGACTCATTCTACTACTGGAGAAGCCTGGGATCGATCCTGCGACCTCTAGCTGGCAAAGCTAGTAGCCTAATCACTACAGGCTTCAACAGTGAATTCAGAATAGGCTTCAGAAAGTTGGGGTATACTAGAAATAAACCCCTCCAAAACCTACAAGCATGTTCATACAAAAATAATACTAAACATAGATTTAACATACCTTTCAATATACTTTCACTTTCCCGTCTCAATGTTGTGGGTATTCGTTACAACTAGACCTGCTGCTAAAGTGTTCGTTTTTCTCAGGGTTTTCATATCTATGAATACTACCGGAGAATCATGCATACTCATATTGGCTTGCTAAAATCGTGGCGAGGTGGAGATACCGTCCACAATTGAAGCTAGATTGCAAAAATCGAGTAGAAAATGGGTTTGCGTTCAAATAGTATATTTCCCATAGGAAAAAATGATGAAACGACCATATAAATCAATGCTATGACTCCTGTCAAAACGAATACCCACTTAACACGTGACGGGAATGAAAATCATATTTGGCACAATTTGGCGGTTGGCGATTTTTAGGCAAATTTTATTGAACTCAGCCTTATAGCGGCCCCCTGTATTGTAAAACAGATCTCCACAAACCATTCATGCATAAATCGTATGATATGTGCATGACTTGCGCATGGAGCAGCACATTTTGCCTACCATATTTCACCGAAATATTTCACTCGCACCGCCCTACCATATACCTACTAAAATAATTTAGATGCGCATAAGCACCAGAGAGGTTTCCTATTCCATCTCGCAACATCCAGCATTTCAGTGGTTTCTAGCTGTCGATTCCTCACCGTTGTTTCATCTCTGTGGTTGTTTGAATTTTGTGTTCTCGGAGATGTTGATTGATAAATCAGGATACCTTAATGCGGACTTAAAAATATTTGTCTAAATCGCGACGAAAATAAGGGCGAGGATTGTGGCCGCATTTAATCGATTTAAGCGTCACGGTAGAATTCGTTTCACTGCCCGTTCCGTTTCAAGGCGGTTCTTCTGTCGCGGTTTATTTTTCTGAGTGTTTGTATCGCTTATAGCATTTTGGTTTTGGATAGCCAGTTGGCCATTTTGTGGAAACGTAACTGTCCTTTTGGCTTTCGACTGTTGGTGTTTCCATTATGGACTAGTTGTTTCATTTTCTTTCCCTTTGGTGTCTCTGATGGGAGCTGTGGTTTAATTGTATCGGTTCCTGATCATTGCCTTAACTTCTGTTTTAATATCTTGTAAACCATCAAGTGGACACCCATTAAACATACGTATTGCTTAAAGCTCCTAACTTGCATGGAACTTCAGCATTACCTAATTTAAATATCTTAGCTCGGTTGAGTGATATATGACCATCGTGGTCCTCCTGTTTCACTATAGAAACGCATATATTTATGCGGAATCCTGCGGTGTTTTTATATCATAATTCATTTGGTTCGCCAGAGTCTCTGGTAATCTTTACTGACATCAACACTCGTTATAAATTACTAACTGCCAAACTTCCCAATCAGGGATATCGGTGCTATTGAATTCGCGAAGCGTTTTCTTAGTTATATAGACGTCAGTCCTTAGTTTCAAATTTCAACGTTGGGCATAATTATCGTCTTCAATAAAGCTTTTCGGAATCTGAATTTTATGGTACTTAGTGTATAAATCCAGAAAAAATGTACGCTCGCATTGTTTTCATACCACACTTCGTAAAGGTATCTCCCGATTGAAAGGAAAGCATCACGTGAACAAGTCCGTGAAATGAAGACCCCCCTATACCCCTCTTTATAAAGAGAAAACTGGGGTTTAAGGGGTATATATTATTTTTCTTATTTTTGCTCCAAGATATAGGATGTGGGTACTCGTTAGAACCGCCTCAATGAGGCGGTTCTAACGAGTACCCACAATCTATGTTTACAATCTATGTTTGTAGTATTTATAAGACAAATATCACAGATTTTCATCAGAAAAATGGTCTTTTTAAGATGTGAAAAATGCACTAGATCTATGTCGCACGGTTGTGTTATCGTAATGGGCTACATCATAAACGTTATACGACAGACGGCATGTATGGTAGTAAACCAAAGCACGGAGAATACAAGGGCGAGTTAATAAAAAACAACAGCCTAACTTATTTCTGGGTGAAGTCGATATCTTCTTTTTCGATGTGAATGCACTCCAGAATGATACACTTGGACCAACGCTGTTCCAGTGTCATCAGCCCAGAACTGAAGAAGCCGTGGTCCTTGTCTCCGACTCATTCCTCAACTGTCGCCACGACTTCTTTGTTCAACAGAACATGTCGCCCACGGATAACCTTAAGAAAGTTTGGGAAGAGGAACTAGTCGCAAGGAGCTAAGTCCTAGGCGGGATGTGTTTTAGCTGGTACCCACTCCGCTCAACAGCATCCATTGCAATTTTGCAAGTTTGAACTCTGGCATTATCCTGTTGGAGCAGCATCCCTTTTGAGAGTTTACCTCGACGTTTTTCACGGGTTACAGTTCTCAGTTGGTCGAGCAAATTTGCACAATATCTACCGGTTATTGTTCTTGTCTTTGATTATATATTGAGATCGTAAATTTCCCTTTCATGAATGGGGACATTAGTATGCGGAATCCTGCGGTGTTTTTATATCACAATTCATTTGGTTCGCCAGGGTCTCTGGTAATCTTTACTGACATCAACACTCGTAATAAATTACTAACTACCAAACTTCCCAATCAGGGATATCGGTGCTATTGAATTCGCAAAGCGTTTTCTTAGTTATATAGACGTCAGTCGTGTTTAGTTTCAAATTTCAATGTTGGACATAATTATCGTCTTCAATAAGGCTTTTCGGAACCTGAATTTTATGGTAACTTAGTGTATAAATCAAGAAAAAATGTACGCTCGCATTGATTTCAATACCACATTTCGTAAAGGTATCACCCGACTGAAAGGATAGCATCACGTGACTAAGTCCGTGAAATGAAGACCCCCCAATACCCCACTTTATATAGAGAAAACTGGGGTTAACGGTGTATACATTATTTTTCTTATTTTTGCTCCAAGACATAGGTTGTTGGTACTCGTTAGAACCGCCTGAATAAGGTTCTAAAGAGTACTCACAATCTATTTTTGCAATATTTATAAGACAAATATCACATATTTTCATCGGACAAAATGTCCTCTTTAAGATGTGAAAATGCACTATGTCGCACAATTGTGTTATCGTAATGGGGGTACATCATAATCGTTATATGACAGACTGCATGTATGGTAGTAAACAATATCACGGTGAATACGAGGGCGAGCTAATAAAAAAAAACAGCCTAACTTATTTCTGGGTGAGGTCGATATCTTCTTCTTCGATGTGAATGCACTCCAGAATGATACACTTGGACCAACGCTGTTCCAGTGTCGTCAGCCCAGAACTGAAGAAGCCGTGGTCCTTGTCTCCCGACTCATTCCTCAACTGTCGCCATGGCTTCTTTGTTCAACAGAAAATGTCGCCCACGCATAACCTTTTGAAAGTTTGGGAATAGGAACTAGTCGCAAGTAGCTAAGTTCTAGGCGGGATGTGTTTTAGCTGGTACCCACTTCGCTCTGTAGCATCCATTGCAATTTTGCAAGTGTGGACTCTTGCATTGACCTGTTGGAGCAGCAGGCTTTTCGGAACCTGAATTTTATGTGACTTAGTGTAAAAATCAAGAACAAAATGTACGCTCGGATTGATTTCAATACCACATTTCGTAAAAGTATCACCCGACTGAAAGGATAGCATGACGTGAACAAGTCCGTGAAATGAAGACCCCCTATACCCCACTTTAAATAGAGAAAACTGGGGTTTACGATGTATACATTATTGTTCTTATTTTTGCTCCAAGACATAGGTTGTGGGTACTCGTTAGAACCGCCTGAATGAGGCGGTTCTAAAAAGTACTCACAATCTATTTTTGCAATATTTATAAGAAAAATATCACAGATTTTCATCAGAAAAAATGGCCTTTTTAAGATGTGAAAAATGCACTATGTCGCACGGTTGTGTCATCGTAATTGGGTACATCATAAACGTTATACGACAGACGGCATGTATGGTAGTTAACCAAACCACGGTGAATACGAGGGCGAGTTAATAAAAACAAACAGCCTAACTTATTTCTGGGTGAGGTCGATATCTTCTTTTTCGATGTCGATGCACTCCAGAATGATACACTTGGACCAACGCTGTTCCAGTGTCATCAGCCCAGAACTATGGAAGGCGTGGTCCTTGTCTCCGACTCATTCCACAACTGTCGCCACGACTTCTTTGTTCAACAAAATTGTCGTCCACGGATGATCTTTTGCAAGTTTGGGAATAGGAAAAAGTCGTAAGGAGCTAAGTCCTTAGAATAGTCGGGATGTGTTTTAGCTGGTACCTATTCCGCTCAACAGCATCCATTGCAATTTTGCAAGTGTGGACTCTTGCATTGTCCTGTTGGAGCAGAATCCCTCTTTAGAGTTTACCTCGCCGTTGTTCACGAGTTACAGTTCTCAGTTGGTCGAGCAAATTTGCAAAATATGCACCGGTTATTGTTCTTGCCTTTGCTAGAAAGTCAAACGCAATAACCAGTGTGCGTCCCAAAATACATTTGCCATCACCATGCCAGCAGAGGGTTACGTTTTGACCTTCTTTGGCCTCGAAGACCCCGGTCCTACCCACAGGCGATTTTGTGTTTTATTCTGTGGCTCAAAATCATGAACCCAAATCAGCTTCCTTTGACCTAAACCGCTTCAACATTGCACTGCATACTAATGTTTTGGTTGTCATTTGCTCGTAACTAATTAATTTTGGAAGGCAGCGGGCTGTTATCTTGCCCATACGTAAGCGATCATGTAAAATTGTTGAACCGCTACCATGTGAAATGTGTAATATATTATCTTAATTCGTCTGTGAGAGATCCCGCACTTTTGTTACACATTGCTACATCGGTGGCATCTGATGGGCGTCCAGACCTGGTGTAGTCTTCTAAAGACGTTCTACAGCGTTTGAATTCCCCAACCCAGAGTTTAATTTGTGTATACGATTGTACAGAACACCCATAAATATCGGGCAACCAATGTGTTTCATGACCTGTTTTCTCTTTCAAAACGAAGTAACGAATTACAGCACGGTACTAAGCTTTTGACGAGAAGCTCCCTTTTGCATAGCTAGTCATGTTTGGCGTTCAATATCTTATGAGTGAATGACACGATAAGGGTATAATTTTGACCTCATGCCTAAAACATGTTTTGAATCAAGACTAGAAAATCGTGCTTATCTCGGTCAATTTCAAATGGGAAAGTAGAAGTAAAACAAAGATCAGGAATCGATAAAATTAACTTACTCCACCCACCAAAGACACCAAAGGGAAAGAAACACAACCATTAAGCGACCAGACCATAGACCATAATGGAAACCTAAGCAAAGGAAGGCCATAAGGACAGTTACTTTCCCACAAAATGGCCATATGGCCAACCAAAATAAAAAGACAAAAGTGATACACATAGTAAGTAACAAACAAGAACATAAATAAATCGCCACAGAAGAACCGCCTTGGAACGGTCAGTGGAAAGATTTCCACTGGGGGGGTGGGGGGGCTTAAATCGGTTTTACGTGGCCACAATCCTCGCCCTTACTTCGCGAGTTAGACAAATAATTTGTTCAGTCCGCATGAAGGCCTCCTAACTCATCAGTGCAACACCTCCGTGAACACAAATAATCAAAGAACCACAGAGGTGAGACAACGGTGAGGACTCGACAGCAAGAAACCACTGAAATTCTGGAGCAAAAGAAAACCAACAGTTAGACTCCGATGGGCCCGACCAGAGACAGAGCGTCAGGCACCTCGACTGGTTACTTATTGCCTTGCCCTGTTAACTTTTCTTTCCATATTGGTTCGTGCTGCCGTGTCGAGCCGAAGACTTAATTACAGCTCCGAACCAAGGACATACTGTTCAAGTTACAGTAGAACTTCGATGGCTCGAACACCGATGGCTCGTTTACCATTAATGTGTCGAACACATTCTTGAGCCCCTAGGGAAATCCCCTACATAAGAAATATTGGGGGATAATTCAAGAGATTTTAGTATTTTATCTTGCAAATGTTTGCTGTGTGTACTCATTAGAATCGCCTCATTTAGAATCGCCTCGATGAGGCGATTCTAATGAGTTCACACAGCATACATATTCATTATAGAACACCGAAAATATGTCAAAAAGTATCTCGTTATGCCTCCTGACAGTAACCCCAGTGGCTCGAACAGATTTTCGAGGTCCCAAAGGTGTTGGAGCCATTGAAGTTAGACTGTATGATGCTCGGGCTCTAGTTAGGCCAACTGGAGTATAACATATTTATCTTTTTATTTATTTATTTATATTTATTTATTTATGTATTGTCCTCCAGCATTTCAGTTATTTCATTATTTCGAGTCCTCAGACTTGGTTCATCTCTGTAATCGTTTGGTTTTACGTCATAGGAGATGTTGCACGGATAATGTATAAAACTTTCCCGCGGACTAACGAAAGCATTTGTCTAAACAAAGAACCAAAGGCCAGGGTTTGGGTCACGTAAAATCGATTTAAGCGCCAAACAAAAATATGATTCGTTCTAAGGCGTAGCGTTTGTTGTGGTTTGTCTTTGCATCCACGCAATGCTCATATATTTGTTTTATCTTGGATTATCACTTGGCTGTTTTGTGGGAAAGACTTTATTATTATTATTTGTCTAAATCGCGACTGACTGAAGATCGAGGATTGCGGCGCGTAAAATCGATTTAAGCGCCCCCCCCCCCCCCCACCAACGATTTTTTTACTGACCGTCCGAAGGCAGTTCCTCTGTCACTGTTTATTTGTGTTGTGGTTTATCTTTGAGAGTGTTTATCGCTTATATTTTGTTTTGGATAGCCAATTGGCCATTATATGGGAAGGTAACTGTCCTTTTGGCTTTCCGCTATTCCATTAGGGTCTTCTTATTTCATGTTTCTTTTCTTTTGATATCACTGGCTGGAGGTGTTGGTTAATTGTACCGATTCCTGGTCTTGTGTTTGTTTGATATGAGGTTTAACGTCACTGTCAACACTGTCTAGGTCATTTTGGAGACGTTGCTTCCAATTGTGTGGGACTTTTACCCGACATTGAGATGAAAAGATTTCTCATGCCCTGTCGCCGAATGAAACCAATAGGGTTTATAAGCATGGACAGTCCAACTGGCACCGCTTTTCCTGGACATGCTTAGATCCTCTAAGCGATTTACCAGTACTCGTGTACGGCCAGTTTCAGCTCTGCATGGAAACACCATGCAGCCCATACCGATTCCTGGTCATTGCCTTTACATCTATTTTACCCTTTTGGCTTTTTAATAACATTGTCGTAGTTATTAGTTAATGATACTTTCTCTTTGGTGTCGTGAATAAGAGTTGTTGTGTAATGGATCCATTCCTGATCATTGTCACTTCTTTTTTTTTTTTTTTTTTTTCATGTCGAAACACTCGGACTTAATGAACATATTTAGAGTACTCTACCCTGAGTTAGGTTGACCTCGGTGCATTGTACAGATACCAGGTTCAAAACACAACAGTGAAAAACGAAAGGCCCACCAAGGATTTCTCACCTTTCCTAGAGTATAACTCCGAATTTGTTTCTGAGGATGCTGTTCGTACCATATGACAACATACCGTTATGAAAACTACCGTCACGTACAATATTAATGTTGAATCCATTCCAAAGTCTAAAATAAAAAAAACAGTATTTATAGAAAACATTGCTAAGGAAATAGGAAAAGTAAAGCAACGACCAGCTCAACCCTCGGCTAGGATGAAAAGGTACTTTACACGTAACAAAATCCATGGTTATGCGGCCGTGTGTGTATGCGAAAAAATGCACAAAAAAAATTAAACTGGGACCGAATGAAAATGTATAGACGCGATCAGCTTAAAAATTTTCTAAAATAGAAGTGAAGACAATGGCCAGGAATCGATAGAATCTCCCATCAGAGACACCAAAGGCAAAACACACACATGAAATAACTTGACCCTAATGGAAACAATGATAGCAGAAAGCCAAAGGGACATTTTCTTTCCCACAATATGGCCAATTAGCTATCCAAAACAACAACAACAACAACAAAGATACAACCAATACACACACTCATAGACAAAACAACAAAAATAAAACGCAACTGATGAACCTCATTGGAACGGTAGAAGAAACGAATTCCCTAGGGAGGGGTGGGGTTCAATCGATTTTACGTGGCGTAATCATCGCTCTATAACTTCCGTCGCGATTTAGACAAATAATTTGTTCAGTCCGCATGAAGACCTCCTTAATCATCAGTGCAACATCTCCGAGAACGCAAACATCAAACCACCACAGAGATCAAACAACCCGAATTTTATGGTGACATAGTATATAAATTCAGAAAATATATATATATATATACAAATAACTTCAGCACCCAATTTCGTAAAATCATTCTTCGATATGAAAAGATTGGGTACAACATAAATGTTATACGACAGACTGCATGCATGGTAGTTAACCCAATCACGGTCGACAAATTTGCTTCCCCCTTTAATTGAACGCCGGTAAGTCAAGCCTCAGATTCTATGACGGTTCCAGCGTAAATGCTTAATTCGTTTCAGCTGACCGTTCCAAGACGGTTCTCCTGTCGCGGTTTAGTTTTATTATGGTTTGTCTTTGTGTGTTTGTGCCGCTTATATTATTTTATTTTTGGACAGCCTATTGGCCATTTTGTTGGAAAGTAACTGTGCTTTTGGCTTCCGCTATTGATGTTACCATTAGGTCTGTTGTTTCATGGTTTTGTTTCTTTCCCTTTGGTGTCTCTTGTGGGAGCTGTGGGTTGATTTTATCGATTTCTGATCATTGCCTCCACTTCCATTTTACTGAGTATAAGAGAGAATTTTATTTTCTGTAATTAATTTTCTGTAATGTTGGTTGGTGCATGATGTTCTCTCTCTGGTCGGGCCAACAGGAGTCTCACTGTTGGTTTTCTATTGCTCCAGTATTTCAGAAGTTTCTTGCTATCGAGTATTCTACTTTTGTTAAGTTCCCGGTAGCGATAGCGGGGACATATTGTTTTGGCCCTGTCTGAATGTTTGTTGGTTTGGTTGTTTGTTGGTTTGTACGTGGTCAACTTTAACGTTGGTCATAACTTTTGAACTGTTTGAGATAGAGCATTCATATTTGGCATGAAGTTTCTTTGTGACAAGAGCTTCACATTCATGCAAAAAGTTGACATGTGACCTTGACTTTGACATTTGACCTACTTAAAAGAAAAAAGTAACATTTGTCATAACTTTTGAACCGCTTGAGATACAGCCTTCATATTTTGCTTGTGTGTTCCTTGTGTCGAAAGCTTTACATTCATGAAAAACTGACCCGTGACCTTGACTTTTGACCTACATAAAAGAAAAAAATAACATTGGTCATAACTTTTGAACCGCTTGAGATACAGCCTTCGTATTTTTTGTTTGTGTGTTCCTTTTGACAAAAGCTTTATATTCATGAAAAAATGACATGTGACCTTGACCTTTGACCTACTTAAAATAAAAAAATAGCATTTTGGACATAACTTTTAAACCGTTTAGTGCCTTCATATTTTGCATGTAGGTTCCTTTTGGTAAGAGCTTTACATGCACCAAAAGTTTTGACATGTGACCTTGACCTACATAAAAGAAACGTTAACATTGATCATAATTTTTTAACCGTTTGAGATACAGCCTTCATATTTAGCATGTAGGTTTCTTGTGACAAGAACTTTACACTCATGCATATTTGACTTGTGACCTTGACCTCGGACCTACTAAAAAGAAAACATAATATTTTGGTCATAACTTTCGAACCGTTTGCCATAAAGCCTTCTTATTTTGCATGTAGATTCCCTGTGAAAAGAGCTTTACATTTATGCAAAATCTTTGACCCTGACCTTGACCTTTAACCTACTTTAATGAAAAATAAAATTTGTCATAACCTTTGAACCATTTAAGATAGAGCCTTCATATTTGACATGTAAGTTCCTTGTGTCAAGGGCTTCCCACTTAAACAAAAAATCTTGACCTGTGACCTTGACCTTGAGTTGTTACCAACTTTGAAAAAAAATGACCATGCCCGTGGACATGTTCGTGTTTCACAATCACATCTTGTTTATCTCTGTTATTGTTTGATTTTTCTGTTTTCGAAGGTGTTGCACTGATGCGTTAGGAGGCCTTTATGCTGACTGACAAAATAAGATGACTACATCGCGACGGAAGTAAGGGTGAGGATTGCGGCCGCGTAAAATCGTTTTAAGCACCCCAACCCCAGTGGGATTTGTTTCACTGACTTTTCAAGGCGGTTCTCCTGTTGCGGTTCATATTGAAAACACGCCTCTACAAATACACTGTACATTTTAATGTCGGAAAAAAAAAGATAAAAAAAATAGAGCAGAAATAAGAAAAACTACGGTATACCCTCTGTAAACCCTAGTTTTACTATATAAAAGTGGGGTTCAAGGGGGGTCAAAATTATACAGGCGTGTTTTTGTGATGCATTTTTGTTATGATTATTTTTGAGTGTGTGTATCGCTTATATGTTTTGTTTTGGATAGCCAGTTGGCCATTTTGTGGGGAAATTACTGTCTGTTTGTCTTTCCGCTATTGGTGTCTCCATTAGGGTCTAGTTATTTAATGTCTGTGCTTCTTTCACTGTGGTGTCTCGGATGGGAGCTGTGGGTAAATTGTGTCAATTCCTGATCATTACCTTCACTTCTATTTATTACACTGCGTTAACACTCTGCTATATGTAGCGTCATGAAATATTTGTACAAAATACAGTTATTCCTGAAGAAAACGTTAAAAGAAAAATCCAGGGAAAGCCACAATCACAAGCCCACCCTTGTTATCTGGAAGACAAGATACAACTCGCAGGATACGAGCACAACAAAACGCGCTTTACAAGCGAAACAATCGACCCTTCTGTCCTCAAACAGGCTGATTAGGCAAGCACAAAGCAACAAATGCACATTGTAGTTCAAAGTAGAACTGTTTTGTTGAAATACAACAACGCAACAAAGAAAGGACACTGAGGCCGGAAGAACAAGCTACAAGGCGGGTTGGCTTAAATAGAGGATCTTACATGAGTGTTCATGTATTATTTAATTTGTTATACGAGTTGAGGAAAAGGGATAAAATGCGAGGCTTTGCCTTTATGCCTTTTCCTGTACGAGTTTAATAAATTCAATAATACATGCGCAGAAATGCAATATTCTATTTATAATGTAACATTTAAAACGCATTTTATCCACGATTGCTTTACAAAAATGTCAATATTTCGCCATTAGTAAACGCGACGTCGTTAAGGAGGTCACACATGTAACGTTACGGGACGTATCTTACTAATTTGCATATTTAATCCACTAGTGGATTATCGAATTTATTACATGGCGTTATTACACTCTCAGACGTGACGCCATATGATAAATATTTTAACTACTGGCAAATGTTTGCCCTAGGTTCGATGACAAAACTGAGTTCAAGGGCGATGAAAATATTAAGATATACAGTAGAACTTCGATGGCTCGAACACCGATGGCTCGTTTACCATGGGTGAGTCGAACCCGTTCTTGAGCCCCTAGGGAAATCCTCGACATAAGAAATAGTGGGGGATAATTTAGAAGATTTTCATCTTTTATCTTGCAAATGTATGGTGTGTGTACGCATTAGAATCACCTCGATGAGGCGATTCTAATGAGTACACACAACATACATTTTCATGATAAAACACAGAAAAGATATCCAAAAGTATATCGTATACCTCCTGGCAATCTCCCTTAGTGGCTCGAACTACCCCTGTCTTGAACAGATTTTCGAGGTCCCAAAGGTGTTCGAGCCATTGAAGTTCGACTGTATATTTAAAGTCTTCAACACTTATGTACTTACTGATACTGTTTCAAAACGAAGATGATCACTTTCAACTGCTTAACATGACTATAGCAAACTCATGTTACATGCAGCACATGTATGACATATGAGAAAAGCAGGAAGTGAAAAGTATATCATATTTTATTTTATACATAGCAGAGAAACCAATGCATCTCTTGTTTGTTTGTTTGATCTGGTGTTTAACGTCCCCGTCAACACTAGAAAGGTCATTATGGAGACGTTGCTTCCAGTTTTGTGGACTTTTACCCGACATTGAGGTGAAATGACATCTCAAGCCCTGTCGCCCAATGAAACCAATAGTGTTTATAAGCATGGACGGTCTGACTCGCACCTCTTTGCCTGGGCAGGCTTAGAACCTCAATGCGGTTTACTAGTACTCGTGTGCGGCCAGATTCAGCTCTGCGTGGAAGCATTAGCAGCCCATTTATTTCTTCAAGCCCAAATGGTGTGTGTGTGGGGGGAGGGGGTGGGGCTACCACTGCGTATCTGAAATAAATAAAAATATTTATCACAAGTGAAATGATATCGTATCATTTCACTTGTGACTGATACCATTTATATCATTTCGGAACCACATTTTTGTTTACGTTCTGGTCGAAAAAAAGAGCTTAATTTTCCTTTTATTTACTAAGAATAATTATTCCTTATACCGTTAGAATATATTTTGAAGTGTGGCATTAGAATTAAATGAACAGGCGCAATATTTGACAACAGCAGCGCTGTGATTTTGAACATCTCCCTTTGCCGTCACGAATCTCGGGCACAATTTAAATGCTCCCTCACAGATTTAGGCTTCATCTCTATGGTTGTTTGATTATTTGTGTTCACGGAGATGTTGCACTGATGAATTAGGAGGCCTTCATGCGGACTGAACAAATTATTTGTCTAAATCGCGACGGAAGTAAGGGCGAGGATTTTGGCCAGGTAAAATTGATTTAAGCCCCAGTGGAATTCG
The DNA here is from genome assembly GCA_963580285.1 of Lucinisca nassula. Taxonomy (NCBI): domain Eukaryota; kingdom Metazoa; phylum Mollusca; class Bivalvia; order Lucinida; family Lucinidae; genus Lucinisca; species Lucinisca nassula. Next base: position 189,458,939 of record OY757013.1, on the reverse strand, counting down.
TTTCACTGACAGTTCCAATGCGGTTCTTCTGTCGCGGTTTATTTATTTGAACGGTTTGTCTGAAGTTTGGAGGCCTTCATGCGGACTGAACAAATTATTTGTCTAAATCGCGGCGGAAGTAAGGATGAGGATTGTGGCCACGTAAAATCGATGTAAGCACACCACCCCCCCCCCCCTCCCCCAGTCCCCAGTGGAATGTGTTTCCGCTGACCGTTCCAAGGTGGTTCTTCTGTCGCGGTTTATTTTTGTTATGGTTTGTCTCTGGGTGTTTGTGTCGCATACAATGTATGTTGTTGTATTTTGGCGTATGTTTTTCTTTTTATTTTCCAACGTGACACACCCACCTGCTACACATGGAATCAATTTTACAAAGGCTAGGTGCATGTAACTTAGATCCTTCAAAAATAAAATGGACTTCAAATAAGCACAACGCATTCTGTAACATACCTTGAAAAACATTCTTTGGACTAGAAATGCTGAAGTCAAAATGGCGATTTGTTTATGCTTTGAAACTGACAGTCGTGACGTCTTGTAGCCAGGTCAAAATCGTGACGTCACCGCCTCGGGTCGATCAATTACCGTAATTGTCCTAAAAGCAAGAGCACCGCATGCGGGTGTCAACGCTCGACTGCAGTTTATTTGAGTTAAACAAAAATTCTAAGTCGAAAAAGGGGCATAACTGTGCCACAAAATATTTTGAGGGTTACCTCATCGATTGGTATGAGTTCCCCTTTTCATAATGAACAACTAGTCCGAATTTAAAGTAAATATGTTCAGTAATGACAGAGATATTACAAAATGGCCAAGTTTTTGCAAACATTCTAAGTCGAAAAAGGGGCATAACTGTGCCAAACTAGTTTTAGGGTTACCTCACCTATTGGTATGAGTTCCCCTTTTCATAATGAACAACTAGTCCGAGTTTCAAGTAAATATGTTCAGTGATGACAGAGATATTACAAAATGTCCAAGTGTTTGCAAACATTCTAAGACGAAAAAGGGGCATTACTGTGCCAAAATGTTTTGAGGGTTACCTCACCTATTGGTTTGAGTTCCCCTTTTCATAATGGACAACTAGTCCGAGTTTCAAGTAAATATCTTCAGTAATGACAGAGATATTACAAAATGTCCAAGTGTTTGCAAAAAATCTTACAAAATAGAGATGATTAAAAAATAGATCAAGCGGTATCGTGTTGAAATAGGTTTGCCATTATTTTTTTTTTACAAAGTCTTGAAGTTTTCTGCATAAAAGGCAAATTGATTCCGTGTGCACCCTGTGAAACATAGTTGAGACGCTAAAAATGAAATTGTGCCATGTATTGCGTTCATGACGCAGTCAAATTATTGTCGCGTATTATACAGTATGATAACTAACGCAAAACGACTTTTAACAACGTTGGTAAGAGTCATAAGGAAACTTTTCATCTTTATAACAAGTTTAGGGACACGTCAGTGAGTTTTAATAGGGACACGTCAGTGAGTTTTAATTACGAAAACACATCCGTGAGAAAGGTGCATTCTTTCATATCTCCAAAAAGTGTTTTTGTTTCTGATGAAACTGTGTAAGGTCATGAGTGTTCGTTAGAGGATCGTTTTGGACCATTGTTTGTTTGTTTGATTTGAGGATTTACGTCCCCGTCAACACTATTTAGGTCATTTTGGAAACGTTGCTTTCAATTTTGTGGGACTTTTACCCGACATGGATATGAATTGACATCTCAATCCCTGCCGCCCAATGGAACCAATAGGGTTTACTGACTGTTCCAAGGCGGTTCTTCTGTCGCGTTTTTTTTTTTGTTTGTTTTGTTATGGTTTGCCTTTGTGTGTTTGTGTCGCTTATATTATTTTGTTTTGGATAGCCAATTGGCCATTTTGTGGGGAAAAAACTGTCGTTTTGGCTTTCCGCTATTGATGTTTCCATAAGGGTCTGTTGTTTCATGTTTGTGTTTCTGTCTTTTTGTTGTCTCTGATGGGAGCTGTGGGTTAATTGTATCGCTTCCAGATCATTGCCTTCACTTCTGTTTTATATACATGGACTGCCCAACTTGCGCCACTCTGCATGGACAGGCTTAGACCTTCTAAGCGGTTTACCAGTAATCATGTGCGGTCGGTTTCAGGTCTGCGTGACAGCATCATGCAGCACAATCTATTTCTCCAAGCCCCGATAGACGGACTTCTGAAAATATCTGAGGGTATTCCATTGTGGACTTCTGAAAATATCTGAGGGTCACTGATGACGCCTAATTGACGGAAACTAGCTAGTTTTGCACACGAAACATGTACGCTCCATACCATCAAGCTTGTTCAGAATGTTTGTCTTGTCAATATCTCGGTCAAGTTCGAATATCGATCGAAAAGTAGGCCAGTAGGTCGTATCAAATGATAGAAAAATAGAACTTAAGACAACGATTACAGTTACCTCGCACCTCCCATCTAAGACTCAAAAGGGAAAAAACACAAATATAACATAAGTTCCTTATGGTGAAAACGGCACTGGCGGAAAGGCAAAAGGACAGTTACTTTCCCATAAGACGGCAAAGTGGCTCTCCAATAATACAAAGATATTAGCAAGAAATACATACACTATATAATAATAAATCACGACAGCCTTTGAGTGTTCAGTGAAAAATCATTTTATTTTTACTGGGGGTCTGGGGCTTAAATTTATTATAAGTGTCCAGACAAATAATTTGTTTAGTTCTAGCCAATCATTGCAACATCTCCGAGAACACAAAAATCAAACGATGACAGAGATGAGACAAGGATGATGACACGACAGCAAATGCTGGAGCAATAAAAAAATCAACAGTTAGATTCTGGTGGACAAACGTTGTGAACACTATTTAAGGCCAAAACCAAATCATCATAAACCCATCAACATCTCGGTCACATTCGAATTTGGTCATCTGGGTTCAAAACCGAGGTCAGCAAAAACCGAGGTCAGCAGGTCAAATCATAGAAAAACCTTGTGAATACTCGACAGGCTTCAAGGCGGTTCTTCTGTCGCGGTTTGTTGTTTGTTATGGTTTGTCTTTGGGTGTTTGTGTCGCTTATGTTATGTTATTTTGGATAGCCCGTTGGCCTTTTTGTGGGAAAGTAACTGTCATTTTGGCTTTCCGCTGTTGGTGTTTCCATTAGGGTCTGTTGTTTCATGTTTGTGTGTCTTTCCCTTTGGTGTCTCTGATGGGAGGTGTGGGTTGATTGTATCGATTCCTGATCATTGCCTCAACTTCTATTTTTCAGTTTTCAGGTTTCCTACGAATATCTTTCTTGACAATATCTCAGTCAAGTTTGAATATGGGTCAAGTCTTGCCAAAAGTCGGTAAGTGGATCACATCATACGAAATAACCCTCTGCGCATGTTTAGGCCACAACCTTTGTCTAATCATCATCATACTTTTTCAGAATGGTCATCTTGACAGTATTTCGGTCAATTATGAATATTGATAATTGGAGGTTCAAAAGTAAGTCAGTAGGTCAAATGATAGTAAAACATCGTGGACATTCATTAGGCAATAATCTAAAGGCAACATATTTGGTTCAGGCTCAGAATGATCATCTTGACAATATCTCGGTCATGTTTGAATACATTACAATTACACATTCATGCGCTACAATGGCGTCTATCTTATCACTAGAACTTATTTTTAATGAAAATAATTGATATTGTTCTTATTTTTAATCCAAATAAAGATTGCGAGGGCTCGTTAAAACCGCCTAATTAAGGTGACTGAGACGGTTCTAACGAGAAAGGACAATTTATCGTTTTGTGCAAAAAAGACGAATAAATGAAAATCTCCGTAAACCCCACTTTTCTCTATACGAATTGGGGTTTCGAGGGTGTTCATTTCACAGACTTGTTAGCCTGGTGTGAGTCATGTCGGATCCAAACAAAAAGGTCGATAGGTAAAATCGTCTTGTGACCACACTTGAGGCCACAATTTCGTCCAATCATCATCAAACTGGTGTAAAATATGCGTTCAATTCAGCGCCGTCTGGATATCTGGATTTATTTTTTTTTTTTAATTTAAGCAAATATTTCGTAAGATGTATCCCACTGAACTAAAAATGAATAGGGATAATTACTTGGATACGGCGGCACTCTATTAGATTAGGATCTGTCGGTGTCTAAGTGCATAATCTCATCTACGATATATATACCGGCCCCGATAGCTCAGTTGGTAGAGTGTCCGCTCCGGGGAACGGGAGGTCTCGGGTTCGATCCCGGGCCGCGACATACCAAAGTCGTTAAAAATGGTACTAGCTGCTCCTCGCTTGGCACTCAGATTTACGAGGTAGAGCTAGGACTGGTCGATCCAGTGTCAGGATAATGTCAGGGTGTGGTATCATGTAATGTGTCTGGGACATGATACTTCAGTGAGGCAGCACTATAAACGTGAGCATTGAGCTCCCTGTCGCAACCAGACACCGTCGTGATATGACTGAAAAATTGTTGAAAGCGACGTTAAACCCGAATTCACACACACACTCATCTACGATATATACGACAAACGGGATGGTTTGGGCTTTAATAATGTTCATATCCCGTTCTTAGATGGAGATGTCCTCCTTCTCCTTTATATGGAGTATATATTTCTCAACTATTTTGATTTCCTAGAGCTTCATGTCATGTAATGTTGACCATTAAAAAATTGGAATAAACGTCTTACTGCTAAACTCCTTAAACAGGGCTTTCGGTATCATAAACTAAGGAAATATTTTTTCTAACTTTTATCGACGGCACTAACAACTATTTTTAAAATGCAAAGTTAATTTAAAGACTATTCCGCAACAGGGCATCAAAGGATCAGAAATTTACGGGATGTGGTTTATAAATATCAAACATTATGAAGAAATCTGATTTTCAGAATCCGCTCAAAAGGATCATTAAACGCAAAAAAAGAATGGCGTACAATATAATAGTCTGTCAAATGTTTCTTTAATTTCCGCTTTTTTTAAAGATGGCAGTCTCTAATTGAAAAAAAAAAATCAATAGCCTTGGTCATTGTAAGTTAATTCTATCACTTATATTTATGTTTTGCTAAATTGTCATCATGGTGGAAATTTTAGCCTTTCGACGACAAATATGGAAATATAAGGAGTGAATTATCATTTCATTGGACACTATCGATGTATAATTTTCGCTCCTTTGAGCTTCATGCAGCTTGTGCGCGATTCGCCCGAGTATACACATCCATAAAAACAGATGGGATTCATTTCTACATGAAGACAAACAGATTCAGTTGGACAGATTCTGACCTCTGAAATCATACAAATGAGATTGTAAATATTGAGAAAGTGTGAAACAAAATAAACTACAGAAAGAGATATCAAAGCTAGATCTTGAATATGGTTTTAACAATCGCAACAACTACCACCAACACAACAACAACTACTACTACTACTCCAATAACAGAAATAACATATTCAGCTTCAACAGCACCAGCTGCAAATGCAGCAATTTCATCAACTTCAGATGTTTCAACAAACGTAGCTGTCCGGTGCGGACGTAGGACAAAACGGCGGGCGGCTTTTGCTCTAAACATACATAACGTTACCACGTCATTACACTATACACCATTCTTTAATCAATAAAGAAATTTGGATTTATACATGTTTGATGCATCATTACTTTCATAAATGCTGAAAATATACACTGTGTTTTATAACTGCATCCCTCAAGCGGTCAAGCGGTCCTAAACACAAACCTTAAGTTAAGCAAAAGAAAAAGAAAACAAAAACACAAACCATGTTGTTGTTTTTTGTGTGGGTGGGGGGGGGGGGGGTTGAATACTAATCTCTTAATGCACCTTGACGGAATGTAATATTTTACATGGGTTTGCTACTGTAGTTTCTTGTTGGGGCTTATTGATTTGTGGTTAAGGCACAGTCAAGGAAATACAGCGAGGAATAAAATGTGTATGCTTTTATCTCTCACGACAACAAATTGTCATTATTTAAAAAAATTATGAGGGGCAAAAGGAACACGAATGCGTCTGCGCGCCAGTCCAGTACGGCATGTGTTGATTTTAAAGTGCATGCTTAACCTAGGTGCTAAGTTTCGTAAAGAATAGAAGTTGTCAGGAATCGACACAGTTAACTCACAGCTCCCATCAGAGACAGGAAAAGGAAAGAAACACAAACATGAAGCAACATACCCAAACGGAAACACCAACAGCGGAAAGCCAAAAGGACAGTTACTTTCCCACAAAATGGTCAATAGGCTATCCAAATAAAAAAAAATATAAATGACACAAACACCCAAAGACAAACCATAACAAAAATAAACCGCGACAGAAGAACCGCCTTGGAACGGTCAGCGGAAACGAATTCCACTACGGGGTTTAAATCGATTTTACGTGGCCACAATACTCGCCCTTACTTCCGTCGCGATTAAGACAAATAATTTGTTCAGTCCTTTACGGCGTTTAAAACCCTTAACATCTTGTTTCAATTCAAAAGTATGCCCTTCAGTTTGAAAACTCTGGAGCAACATTTTGCAGATCTTTCTAACGTTTATACCTTTGACGATGATGTGTGGATCTTTACCGAAACTTGGAATTACCACTTAACGTCATTACGTGAAGTTCTGGATAGACTTAGGACAGCCAAATTGGCAACAAGACCTTCAGAATGTATGGTTGGGTATAGCAGTATCGAGTGTTTTGGTCATAGTGTAGCTGCTCAGTCAGTTACACCGCAAGAGGACAAGATACAAACTATAAAGGATGTTTTCCAACCTTCTACTAAAAGACTTATAAAGTCATCTCTTGTGTTAGCTGGTTTCTACCGCCGTTTCATTCCGTATCCTAATCAATAGCTTCCCCTTTGACAGATCTAACTAAGAAAACTAGACCGAACAAGATCACAGATTGGCAGGACCGTCATGAAAAAGCTTTCAAATAGCCTCACGTCTAGTCCAATTCTTCGCCTTCATATATTTCGTGATGGGAATCCGTTCAAACCCCGTCCGGACGCTTCTGATGTTGGTATAGTAGCCGTTTTGCTCCAAGAATTTGAAACTGAAGGACAACTTCTCATTGCTTATGCCAGCAAGAAACTTCTGCCTCGCGAAATAAACTAATCTGTGATAGAAAAAGAGTGCTTGGCTATTATCTGGGGTATTGAGAAATTTCGCAAGTATCTTTACGGGGTAGAATTCTTGCTTGAGACAGATCACAAGCCTTTATCTTATATGCAAACAGCTAAAGTTCTTAATCCTCGAATTATGCGCAATGAAACTACAAACATTTAGATTCCGAATTACAGTAAAATTCTTATATTAAGACCACCTTTGTGACTGCTCAAAAGTGGTCTTAAAGACCACTTTTGAACAATCCGAAAAGGTTGTCTATTATAAGAAGACAATGAGTGAGGAAAACAGACAGAAAGAATAACTGAAACCTTCTCCAAAAGCTTTAAAACAGTTTAAACAAGCATGTGAAAAGAAACTTTCTCAACTAACAAGCATGTCATAAGAAACTTTCTCAACTGCATCACAAGATGGATGTCACTTAGTTGTTCGATGAATTAATAGATTCCTGAAGAAGGCCAAGGGCCGAAAATTTGAAAAAGAGTGATTTTTAATTCATAGACTATTTAAAAACAGATTTTGTCTTAATTTTAGGTGGTCTTAATAGCGGAATTTTACTGTATTGCAATTCGGGGCCAAGGAAATTTGGGGGGCAGACTACCTTAGTAGAACATGTTCGCACGATGGTTGTGTACATAGCTGTCTTTATTCAGATCGACCTTTATCTTATTCCATCTCTGTGCATAAAAAAAAACAACTTCTGACTGTTTTTCTTCCATAGGAGCCCCGTGAAGCGAATTTGTGTCTTCGAGCATTCCATCATGTCAAATTTTAACTGCACATGCCCAGCCATTCAGAGGGGCCAGGGATATGGCTTTCTGTCTGAAGGTTCCTCTTGATCCACTGCTTGTATGAGCGAGCAGCGAAGGTTCTGGTGAGACTTCGCGGATGCGCAGGCTCGCCTGAACCTTCGCTGATCGCATAGGCGATAAGTACCAAAATCGCTTGACGGGGCTCATATGTTACGTGTAAGATTACGGCGTCACGTAAACCCACATGCTGACAAGACGACCAAGGGTGATCTCTGACAGGTGAACGGACAGTTGTAGGGCAAGGCACAAGAACGATATAAGAAAACTATAAATAACAATAACAACACTTAATACTATATCTGTTTCTATAACATTTCACGGCGCTTGTCTCGAAGACAAAACTATGTTTTGTGCTCGGAACTGTGACATGAAAATTATATAGAAAAACATAACACAAAGTACACGAATAAAGGAAAACGAGGAAAATCAAAGAAAAATATGCAGGCAAAACAAGAATGTGTCCACTTTGGGTGGACGTCAGTCATTTCACTTAGTCTAGTGCACTGATTAGCAGATCATTCACATTCCGTGTCCCATTCTCTAAAGACCGACCATTTTCGCAAGTAGACCCATTCGAAAGTCTGGAGAAGCCCGTAATCGACCCATGACTCCTGGTTTATGAGGTAAGTGGATAAACCACCACACTACGGAGGCTTTACTTCGTTAAAATAGTGGTCGAGACGACGATCGCACCAAAATCTGGCTTTGCCCGCCTATGCTGGGCACTAAGGCACGATGACCGTCGTCACTATATGCCTGTTCATATAGAGCAGTGAGCAGCGAGTCGCTCCACCTCGTCACCTAACATCGAATGCCCGGAAACAAGAACGAACATCGAAAATATGGTTCACAAAACGTAATACACCACAATACCATGATCCCTGTCCCGGAATTTCTGAAAATCTTCATGCATATACCGTTATTGCGCATGCGCCGATCAGACAAACAGGCTGATCAATGCATGCAACAATAATCGTGCAGCAGAACTCCGCTTGACTGTGCAACAAAATATCAGCACCCAGTGCTGGAAACAAGGATTCTCAAAATTTATGCTCCCTTACGGAGCACTACAGAAATCAATTTAATGCTCACTATAACTGAGCATAATATGCATCAAATCTGTGCTCACTGCATCAGCATAGGTAGGCGGCAATTGCACAGACTGCGCCCTTGCGCTATCTGGTCATTCGCCAATCACAGAAAACAAAAACAACAAAAACTAAATTTCATATTCTTCTCCGCGACACAGCTCAAAAATAGAGCTGTTCACAAATTCATTACATTATCAACAGCTATAAACTAAACACAGGAAGAATTTCACCTTATTATACTTACCGCTAATCAATATTTGAATGGGACTGCACTGTTTTCCGTAGCATACTTTTTATTAATTTTATTTATTTATACATTGTTTAAGGAGGGTGGCACAGTTAGCTGGTAAAGCTAGTCTACCCTGTGGCCCTCCATAAAAATATAAAACACAAATCAATAAAACATATATACATAAGCATACATACAGAACAAATGTATAAAGCACATATCAGTTAGATATAACAATGTCTAAGATTTTTTACTTAAAAAAAAGAAGCTGTTTCAGTCAACTATTTCTAGACTTGGGCATATAAAAATATATCTATTCTGAATATTCAAGACAGATAAAATATACACATACGTAAAATTGAGACTTGTGGTAAGACATAAAAGTATCATATTCTGGTATGCATTCTATCACAGTTAGGGTTGTATGGCAGGTCTATTCAGTATATAGTATACGCAAGGATTGGCTTATATACGGGTTATGTATAATACCTCTTTTACAGCCTTTTTGAAGGAATTAAGTGAACTTGCATTGCGTACCTCTAGTGGCAATGAGTTCTCTCCCCGATGAGATAATTATAAATAATGAGACGGTAACAAACTCAGAAAAGGTAGCCGCCAAGCTTAATGAATATTTTACATCTATTGCCGAAATTCTTAACGTGCAACCTGGCAATCTACATGTACCACCTTCTGAAATTGACAAAATTCGAAATTTTACAAATATTAGAATTCCAGAACAAACATATTTTCATATACCTCCTATCACGCGCGAACAGGTCGCAGCTTTTATTAATAAACTTGACCCATCTAAAGCCACCGGTATTGATGGGCTTGGTCCTAGAATACTTAAAATGGCTGGTCATATTTTATCTCCAACGATAACTGTGTTAATTAATAAGAGTTTAAACCTGGGTATATTCCCTGACCAATTAAAAAATGCTAAAGTATTTCCAATTTTCAAAGGGGGCATAAAATCAGATCCAGCTAATTATAGGCCTATCTCAATTTTGCCTACGATCTCAAAAATCTTTGAGAAACATATAAATCACCATTTAATGGGTTATTTAAATAAATACAGACTTTTGCACGAAGGGCAATCTGGTTTTAGACAAAAGCACAGTTGCAAAACCGCACTCATTAAACTTATAGATCACTGGAAGGAGTGTATTGATAAAGGTGATTTGGTCGGAACCCTATTTGTCGACTTTCGAAAAGCGTTTGATTTAGTAAACCACTCTATTCTTCTCGAAAAGCTTAACCTTTATAAATTTAGTCACTCAGCCATCATTGTCAAGATCATCTAAAAACTTTGCCTCATCAAAGTGTTTAAAACAACGATAAGTGGTGATCATATGTGCTGTTTTAGTAATTTTACAGTTTATTTTCCTCGTAAGACAAATAGGAAAATGATCACTTATTGAAAGGTTTGCTACATAACATTCAGTGATATGTTCAGTGTTTGATATATAAAAATGGTCAATTATGGTTTCTGTGGCATGAGTGATTCTTGTAGGTTGTGAAAGTAGCTGACTCAGGTCAAATAGTTCTATCAAATTGGACCACTTTTGGCAAATGCGAGCTTTGTAATCAATATTGAAATCACCCATTAATATAAGTTCGAGTCCGGTGGTCTGTGCATTGGAGATTTCTTGTTCAAACAGGTCAATCCATTCTGATTGTACACTTGGGGGGCGATAAACTGAGCAGATAAGAATAGGTTTACTGTTAGGTAAGGAAAGTTCGACCCATATGGTCTCTAATTTTGAAATTTCGAGTTCAGGTCATGTAACATCAAAATTTGATCGTGACAACACTTTTTTGCTGTAAAATACTGAACTAAAATCATTTCCGTATTTGGTAGACGTAACGTTAGAACCGACTTTGCGATGTTTATGACGTCACTTACGTCGCTAAGGCCGTTATAACGTGTGTCCGTGTGTCAACCAAATACCAAAACTTGTCATCCTACATATTTGCCCACCGTTAATGCAGTGCTTGCGAGAAAAACAAACACGTTATTTCACATGTGCATGCAGGTACAAGCAGATTTCTTAAACAGAAACAGCATCGTTACAAAAAATAAACTCGTAATTCTTCTTGAACAAAATTGGTTTAAACAGTATTTATTGAATGACAATACCATACATTGAACAATACAAACAAAATGAGAACAAGATTTGACAGAAAGCACTTTGGCTTATATTGGTCATCTCCTGTAAAATAAAATTCTTCCTACACCAACATGATTATGCTTGCAATACCGTTTCATCATCATGGATAACCCGACAGGCTTTTGTCTAAGAGTTCGCCCTGATGATGTAGATATGGTTAAACCTGTCTGATAAATTTCACGTCCTCTCAACACCAAATGACATATCGAGACGAGACCTCGATTTTCGAACAACGGGTAGTCAAAAGCTATGGATCGAATAAGTGACCCGACGTTATTAAAGCTTAAATGAAACAAGAAGAGACAACACATCAAGTGAACAAGTCCGTGAAATAAAGACCCCCGTAAACCCCACTTTATATAGAGAAAACTGGGGTTTAGGGGGGTAAACATTATTTCCCATATTTCTGCCCCAAGACATAGGTTGTGGGTACTCGTTAGAACCGCCTCAATGAGGCGGTTCTAACGAGCACCCAAAACCTATGTTTGGAGTATAAATAAGAAAAATATCACCAATTTTCATCAGAAAAATTACCTTTTTTTGAGGTTTGAAAAAATGCACTATGTCACACGGATATGTTATCGTAATCAGAAAGTTGGAGTAGACCCAGGAGACAACCCCTCCAAAACATACAAGCATAACTGAGCCCCGCCAAGCGAATTTGGGTCTTCGAGCATTCCATCATATCAAAATTTAACTGCGCATGCCCAACCATTCAGAGGGGCAAGGGATATGGCTTTCTGTCTGAAGGTTCCTCTTGATTCACTGCTTGTATGAGCGAGCAGCGAAGGTTTTGGCGAGACTGCGCGGATGCGCAGGCTCGCCTGAACCTTCGCTGCTCGCATAGGCGATAAGTACCAAACTCGCTTGACGGGGCCCATATTCATACAAAAATGAAACTAAACATAGATTTAACATACCGCCAAAGCTTCGGCGTTTGGCTCGGCACATACTTGTGGTGATACTTACTACGTGCTTGCATGAATTCTGCCCCGCTGCTGATATTACAATATTTTTAGGGCATTAATATTTATCGACCACACAGGAAAAGCATGCATACCCGTGCTGGCTGGATAAAATTGTGAGAAATATATATACTGGCTAAAATTACAGCCATGAAGCAAATTTCAGCAGAAAATGAATCTCCGTTACAATTGCATTTCCTTTGGAGAAAAACGAGAAACTTCCATACAGATCAATGGTATAACTCCCGTCAGTACAAATCACAACAACAACGCGTGTGGCATGAACAATTCATATGGCACTTTTTGATACATATTTCGCCTACCATATTTCATCTAAAATACGTTAGTGGCGCTGCTTTGATATATACCTACAAAAATAATTTAGACGTGCAAAAGCACCAGATAGGCTTCTATTTCATCTCATAACAATAAAAGACCCAAGAGCGCTGTCAGAGCTTTGATTACTGTACAGGTCTACATTGACGTTAGACTTATATAACTGATACTACATAGATGGTTTTATCATCATTTCTTATGTAACTATTAAGAAAGATACAACCTGAAACTGTTCGGACATTTCGGCACTTTCACAACTACGCTAGTTGGAGTTCAATTAAACTTAAAGGTAAGAAACTATGGAATATTTTCCTTTTTTTTTTCGAAACGGCTGGCTGCCTTGGGGTTTAATGTCTCCGTCAACACTATTTAGGTCCTTTTGGAGACGTTGCTTCCAATTTTGTGCGACTTTTACCCGACACTGATATGATATTACAGCTCTAGCCCCCCCCCCCCCCCCCCCCAAATACCTTCAAACACACTACGATCGACATAAACTTGATTTTCAACTTCTCTCAACTTGTCGCAATTTATATAAGAAAGCCCCCCCCCCACCCCACCCCCACCCGCTACCCACACCCCAACGCATTTGACTGTAACTCGTGCGTCTAGTCCTTTTACAATGCTTTTGGTTATAGCAGATGAAGTTACACTGTCTATCGTCAACGAATCTACGAGTGACGTCATAAAACGCTGGTCGCGCTATTCTCCGCAGTGAATTATTAGTTCGTTTCTATTGCCTGGATAGGCACTTTGCCTAAGAATTGTATCTATTACAACATTTACGAAAAGACGCCTATATAAATACATTGTAACCTTTATCGCCGAAAAAAATGAAAATTTTGAGATGAAAAAATGTGATATTTTTCTTATTTTTGCTCAAAATATAGATGGTGGGTACTCGTTAGAATCGCCTAATTGTGGTGGTTCAAACGAGTATCCACGATCTATATTTTAGAGCAGAAATAAGAAAAGTCAGGTTAACCCCTGTAAACCCCTGTTTTACTATATAAAAGTGGGGTTCAAGAGGATCAATATTATATAGGCGTATTTTCGTGATGAGGAAACGATTTTGTATATACATGTATCTGGACTTAGACAATTCAAATGCGGGCTCGCGTTTATCTCCCTACTGTTGTATGTTCATACAAGTCATATAATATTGAGATAATATCGAACCCAAACCTATATACAAAGGCGTGTGTGTGTGTTTGAATGCGGGCTTAACGTCGCTTTCAACAATTTTTCAGCCATATCACGACGGTGTCTGGTTGCGACAGGGAGCTCAATTCTCACTTTTATAGTGATGCCTCACTGAAGTATCATGTCCCAGACACATTACATGATACCACGCCCAGCCACATTATCCCGACACTGGGTCGACCAGTCATAGCTCTACCCCGTAAATCTGAGTGCCAAACGAGGAGCAGCTAGTACCATTCTTAACGACTTTGGTATGTCGCGGTCCGGGATCGAGCCCGTGACCTCCCTTTCCCCGGAGCGGACACTCTACCAACTGAGCTATCGGGATCGGTACATATACAGAGGCAAAACAAGAGTTGCTTCTGAGACTGAAAAAACGTCACGTATTAAATATGCAAATAAGTTTGATACACCCTAACTTTCTTATTGATGTCGCGTTTACTATATAATCCCGGAATATTGAGAGTATTGTAAAAATAAATAAATAGATAAATAAATAAATAAATAAATAAATAAAAATAAAATGCGTTTTAAACATTACGACAGCACATCGGTGTGATATAGTACATTCTTTCATCTCTAAAATGGTTACTTTTCTGATGAAAATGTTTGATATTTTTTCTTATTTCTACTCCAAACATAGGTTGAGGGTGCTCTTTAGAGGCGGTTCTGCAAGTACCCACAACCTATGGCTTGGAACAGAAATAAGAAGAAAAATAATCACTAAAATTCTATATTAAGACCACCTTTTCGACTATTCAAAAGTGGTCTAAAAGACCACTTTTGAACAGTCCCAAAGATGGTCCCTTATTAGGAGACATACGTGTGGAAAACACAAAGAAAGAAGAACTGAAACATTCTCAATAAGCTTTTAAAAGGAGATTGGGTCTTAAATGTAGGTGGTCCTAATAGCCGAATTTTACTGTATATCCACGTTAACCCCAGATTTCCGTGTATAAAGTGGGGTGAAAAGGGGTGTTCATTACACGGACATGATAACGTGATGAATGTCTTTGGGTCGATTTATAAACATTCGAAAATTCGGAAAGGAAGACAATGATCAGGAATCGATATAGTTAATTTTCATCTTCCGTCCAAGAATCCGCGGTCTGATCACTGTTTCAGAATCATAAGGTGCAAGAGAGTTTTTGGATGAAACACTAAACTATCTTGAGACTGCATGACCTAATTAAGCAGGTGGAAAATAAATGGTATATTGCCCTTTTTCAAATGTCCCAGAAATCACAAGGATGATCATTTACAAGTAATATACATATTACATGTATATACCGGCCCCGAAAGCTCAGTTGGTAGAGTGTCCGCTACGGGGAACGGGAGGTCACGGGTTCGATCCCAGGCCGCGACATACCAAAGTCGTTAAAATTGTACTAGCTGCTCCTAGCTTGGCACTCAGATTTACGGGGTTTAGCTAGGACTGGTCGACCCGGTGTCAGGATAATGTGACTGGGTGTGGTATCATGTAATGTGTCTGGGACATGATACTTCAGTGAGGCAGCACTTTAAATGTGAGCATTGAGCTCCCTGTCGCAACCAGACACCGTCGTGATATGACTGAAAATATGTGAAAGCGACGTTAAACCCGAATTCACACACACACACACACACACACACACACACACACACACACACACACACACACACACACACACACACACACATTACATGTATAAATTAACCATCGAAGCAACTACGCGCTTAGATATTGAATCGTAAATGTTGTAACCAACCATGAAAGGTAACTCGGGGTAGTTTGCAGTCAGGTTAAAAAATGGGATAATGTCGCTTGACTCGCATATATATGAGCCGGGGACGGCATTTCCTACAATTTACATGTGCAACCAACTAAGGCTCAGCCTGCGCATAGACGCAATCTGATCAGAGTCTTCGTGGTTTGTTTTGTTTGATTTGTGGTTTAATGTCCCCGTCAACACTGTAAAGGTCATTTTGGAGACGTTGCTTCCAATTTTGTGGGACTTTTACCCGTACAGGGTCAAATGCTCCTTCATACAGCAAGAGAAGTCTCTGGTCAGACTATATGGATGCGCAGGCTGATCTGACTATTCGCTGGGCGCACATGTTAATTGTAGGAGATGCTGTGCCCAGTTCATATTTATTAACCCATGAGAAAACCTGTCGCCAGACTTTGCAATAGATAACATCCATCACAAAAACACGCCTATATAATTGTGACCCCCTTGAACCCCACTTTTATGTAGTAAAACTGGGGTTTACAGTGGTAAAACTTATTTTTCTTATTTCTGCTCTAAAATATAGTGTAGGTACTCGTTAGAACCGCCTCATCGAGGCGGTTCTAACGAGCACCCGCACTCTATATTTTGAACAGGAATAAGGAAAATATGACTATTTTTCATCCTAAAATTTTCGTGTTTTTTTGGCTAAAAAAATTACACTGTATTTTCGTAATGAGACACGGATTAATTTGACGCGTTTGCATTACGATAACACACCCGTGTGATATAGCGCATTCTTAGACGTGAGACCTAGCGCATTCTCAGACGTGAGACATAGCGCATTGTCAGACGTGAGACATAGCGCATTTTCAGACGTGAAACAGCGCATTCTCAGACGTGAGACATAGCGCATTCTCAGACGTAAGACATAGCGCATTCTCAGACGTGAGACACAGCGTATTCTCAGACGTGAGACATAGCGCATTCTCAGACGTGAAACATAGCGCATTTTCAGACGTGAGACATAGCGCATTCTCAGACGTGAGACATAGCGCATTCTCAGACGTAAGACATAGCGCATTTTCAGACGTGAGACAAAGCGCATTCTCAGACGTGAGACATAGCGCATTCTCAGACGTGAGACATAGCGCATTCTCAGACGTGAGACAAAGCGCATTCTCAGACGTGAGACATAGTGCATTCTCAGACGTGAGACATAGCGCATTCTCAGACGTGAGACTTGGCGCATTCTCAGACGTGAGACATAGCGCATTCTCAGACGTGAGACATAGCGCATTCTTAGACGTGAGACATAGCGCATTCTCAGACGTGAGACATAGCGCATTCTTAGACGTGAGACATAGCGCATTCTCAGACGTGAGACAACAATATCCCTTTGTTTGTCTCAACCGCGGGTGTATTAGCAGTCTCATTTGCGTCAGTCATTGTTTCATATAGGAAACCATGCACATTGCAGTAGAAATATCGTCCCACAAAATCAAAAAATACTTCGACTACGTATTTTGTTACCCATGCAACAGATGTGTGTGTGCGTGGGGGGGATGGGTGTCGGGGGAAGGGGACACCTTTTGATGACATTTTAACAGACACAATGATGTGTACTCGGTAGACAATTAGTGTGACATCTTTAATCATGAAAAGTACATACACTGCTGTGTACATACACTGCCGGATGTAGGAATCAACAAATGGTTTTCATTTCAAATTTATCAATTTATCACTACATGTTTAAAATGCATTTTAGCCGCTAACTAGAAAAAAGTTAAACGGTAGGAATGATTAATGCTCTACATTTTTTGTTCTGTTTCATTTTTGTGAAGGGGTCATTTTATTTCTGTATTTTGGCAGCTTTACTATAATTTCCATGATTCACAACACATTCTTTAAAGTTTGTGGGTGAGAAAGATACTGAATTTTAGGGTTGAGATCTCGACAAGAAAATCTCAGGCTCGTTTTCAGTTCATGTAAGTCTCATGCTCGGCATAGTCTCGCGTGAGAGTTAAATAAACTGAAAACTTGCCTGATCTTTCCTTTGCTCGGTCTCAACCACATGATATATTTCATTATTCATTCAGTTCTCAAAAATGTTTTATCTGATGAAAGTGTGTTATATTTTTCTTAGCGCAGGTTGTTTGTGCTCATTAGAACCGTCACATTATAACAACACATGTTTTGGAGCAGAATTCAGCAACTGATGCATACCCCTATGAAAAATAGAAGTGAAGGAAATAATCAGGAATCGATACAATTTACTCACAGCTCCCAGCAGCAACACCAATGGCAAAGAAGCACAAACATGAAACAACTAGACCCTAATGGAAACATCAATTGCGGAAAGCCAAAGGACAGTTACTTTCCCACAAAATGTCCAATTGGCTATCCATAACAAAATAATATAAGCGATACAAACATAGCAAAAATAAACCGCGACAGGAGAACCGCCTTGGAACGGTCAGTGAAACGAATTCCACTGGGGGTCACAATTACGTGGCCACAATCCTCGCCCTTATTTCCGTCGCGAAAACCGCAGTTTTCTTTATATAAAATGGGGTTTGGTGGGGTGTTAATTTCACGGACTTGTTCACCACGTGAACAAGTCCGTGAAATGAAGACCCCCCTATACCCTAATTTATATATAGAAAACTGGGGTTTACAGTGGTATTCGTTATTTTTTTATTTTTGCTCCAAGACATAGGTTGTGGGTACTCGTTAGAACCGCCTCACTGATGCGGTTCTAACGAGCACCCACAACCTATGTTTGCAGTATTTATAAGAAAAATATCACTGATTTTCATCAAAAAGTAGCCATTTTGGAGATGTGAAAAAATGCACTATATCGCACGGGTGTTGCCGTAAGGTTTATTTAATGAGTCAGCTGATCTGCATTACGATAAACATCATGAAAACAGGCCTATATAATTTTGACCCCCTAGAACCCCTTATATAGTAAAACTGGGGTTTAAAGGGGTATACATTATTTTTCTTATTTCTGCTCACAAACATAGATTGTGGGTACTCGATAGAACCGCCCCGTCGAGGCGGTTCTATCGAGTCCCCGCAATCTATGTTTTGAGCAAAAATAAGAAAAAATATCACAATTTTTCATCTTAGAATTTCTAATTGTTGGCCAAAAAATTGGGAATGTTTTTGTATAGGCGTGTTTTCGTTATGACATCCGTGCGACATAGTGCATGTTTTCACATGTCCAAAATGGTTACTTTTCGGATGAAAATCCGTGAAAGTTTTCTTATTTCTAATACAAGACATAGATTATGGATGCTCGTTAGAATCGCCCCATTGAGGCGGTTCTAACGAGTACTGACAACCTATTCTTGGAGCAGAAATAACAAAAATAATGTATACCCCCGTAAACTCCAGTTTTCTCTCTATAAAGTAGGGTTGTGGGGGGGGGGTGGCTTCATTACACAGACTTGTTAACATGATGTCGCGGCAAGGGCTCTATCTGACATTAACATATGTTGTAGAGGGCGTATTTGACATATCCATCACGCAATAAGGTCGATCAAACACTTCAGAGCCTGACGAGAGGGCTCATATCGAAGAGTCAAATCAGGAATTCCAATGTTTTTTGTGACAGTTGGAACAACTATTCATTACGAAAAAAAAAAAAAAAAAAAAAAGTAATAAAGGCAATGCTCAGGAAAGGATAAAATAACCCTACACACCAAAGGGGAAAAAGAACATGACCTAACAAAACCCTTATGAAAACAGAACAAGCAGTTAGCTAAAAGGAAAGTTACAACATTCCCACAAACTTGCCCAACGGCTATCCAAAATATAAGAAGAAACATGAGAGACGAACTATAACAATAATGAACTGCAACTAAGGCTGGCATGATTAATCGGATAATCGATTAACCGATCGATAAATTCAACAAACATGATTGTCACTGAGATACTGACTTGTTTGTAATCGATTATGACCAAAAGTTGTGCCTAAAATAGCTGGACGAGTGGCAAGCACGGTTCAGACCCTGCAGCGTCTCTTTCCAGTCTACACTGCTCAGGTCTGTTCAGTATTTCTCTTGAGATGGGGCTGGGGGAGGGGGTTCTATATATTTAACGTGGCCACAATTCCTCACACATGGTTCTGCCATGGCTTAGACAAATTATTTGGTCAGCCAGCAACTCATCAGTGCTATATCTCCGAATACATTAACCATTTTTGAACCAAATGGAATCTTCTACCAAACATATAACATCAGTGTATTCCAACAATTAGGGATGTCATGTTATGTTTTCTTCAAAAACTATTCGGAAAATAGCTGACATTTTTGAAAACAGTGTTGGCCCTGATCAGATGCCGCATTTTGTGGCATCTGATCTGGGCCTTCACTGTTTGCCAGGATACCCGTTTTGGGGTTTCCAGTACAAAATGGGTGAAGATCACACGGCTACAGAGATGAAACAACGATGAAGACTCGACAGCCGACCCCCGTCAATCTGGGCTTGCAGAAAGAGATAGGGTTGCATGATGTTTCCACGCAGAGCTGAAACCGACCGCGCACGAGTACCGGTAAACTGCGTAGAATGTCTAAGTCTGCCAAGGAAAAATGGTGCGATTCGGCCCGTCCATGCATATAAACCTTATTGGTTTCATCCGGCGACACGGATTGAGATGTCATTTCATCTCAATGTCGGGTAAAAGTCCCACAAAATGGGAAGCAACATGGCCTAAATATTGTTGACGGAGACGTTATAACTCAAATCAAACAAACTAAACAAAAGACTCGACAGCATAATATAACTCATTACGAAAACACGCCTATACAAATACATTGTAAACTTATCCGCCGAAAAAAAAAACGAACATTTTATGATGAAAAATTGTGAAAATTATTCTTATTTTTGCTCAAAATATACATTGTGAGTACTCGTTAGTACCGCCTCGTTGAGGCGGTTCTAGCGAGTACCCACAGTCTATATTTCAGAGCAGAAGAAAAATAAGACCTCTGTAAACCCCAGTATTACGGCCCCCGCCCATCGGGGCTTGAAGAAATATGGGCTGCATGATGCTTCCACGCAGAGCTGAAACCGACGCGCACACGAGTACTGGTAAACCATTTGGAGAATCTACGTCTCCCCAGGCAAAGCGGTGCGCGAGTCGGACCGTCAATGCTTATAAGCCCTATTGGTTTTCTGTGGCGACAGGGCTTGAGATGTCATTTCATTCCAATGTCGAGTAAAAGTCCCACAAAATTGGAAGCAACGTCTCAAAAATGACCTTTACAGTGTTGACGGGGACGTTAAACCTCAAATCACACAAACAAACAAACACCAGTTTTACGATATAAAAGTGGGCTTCAAAGGGGTAAAAATTATAGAGGCGTGTTTTCGTGATGTGAAGTTGTGGAGCAAAAGAAAACCAACAGTTAGACTCCGATGGACACGCCTTTAAAATATATTGAATTTTGTATCTCAAAAATGTTTTTGATAAAAATCTGATATTTTCTTCTTATTTCTGCTTAAACCATGGATTGTGGTTAAACATTAGAACCGCCTCGATGAGGTGGTGTTCAATAGGGTCAAAATAACATGGATATTTTATTTGTGTTTGGTTGCTGACCAGCCTTCATATCTGCATTGATGAAAAATTGTGATAGAAAAAATTCTGCTGAAAATATAGATTGTGGGTACTCGTTAGAACCGCCTCATTTCGCATTTCTCCTAAGAAACGTAAACTAATAGTGCCCAATAAAATCCCTCTAAAGCGAAGTAATTGTTAGACAACCGTTGTATTAGTTACTATTTGGCCAGGCTACATGATCTCGCACATGTACAGCGAAATTCCTGTATTATGACCACCTTTGGAACTGTTCTCCAAAGTCGACTTTAAGACCACCTTTGGACAGTCCGAGAGGTGGTCTTGTACTAGAGGTATAGACAACGCAATGAAACACTTTAACCCTTCTCTTGCTGAATATTCATTTAAGCCACACCCATTTCTGTCTATCAACCAATCAAATTACTTGATATTATTTATTGCTACAAATTCATAAACTTCATATCAAACAGTGTATATCCTGATCAGATGGCTTCTTCAGAAGCCATCTGATCTGGATCTACACTGTTTCCAAAGATAGGGGTTATCGTGAACAGCAAGATAAGGGTTAAATATGTTTTGAAAACAAGAAATGGTTTAAATTCAAGCTGGTCTTTAGTTTTAATGTCTATTGTTCAAGCGAAGTAATCGCTGCATACATGTCCGGTGTAACAATAGTTGGCACAATCTGCAAATTAAGTTTTGTCGAGTCGGTTAGTGAGATAAGATTTCCCAATGTATTGATGAATTCGAAAGACGGTCATTCACGTTCACTTCAACAGTTATATATGCGTTTTTAAATATTAAAGTAGACCTGTAATTAGCAAACTTCCCAGTAAATGTAATGTATTGAGAATCTACCTGGGTTCTTCTGTGGCGATTTATTTATGTTGTTGTTTACTGTGTGTATAGTCTTTCAAAACGCAGTGAGACGTGACTGCACTTTTAATTTTGGACTAGTCCGTGTTTTAGGTAAGTCGCCTTCAGTTGGGATTTTACTTTCAGAGATATAGTTTTAGTGAGCTTCGTACTGCATCATACTAACCACTTGGTCATGCCTTCTACATAATGACATTATCAAAAACATATTTTTAATTTTAAAATCCTGTTGAAAAAGAAATCCGAAACCTGCTTCCCCTTAAACATGGAATGGTCTTGCCACGTTTGAACTTTGAACTTTCAAAGGTCGTTGATAAACTATATCACTTGTGTCTTTTTTTTAAATTTGGATGGCCATATGGCCATTTTGTGGGAAAGTAACTGTCCTTATGGCCTTCCTTTGTTTAGGTTTCCATTATGGTCTGTTCGCTTAATGTTTGTGTTTCTTTCCCTTTGGTGTCTTTGATGGGTGGAGTAGGTTAATTGTACCGATTCCTGATCTTTGTTTTACTTCTACTTTCCAGTCCAAACTGTTTCAAGTAAACACCTACGAAATAGCCAAAACTTCCATGTAAAAGACAGGTGCTTGCTTAATACAGGTGGATTCTCACTACATTACATTTACTGGGATCCGAATTATGCGCGCTTCCAGACAAGTAATTACTCAATACAGGTGGCCTAAATACCAACTCAAATGTTTATAGCCGGTTTAGGAAAACCTAGTCCAAACATCCTCCGCTGAAGGCATGCGAGTTGAGGCCAGGTCGTCTCTCCGCGAAAAATTAACCCAATGTTCCACTTGACTACTTAACACAGAACTT
This sequence comes from Lucinisca nassula, assembly GCA_963580285.1. Classification (NCBI taxonomy): domain Eukaryota; kingdom Metazoa; phylum Mollusca; class Bivalvia; order Lucinida; family Lucinidae; genus Lucinisca; species Lucinisca nassula. The sequence continues at coordinate 189,436,046 of OY757013.1, read as the reverse complement.
GGATCAAAAACTCTTCCCCAAATAAGAAATTACTAGAAAAACCTTATTTGCATGAACCTAAAGATGACCAAAACAAATCAGAGAAACACCCAGCCCCAACCCGCGTGAAAAATTTCACTGGGAGTTTAGTACTCTTGGGTAAGGACAAGGGTCGTCCCTGTTAAAAACCACCCAAATTAAAAACCTGACAAATTAGACTTTTGCCTGCCTGTCACTCCCTCTAATAGGCATCTTTGGTCCAAAATTGCCAGTAGACACCCGAAACCATGGACTAGTGGACATGTTCATGGGAGGGTGTAAAGGTTAAACAGTGGAAATTACTTGCCCTAAAACACCTAGCAAGACAAGCACAAGATGTTTTATCGTAATTACCGGTCCGAGGCAGGCCCAAACAGCCAAAAAATAACAGCTGAACCACAACACAAACCGAGATCCTAAAGCGTCCCAATAAAGAGAAAATACTCCGCCGCAGTCATTTATAAATACCTGTGACCTGAATGAACACTGGTTGAGCATGAAAAATCTCTCTACGTGTTACTCAAGCTATCCGTGTAAAACCAATACACACATATCAGCCAAAATATATGTAACTTCAAGCGGAGAGTCAAATCCGCTGTTCAATCACTTGTGTTTCAAACAGAAACAAAACAAACAGCTCCATAAAATGTTCTCTCACAAATGAACATTATACCGAAAACATTTTGCTCCAGCTATCAAACAAACTTTCGGCCAACAAACCGTGGCAATCTCCACAATAAAACATTCCGCCAAAATACATGTAACTACAAGCGGGTTCAACACTCAATAAGTCAAATCAGCTGTTCTATATAGTTTATCAACGACCTTTGAGAGTTCAACGTTCAAGCGTGGCAAGACTATTCCATATTTTAGGGGAAGCAGGTTTCGGATTTCTTTTTTCACAGGATTTTAAATTTATAAATATTTTTTTCGATAATGCCATTATGTAGCAGTCGTGACCAAGTGGTTATAGTATGATGCAGTACGAATCTCAGAAAACTATATCTCTCAATGTAAAATCCCAGCTGAAGGCGACTTACCTAAATCACGGTCTAGTCCAAAATTAAAAGTGCAGCCACGTCTCACTGCGGTTTGAAAGACTATACCCTGTGCTTCACATAGGAACAAAACAAACAGCTCTTTAAAATGTTCTCTCAAACATGAGCATTACACCGAAAACATTTTGCTTCAGCCTGCCAGCTAACTAACAAACTTTCCGCTTAAACGCTTGCAATCTTCGATCGTATCTACTGATTGTACAAATAAACATTCCGGCAAAAATACATTTAACTTCAAGCGGCTCCATAACTCTACAATTCAAAACAGCAGCTCAATTCCTTCTGAACATACTGTTACACCGAACAAGTTTTGCTGGACCTATCGAACAAATTTCCGCCTGAAATTTTGCAATCTGCGACCGTATCTACTGATTGCACAATTAAACATTCCGCCAAAAATACATGTAACTTCAAGCGGCTCCATAACTCTACAATTTAAAACAGCTGCTCAATTCCTTCTGAACATACTGTTACACCAAAAAGTTTTACTCGATCTAGCCTGAAATTTTGCAAAAAAAAACAGCGGCATTCTTCAACCGTATCTACTGACTGCATAAATAAACAGGCTAAGAAAAACTTGCATACAATTTCAAAATCCAAAACTTACATCTCGACCACGTGCTCCACTAAATGTAAGACTTCGAAAAAACACGTCCGTTCAGTCAGGTGGTTGCGACTCGAATGATTAAATATCGTCACATCACGCGAGACTCACTTGAGATAGAAATGGCAACAGGTGGTTTCTGCAACATAGAATTATTCCCCTCAGACGTTCAGTTAAAACTAAAAATATGCATTATAACTGAAGTTCACCTTATGCATTTTCTGTAACAGTCAAGACAAATATGCCCGTTTACGCTATACATAATTTACAATGTGTCTATATGGAACCAGCGGCTTTATGCCAACCAGGAAAGATCGTTATCAAAAGGAAAAGTAGTTTTGTGCATGCGCAGTGACAAGTAAACAAGGTCACCTGTCAAAACATTGGATCCGTCCATAATATATCTGTAAACAAGTATTTCTTTGGAAGTGAGGCTACTTCATAATACTGAAAATCTTGTGGTGGTCAAGGTTTTACTGGACCAAGTTAGCTAGGTACGACTAATTAGGCTCCGTCAGTCATTCTCAGATATTCTCAAAATTCAGTGATCGAATGGACTAGAAACTGCATCATGGTGAAGGACATGGAGACTCTGTACGGCCGCCACACATTCCAATAACGATAGCTGTCATTACGAAAACACGCCTATGCAAATACATTGCCACCTTTATCGCCGAAAAAAAAATGAAAATTGAAGATGAAAAATTTTGATTTTTTTCTTATTTTTGCTCAATATATAGATTGTGGGCACCCGTTAGAACCGCCTCATCGAGGCGGTTCTAACGAGTACCCACAATCTATATTTTAGAGCAGAAATAAGAAAAATAAGGTATACCCCCGGAAACCCCAGTTTACTATATAAAAGTGGGGTTCAAGGGGGTCAAAATTATATAGGCGTGTTTTCGTGAAGAGTGAAGTAGTAATAAGCCTGTCCAGTAAAATATGGCTAAGTAAACTGACCAACTAAACATGGCCTAAATAGTATTGACTAGGTCGTGAAATTCCGAACAAAATCAAAAGCAAGTGCAATAACTACCTTATAAACACAGTTTTATTGAGCGGGATGTGGGCTTTTCTAAGCCATCTAGCATTGTCTAGTCTTGCTGAGTCTATCTTTGCTGCAGTTGTTGGAACACTTCAGAACCGCCTCGGTCATTGTTGGAAACAGTGTGTAGGAAAACATATCACAACTTGTCATCATCTTCAACAGAAATTCACGTGGATGTGTATCCTAAATGTTGAGGTTGACAAGAGTTACAGGTGCAGCGTCACTGAACAAGACCGTATAACAAATCCCGTACATGTATACGATCACTTGAACAATTCCGTAAAATTAGCACCCCTATACCCCTCTTTGTATAGAGAAAACTTGGGTTCACGGGTATATACATTATTTTTCTTATTTCTGTTCCAAGACACAGATTGTGGGTACTCGTTAGAATCGCCTCAATGTGACGGTTCTAACGAGAACCCACAACCTATGTCTTCTGTACAAATAAGAAAACATATCACGGATTTTCTTCCAAAAAGTAGGCATTTTGGAGATTTGAAAAAAAAAAATAATAATAATAAATAAACATGCACTATGTCGCGGGGTGTGCTAATGAAATTCCGTAACTCATCCCCTATCGAAGCTTGGAGAAATATCTTGGGCTACATGGTTCTTTCGCGAAGAGCTGAAATCAGCCTTTTGAGTACTGTGTTACAACGCATAATGCAGTAATTTCTTCATTTTGAAATTTTTACTTCATTATGCGTTGGCATAGTCGATGCGAAATGAGATAAAATGTAGTTTTTACTTCATTATGCGTCGATACTAAGAGGTTTGCGCAAAATGAAAGAATTATTTCATTTTGCGGTGATAGGTGGCATACTTAATTTTACTTCATTATGCGTCGACAGTTTGTTTGTTTGATTGAGGAGTTGTGAAGGGTTTTTAGCTTAAGTGGGCATGGCGGACATCTTGGTCACATAACCTGAATTTCGTTTCCCAGTCTCATAGTTGCTCCATATGAAATTCTATTTAAATCGACCCACTGAGACATTCTCGAGAAAAGGATATTTAAAAAATATATATTACCTTAAATGCTCGGTCACATGCCCTGGACCCCGCGAACAAACTTTCGTTCTCCAGTCCCGAGAGTGTTCCATACGAAATCTCATTCGGCCTAGTAGTTTCAAGGAAGACGTTTGAAAATGCTGACGACGCAGACGACACAGACATCGCAGACGCAGATGACGACGGACCAATGACTCTCCGTTAAGCTCCCCCTGGTGAGTTATATCTAAGGTCGATTTCCTTTTAAGAGGCACCATAAGGTTTGTATAGCAAATGTCCTTAATATATATGTATCTAGCGCCATATAAGACACAGAAGCCTATATGGTGTAGTAGTTATGCTATAGCTACTCGCCTGATAAACCGGGGTAGCAGGATCGATCCCAGTCTTGAAACCGAGATCCCGTTTCCGTATGAATGAGTCTTGAAACCAAGTTCGCTACTTTGTATGACCTTAGCTGTTGGTGGGACGGAAACTGAAACCCACTCGCACTCCTTTTAAGATGCATAGATGGACAAACAACTGGGCTATGGACTGGTCCAAGCCAATATGGTCCCCCACCCCAACTATTGTGTGCACTACATGATCATATGTTGAGCCTTAAAACACAAATGAGGGAAAAACATCAGACATGAGACCAAAATACCGTAAGGCGTTCATTTTTAACTCTACTAACATAATCAAATACAGTGAAATTCCGCTATTAAGACCACCTAAAATTAAGACAAATTTTGTTTTTAAAGCATATTTTGAAGGTTAAAGTTACATTTTCTTTGTGATTGCGACATTCAGTGTGCTCTTGTGGAAGACCATCTTTGGGACTGTTCAAATGTGGTCTTAAAGACCACTTTTGAACTGTCTCAAATGTGGTCTTTATATTGGAATTTACCTGTATTGCTTCCTAAGTCTTTGGTCTCCTTTCGTAGACAGCTATGTTCTTCCATCATTACTTCATTTTGCGTCGATATGGTGCATATCAACGCGAAATGAAATAATTTTTTTACTTCATTTCGCGTCGACTACGCCAACGAATAATGAAATAAAAAAAAAATAAAAATGAAGAAATTACTACATTACTTCATTATGCGTTGTATCAGTACTGGCTTAACTGCAGGTATAAGGTGTAAGCCTGCCCAGTAAAAGTAGTACAAGTTAGCCCGTTCCTTAAACCCTAGATGTTCTTCGTTGGTAGGGCATTAAATGTAATTGCTTGTCAATGTCGGGTAAAGCCCCATAAAATCGGAAGCAACGCCTCAAAAATGATGTAAATAGGGTTGACGGGGACATTTAACCCCAGCACAAATAAACAAATAATGTTATACTATATTTCTTTTTTTTTCTCCAAAAGACAGGGTGTGGGTACCCGTCAGAAACCGCAATGAGGTCATTCTATTCTAACAAGCAGCAACAATGTAACATCACGTGAACAAGTCTGTGAACAACCCCTAAACCCAACTGTATATATATAACTGGGTTTAAGGGGTATACATTATGTTTCTAATTTCTGATCCAAGACATAGGCTGTGGGTACTCGTTGGAACCGCCTCAATGAGGCGGTTCAATCGACCACCTACAATCTATGTTTGCAGTATAATCGACAATCGACAAAATAAAAATCTCTTTAATATGTTTCACAAACAGGCAATGCTTTGGACACAGAACTGAAAACTTTTAAACTTTTTTTCCGGACCAAAATAGCCAGTCCCGGCCAAAACCGGCCAGTGTTAGAACTGATTACCTTCCCTTGCTCATTTACTATGGTATAGGGTTCAGTGATCATGTCTTATCTGGTCTACTTTCTTCCACAGAACGACAGTAAAGGGATCACACACAGTGACAGTTCAGATAAAACTATGGTTAACTTTACATGGCTGCCACCGAAGGGCTTAAAAGTGGATGTATTGTTTAAGTAAGTAAGAGAGAGAGAGAGAGAGAGAGAGAGAGAGAGAGAGAGAGAGAGAGAGAGAGAGAGAGAGAGAGAGAGAGAGCTTTGTGGTTAGTGTATTTGCCTCCGATGCTAGAGGTCCCGGGTTCGATCCCCGACAGCGGCGATAAAATGTCGGTGTCCGAACACGCTCCATAGGCATCATTTCCAGGGATGAATGTCATAAAGTGCATCGTCCTTCGGATCGGGATGTTAACTGGAGGCCTTCTGTGCAGGGAGAACCATCCCCTGTGCAGGTCAAAAAACACTACCGAGAGAGAGAGAGAGAGAGAGAGAGAGAGAGAGAGAGAGAGAGAGAGAGAGAGAGAGAGAGAGAGAGAGAGAGAGAGAGAGAGAGAGAGAGAGAGAGAGTAACCTCAAATGACATCACAAAAACATGCCTATTTAAATCTGACTTCCTTGAACCCCACCCCTTTATAGTAAATCTGGCGTTCACATTGGGCAAAAACTTATTTTCTTGTTTCTGCTGTAAATATAGATTGTTGGTACTTGTTAGAACCGCCTCATCGAGGCGGTTCTAATGTGTACCAACATTCTATATTGCACGACCCACAGGAAAAGCAACCGACTGAAGTCGGTTGATTTCTAAGAGTGCCCTAAAATCACCGTGTCATTCGGTCATTCTGTCATTCTGTCAGTCTGTCCGTCCGTAACCCGTTTGTGAAAATTGGTGATAGTGACTTAACCGCTTGGAATATTTAAACAAGTTTTGGCATACTGATAGATATCAATGAGATCTAACCAATGAACTTGAGAAATATTATATTCCATTTAGTATAGCCTCGCCGAGGCGAAAGATGTGAAAATTTTCGAACTGCTTCTCCTCGGAAACCGTTGGGCCGATTGAACTCAAATTTCATATGGAGCCTCTATGGGATGGGGGAAACCAAAATTTGCTCATGGGGTCCAGATCACATGACCAAAATGGCCGCCAAGCCATATATGGTCTGTCTCTCTGTCCGTCCGTAACCCGTTTGTGAAAATTGGTGATAGTGACTTAACCGCTTGGAATATTTAAACAATTTTTGGCATACTGATAGATATCAATGAGATCTAACCAATGAACTTGCAGAATATTACATTCCATTTAGTATAGCCTCGCCGAGGCGAAAAAAGTGAAAATTTTCGAACTGCTTCTCCTCCGAAACCGTTGGGCCGATTAAAGTCAAATTTTATATGGAGCCTCTATGGGATAGGGAAACCAAAATTGGCTCATGGGGTCCAGGTCACATGACCAAAATGACCGCCAAGCCATATATGGTAAAAACCCTTCAAAAATAGTTTTCTCCAGAACCAATGGGCAGATTTCCACGAAACTTGATAAATAGCATCTGGGACGTAGGCCCATCATAAATTGCTAAAATGGTGACCCTGGGTTGTCCTTGATCTTCTTTGGGTCCGTCCGTAACCCGTTTGAAAATTGGTGATAGTGACTTAACCGCTTGGAATATTTAAACAGTTTTCGGCATAATGATAGATATCACTGAGTTCTTCTAACCAATGAACTTGCGAAATATTACATTCCATTTAGTATAGCCTCGCGGAGGTGAAAAAATGTGAAAATTTTCGAACTGCTTCTCCTCGGAAACCGTTGGGCCGATTGAAATCAAATTTCATATGAAGCCTCTATGGGATGGGGGAAACCAAAATTTGCTCATGGGGTCCAGGTCACATGACCAAAATGGCCGCCAAGCCATATATGGTCTGTGTGTCTGTCGTCCGTAACCCGTTTGTGAAAATTGGTGATAGTGACTTAACAGCTTGGAATATTTAAACAATTTTTGGCATACTGATATATATCAATGAGATCTTACCAATGAACTTGCGAAATATTACATTCCATTTAGTATAGCCTCGCCGAGGCGAAAAATGTGAAACTTTTCGAACTGCTTCTCCTCGGAAACCGTTGGGCCGATTGAAGTCAAATTTCATATGGTGCCTCTATGGGATGGGGGAAACCACAATTTGCTCATGGGGTCCAGGTCACGTGCCCAAAATGGCCGCCAAGCCATATATGGTAAAAACTCTTCAAAAATAGTCTTCTCCAGAACCAATTGGCAGATTTCCACGAAATTTGATAAATAGCATCTGGGACATAGGCCCATCATAAATTGCTAAAATGGTTACCCTGGATTTTACTTGACCTTCTTTGTGCCAAGGTCAAACTTTGACACATATGCTTTTGTATTGGAAAAGTGAGAATGCATTTTATCCTGCAAACGATTCAGAATACAGTTCTAAAGTATAAGATATATTTTTGCTCCTTATGATAAGGCGCATTTATTGGGGGAACCGTTTTAGGTCCAGGTCACACGACCAAAATGGCCGCTATAACCATATATGGTTACACTCATAAAGCTAAGAGCATCCGGCGGGTCGTGCACTTCAGCTGAAGCACTGGTTTTGAACAGAAATAAGAAAAATAGTACAAATTTTCTTCAACAATACTCATACTTGTTTTGGCGCTAAACTTCACAATGTATTTGTATAGGCGGGCTCCGTCACGAGAACGTTTGCTGCCATTTCAGACACAAAGAAGTCTGCTCAGCCACACTTAAATGCACCAGCAAGCGACATAACTTAATACAGTCGAACTCCAATAGCTCGAATACTTTTGGGACCTTGAAACTTTGTTCGAGATAGGGGTAGTTCAGACTACTGAGGGTTACATTGCCGGTAAAGAGACAGACTGGTGAGGACTCGAAGAAATGTTTTTTTTTCTTTCTATGGAATGAAGGAATCCATTTTAAAACCACGAGCAGGACAAATTGAGTTGAGAATGAAAAAGTGTTATAACCTCCGGGCCATATCGTTCTATGTGAATCAGAATTGTTTCATTCACCCTTCCGGTCAACATCAGCACGTTTCAAACAGTTTCACGTCCGTCGTCCGTTATGTTATATTTTGCCCACTGTATCTGTTCACCATGGAATCTTTCACATCCGGCCCTATCTCTCCCATTTAACCGGCCTCCGTCGCCTAGCGTATAAGAGCGCTGACTTTTAATCATTAGGTCTCTCACCGCTGTGGTTCACGCCTCGCTCGGGCCACACGTGAGACGCCAAGTTCTGCAACGGAAGTTCAGGCGACTTTTCTAGCTAACTCCGGCTTTTGCCCCTCTCTCATCGGCACGAAATAAGAGAAATAATATTGGAAAGGACTACCCCCCCCACCCCACCCCCACACACACACACAAAAATCGTATTTGAAGGAAAAATCAAGGCACTGACAGACCTGGTGGGTCGATTTTCTCTGACGGTGGGCTGGGAAAATAGTCAAGAACTTGGAATTAGACTGATTCGTTTAACACTTAAAACCCTGAACCTTAAGCAAACAGTGTAGGCCCTGATCAGACACTTTATGATAACTCGAACATGGATCGATCATTTGCCATGGCTAATTAATACTCGCTCTTGAGTTTTCAGAGAAAACTTCAAATTTATCTAGATATATTCAGGGTAAATTATGGAGTTTTATTTTATTCTATTTTTTTTTTCTTAAAAAGGTGCGTTGTGTGTACTCATTAGAATCGCCTCAGTGACGGTCGATTCTTAAGAGAAATACAACATTCCTTTACTTGTATATACAATCTAAAATATTTCATTAAATCACCCCCGTTCTGCTTCTCTACTGGCGTAACAATTAAGGGGAATGGATACATCTTCAAGGGAGGCAACTCCAGCAAAAATATTTTTGTCTCCCATGTCATTAGGTGTCACTTTTAAGAGTAGACCACTTTCTTTCATTCTTTCTACTTAAACTGCGATCGGTCTCATCTGACCATTACTCGCAGGTGTACATTACAATCACACCAGGTTTGCAGGATGGAAGCCTGCACAGTAATCATGTAATTAAGGTAGGGCACGGTAGACCCCTTTTTCAGTAGGACAGGGCTTATAGAAAAGCGTAGACGAAGTCCCGAAAGTTGTCCTCTTTGAAAAATGGTGGAAACATTCTGCCATCGTTTAAACACACGTACATGTATCTCGAACAAAGTTTCGTGGTTCCAGGGCGTATTATTTCAATAGAATGACATTAAGATAACACGCCCGTGTGACAACGTGCATTCTTAGCTCCAAAATGGCTACTTTCCCGATGAAAATATGTGATATTTTTCTTATTTATACCCCATATAACGGTATTCGGTGCTCGTTAGAACCGCCTCATTGAGGCGGTCCATGAGGCAGTTCCAACGAGTACCCATAACCTATGTCTAGGGGCAGAAATAAGTAAAATAGTATATACCCCTGTAAACCATCGTTTTCCCTATATAAGTAGGATTTAGGGGGACGTTCATTTCACGGACTTGTTATCACGACGGATGTTACATTATTCTTTGCAGGTAATTTTCTTTTGTCAAAATAGGATTTGCCTCCCTTGGAGCAGCAAGGGGAATAGAATCCAATGCAGATAGAAAAATTCAAAACCCCGAGGGCCGATAAAAGGTTTTAGCGAGTTTTGGACTACATCCGTGAACAAGACACTTCGACGTCGCCGTAACTCAAACTTTCCGACGGTAAAACTGCCGATTTACATTATCCAAACAGTTATTCCCCTTCAAATGCATCTAATCAATTGAGGAACACTACAGCTGGAGCTAGAACTCCAGTCCCAAGTCAATACTTTGTAGACGACTAGCTTCTGGATTGAGTTGCAAGTTCAATATATTAGAAAGTGAAGATCATTCAACAAACATATACAGAGCATAACCACTTCAGCAAAGTAGGTCATTGGGCTTCCTAAAGAGAAGTATTAGATCCCAAAACCCAGTCTTAATGGACATGGCATACACGACTCTGATCCGTCCTTTGGTTGAATACTTCTCTCCAGTTTAGAGCCTTTACAACAAAACTAACATTGATAATATTGAGATGGTGCAGCATCGAGCTGCCAGGTGGACACTTCATAATTATACACCCTATGCAAGTGTCACAGAGACACTAGATTATCTTTTTTTTTTTTTTTTTTACAAGTTTAGTTGTTGACATGCAATGTACATTGTGCACCATATGAGACCCCTCTAAAACCCAGACCCAATGTCCTTCCGTCAATTACATACTACATACTACAATTGACTACTACAAATACTCGTTCTACCCCCTCGCAATCGTACAATGAAAGCGGCTTCCGGCAAGTATTGCATTGCTGCCCACATTTGATTCAGTCAAGAGGGCAGTGTGCACAGTCCATTTTAACTCTGTGATCTTTATTTCACCTGTATTAATATGTCTAATGGGAACTTTTTAATTTTAACAAATCCTCTTATAGTATAGCACAGTCGCGCAACTGCACGTTATCCCCGCGACGGGGTGATGCAGTATGAATAGACAGAGGTAGATAAATTAATTAGAATAAAATACCGTTTTTTTTAAATATGTTGTGCGAACAAGATATTAAGTTGTGTGAACAAGATATTATCTTGTTTGCACATCATACATCTTGTGCGGATAACATATTTAAAAAAGAGGATTCCGTAAAAACGGTACATGTATGATTTTATATATTGTGCGAACAAGATATTAAGTTGTGCGAACAAGATATTATGTTATCTCACAAGATCTATGTTGTGCAAACAGGGTACTATGTTTTGCGAAGAAGATAATATGTTGTGTGAACAAGATAATAACTTGTGCGCACAAGATACCATTTTGTGTTTACAAGATATTATGTTCTGCAAACAAGATAATAAGTTGTGCACACAAGATATTATGTTGTCCGCACAAGATGTGTTTTGTGCAAGCAAGATCACATCTTGTGCGCACAAGATATAAAGTTGTGCGAACGAACAAGATATCATCTAGTTCGTACAACATATTAAAATAATCTGCATGTCCTTTCCAGGGTTCCGTACGTTTTGGATATATGAAAGAACACGCTGCCTCACGGATGTGCATGAAATGTCATTTACACACGCTATAAATATTGAATAACAATAGATATGTCTTTTTTCAGCTTAACTGTTGTGCAATCGTACAGCCCCAGTGTGTACTGGACCGGGATTTCCTCAACGACTGTTTCACCGACAGAATCTTAAGTGTTCGTTGTGTTACAATTTCTTTTCCTGTGTTTGTATTAAAGAAATGTCTAAACATGTGAGTCTGGGATTTATGTGAGTCTGGGCTTTGTGGACGTTTACGCCTCTGCATTCAAAGAATGGTGGAAAGGGCATATAGTGTTACTTCTGTCCGTGTTCGCGTCACTGTCCACGCCCAGATGGTGTTAGCAACTTGTGTTCAAGTTCTTTTATTGTGCTACCAAATGTAGGCATGCGTGTCGTTTGGTTTCTAAGTTGCGTTTTCTTTGATGCCCAAAACGATACATAATTTTATACATTTGATAAGACTCAATGAGGCGGTTCTGCGGCCCCCGCCCATAGGGGCTTGAAGAAATATATGGGCTGCTTGATGCTTCCACGCAGAGCTGAATTCGGCCCGCACACTAGTACTGGTAAACCGCTTAGAGTAACTAAGCCTGTCCATGAACCGCGGTGCGAGGCGGACCGTCCATGCTAAAAAACCCTATTGGTTTCATTGGGCGACAGGGCTTGAGATGTCATTTCATCTCAATGTCGGGTAAAAGTCCCACAAAATTGGAAGCAATGTCTCCAAAATGACCTTTACAGTGTTGACGGGGACGTTAAACCTAAAATCAAACAAACAAATGAGGCGGTTCTAGCGGCTATTCGCAAACTATTAGAATATGAAAAAATATAACAGAAGCTAGACATTAACTGACATGATGGTCAATAATCTACCAGTTCCATTTCTGAAGGTTTTGTCACAGCTTATATCCCTTACAGACGGAAAATTAATGGTACGTGGTCGGTTATAATCATTTCAACGTTTGTTTTCTTTGCATACCCATAAGCCCCTGAACCCATAGCACAGATACATTGCAAACATTACGTTAACAATTCAATACAATAAATATAATTGAACACCGCACCCGTACATTGTTTTGTTTAGTTCTGATCCGAGACATAGGTTGTAGGTTCTCATTAGAACTGCCCGTACCCTGGATATAAGAGGCATAGGTTGAGGTTACTCGTTAGAACCGCCTCATTGAGGCGGTTCTAACGAGTACTCACAACCTATGTTTGCAGTTTTAATAAGAACAAGATGTGTTTGTGTCCCCGGGCAAGGTCTTTTTTCCAAAGTTGGTCGCACGTCAAGGTCAAGGTCACAGGTTATTTTTTTAGATGAGTATGAAGCCCTTGACACAAGGAACTTGCGTGCCAAATATGATGGCTCTACCTCAAACGGTTAGAAAGTTATGCCCAATCATTGCTATTTGTTTAAGTAGTTCCCAGGTCAAGGTCAAGGCAACAGGTCATTATATGTATGTATGAAGCTTGTCACAAGGAACCCACATGCCAAATACAAAGGCTCTATCACAAACAGTATAAAAATTATGACCAATGTTAAAGTTGTCCGACCAACAAACAAACCAACAGACCAACAAACAAACGCCTAGAACGTTATTACCAATGTTATTTTTTGTTTAAAGTAGATCACAGGTCAAGGTCAAGGTCATAGGTCAATTTATTGTATGAATGGGACACCCTTGTCACACGGAACCTACATGCCAAATATGAAGGCTCCACCCCAGACGGTCAGAAAGTAATGATGCATGTTATTTTTTTCTTTAAAGTAGTGTGTTAATGAAGTGTTACAATCACCTAAGTGAGGCGTTTCTAGTGAGCATCCAAAGTCTTTGGTTAAAACAGAAGAAAGACCGATGTAAGACATTTTCATCTAAACACTGCCATGGTATGTGATATCATGGAAAATTGGAAAGAGGAACGATCAGGAACTTATACAATCAGATCCGAAAGCCCCACCTCACCACATTATCTCAAGGTAAAGAAGTCAAAACATGGAGTTATGGCCGCAGTAATTAAATCAAAGTACTGAAAGTACTGAGGAAAGTTGATTTATGAGGTATATTCACCATGATAAAATGGTAGTGGTAGATTAAACAGTTCTCTAAGTATCTTTTTGACAAGGTTGAAAAAGGAGTTTAACCAGGTTCGACTAAGAAAATAATTCCTGTTGCTTGTTATTGTCCTCGTGACAATCACTGACCATCTGACTGCCGCCGACCCTGAACAAAATCCAGGTATTGGTTATTGATAGCACCCCTAAGATGTCAGAGCGGAACGTCAGAAGAAAATTTTGGACTGTGCTTGTTTGTTTGTTTGTATGTTTGTTTGCTTGTTTTGAGGTTTAACATCCCCGTCAACACTGACTAAGTCATTTAGAGACGTTGCTTCCAAGTTTGTGAGACTTTTACCCAACACTAAAATTAAATGACATAATTATCAAGCCTGTCGCGCAATGAAACCAAATAGGCTTGTGGCATGAACGGTCCGATTCGCACCACTTTGCCTGGGCAGGCTTAGATCCTCTAAGCGGTTTACCAGTACTCATGTGCGGTCGATTTCAGCTCGGCGTGGAAGTATCTTGAAGTCCGTCTATTTCTTCAAGCCCTGATGCCGGGCGGGGGCGATAGGACTGTGCTCGTGCATTTGGCCATTGGCAAACAGAACCTTCATAATCAGACGCCACATAATGCGGTGTCCGATCAGATCTAATGTACTTGCTTAAACGAACAGTCCGATTCTCAGTTCATGACTATTCTCCAAACTTACATTAAGAGACGATCGATCCACCAGTTCTCTCAGCACTTTGATTAATTGAGTATTTACGCAAATACGCTGTTTATCTGGAGCACTGGACGGGAGTGAACTTTAAAACCTATTGCTTTCTTTCGGCGAGTCATGGGTCTCTAAAAATGAAGTGTACATTGCTTTCGGAGACCTTACAGCAGAGCCCTTTAATTTCTACATTTTAAACAGTGGAGACGCTTCGACTTAGATTCGTCTTCCCAAGTGTCTATAAAACGAGTGCATATGCACCCAAAAATGCAAAGCTTCCTTTTATAACACTGAAGGGTCTGATTCGAGGTCACAGAATGAGGTGTCTGATCAGTGGCTTCTGAATTTGCTTAACCAATATATGACAATGGAATCTTCCAACAAATAAGTTCGGAACAGGATTGTCAGATTTGTTTTCTTAAAGGTAGGTTTTGCAAGAATATATGTTTTTTCAGCAATCAATGCAGACTCAGATCAGACGCCAAGTTGTGCTGCGTCTGATCTGGGCCTACAATACTTACATGCCATAAAAAGTGATGCTAGTTATATATGGGCTAATGTCCAGTTCGGAAACCGAGGGGTAAAAGGGAAGGAACACCTGTGGAATCAAGTCCGTCTTGATATAAAAGGATACACCGAGTATCAAAGCTGGAAAAGTCCAGTTCGGCAACTGAGGGGTGAAAGGGGAGGAACACCTGTGGAATCAAGTCCGCCGTCAATGCAAATGTTAAGAAATCAATGCGCTGGAAAAGGAAATGAGGCAAGTGCTTAATTTGGACTATTTTATGCAGCGAAGGAACAGCGGAAGTGTAGTAACGCGGTCCAGTACCGGAAGTAGAAATGCAATGACATATAAACTTGATACAAGTATCAACTTTCAAAAAGACAGCTGGTAAACCGAGTCAGCAGCTCTTTCACAAATAGGTGATGATTCAGATAGTCCAAACGTAACAAAAAAGGAAACACATACAGTAAAATTCCTATATTAAGACCACCTTTGGGACTGTTCAAAAGTGGTCTTTATGACCACTTTTGAACAGTCCCAAAGGTGGTCTCTGACCAGAGGACACTATGGGCAGTAAACACAAAGAAACTTTAAATGCATCCTACTAAATAAGCTTTTTAAAGCAGCATTCGTCTAACTTAGGTGGTCTTAATAGCGGCATTTCACTGTATATCAAGTGGGAAATAATCAGAATCACCAACATAACAAACATCAAAGGAGGACCACACCAAAAGAACCGACTTGGAACGCTCAGTAAACATTACTGATGGGTTTAAGTATACTGTATGGGATCCAAACCCTCACCCACACCTTCACTGTGGTTAAACAATTATATGTTTGGTCCGCGTGAAGGTTTCCTAACTCGTCAATGAATCAAATGAGGTAACAGAGAAATCACAATTAAAGCTACGTTGACCCAATGACGAGGACTCGACAGCAAAACGCATTTAGACATCCGGTGCTGCCAACAACGCCACAGGAACAATGGAGCGAAAGAAAATCAACAGCTGAACCTCGTTGGAGCAAGCAATAGACATAAAAGTTCCCGCTACGACCAACTAATAAATAGCTTTTAGCCAGCGCCATCATGGAGTCTGAATGCCGATCCACCGGCATGCAATTAAAGGGGAAAGCATCATGTCTGACCGTGATTGGGTCAAACGCAATGCATGCAGACTGTTTCGAAGCATCTATATTGTAAACGTTTGATAATGTTCTGAAACTGTTTTCTTAATTTATGTATAATGTTTCCAAAAGCATTGATACATTATGATACACATTGAAATTATAGGTACATGTAACTCAGGAAAAGTCACAATTCCCCCCCCCCCCCCAACCTTGTCATTCTCAACCCCCACCCCATGTCTTAAGACAAAGAAATAACCATAACATACCCGTTTACTAAACTTGCTCCTCTGTTAACTGACAATATTTTTTTCAGATCAATATACAGTCGAACTTCGGTGACACAAACCTCTTTGGGACCACGAAAATTGGTTCTCATTACGAAAACACGCCTATACAAATACATTGTAAACTTTACCCTCAGAAAATGAAAATTTTAAGATTAAAAAATGTGACATTTTTCTTATTTCGGCTCAAAATATAGATTGTGGGTGCACGTTATAACCGTCTCATCGAGGAGGTTCTAACGAGTACCCACAATCTTTATTGTAGAGCGGAAATAAGAAAAATAAGATTTACCCATAAACGTGGGGTGCAAGGGGATCAAAAATATATTCTAATGAGTACACACAGCCTAATGAGTACACACAACATACATTTTACATTTGCAAGATTTTGTTTGTTTGTTTGTATATTGGAGTTTAACGGCCCAGACAACTCTATCTTAGGTAATCTGACCGGCTCAAAAACGACCTATCTATACCTTACCTCGGCAGGCTTATACGTATGCGGTTAACCAGTACACTGCACATTCTTTCGCAAGAAACTGACCACTGCACTTCTTGAATCAGCGCCGCAGAAAGGAGTTCGCGCCCCCGCCCATCGGGGCCTGGAGAAATAGATTGGGCTGCACGGTGCTTCCGCGCAGAGCTGAAACCGACCGAACTTGAGTACTGGTAAACAACTTAGGTCTAAGCCTGTCCAGGAAAAGTGATGCGAGTCGGACCGTTCCTTAAACGCTAGCGGTTTCTATGGGCGGTAGGGCTTCAGCGAGGACCTAACAAGGGTTACACACAATCCTCTAAATACTGCCATATATGTATGAGAAAGGGACACAGTACTCAAGAATGCTGGTTCAACGGTAGAAATGATGACTGGTCAGGATGGAAATCGCGGTAGGAAATACTTGGGCGTAAAAAATCTCCTGTAGATTACATTGCTGATGCCACGATGTATGCATGCAATACCTTTACCCCACTTATAGTGGCTACAAATGCTGAAACGTATGACCAAACTGACCAAACTGACCAGCCATCCGTTCCACCCGAGAACCATAACTCAGTCCCTCAGATAACTGACAGCACGTCTTCAAACAAACTCAACAGTTTAACATGTATGTCAAGTCCGCATACCGAAAATATGAGAAACGACTTTACATTTTCTTCCAAAGGTTTACATATTGCCAATTTGAACATTCGACATATCTTACCGAAACTTGATGAATTGCAAATTACAGTGGGTACCGAAAATGGCCCTGACGTGCTCGGCATGTGTGAGACCTTTTTGGATCAGACTGTTAGTGATGACCAGCTTAATCTAAATGGCTTTGAATTTATACGCAAAGACAGATTTGAAACACAAGACAAATCTGGAGGTGGAATCATTCTATATTTTCGCAATAGCCTAAATTTTAAACGTCGGACAGAGTTCGAAATTTCAAACATTGAAACTATTTGGGCAGAGGTCACTATGCCTAAATCGAAACCGTTTCTCATATGTACGGTATACCGTCCACCAAATGCCACGTCCGATTGGATAGACTTGTTTGAGGACGAACTGTCGGTGGCCCAATCAGCTGGCCTTGAAATGATTATAATGGGAGATATTAATATTGATTACCACAATTGTTCTAACAAAAAGTGGCTTAACTTGGTGCAGCTGTTTGATCTTTCCCAAATAATTACTGAATCAACACGAGTCACTCAGGCTTCGTCAACACTTATTGATCACTTATACACTACAAACCCTGAATGTATTGCAGACTGTTTCGTACCATCATACTCGATAAGTGATCACTTTCCAATCTGTATATCAAGGAAAATAAGCAGCAAAATAATTAAAAATGATCATACAATAACAACTTATAGATCTTTCAAAAAATTTAACGAATCTCTCTTTTTGTGCGATCTTGCAGCTGATATGGAGCCATTTTGTTATATTTCATTTGAAACTGACATTAATGAGGATTTGGCGGCTTGGTATGCAACACTTCAGCGTCATTTAGATCACCACGCACCAATGAAAACAAAGAGGGTCAAATCATCCCGTCTCCCTGAATGGTATACTGAAGAAATCATTGAAGCTCGAAAATTAAGGGACTCCAATAAGCGCCTCCAAAATTGGCATAGTTATAAAAAGTATCGAAACAAAACAAAAAACCTCATACGGCGGGCGAAAAAACAACATTTTTCTAAATCAGTTACGGACTTTAAGGACACTAAAACTATATGGAAACAACTTAGAACTGCTACTAAAAAATCAAGCTCGTCGCAAAAAAGATTACCTGATGAACTCATAGTTGATGGTCACGCATATACAAACTCTGAAGATATTGCCTTTCAACTAAACGAATATTTTGCATCAATTAGTGACTTACTATTCGATAAAAATGTACCACGGGTTTCCCCCGATGTAACGAAATTAAAAGGTTTTATAAGATCTAAAGTTCCTGATGAAACCTATTTCAACATCCCTTACATAACCGTAGAAAGTGTCACTGAATCTATCAATAGTCTAAATTCTGCAAAGGCAACTGGTTTGGATGGCATTGGACCGAGAATATTGAGACTCGCTAATGCGATTTTAGCGCCCTCAATTACTGCAATTATTAACAAAAGCATTCAAACAAGTATTTTTCCAGACAACCTAAAACTAGCCAAAGTTTATCCAATTCACAAAGGCGGGCCTAAATCGGACCCTTCCAACTACAGACCCATTTCTATCCTCCCTACAATATCTAAAATATTCGAAAACCACGTAAATAAACATTTGATGGCGTTCTTGAATAAATATAGTTTAATCCATGAAAATCAATCCGGATTTCGACAAAAGCATAGTTGTCAAACAGCCCTAGTTAAATTAATTGATCAATGGATGGCGTGCATCGACAAGGGTGACTTAGTAGGTACAGTGTTCCTTGATTTTAGGAAGGCGTTTGATTTAGTCGACCACCCTATTCTAGTTCACAAACTAGCATTATATAAATGCAACAAAATATCTCTTAAACTACTTTCGTCATATTTACATAGCCGTCAACAAGTTGTGGTGAGCGATGAAGGCCCATCTAAATCCACAACTGTTAAATCTGGGGTGCCTCAAGGCTCCATTCTAGGACCAACCCTATTCCTTATTTTTATAAACGATCTCCCCCTCCATATAGATTACTGCCACACTGATATCTTTGCAGATGATACGACCTTCCATATTAATGGGTTTTCAAAAATTGAAATTGAACACAAGTTAAAGCATGATGGTGAAAACTCACAAATATGGGCAAGGCAACACAACATGCAAATCAACTTTGACAAAACAACCTGTATGGCGATTGGCACAAGACATAAAACTCAAGATGCGTCTGAATTACCCATTTTTATCAATAACACTAAGATCAAGCAAGTTGATAAGCAAAAACTATTAGGTCTCATCATCGATGAAAATCTATTGTGGACAGCACATATAGACTATATTTGTGCCAACATCTCTACTAAAATTTCACTGCTGCGACAGTTGTCCTTATACATACCGGCTGACATACAAAGAATTTTTTATCAAGGTTATATCTTACCTCTGATTGACTATGGTTCAAATACTTGGGGATCAACTTCACAACACAACATTGAACGTCTGGTTAAATTGCAGAAACGTGCTGCGCGCATTATTCTAAACGCTGATATTAACACTCCTTCTGCTCAAATGTTCAGTGAGTTGAAATGGTCATCTGTCCCTAAACGCCACATGTACAATAAGGCAGTACTGACTTACAAAGCCTTAAACGGTCTAACACCGGAATACATTTCTGATTTGCTAAAACCAATATCAGAAACACATAACAGAAATTTACGGTCGACAACAAATGGCTCCTTATCAGTTCCTAGGTCTAGAACATCCCTCTTTGACAGATCATTTTCAAGTTCTGCACCAAAGTTATGGAATACTCTCCCAAAAGATATCAGATCAGCGACTTCACTTGAAAGTTTTAAAGGGCTAGTGAAGCATCATTTCTTGTCATAAAAACTGGTATCTTTATTTGTAAACTGTGTCTTTTTTGTAAGGCAATGGCCCTGCGATCGCGTAGCGTCCGAGCGGCTTTATGTTGGCGTCGATGCAACGTCATGACGTTGATTCTACGCTGATGTGAACTTGCTTGGGTGTTGTGTGCACGCTGGTAAATGACGATATTTCTTATGGCAGTATTTATGAGGTCATGGGGAGCGCACGCCTGTTTGTGTACACTAAAAACTATATCGTCTGGGACTGGCCAATTTCAGATGGAAATAAAAAGTATTTTCCATGTTTCTGTGCGGGGCATGGGTTGTGTGCACCCGTGGAATCTGCCTCGGCGAGGCGGCTCTAACGGTGCCCCTGGCCTGTGTTTTGGGCGGAGATGTGGCGAATAAATACCCCTTCACCGGTTTTACTGTATAGGATGCCGGTTTCGAGGGGGAGGTCAACATAGTAGTGCGCTTTCGTGGATTTTGTAATGTGCGTAACCATAATGTCTTAATCAAATTTTACTTCTCTTAAAAATTAGATCTACATTAATTTTAGACTCGTTCCTTGTGATAATTGTTAATTTGTGATTTTATGCCCTCATAACCCGTTTATTTAAATTACCATACTAGATCAGTTTTAGACCAGGATGCTATTTTACAGACTGAAACTAGTTCTATTTTAGGTTATATGTGTCATGTTTTAATATTGTTTTGTATATTTGTATATATGTTTGTAGAGGGCTGCAAGGAAGACTAGCTAGTATAGCTAAGAGCATTACCCTCTTTAAATAAAGTATAAATAAAAAAAAAATAAAATAAAAGATATCATTTCATCTCAATCCCAGGTAAAATTCCCACAAAATCGGAAGCAACGTCACCAAAATGACCTTAATAGTGTTGACGGGGACGTTAAACCACAACTCAAACAAACAAAAACAAAGCAGAAAAGATTTCATGATCATTCTCCACGAAAGAATGTTGCCGATCCCGGAAGGTATCGAACCCGCGTCCTCCTGATCACCAGTCAGACGCGCATACATTTGCAAGATAAAAGAAGAAAGCCTCCCTACATTACCCCTATATATCGTATTTGAAGGAATTCCATGTGGACACAAGAGCGGGCGGGTTCAACTCCTCCATGGTAAACATCGGGGTTCTAGCCATTGAAGATCCACTGTATTTGATATTTTATTACAAGTCCAAACAGAGATTGCGTGTTCTCGAACCACCTGATTGGGAACATTCTGACGTGTAGGCAGTTCTATGTTTTAGCAAAAATAAGAAAAAAATAAAGTATACACCTGTAAACCCTGTGTTTCACTATATAAAGTGGAAATTACGGGGTATTCATTTCATGGACTTACCGACACAAACGAAGTCTAACGATTATATAACATGCTGATTACACATGTCCATGTGACATGTCTAGGCCTATAGAAATACATTGTAAACTTTATCGCCGAAAAACAAACTATTAAGCTGAAAAACTGTGATATTTTTCTTATTTCTATTCAAATTATAGATTGTGGATACTCGTTAGAACCGCCTCATCGAGGCGGTTCTAACGAGTACCCGCAATCTATATTTTAGAGCAAAAATAAGAAAAATAAGGTTTACCCCTGTAAACCCCATTTTTTTCTATGTAAAAGTGGGGTTCAAGGGGGTCAAAATTATATAGGTGTGTTTTCGTGATGAATCTTGTCTTTTACAACTAAAATATCTGTTTTTCTGTATGTTTGTTTGTTTGAATTGAGGTTTAACGTCCCCATCAACACTGAGTAGTTTACTTTGGAGACGATGCTTCCAATGTTGTGGGACTTTCACCGACACTAAGATGACAAAAACACCCCAAACTCTACCGTCCATAATGTAACAAACGGTCCGACTCGCACCACTTTGCCTGGGCAGGCTTAAACCAGTTCACCAGTGTTCATGTGCGGTGCGTAGAAGTACCAAGCAGTCCAACCTATTTCTCGGGCCCCCGATTGGGTCCCGCTTGTTGTGTGTTTACTTCAAAAGAAAATTGATTGTGCTCATTAGAACCGATTCAGTAAGACAGTTCAGCACCAACTATCTCTGTTTTTTTATCACAAATAAGACAGATACATGTAGTGTATGTTAAACCCAATCTTTGCCATATTTGATGACCTTTTCTGGGGTGTTCATGACAAAGACTCTCGACATTGACAAATACATTATTGACATAACAAACTTCACCAGAAAGGCCACCTAGGGAGTGGTCAGTTGCTAATCATCTAGGAGGATGGGGATATAACTTCACCAATATCGGCAGTTCGTTGTGACGTTTCAAACTAATAAAGCTGAGCCAGCGCACAGAAATATCCACAATAAGACACTGCCTGTCTGACGAGTGTATTCACTGATCACGTGAGTTTCTACAGCTGCTGGGCTATCCAGAGAAAACGGGCTTCAATGCTGGCTGGATGTGCAGGTTAATCCGAGTCTTTGATGATCATACACGTCTTATTGGAGGTTTTGTTGTGGTCTGTTATTAACCGATATTTGACAATGGAATCTCCCACCGAATAAGTTTGGAGTGGTCCATTTTCAATTATAGCGGTGCCAGGTTTGTCTTGTCCGTGGTAAGTTTTACGAAAAGGTATCTTCTGTAAGCAAACAGTGTAGACCCAGATCAGACGCCGCGTTCTGCGGCGTCTGATCTGGGTCTACAGTAGTTGCCAATGTCAAAAAAGGGCCACTAGGCATATAAGGGTTAAATACAATGTAACGTCTAGAAACTGCATAGTTCTTGCATGAAAACAAGTTCCCACAAACTGCTTATTACGCTGCCGCGAAAAACACCTATTATGTGAAGATAAAGGCTTAGACGCTTATAAAATATCCGGCAGAGAACATATAATATCATATTCCAGGATGTTACCCACTGTTGCCGGGAAGATCCCAAACGGAAAACTGACAACAGTGGAAGCCAAGATCAGACTAGGGTGCCCCCGCCATCGAAGCCTGGGCAATAGATTGGGCTGCACGGTACTTTACGAAGAGCTGAAACCAGGCGAACAGGGTAAATCGCTTAGAAGGTCTAAGCCTGTCGAGGAAACGTGGTGCAAATCGTACCCCCATGAAATCCTTGCAGTTTCTTTGGCTGATAGGACTTGAGATGTAATTACATCTCAATATCGGGTAAAGTCCCACAAAATCGGAAGCAATGTCTCCAAGATGACCTAAATAATGTTGACGGGGACGTTACACCTAGACCGCACAAACAAACACGACCAGACTAAGGCTTTCGCTGTGTGCAAACAACTGAGATAACACCGTGTGGTAAACGGGCTTGAACATCTCCATACCCGGTAATATCACCACAACGTCCGCCATCTTGTAGTAATGCCAGCATCAGTCTCGGTGAATTCCATTATGATAATTATTCCGTGAAATTAACACCCTTCTAAACCCCAGTTTATATAGAGAAAACTGGGGATTACAGGGGTATACATTAATTTGCTTATTTCTGCTCCTAGACATAGGTTGTGGGTACTCGTTAGAACCGCCTCAATGAGGCGGTTCTAACGAGCACCCACAACCTATGTTTGGAGTATGAAGAAGAAAAATATAACAATTTCTCATTGAAAAAAAAAAAGTACCCGTTTTTGGAGATAAGAAAGCATGCACTATATGTCGCGCGGATGTCTCGATGAATTTCCCCCTTACGCTTATCAAGACTATAGCACTGACACCACAGGTGGGTCGACTATCTTTGGGTGTTGATATGAACAGGGAACTTAGATAGTATTGTTTACACCTTTTAATTCCCATACTTTACAGGGGTGAAGCTTATTTTCCTTATTTCTGCTCAGAATGATTTGAGCACAATAAAGAAAAAAATCGCAATTTTTCATGTCAATATTTTTTCCGTAGTAAAATTTACAAGGTATTTGTAGGCTATAAGCATGGTAGATGTGCTTAATGCTGAATAAACTTATGTAATGTTATGGTTTGTTATTTTATTTTAAGTTATGTTATGTTATGTTATATTATGTTATGTTTTGTTATGTTATGTTATGCTATAATATGTTTTGTTTGTTTGTTTGTTTGATTTGAGATTTAACGTCCCCGTCAACACTGTAAAGGTCATTTTGGAGACGTTGCTTCCAATTTTGTGGGACTTTTACCCGACATTGAGATGAAATGACATCCCAAGCCTTGTCGCCCAATGAAACCAATAGGGTTTATTAGCATGGACGGTCCGCCTCGCACCGCGGTTCCTGGACAGGCTTAGATCCTCTAAGTGGTGTACGAGTACTAGTGTGCGGGCCAGATTCAGCTCTGCGTGGAAGCATCATGCAGCCCATAAATTTCTCCAAGCCCCCATGGGCGGGGGCTGTATAGTATGTTATGTTATGTTATATTATGTTATGTTATGTTATGTTATAGTATGTATGTGATGTTGTGCTATGTTATGTTATGTTATGTTAAGTTATGTTATGTTATGTATAGGCGTGTTTTCGAACAGCCATAAAGGGAGGCTGGGCATAAATGGGTTAATCACATTTCAGTCAATATTGCGCTTCATTGAGAAAACATTGATAAATTATTCATTAATTGCTCAAAGAAAGTGTGAACCGCTTGCCATAATGAAGAGAGAAGGCGTATAATATCAATCCATGCAATATATGACATAAGATTGTGATAACTGATTGACATTTTTCTTCTGATATTTCAGAAAGAATACATTTTGTTCTCAATATCCCCTACTCTAAATAGCAATTATAATGAAATAGTTTTTATATGGAGAAAGCAGCAGTTAGTCTGTAGATGTAGATTGATCATGAAATCTTTTCTACGGTCATTCTCTCCCTTCCGCTGATTCAAGAAGGGCAGGAGGCAGTTTCTCGCGAAAGAATGTGCACTGGACTGGTTATTCGCTTACGTATAAGCCTGCCCAGGAAAAGTGTTGATAGGTAAACTGACCGGCTAAAAATGACCTAAATAGTGTTGACTGGGCCGTTAAAATCCAAAACAAACAAACAAACTGTCTGTAGCACAAGTCCATTAATAGGCAATATTGTGTAAATATATTCTGCTCTTTCATTCGACAACAACAGAACCAACGCCAAGTCATACGGCTACAAGTTACCATGATTCCAATGTCGCTTAAAATGCGACTCAGATCAGAATACTTACCTGAACCCCATCATTGTTTACTTACTTTGCTCGTGACCTGATGCTTCAAAGAATGCTAGGAAATTACATTTCATACTTATATTCATGGTAAAGGATAGTATCGGTGGACTGGTAATAGCACTGTACTTTAAATTGCCAATTAATAATATAATGTTATTAATCAAATAATTTCGTATTGGCCCAGTTACAGGTCCGAGATCTGCTGTATTGGCCTCGTGCCAATACAGCTGACCGAGGACCTGTAACTGGGCCAATACGAAATTACTTGATTAATGACAATTTTATTAATTGACGCAATTAAAAACATGATTTATGATTTTTGAATATTGGTTGACCTTGTGTAATATAGGATATCAATTAATAAGCACTGGTATAACATGTTTCTAGAAAACTGAGCACCTTTACGATAACACACCCGTGCGACATCGTGCATTTTTTCCCACTTCCAAAATGGCTACTTTTATAATGAAAATCTGTGATATTTTTGTTATTTTTACTTCAAACATTAGGTTGTGGGCGATTCTTACGAGTACCCACAACCTACGTCTTGGAGCGGAAATAAGAAAAATAATGTATACCCCCGTAAACCCCAGGTTTCCCTATATAATGCGGGGTTTAAGGGGGTGCTCAATTTACTGGCATGTTCACGTGATGAGCATTTTCATGGTTATTTACCATGCCTACTAGGGATGTTCGAAAAGAATTGCTTATTTCTATCTAGAGACTTCAAATTTCAAGATAGCCTAAAAGTGCTCATTTCATGCCCTCAAAGTACTCCCCGTGGCTAGAAATGCAAAGTTTCAGCCGATGTATCCACTTCTTGAAGGCGTCACGGTACGCTGATTTGGGCGAAGTAATGAGGAACTAATGAATGGCAGATCCAAGTGCCTGTCGGGACTGGTATTTTCGCCCAGCAAGGAATGATTTCAATTTCGGAAACAAAACGAAATCACATGGACAAGGTCTGGGGAATACCGGGGGTGAGACAAAACAATTACTTTTTCTTTCTTCAAAAAACGCCGTAACTATTGCGGAGGTGTGAGCGGTTGCATTGTCATATAGAAGACGACATGTTTAAACCCAGTGGTAGGGCGTCGTTTCTGATAATACTTTTTTAGTTTCTTCAGTACTACGTCTTTGTGGTACTTTCCGGTGATGCTTTTGCCCTTTTTCACCGGCACTTTTATTGCGACTCCTTCACCAGAGAAGAAGATTGCATACAAAACCTTCTTTATATTCAAAGAACGTTTGGCAAATTATTGGGCGTTTTCTGTGTTTAGTGGTCCAGATCTTATTGCTTACCTTTCTGACGGGCTCAAAATAATAGACCTAGGTTTCATCACCTGTGGCGATATTGGCAAACTGCTTTTTTGTCATATTTTGGTTTGAAGCAGCGTTTTGGCCACTTTAACCCGTTGCCTCTTTTGCTCGTCAGTCAACAGATGTGGCACCCATCTGGTATAAATCTTTCTGACTTTCAAATGCTTCATCAAAATAAGGTGAACCGTTGATAGTGGTATGCCTACCTTTCGTGCAATATCACGAACTGTAAATCTGGCATCTCCTTCAATGATTTCCTTTATTTTGGAAACGATTTCTATACGAGATGCAGATTTTTGCCTACCTGATTTCGGTGCATTTTTTCATGGACTCTACACCAGACTCATATTTCTTTTTCCACCACAGAACTGTGTCATAAGACACACAAGAAGGTCTAAAAGCAGTAGAAATTTCAGTTATCAGCTTCTTCAAAGAACAACCAAGTTTTGAGCAAGCTTTGATGTATGCCCGTATTTAATCTTTTAGTCGACGCTTCTACCAACCATTTTCACTGCAGTGATCAATGACTGCGTGTATTCAAATGGCACATTTTATGTCTTACACTTAGTCTAACATGTACAGTTATACACCATTGTGTAGATATGGAATAGCCCTATACAAGTATGCATTGGTTATTATCGTGCCGCATGTGGATATTGAGCTAGAGGACAATAAGCAATTCTTTTCGAACATCCCTCGTATTCTAGACTTTTGTCCACTTTCATATGCAAGGTTTTTTTTTGTTGTTGTTTTTTTTTTACCTAGTTTTCTTAGAGACTGACCAGATATGATACAAACAGCTAAATCAATAAATATTTAATATCAACCAAATTTCAATAGCTAAATATGGTTAAAATGGCTGCTAAAAGTCGATTTTGATGTATATTTGCTATTGCAAGTCAACAAGCAGTAGCCATTTTAACGTACATGTATTTTGAACATTGTAAGTCGACATTTTAACTTTTTTATGTGTGTTTTGTTTTATTTTTCAAATTGGCGACAACTTTTGTATATTGTTTTCCGTCCAGTATTTTACGAAATAAATCTGGATTCAGGACAAAATCTAATCAACACCTGCACACATGTTTCCCAATAATAACTGCGGACCATAACGCGGCTATCATCCAGTCATATTGGAGACAGCCATCGTTTTAGGCATAAAAAAGAAATTGCTGTGTTTCTGCTAACATGCTGAAAAAATGTGTGGTCGGTGGGTAGGAGAAACAGGTTTTTATTATTTTATTTCTTACCCCGCAAAAAACAGGGTCGGGCCTGTATTTTTGTGTGTGTGTGTGTTCTTTTTTTTTTTTTTTTTTTTGCTTTTGGTAATAAAAATGTCATGTTGAGACATGCACTGTATATCATAATTCATTTTAGATGCTCAAAAAAGTCAGCTGTGTATTTTGGAAGGTACTAAATGCTAAAAACTACTAAAATGTACCCATTTTTCGAAATATACTATGGGACAATGCAAAGACCACACTGGGTAAGGTCGATAATTGAAAATGGTAGGGTCGGTGTTTAAATTTTTAATTTGTTCTTTTATTGATAAAAATAGTAGAGTTGGGGAGGGGGAGGGTGGTCTGAAGCACATTCGGTCGTGTTAGCGTGAACACGGCCTTTTTGTATGTCTTAATGATCATGTGACGTTTTGAGAGTCCATCACGTTAATAAGTCCGTGAAATGAACACCCCCTAAACCCCACTTTATATGGAGAAAACTGGGGTTTACAGGAGAGAGTATGCATCATTTTTCTTATTTCTGCTCCAAGACATAGGTTGTGGGTACTCGTTAGAACCGCCTCAACCTATGTTTGCAGTTAAGATAACAATATATTTTCATCAGAAAAGTCGCCATTATAGAGATGTGAAAAATGAACTTGCACGGGTCTGTTATTGTCAATGCAATTTATTCAGTGAATTATGAACACCATTACATGTACGTCCCAATTTACTCTCTCTCTCTCTCTCTCTCTCTCTCTCTCTCTCTCTCTCTCTCTCTCTCTCTGTGTGTGTGTGTGTGTGTGTGTGTGTGTGTGTGTGTGTATGTGTGTGTGTGTGTGTGTGTGTTGTTTTACTGTAAATGCATCAAATGTGTTAATGTTGTTTTGTACAGTTTCCTACAAACCGCTTAGAGGATCTTAGCCTGCATGCCAAGGCAAAGCGGAGCGAGTTGGACCGTCCATGCTTAAAAACCCTATTGGTTTCATTGGGCGACAGGGCTTGAGATGTCATTCATGTCAATGTCGGGTAAAAGTCCGACAAAATTGGAAGCAATGTCTCAAAAATGACCTATGCAGTGTTGACGGGGACGCTAAACCTCAAATCAAACAAACAAAAACAGAACATAAAGTGTCGAGATACTGCTACCGAGCACCAACAACATAGTCAAGAAATATCCCTTATAACCCATTGTATGCGGGAAACCCCTAAAGGCATACCTTGGCAAACAGTGTAGGCCCAGATCAGACGTCGCAATGAATGTCCTTATAACACATATTTATGTAGAGAGATATGGGGCTTACAAGGACATATTCTTGCTCAAATGCTCCAAATAGGTCGTGGGCACTCGTCAGAAGGTTTCCAGTCA
This sequence comes from Lucinisca nassula, assembly GCA_963580285.1. Lineage (NCBI taxonomy): Eukaryota > Metazoa > Mollusca > Bivalvia > Lucinida > Lucinidae > Lucinisca > Lucinisca nassula. The sequence goes on along the minus strand of OY757013.1, from coordinate 189,406,733 downwards.
TTTCGTACCCAAGTCATTTCGTACCCTGGTCATTTCGTACCATTTTGGTCATTTCGTACCCGTTTTATTTTGCAATTTGGTCATTTCGTACCACTTTTGGTCATTTCGTACCCTATTTGGTCATTTCGTACCCACTTTTTTTTTCTGGGAAAGGTTTTTGGTTATTTCGTACCCTTTTTAGTCATTTCGTACCAACTTTTAATTTTTCTGGGAAACGTTTTTGGTTATTTCGTACCCAATGTTCCAAACGTAGGTACGAAATGACTTTGACCAGTATGATATTGTTTGTTTGTTTGATTTGAGGTTTAACGTCCCCGACAACACTGTAAAGGTCATTTTGGAGACATTGCTTCCAATTTTAGGGACTTTTACCCGACATTGAGATGAAATTACTTCTCAAGCCCTGTGGCCCAATGAAACCAATAGGGTTTATTAGCATGGACGGCCCGCCTGCCACCGTGGTTCCTGGACAGGCTTAGATCCTCTAAGCGGTTTACCAGTTCACGTGTGCGGGCCGGATTCAGCTCTGCGTGGAAGCATCATGCAGCCCATATATTTCTTCAAGCCCCTATGGGCCTTTGGTATGATATGAATTGTTTTAAAGCTTTTATTTAGGTCACATGAGCAGAAGGCTCAGGGAGAGCTGTTGTGATTGGTCACCGTCTGTCGTCGTCGTCCGTCCGTGTGTCCTTTCATCATTTCTTTAAATGAAATTTTCTCAACCACTGAACAGATTTTGACGAAACTTGGCAAAAATGATCTGTGGATGGACCTCTCTAAAAGATGTTCAAAGAATTCCATCCCATGCAAAACTATGGTTGCCATGGCAACAAAAAAGGGGAAAACTAGAAAAAACTTTAAAAAACCTTCTTGTCTGAAACCTTCATCTCTGAAACCAAAATGCCCAGGTCTTTGATATCGGGGTGGTTTTAACGAATTTCAACAATCTTTGCTTGGAGCAGAAATATGAAAATATCACAAGTTTCTATCGGAAAATAAAGAAAGAAAGAATGAATAAGATATAATAAATAAATAAATAAATAAATAAATAAATAAATTAGACCCTTAGTCTGTCGGTCCTACCATGATACGAAATGACCAAATGACTTGGGTACGCATTGACTATTTTAAAGTCATTTCGTAACCTTTTGGTAAATTCGTATCTTTTGGTCAATTTGTACCCGGTACGAAATAACCAAAACGGTTACGAAATGACTTGGGTACGAAATGGTTGTTAGTGGGTACGAAATGACCAAAAAACGGGTACGAAATGACCAAAATGGTACGAAATGACTAGGGTACGAAATGACTTGGGTACGAAATGACCAGTTACCCGTCAGAACCGCCCTAATGAAGCGGTTCTCAATAAGGTGGTTCTTGCAAGCATCGATATTAGTGTCATGAAACGTCACCCTTACATCATTATTAAGCATTGTGATTTTATTTTTGACTCCTTTGAACATGTTGAGGTCAATGTGCAGATTCCGGTGGTGGGCGGAGAAAATTAAGGGTTCTTGCAAAAAAAAAATATCCTTAACCCACATCCGTGTATCACAGTGCATTTTTCTTATCCACAAAATGGTTATTTTTTCTGCTGAAAATGTGATACTATTCTTACTTGTACTCCAAACTTAGGTTGCGGGTGCTCGTTAGAACCGCCTCATGCGGTTCTAACGAGTACCCACAACCTATTCTCGTAAGAACCGCCTCATTGTGGTGGTTATGACGAACACCCACAATCTATGTCTAGGAGAAGAAAATAAACCCATGTCTTCTCTATATTAAGTGAGGTTAACTCGGGCATGACCATGATAGGATCATCCAAATAATGGCTTTGGACTCATCCATTTCTTTTGCCCCCGCCCATCGAGGTTTCAAGAAACAGATGGGCTGCATGATGCTTCCACGCAGAGCTGAAACCGACCATGACATGAGTAGGGGTAAACCTTTAAGAGGGTCTAAGCCTGTCCAGGCAAATTTGTGCGAGTCGGGTCGTCCCTACATATAAACCATTTTGATTTGTTTGGGCGGCAGGGCTTGAGATGTTATTTCATCTCAAAGTTGGGTAAAAGTCCTACAGAATTTGAAGCAACGTCTCCAAAATGGCCTTAATAGTGTGATGGGGATGTAAAACCTCAATTCAAACAAATCACAAAACCCATCCATTTCCAATTATTTGGGGTTTCAGGATTGCAGTGTTTGTTGCAAAACCTTGTAGACAACCATATTTCATATCTATAGAACAAGCATTCTTATAGTATTTGTGTTTCGTTAAACCCGCCTTAGTCAAACGTCCATAGCCGCATCAACGAGCCCAACGGAGCGGTTTTTGTTTGATTTGAGGTTTAACGTCCCCGTCAACACTGTAAAGGTCATTTTGGAGACGTTGCTTCCAATTTTGTGGGACTTTTACCCGAAATTGAGATGAAATGACATCTCAAGCCCTGTCGACCAATGAAACCAATAGGGTTTATTAGCATGGACGGTCCGCCTCCCACCGTGGTTCTTGGACAGGCTTAGATCCTCTAAGCGGTTTACAAGTACTAGTGTGCGGGCCAGATTCAGCTCTGCGTGGAAGCATCATGCAGCCCGTATATTTCTTCAAGCCCCTATGGGCGGGGGTGGTTCCAACGAGGACCCAGAATCTATGTATCTGATGAAAATAAATATGTATGTCCCTGTAAACTGCTGCACGCACTTTCTCTTTAAAAAGTGGGTTCGAGGGGTGTTCATTACATGGACTAGTTAATCTTGATGGTAAGTCACTCTACAAATCATGTCCATACTTTCAGCAAACGTTGAAGAAACGTAGCAAATGCCCCTTTATGCGGAGACTGATCTGAACTGTTTGCAAGTGTCCGCAGAATTCGGACACTGGATACATGTGAGCAAATGTCAGAATCCCAGCAGACGTCGATGCAACGACAACGAATCTCGGAATAAGAGTAATAGGCGACTGGGCAGTCTTCCGTCTGAAAGAAATCCCAAATAAAATCTTGCACGGCAGTTGCATATGGGAATTCAATTTTTTCCGACAAAGTATTTCATTAGAGCAATACAAATACAGAAATAACCATAGCCTAACGTGATAATGTAGAAGAGAGTTTGTCCCTAGATGATCCATTATTGATTCCGTCCTATATGCCTCCTCGAGTCATTTCACTGTCGAACGCCCATCTAGGCAGGATAACTCATTTAAGAAATCACTGATGTCGGGGAAAAAGCTGGTTTAAAGGCAGCACAAGTTCCGATAACCCGGTACGTTCAAGCGCACAGCTCTGAGTCTGCATAATCCGCTGTATAGGAGTTTACCGTTAAGAAAGTGTCTGTGTTAACCGCGCATGCGCCAACGCGTGTGCGCATCCTCACAAACTGTATCAAACACGTGCATGATGCCTAGACCGTAAGGCAGAGTTTGACAAGACTTGACTCCGTTAAGACATTGAATAAATAGGAATATCTTCTCATGTCAATATAGGCTACAGCGGCAGTGCGCTTTTCTTCGATATGAAATGTTAGTTACTGGTACAGAAATAGCAAAAATACATAAAACACATGCTGACTGGGGATTATCTTTGAAATGAACACAGAACAACGTATGTTTTGTGGAGAATAGGTTTTACACAGATTGTGGGAAATAGATTTTTCTGCCATGTGTTTCTTTCATTCTTAAGAAATGTGTAGTGAATAGAAAAAGAGTGAAATATTGTATGTACAGCGGCTGAGATCAATACTTAGTATGTTTGTATAAATAAGAATTGGAAAATCACATTTGTTAAACAACTTGATTATTATTATTATTCTATCCGCCAGTATTTAACGGGCTTAAGAGGAAATGATGGTTGATCGCGGTTATGTGAAAAGCAGGGAAATAAAAGAGAAATGAGGCTGAGAAAGGATTAAGCAAGTGGGAAATAATGAGAAAAAGAGTATGATTAATGAAAGGATATATTTTTCTTGTTTTCTTTTTGTCGGAAGGTGCTCCTTATGGACCAGCGGTAAGAACATTATTATTTATTATTATTTTATTATTTATTATTTTAAGTATTCATTGACGTTTTTGTAATCATTTTAATCGTCACGTAAACACGCTTATATAAATTATGATGTTTACCCCCTTGAACCCCGCTTGGGTTTACAGGTAGTAAACCTTATTTTCTTATTGCTGCCCTAAAATATAGATTGTGGGTACTCATTAGAACCGCCCCGATGAGACGGTTCTAACATGTACCCAAAATCTATAGTTGGAGCAGCAATAAAAAAATATATATAACATTTTCGTCTAAAATTTTCGTTTTAGGTGGTATAATTTACAATGTATTTGTATAGGCGTGTTTTCGTATTGAATTGCATTTTATTTGTGCAATGTACTCTATATATACATGTCGGCGGACGTACAACGTGGAGAATACATAACGGTGCATTGGCGTTGATGCGACAATGTATAAGCGTCATATACTCATCGTAAGATGCCCATCTTTTTTCCACAGTAGTACTGCATGTATACAAAAATAATCGTTTCTGGTATGAATACATTTACGTATTGAACAAAGATTATATGTTAACGCAATATCATGCACAGCTGTCTAAATTAATCTTTAACCCATATATGACAATGGAATCTTCCACCTAGTAAGTTTGGAGTGGTCCATTTTCAGTAATAGGAGTGTCAGGTTTGTTTTTATTTGTGACAAATTTTACATATAAACGAATGTTCCTTAAGCAAATAGTGTAGACTCAGATCAGATGCCGCGTTCTGTGGCGTCTGATATGGGTCTGCACTGTTTGGCATGCACTGTTTGTCAATGTCCCAGAGAAGAGCGCTAGGCATAGTTGGGTTAATTATGATTAAAACCATCGCGTTATCAAGGCAGGGAAATGAGCCCCCTGTGAACCCCACATGATGTTGAGGAAAGCTGGGGTTACAAGGCCCTTATTTCTTTCTGATTTCTGCTCTGAAACTTAGATTGTGGGTACTCGTTAGAACCACTTCGATGAGGCGGTTCTAACGAGCACCACACACTCCATTTGGGACGAAATGTAAGAAATTAATTAGACATTTAAGCAGAAAAATGAGATATTAAAAAGCATAGTGCATTACATGATTACCAAATGTATCATGTTCGGTATCAGTCATGTACCATCACTCAACGGGTCCGTTCGTATTAAAAGTCCACAGCTGATTTGCTTGATTTGAGATTTAAAGTCGCCGTCAACACAATTTAGGACATTTTGGAGACGTTGCTTCCAATTTTGTGGGACTTTACCCGATCGCGACACTGGGATGAAATGACATCTCAATCCTTGCCGCCCAATGAAACCAACAGGGTTTACATACATCGCACCACTTTGCCGGGACAGGCTTAGACCTTCTAAGCGGTTTACCAGTACTCATGTGCGGTGGGTTTCAGCTCTGCGTGGGAGTACCAGGCAGCTGAGATGCCTGTTACTATGCTGAGAAGGGGGTTTAGTATTAACCCTTTTGTACCAAATGGAATCTTCCACCTTACATATAGCAGGAGTTCATTTCAATATTTGGGGCTGTCATGTTGTGTTTTCATCAAATTTTATTTGGAAAATGGCTGAACTTTTAGCAAACAGTGGAGGCCCTGATCAGACGCCGCGTTCTGCGGCGTCTGATCTGGGCCTGCACTGTTTGCCACGGTACCCGTTATGGGGTTTCCAGTCTGAAATGGGTTAATGAAAGTATTATTCTTCTTTCATTAAACATTTAACTGTAAACAAGTTAGCAATTTTGACAGCGCTAACTCGAATGGGTATTCAGTTCATTTTACCCATACATGCCTAGCGGTCCTTTTCTGGGACATTGACAAACAATGCAGACCCTGGCCAGACGCTGCAGAACGCGAAGTCTGATCTGGGTCTACAATGTTTGCTTATTTTTATAGGAAAATCTATGATAGTTTTGTTATTTATACTGCAAACACAACCCGCGCCCATCGGGGGCTTGGCGAAATAGATTGGGCTGCATGGTGCTTCCATTCAGAGCTGAAACTGACTATACATGAGTATACTGGTAAACCGCTTAGAAGAACTAAGCCTGCCCAGGCAAAGTGACCTTAGTCAGAATATCCAATTCATATAGGCCTTTTGGTTTCACTGGGTAGCAGGGCTTGAGATGTCATTTCATCTCAATGTCGGCTAAAAGTCCCACAAATTGGAAGCAACGTCTCCGAAATGAGCTAAATAGTGTTGACGGGGACGTTAAACCTCAGTTCAAACAAAACAAAAACAAATTATACTGCAAATATAGGTTGTGGGTGTTCCTTAGAATCGCCTCATTGAGGCTGTTCTGAAGTGTAATCACGACCTATGTCTTGGAGCAGTAATAAAAAAATAATGTATAGCCAGTAAACCCCAAATTTATATATAGTGGGGTTTCGAGGGGTCTTCATTACACGGACTTGTTAATATGATGTCTTCTATAGAATAAAGATACGTTCCATGCGGGCACACAACGTGTATGCAACGTTTCTGCAACGTAAATGCAACGCCCTCGACGTTGCTTAGACATCAGCGTCTACCCATTTTGTTCGCCAAACGGAGGCGATTCATATGCGTACGTAAACACGATGCATTATAGCATTTTTCTGCCTGGATCTCCACGAATCAGTCATCGGTGTTGGAAGTCATCGAAGTTTCAAATTATGAATTCACTATGCCAAATGAGCATAGCCAGTCAGGAAAGTATTAGTAGTATACAAGGTTATTTTCTATTTTGCCTGGGGCAGTAATTTGTTTGTTTTTGCTTCGGTCTGACAGAATTGATTGTTCACAGAATTAGTACCTTCTGTTTTATTAGTACTGAGAAGCTGATGGGATAGGCTAGTATTGATTCACGCATAAATCATTACTTTTGAAGACATATATGGCCCTTCTTTACAAAACCTGCCTATTGGGTTTTAACACTTGTCCTGCTGACTGAATTAGTTCTACTGCACCCACTTCTGACGACCAGCCAGTCAAATCACTTGATTTGAGTTATTGGTTGAATTCACAAACTGAATAACAGTGTAGATCTAGATCAGATGGCTTCTGAAGAAGCCATCTGATCTAGATCTACACTGTTTAGATCTAGATCAGATGGCTTCTGTCTGATCTAGGTCTACACTGTTTGCAAAGGTAGGGTCATGGTGGACAGGATAATGGCTAAGACAGATATAACATAAACCAGACTGTTCAGATACATAGACTGGTAAGAATCGTGGAAATATTGATATATGAGCCACGCCAAGCGAATTTGTGTCTTCGGGCATTCCGTAATGACAAATTTTAACTGCGCATGCCCAGCCAATCAGAGGGGCCAGGGATATGGCTTTCTGTCTGAAGGTTCCTCTTGATTCACTGCTTGTATGAGCGAGCAGCGATGGTTCTGGCGAGACTGCGCGGATGCGCAGGCTCGCCTGAACCTTCGCTGCTCGCATAGGCGATAAGTACCAAAATCGCTTGACGGGGCCCATATCATTATGACATCACAACCGTGCGACATAGTGCATTTTTCACATCTCCGAAATGGCAACTTTTCCGAAGAAAATCCGGGATCGTTTTTTCTAATTTATGCTGCAAATTTAGGTTGCCGGTGCTCGTTAGAACCGTTTCATTGTGGCGGTACTAACTAGTACCCAAAACCTATGCCTTGCAGCAAAAAATAAGAAAAAAAAATGTATATCCCCGTAAACCCTGGTTTTCTTTTTTTATAAAGTGGGGTTCTGTGTGTGTGTGTGTGTGTGGGGGGGGGGGGTCATCTTACGGACTTGTTCACGTTATATTAAAACTTGGGGCATTGTGCTATCCAATTAAGATTTTGATCAGACAATGTGATCTGAATCTTGTTGTTCGCTGATGACAAGATAGATCTTCTCATGGACGCGACTCGAATGGTCGAAATGTCATTTCAGTAAATTGTTTCTGCACTTTTTCGTTCAATTCAGCTTCTTGATAGTTGGTGCGTGTATAAATCCGAATGTCCAGCGGGCAGTGTGTAGCTAGTGTAGCTAAGTGTACCTCTTTGGTTAGAGCTAGGGACTAACTTCCCATATCACAGGTCCTGTTGTATGAATGTCATTTGACGTATCACCAGTAACAATTCTGATTCTGATTCAGAGAACGTCTAGGCGACGTCGTGTTAGCGCCACAATGACATAAGTTGATTCATCATTGCTTAAAGAACATCTGCCCATTTGGACAGAAATCTTGAAGGCTGTGTACTGAGCTAAGATATTGTATGCAATACGTTTTCCGGGACGAAAGAATCTACTTCTTGTACATGTGAAAACCTATCAGTGGGCGTTACAGTCGTAAACGGCATACCCCTCGACAGTTCTGAATAATCAAAAACGTGTTTGCATTTCTTTTGTACATTACATGCAAATTCTGCATATACAAAATATCCTGCTTTTAAGATTGTATTCAAAATGTACATACGTGAACGAGAAGATTGTGCCGAATTTTAGTGAACAACTGGTAGCTGTTGTATATTCTTTGTGTTTTCTACACATAGTATGCCCCAACTTTGGTCCTAAAAAACGAGTTTGACTGTTTGTTTGTTTCATTTGATGTTTAACGGCCCCGTCAATACTATATAGGTCATTTTGGAGATGTTGCTTCAAAATTTGTGGGCATTTTACCCGACATTGAGATGAAATGACATCTCAAGCCCTGTCGCCCAATGAAACCAATAGGGTATATAAGCATAGACGGTCCGACTCCCACCGCTTTGCCTGGGTAGGCTTAGATCCTCTAAGCGGCTCTGCGTGGACGCATCATGCAGCCCATTTATTTCTTCAAACCCCAATGGGCGGTGGCCGAACATGCAGGTTTGACTGTATACATGTATTTCTAATAAAGATGCTAACATTCGTTATAATCCGAGTTTCATAGTGATTAAAAGGACTCGGGTAAATATTTTGAACTAGATCAGACGCCTCAGCATGCGGTTCCTAATTAAGGTTAATTACTTTCGTGCTACACAATCAATCCCTAAAACTCCTGTAATCAAAACGCTGCTGGACAAACCTAAATGTGAAATGGAACCGTTCAAAAACTTAGATGTATTAGAGTCCATTCGACATCTGTGGGTTGAAAACAAAACATTTGTTGGCACTGTTTGCTGTATGTTGGCAAGAGTTTCACAATAATCAAGTGGTATTTGTATGTTTAGACGGGATATTTTAGCTAGTTATGTTTGATTCTGTGTTCGATGTTACGTTCATTTATTATTTAACACGAAACTGTTTCAGGGAAATTAGTTCCAACGGCATGTTTTTAATCTCATCTATATACATGACTCATGTGCATTAATATTAAAGTACATATGCGCAGCAACCCTTCTCTAAAGTTAGCAGAAAAAACAACAAACAAAATACCCAGGGGTATCCCCTGGTAAACCCCGGGTGGTGACTTTGAATCTATGCACGGCTTAGACGCGAAGATCTGTGAAGAACCCAAGAGGCACTCAAAGTTGAATCAACACTGAAAGATGACCTGTACACTGTTGACGGGGACGTTAAAACTCAAATCAAACACACAAACAACACCGAAGGAATGTTCTTGTATAAAATCCTATGGACATAGCTCTTTCAGTCTATTCTTGAATGTGATAGAAGCCGTGTTCAAGCAACACGATACATGTTCGAATCATGAAATTCGCGTGCTGTTTGAACATAGGTTCTTAACCTTTTGCTGGCACAATATAGGTATTGGCTTATTTACGTTACGTTGATCGACGTAACGTTGCCGCCCTAAATGTAGTGTTTTAAAAATTCATCACGAAAACACGCCTATATAAATCTGACCCACTTGAACCCCACTCTTATATAGTAAAACTTGGGTTTACAGGGATAAACCTTATTTTTCTTTTGTCTGCTCTAACATATAGATTGTTGGTACTCGTTAGAACCGCCTAGTCGAACGGCTACCTCTCGACCTCAAATCCAATGCTTTGCCACTGCACCACAACGCATCACAACACACCCAGGTCCAATAATAGGCTAGCAATAACTTGCAAATGTAACAATCTAGAGTTATTCTAACAGTGAAGGTGCTGATCAGACGGTGTTTTATTCATTACGAAAACACGCTTCTTAAAATATATTGATAATTTTACCACCAATAGAATGAAAATGTATAGATACAAACTCTGTTTCTTTTTCTTATTTCTGCTCAAACCATTACTTGTGTGTACACATAAGAACCGCCTCTATGTTTTGGAGCAGAAATAAGAAAAATAATCTATACCCCTGTAAACTCCAGTTTTAATGTATAAAAGTGGTGTTTGAGGGGCTCAAAATTAAACATGCGAATTTTCGTGATGTTGATCACCACGATAAAAATACCGTGAAACGAAGACCAAACTATACCCCCACATTATATAGAGAAAAATGAGGTGTAAGGAGGTATACATTATCTGCCTTATTTTTGCTCAAAACAGTTTGTGGGTAATCGTTAGAACCACTTCGCACACACAATCTATGTTGATGACTTGATAGATTTTGTAAGGTAACCGGGCGCTAAAAGCACATAGGGGCTACCCCCATCTCGCTAAATGGGATTAGTTTATGAACTGCTCTTCCAAGGGCCTCCAATGTGCTGGCACTTGCCAATTCGACAGGTGTCAGCTGACCAATGGGAATATACTGAACTCTTAATCGGAGGAAGGCACAAATCGCACCCAAGGAACAGCGTTTGTCCTAAGAAACACAGTTCTGTAGCGATTTTAGAATTTTGAGTGCAGGAATCAGACCAAAGACGGGCTCTAGTATGTGATGACGTGTTGCCAATTTCGACTGCCAAATGTGTCAGAGCACAGCCCTGTTTTCGAATGTCTGGCCGAGGAAAAAAGCTAACATACATTATCAGTTCTGGCTTCCATTATTCTCTGCCTCCACCCCTGACATGGCAAAGAAAACGCCTTCGGTCACGATGCTTGATAAAGGGTGATAACGCATGAAATTTTTGAATTTTGAACAGGCATCTAAAGTGAGCCATGGTGGGTGACTAATAGACCAGCCAATTCCGGCTATTGCAAAAAGTCCTAGTACCCGTGCTCTCATCACGGAGACCTGCCTATGCAAGTGGGGTTCAAAATTGGACAGGTGTGTCTTCGTGATCTGTTTGGCGGTATGTGTTTGTTTGGGAAAGGCAGTGATGAGGCTAATCAGCCGTTTTGCAATCCCGCTAATTTTTATTTTTGAATGGTCTTCCAAAAGGCATTTTTAAGGGACTTCCTATTTCCAAATACCTAGCAAATGGTGGATATTGCCGTTGCCCCGCCTATAAAGATATTTAGCGCGTGACCTGTCCCCGTTTGTATGCTCTGTTCTGGCAGTATATATGCCTTCGCTTTGCATACTTCCGGGAACTTCATTCTGTTGGTACCTAGGGGGAGCCCAATACGGGCGTTCTCCCAGGTGCCCTCAGGATGTTGTCCTGACGCTCTCCGTCGAGCCTCCTCTCGTTCCTGAAATAGAAAAGTCGGATTAGTGCTTTGGGACCCCATGTGTGCGCTCGGATCAATGTAGTTGTGTCCAGTTTCTTGTCCCCCGGGGTCCCACCTGTACCTGTAATACAAACAAAAGTCATTAGTGCATATTGCGCTTGTGCTAATATGACCGTGCCATCCGTCACATATTTTGACTTCCCATTCTGTGCACAGGGCAGGTCGGGCTTGTGAGGGGGGAGTCCCCCCACAAAGGCACGGTCCGGCTCTTAGGGTAACTTGTTCAAAACCAAGTTAAGGGATGGCGCGGTTATTGTGAAGAATACCCTTCCCATGGGGGATGCCTGTCCTGCAGCGGCATGTTACCTCATCGGAACACTCATAAGTGCAAAGCACATGAGCCGCAACCACAGTGTCCCGAATCGGCTTGTCGCTGCAGGTTCAAGCATGTCCGTGGGAGTTTTCGGGCTATGGGATTTTCTTGTGATGCACCCTTGCCCGTAGTCTGTTATGATGTTGAAGGTATGGGAGGGTCATTGGTTTGTCCTTTGACGGGGGGTAGCCTCGACGGGGCACCCATAAGTGCAAAGCAAATGAGCCGCAACCACAGTGTCTCGCTTTGACGCCCCCGTCTCAGGTCCAAGTGCAGATTGACGGTAGGTGATGCCTAAGCGCGGTGTGTGGGTAACGACAGCTGTTTTTCTTATATAATTTCTCAGTAATTTGTGTATTTAAGGAATTTCTTAACCACCTCGGCTATGGCCGAGCAGTGTTTTACGGGGGGAGCGAGGAGATCTTGTAGGTGTACCGATTCATATCCTAATTTGAACATTTCGGATTTTATCTCTTCTCGTGCATGGGCGTTTGTTACACATTCAAACAAGATGTGTTGTGTTGTTTCTAGTTCATAGTTATCGCATTTTCTGCATAGACCCGTTGTGTTTCCTAGTTGAGTGAGGTTGGCATTTAGGCCGTTATGGTTAAATCTCAAACGGGAGAGCACCACGTCTAGTTTTCTGTTGTTGCTAAATTGGTGGGCAGATTTACCTACTGTGGGCTGGAGGAGTTGGTAATGCCTCCCAGTGTTGGCTGGGTTTCTATCCCATAGAGCTTGCCATTTTCTCGATATGGCGGTGTCTATGATTGTATAGATCTCCCGTTTTGAAGGGAGAGTATAATCTTTAATACCTATATCTAGTGCTAATATGGCTGTTTCGTCGGCCGCCTCATTACCGGGGATGCCGACGTGGGATGGGATCCAGTCGATTTCAATGTATTGCCCTTCTCTTTTTGCCTTATCTAGTTTAGACAGGATTGAGTCAATTTGGTCAGGTCGTGTTTTGGATTTTCCTGACTGTAGGGCCTGGATAGCGCTAAGGCTGTCCGTGAGTACTATGGCTTTGGGTGTCTTAACTGTGATGGCCCATGAGATGGCCCAGTGAATGGCAATCAGTTCAGTTGTGAATACTGGGAGGTGTTGGTTTGTTTTAATCGGTACGTGAAGATTTCTCTCTGGGACAACGAATGCGGCGCCGGTTTTTCCTGTTGAGGGGTCCTTACTGCCATCTGTGTAGATTAGAGTTTTCCCGGCATGGCTGGTGCGAACATAAGAGAGGCTTTTATTTTTCATGTATTCATTTGTATTTTCTTCTTTCCTCCCCAGGACCTGATGGAGGTAACAGGAGGGTGTGTTGTGTTTGAGATCCCATTTGGATCTGTACTTGGGTGCCTGGATCTTATCGGGTATGTTGTGCTCTTTCAGGAGGGCACGGACTTTCGTACAATATGGGTTGTAGTTCTTGGCTCTCCTACATGAATAGCAACCATGATCTGTTAATAGATCATTCACTGGGAGGGATTTGCCAAGTGGGGAGGATCTAGCCCAGTATTTTAGTATGAGTTCTTCCCTTCGTAGATGTAGTGGTTTAAGTCCACATTCTACCTCTAGTGCGTTGATTGGGGTAGATCGGTATGCTCTTGTTGCTATCCTGAGGGCGTGGTTTTGAATGATGTTCAGAATTTTAAGGATATTCTCTGACGCGGAGTTGTAAGCCTGGGCTCCATAGTCTAGCTTACTAAGAATAAGGGCTTTGTATAGGATCAGGAGTGTCTTTTTATCAGCTCCAAAGGTGGTACCTGACACTACTCGTAGTAGGCTCAGGTCTTTTTCACATCTTTCTTTGAGATCTTTTATGTGATCTCTCCAAGTCAGATGTTTGTCGAGGATCATGCCCAGAAATTTGATGTTCTGGGCCCATTCTATTTCCCTACCAAAGAGGTATAGTTTGTTTTGAGTGGTCTTCAGATTTCGTTGTTTGCTGAATATGATTGCTTTAGTCTTTAGGTTTGATACTTTGAATCCCCATCTTAGTGCCCAGGTTTCGATTTCTCTTAGAACTGATTGTAGGTCTTTGACCGCCAGTTCTAGAGTGGAGCGTTTCCCCCACACCGCGCTATCATCGGCAAACTGTGACAGGCCTATATTATTATGTGGTTTCAGGGCCTCGTGAAGGGTGTTAACGATTACGTTAAAGAGTATGGGACTTAGTACTGAGCCTTGGGGGCAGCCGTTTTCCAGGATTAGTTCCTCTGAGGTATTGTCCCCAACTCGGGTTTGAATTTTTCTATCCTTGAGAAAGCTATGGATCCACTTTAGCATGTTTCCGCTTATTCCGTATTCCTTTAGTTTGGTTATGGTGCCGGTTGACCACATGAGGTCAAAGGCCTTTTCAAGATCGAGGGCTACCGCTACTAGGATTTTGTGTTCCATGAAAGCCATGTTTATTTCTGATTCCAGTCGGACAAGTTGATCTGTTGTGGATCTGTTAGGCCTGAAGCCTGATTGGTTGTCTGAGATGATATTATTAGCTTCTAGGTAGTGGGAGAGGCGTTTGGCGATCATGGTTTCCATAGTTTTACATGTGCATGAGGTGAGGGAGATGGGTCGATATGATTGTGGATCCAGCTTATCCTTGAGTGGTTTTTTTATTGGTATGGTTGTGGCTAGTTTCCATTGTGTGGGGACTTCTCCTCTACGCCAGGAAGTGTTTATGAGGTATAAGAGTTTTTGTTTGCTACCTGGTGGGAGCTGTTTCAGCATTTCATAATGAATTTTGTCCGCTCCTGGAGCTGTGCTGCGTTTACTCTGCAGAGCCTCATTAAGTTCAAATAGGGTGAAGTCGCAGTTCAGGTTACTGCTTCTTCGGTCATCGTTGAAGAGGTCAGGGAGAGATTGGTTGAAGGTTCTCTCCTCGGTCTCTTTTATCGTTTGGAAGGCAGGATCTTGGTTGGAAGTTTTCGACATATTATGGTAGTGGTTGGCAAGGGCGTCTGCTTTCTCTCTATCATTAGTTATGGTCTGGCCGTTAATTTTGAGACAGTTTATCTTTTCAGTAGGTTTACCCCTAAATTTATTAAAAGTAGACCACATTTTCTTACTAGTGGTCTTATGGTTAAGTTTGTTGACTATTTCTTGCCATCCTTGTTTTTGTGCTATTTGTAGGGTGGTCCTAGCGTGTGCCTTAGTTTTATTGTAGTTATTCTTAAGCTCGGAAGTTCTATTTTTCAAGTATTTCTTCCTCGCTTGCTCGCGTTGATTTATGGCTTTCCTACAATCTTGATTCCACCAGGGTGGGAGTAGTTTTTTATGTTTAGCTGAGGTCGTTGGAATTGTACTGTCACAGATCTCTTTTAGGGTGGACGTAAACTGGTTGGCAATTTCGTCTATGTTTTGGTTGTCACTAATTTCTAATTTTTGTGAGCAGAGATTTTTAAAGAGATCCCAGTCGGCCTTATTTAGGTTCCATTTTTGGGAAACGGCTGCTCCCGTGGTGTTGTATTTGGCATTGTATTTGGACAAAATGGGGAGATGGTCACTACCACAGGAATTGTCAAGGGTATACCATTCTGAGCGGGCTGAGAGGTTAGGGGTGGCTATGGTGATGTCAGGTGAAGATTCAGTTTCTGCCATGGTTGGCGCCCTATCATTGAGGATGGTAGATCTATGTTGATGTTACAATTTTTACCTAATATTTGTTATTTCTGACACCATGTTCGACGCCACTATTTCACATGGACATGTTTTCCTAATGTGGCGACAGGTTTTCTTACCACGTGATTTAAATAAAGCCTTTCTTCCATTAACACCCAACGTGACGTATGGGAGGCAGCAAAGTGTGAACAGGATATATTTCCTCGAGGAAAGATAAATTAACGCCTCACTAATTACCCTTATATCCTACAGCTAGAACGGATGATTGTTCCTTCCCTTCACAGAGATTGCACATTAAGGCGAATATATAGACTAAATAGCCATGCCACAGGAAAATATGATTTCCGGAAGGTACAAACCGGCCTGTACAGCTCCGCAGTTTAAAGTTCAGGTACAGAAAACAGTCATTATCCTTGTCCACGTCCATCGGGGCTTGGAGAAATAGATTGGGCTGAATGGTGCTTCCATGCAGAGCTGAAACTGACTGCACACGAGTACTGATAAACCAATCGGAAGGTCTAAGCCGACCCAGGCAAAGTGGTGCGAATCGAACCGTCCCTAAATACCAACCCAAGTAGCACATTAGACCTCTTATAAGCTCTTGGTAAGCCATATGTGTTTGCTTGAGATGTCATTTAATGTCAATGTTGGTTACAAGTCGAAACAATATTGGAAGCGACGTCTCCAAAATGACCTAAATCAGTGTTATATAATTTTGTTTTGGATAACCAGTTGGCCATGTTGTGGGAAAGTAACTGTCCTTTTGGCTTTCCGCTATTGATGTTTCCATAGGGTCTAGTTAATTCATGTTTTTGTTTCTTTCCCTTTGGTGTCACTGCTGGGAGCTGTGGGTTAATTGTATCGATTCCTCATCATTGCCTTCCCTTCTAGTTTGACGTGCATGTAAATCCTCAATTCAAACAAAAAGATTCATTATCCAATCAACTTGTATTTAGGTGTTGGTCTGACTGCGTGGATAAGCAGGCTGATCTGCCATCACGGGACAGGTCCGTGAAATAAACACCCCTAAACCCCACCTTATAATGGAAAACTGGGGTTTACGGGAATAAACAATATTTTTCTTATCTCTTCTCCAAGGCATAGGTACCCGTTAGATTCAAAATAGTTAATATCATTCCGCTCTGATGAACAAGATGGCCACTAGAGCTAAAAATAGAAAAAAAGAAATATATTCAAACCACCTTCATATGAATGTTGCTTAGATGACCGACCCTCTACCAAAATAGCGACCCCCGCCCATCGGGGCTTGATGGCATAGATGGGCTGCATGATGTGTTCACGTAGAGCCGAAACCGACCACACACGAGTACTGGTAGACCGCTTAGAGGATCTAAGCCTGCCCAGGCAAAGCGGTGCGAGTCGGACCGTCCATACTTGTAAGCCCTATTGGTTTCTTTGGGCGACAGGGCTTGAGATGTTATTTCATCTCAATGTCGGGTAAAAATCCCACGAAATTTGAAGCAACGTCTCCAAATTGACCTATACAATGTTGACGTGGAATATTCATTTGCGGTACCGCTGTGCACATGAAGCTGACAATAACAAATGATAACGCGTCCATTTTGATACTACCGACAATTACAATCACACACCCGTGTGACATACTGTGACGCATGCTATATATTCTCCAGAGGGGCTATTTTCAACGCAAACAAATGTGACGTTTGTATGGTCATTGAATACCCACAACAAAACTTTTCATTACGAAAACACGGCTGTACAAATGCATTGTAAACTTTACCGCCGAAAAACAAACGAGCGCTTAAAGATGAAAAATTGTGACATGTTTTTCTTTTTTTTTCTGCTATAGCATATAGCTTGTTGGTGCTTGTTAGAACCGCCTCATCGAGGCGATGAGGCGGTTCTAACGAGTATCCACAATGTATATTTCAGAGCAGAGATAAGGAAAGTAAGGCTCATCCCTGTAAACCCCAGTTTTACTATATAAATGTTTTTAGAGCATTCTAAGCATTTTTGAGCATTCTGACTACGAGTATTATTACTGTAAAATAGAATGACTTGAAATCCCTGCGAGGTTTTAACTCTTATCTTGCTGTTCAAGACAACCCCTATCTTTGCAAACAGTGTAGATCCTGATCAGATGGCTTCTGAAGAAGCCATCTGATCAGGATCTACACTATTTGGCATTCAGCTTATGAATTTGTAGCAGTAAATTACATCAAGTAATTTGATTGGTTGATAGACAGAAATGGGTGCGGCTTAAATGAATATTCAGCAAGATAAGGGTTACAAAAGACCAGGTTAACTGTATTAGTAAATTAACAGAACACAGATGCCTGTAGTATGTGGGAGTCACTCTAGCAGACTTTCTATGACACTTATTTCTCCCGACATCTCTAATTTGGTAAAGAATCGCAAGTGTTACGATCTTAAACAAAAATCAATAGCCTGACATCCAGTAGTACTATTTGATACTTTCCACATAGACATTGTAATGTTCGGGCTTTAACCCTTTTTGTACCTAATGGAATCTTCCTCCTTATATATAACACGAGTCCATTACAAAATTTAGGGATGTCAGGTGCAACATTTAGGGGTGTCAGGTTGTGTTTTTTTCAAAAGCCATTTGGAAACTTGTTAGGCGTTTTGCAAACAGTGTAGGCCCTGATCAGACGCCGCGCTTTGCGGCGTCTGATCTGGGCTTGCACTTTTTGCCAACTACCCGTTTTGGTACAAAATGGGTTAAAGATAACGTAAAACGACAAAGAAAATGATTAGAGAGGACGGATTGGGAGGCAAAAACTTTAAAAACATGCATACAAGGACAAAGCATTCAACTTTCTGTTTTAATCTGTATCGAGCAAACCCTTGGGAAAAGTGTTCATGGCATATTCCAAAGTACCAAACAGGAACGCAACATTCAATCCACGTTTAAAGGACGCCTTTATATGTGTGTGCAATCAAGTAATAGGACAGTCGAGCATAACACCAAACGTCTATGTGGTCTAAATAAAAATCAAAAATGAGTTCCTTTAAGAGCAATGAAAACATTCATAAGAAAGAAGATGGGTCATACTACGTAGTTTCGGCTAATAAAGCCTCATCAGTGACCCTGTAATGATCCGGCAAAGAAAGCCAGAAGAAACATACTGCAATTTTGCGAATTTCGAATAGGCAGTCGATTCAAAGACTGATATAAATCAAAATGGGGTCCAAATAATTAAAAACCTGTCTAGAATACGAGTCTAAACCAATAATTTATTTCTGATTTCTCAGAATATTCACGCTGATCTCAAAGGACCAAAAGTAAAATATAAACTGCACTATGGTTGATGTACGGGGAGACGTTTTACGGCCGCCACACGGCACAACACCAGCTGCAGTGAAGGCAAATAAAAATCAAAAATGAGTTCCTTTAAGAGCAATGAAAACATTCATAAGAAAGAAGATGGGTCATACTACGTAGTTTCGGCTAATAAAACCTCATCAGTGACCCTGTAATGATCTAAAGCCCAGGATAGCCGCCTCAAAATGCTATGGTGTCTGTAGCGATATAGACGTTAGAAATAAGCAGTTTTGATCACACTGTGTCTTTTAAACCTGTAAAACTAGCATTTTCAGATGATTGTCTCTTCTTTTTGTATTTCTAGTCGAAAACATATATATATATAAGTTTTGGTGCATGTTAGAACCGCCTCCTTGTGGCGGTTTTAACGAGTGCCCACAGCCAATGTGTTTGAGCATAAGAAAAAAAGAATACCCCTGTTTTAAAGCCCATGACTTTTCTGTATAAATGGAAGTATTTGATACACGGACGTATTAACCCATTTAGTACCGGAAACCCCAAAACGGGTGCCAGGGCAATCAGTGCAGGCCCAGATCAGACGCCGCAGAACGCCTACACATAAGGGCCTACACTGTTTGGGAAAAGTTAAGCCAAATATATTTGAAGAAATCACAACCTGACATCCCTAAATTTTTAAATGGACTCCTGCTATATACAAGGAGGAAGATTCCATTTGGCACAAAAAGGGTTAAACAGATGCCTTCTGAAGAAGCTTTATCCCGCAAACCATCAGTCTAACACACTCATGGGAGAAAACTGTATATATATATATATATATATATATATATATATATATATATATATATATATATATATATATATATATATATATATATATATATATATATATATATATATATATATATATATAATTTTTTTTTCGAAAAATACGCCTATCAAATATATATTGAGCTCAAAAAGACCTAAATAGTGTTGACTGGGTCGTTAAACTCCGAAACAAACAACAAAAATCAAAATATATTGAAACTTTTACCACCAAAAAATTAAAATTTTCAGATAAAAAAATCTCATATTTTTTAATTTCTGCTCAAAATATACATTGTGGGAGCGCGTTAGAATCAAGTACCCACAATCTATGTTTTTGGGCAGAAATAAGAAAAATAATGTATACCCCTGTAAAACCCAGTTTTACTTCATACCACGGGGGTTTAAAGGGATCCAATTTTATACGGATGTGGGCGTGTTTTCGTGACGATGTTGTGATTTCGTACAAATGTTCGGTTTCTTTGCAACGGAATGTTAGGTGTTTCTCCGGGTACTTCGATTTTCGCATACCTCTACGATTGGCGATCGGCGCGAAGTAAACGAAACTATATTGAAATGGCCGTAATCACACACACACACACACACACACACACACACGCACGCACGCACGCACGCACACACATATTTTACAATGGTGTCTTTCATGATGAGAATTGGTGATTTTTATTTCATATTTATAGTCCAAACATAGGTTGTGGGTGCTCGTTAGAACCGCCTCTTTTTGAGGCGGTTCTAACGAGCACCCACAACCTATGTCTTGGAGCAGAAATAAGAAAAAATAATATATACCCCTGTAAACCTCAGTTTTCTCTAGTTAAAGTTGGGTTTAGGGGGTGTGGGTTCCTTACAAGGACCTGTTATCATGATGTTTACCCTAAGTCACACGTCCTGCTCAAAAACACAACGCTCGGTGTGTTTCTTTGATATATAAATACAGTAGAACTTCGATGGCTCGAACACCGATGGCTCGTTTACCATGGATGTGTCGAACCCATTCTTGAGCCCCTAGCGAACTCCGCTACATAATAAATAGTGGGGGATAATTGAGGAGATTTTAGTCTTTTATCTTGCAAATGTATGCTGTGGGTGATTCTAATGAGTACACACAGCATACATTTTCATTATAGAACACCGAAAAGATGTCTAAAAAGTATCTCGTTATGCCTTCTCACTGTAACATCAGTGGCTCGAACTATCCCTGTCTCGAACATATTTTTGAGGTCCCAAAGGTGTTCGAGCCATTGAAGTTCGACTGTATATAAAAACATGTAATTTGCGCACATTCGATGCATTTGATTTTGGCTCATCTGCAGTCTCTTCTAAGATATTATTTACTATCTGCATCGCCCTGCATGGTCTTGGATAATCAGCTGACAATCTACTCCAGACATTGGGAATGAAAACTAATCATTGCAGCCTATGATTCTCTGATGATGATGTTTACACTCACGAAAAATAGTGCAAGCAGTTCAAAATCCCCAGGCATCTTCATTTATTGAACTAGACTCAATCTTGTAGCTAACAATAGGTTCTGTCCTTATCCTATGATTTTGTGTGACACTAAGAAGCTAAATACGATTTCAGTCACGATCAGATCTTGTTATGGCGGAGGAATAGGTCCTACATGTACATGTAAGATTGTCACTGCTGCTGTATATAATACCATATGAGCCCCGCCAAGCGAATTTGTATCTTCGAGCATTCCGTCATGACAAATTTTAACTGCGCATGCCCAGCCATTCAGAGGGGCCAGGGATATGGCTTTCTGTCTGAAGGTTCCTCTTGATTCACTGTTTGTATGAGCGAGCAGCGAAGGTTCTGGCGAGACTGCGCGAATGCGCAGGCGCGCCTGAACCTTCGCTGTTCGCATAGGCGATAAGTACCAAAATCGCTTGACGGGGCCCATATAATAATCAGGCCTTATATTTTTCAGGCATTTGCAGGATTTCAGGCTTTTAGAGCTTGATTTTGTTTTCTTGATTTCAGGCTTTTAGATTTTGAGTCTTGTGCCGATAGTCTGTTTTAAAAAATCTGCAAAATAAATTTATTAACCCACACCCATTTCTGACTATAAGTCAACCAAAATACTTGATGTTTTCACAATTTGCATTTCAAACAGTGTAGATCCTGATCAGATGGATTTCAAACAGTGTAGATCCTGATCAGCCATCTGATCTGGATCTACACTGTTTGCTAAGGTAAAAGTTGTGTCTTGTTCAGCAGAATTAGGGTTGAAGCTGCAAAATCGGGGCTTTCATGCATGGAAAAGCGTGGTCAGGACGAGGCCTTATATATACAGTGAGACCATGTTAACTTAAGACTAATTCTGCTTTTAAAAGCTTATTTAGTAGGTAACAGTTAGTCCTTCTTTGTGTTTTCTGCAAAGAGTGTTCTCTGGTCCGAGACCACCGTTGGGACTGTTCAAACGTGGTCGCATTACGGTTTTCAGTCTATGGATTGCACGTGCTTTCAAAATTTGACAGCAAGGATAAAATGGCCTAGTTTTTCAAGTTCTAAAATATGAGAATTACTTGGTGTAAGTAAACACTCAACCCATTTTGTACCAGAAACCACAAAACGGGTACCGATGTTCTATATATACTCATTCAAGCAGCGACTGTAAGTAAATCAACTGGAGGGTCGATTGTGTCTGTATGTAGGCTGGAAAATGAACCTGATCAGACTGATCTGTGTCTCCACCGTTTCCCAATGCCCTAGGACACGAGCCCAGGCCAGATTTCCCATTGTTTTGCTTAGCAATCTGACGTCAATAACCCTTAGGCCGGCCTCGGTGGCTCAGTCGGATGCGCGTCTGACTGGTGATCAGGAGGTCGCGGGTTCGACTCCCGCCGGGGTCGGCAACATTCTTTCGTGGAGATTGATCATGAAATCTTTTCTACGGTCATTCTCTCCCTTCCGCTGATTCAAGAAGGGCAGTTGTCAGTTTCTGGCGAAAGAATGTGCACTGTACTGGTTAACCGCTTACGTATAAGCTTGCCCAGGAAAGTGTTGATAGGTAAACTGGCCGGCTCAAAAATGACCTAAATAGTGTTGACTGGGCCGTTAAACTCCAATACAAACAAACAAACAATAACCCTTAGATAGATTTCATACAGATGCTATGACACTGCACAACATAAACCAGATTTTAGTGATTTATCAATCCACTACGAAAACACATGTATATAAATATATTGTAAATTTCATCCCCGAAAAATTGAAATTTTAAGATGAAAAATTGTGATATTTTTTTCTTATTTCTGCTCAAAATATAGATTGTAGGTACTCGTTAGAACCGCCGCATCGAGGCGGTTCTAACGAGTACCCACAATCTATGTTTTAGAGTAGAAATAAGAAAAATAAGGTTTACCCCTCCAAACCCCAGTTTTACTATATAAAAGTGGGGTTCAAGGGGGTCAATATTATATATGTGTGTTTTCGTGATGCGACCGAGAACGTCTAACTGATAGGTATGGTCAGACTCGCACCACTATGCCTGTGCAGGCTAAGACCTTTTCAGCGGTTTACCGGTACTCATGTTCGGTCGGTTGTAATTCCAAGCGGGAGCACAATGCAACCCGTAGACTTGCTACTAGTCTGATAATATATAATAGTCTGATCATTTGTGGTATTTTTTTTTCATATTATTATTATTAAAAGTTTGTCAATTACTTCGCTTTCTTACAAGTCAGTGATAGCTGCGTGGACTTCAGCGTGGACTTCAGCACCGAATAGCTTACTGGGCATCATAACTTGGGGTCGACTAATAAAAAATCGATCCAAAACACCTTCATTTGCAATGTGTGATGCTGCTCACGAATTGGTAGATTTGTTTGGTTATATGTTTATCGAAAAGGAAATAAATTAGGAATGAAAGGAATGTTTTGACACATTGTTTGCCGACCAAGCTGTCGCACTATATCCTATCGAACGCACTCGTTCTTTCCTTGAAAAAATGATATCGCTAATTTTTCGCTATTGATTCGTGACAGTTTGCCAACCGACTAAATATGTTGTATGTATTGTCTGTATTTAACACGGTCCCCGCCATTCGGGGCTTGAAGAAAAAGATGGGCCGCATGATACAGAGCTGAATCCGACTACACACGTACTGGTAATCCACTTAGAGGATCTAGGCTTGCCCAGGCAAAGCGGCGCGAGTCGGACCGCCCAGCTTATAAACCATATTGGTTCCATTGGGTGACAGGGCTTGTTGACGGGTACGTTAAACCTGAAATGAAACAAAATCTATATTTTACATGATAAAATGCAAAATAATCAGCAAATCATTGCGGAAACAAATCGGTAAGATGAACACCCCTAAACCCCACGTTATATAGGGAAAAGTGGTGTTTACGGGAGGGGTTGTTACACAATTTTTTCATTATATCTGCTCCCAGACATAGGTTGTGGGTACTCGTTAGAACCGCCTCAATGAACCGTTAGATCGCCTCAGTGAGACGGTTCTAACGAGCACCCACAAACTATGTTTGCAGTATAAATAAGAAAATTATCACGGCTTTTCATCAGAAAAGTAGCCATTTTGTAGATGTGAAACATGCACAATGTCGCACGGATGTGTTATCGCAAAGGCTTGTCCGATATCACGAAAACACGCTTGTACAATTTTGACCTCATTGAACCCCACTTTCATACAGTAAAACTGGGGTTTAAGGGGGTATACATTATTTTTCTTATTTCTGCTCAAAAATATAAATTGTGGGTACTCGTTAGAACCGCCTCGATGAGGCGGTTCTAACGAGTGCCCACAATCTATATTTTGAGCAGACATAAGAAAAATATCACAATTTTTCATCATAAAATTTTCATTTTTTCGGCGATAAAGGTGGCAATGTATTTTTATAGGCGTGTTTGCGTAATGAATATCACGGTAATATGTTGATGAAGTAAACCCTATCAGGTTAACAAGACAAAACCCCTCTAAACCCCATTTTATATTGAGGACAATGAGGTTTGCATGGGTATTCTTTAATGATCATTATTTTTGCTCAACAACATAGATTGTTGATACTCGTTAGAATCACCTTATTGCAGCGGTGCTAACGAGTATCCGTAGTGTATGTTTGGATTAGAAAGAAGAAAAATACCAAAATGTTTATAAAATGCAACTTGACTTGACTTGATAGATTTTGTAAGGTAACCGGGCGCTAAAAGCACATAGGGGCTACCCCCCAAAAAATGCAACTTAGGCAAACAGCTGTGTTATTGTAATGCCACATATTTTTTGCAGTGGTATAGCTTGAGATTATATGTAGATTTCTTTTAAATATTGTTTAATTTGTTGTGGGTGCTCGTTAGAATCGCCTCAATGGGGCAGTTCTAACGAGTACGCACAACCTATGTCTTGGAGCACTAATATGAAAACGTAATGTAAACTCCCTTAAATCCCAGTTCTCTCAATATAAAATGGAGTTAAGTGGGGATGTTCATTTCACGGGCTTATTCACGTGATGATATAAAAATAAGAGGGTTCATGTGTGTCAATGTAAAAGGAGCATGGTTCATACTATACACACACCTAAATCATCACGAAAACATTCCTATATAATTTTGACCCCCTTCAACCCCACGTTTATATAGTAAAACTGGGGTTTCCGGGGGTATACCTTATTTTTCTTATTTCTGCTCTAAATATAGATTGTGTGTACTCGTTAGAACCGCCTCGATGAGGCGGTTATAACGAGTGCTCATAATCTATATTTTGAGCAGAAATAAGAAAAATATCACAATTTTTCATCATAAAATTTTCATTTTTCGGCGATAAAGGTGGCAATGTATTTGTATATGCGTGTTTTCGCAATGACGAAAGATGCCCTCAAGTTTGAACATAGATTGAAACATCGCAATTTATTGTGGCAGAAAAATCAACATCACTAAGGAAGTTAGGTTATTCAAAATTAGTATTCAAATTTATTCGGAATTAGTATTCAAATTTTCAAACGCTTAAGCATCTTGTTGTTTATCTTGAAACTTAATCTTATCCTTATACTATATAATTGGATTGTGGAAGTTTTTCGTATGAAAACGATACTTTAATTGATATTTTTAAAGTATTTTGTTCTTCATGTGTCGCGTGAAGCAAAACCCTACCTCTACAGGAGCCGATCTCAGTGTAACATGCACCGACGATTGTCGAGCCGGGCAAATGATGCGAAATTATTTTTGATAGTCACTGCTGCAAGCGTCGGCAGGTGATAGGGTAAGGTCAGTGGTTAACCCAGGTTTCCCGGGTTTCTACTAACCGCAACACCCGCGTCATCGCTTCCAACATTTCGTGTGAGCGACGAGGCTGAAGCACGGATTGAATTGAAGAAACGAATACGGGGCTTGTCTTCCCGCGAAAACTGATATGAGTTGATATTGAATGTTTGCTTAACTATTATGTACGTTTACTGCATGTAGCAAGCACCATTTTGTGATAACAAGACCGTGATAGGGTGGCCTCTCTCAACCCAAATTTATATAGAGAAAACTGGAGTTTACGGGGCATTACGCAAACACGCCTATACAAATACATTGCCACCTTTATCGCCGAAAAAAATGAAAATTTTATGATGAAAAAGTGTGATATTTTTCTTATTTCTGCTCAAAATATAGATTGTGGGCACTCGTAAGAACCGCCTCATCGAGGCGGTTCTTACGAGTACCCACACTCTATATTTTAGAGCAGAAATGAGAAAAATAAGGTATACCACCGGAAACCCCAGTTTTACTATATTAAAGTGGGGTTCAAGGGGGTCAAAATTATATAGGCGTGTTTTCGTGATGGTACACATTGTCTGCCTTACTGTTTGCACAAAAATATAGATTGTGGGCACTCGTTAGAAACGCCTTATCAATGTAGTTACTCATTAGAACCGCCTCATTGAGACGGTTCTAACGAGCATCACAATCTATGTTGAAAGGGGGGACAGAACATGTTCAAAAAGTTTAGTTATTATTCGTTCCTTGTTGTCCTATACCCAATGTCCAGGGGTTAAGGACCACATATTGGTCTGTTCAGAAGTGGTCTTAAAGACCATTGTTGAACTCCAAAGGTGGTCTGAATAGAGGTGTTTTACTATATTAGGGCTAACGCATACTGTAACAGTTTTGTTTTCTACAAGTCTGCAAGCATCTAGGACGTTGCTGTTCATCTTTGTCAAAAATCTCTTTGTCATCTAATGTCTTTATTTAAAGTTGGCTACACTTTCAACTACAAGTGTGACAATTTCAACAGATAAAGACCTACATGGTTTCGGATGTCATTTTATCTCAATGCCGGGTAAAAGCCCCACAGAATTGGGAGCAGCCTCTCGAAAATGACCTAAACCACCCACATAGATTTGACGGGGATATTAAACCTCAATTCAAACATACAAATAAAATAAACGCCTACAATCTCGGTCCGGATCCGTCACAATGACGGAAAATGTTGGAAAGTCCCGAATATGAGCGAGGATGCTTCGAAAGAAGTCGAAACGGAATGAATTGGGTTGTAACTTTAAGAAATGGATAACACTAATCTAGTATAGTGTAAAGTTTGCATCATTAAAACACGCCTATATAATTTTGAACCCCTTGAAACTAACTTTTATATAGTAAAACTGGGGTTCACAGGGGTATACCTTATTTCTGTTATTTCTGCTCTAAACATAAGAACAATATCTGAATTTTTTATCTTAAATTTTTCGTTTTTGTCGGCGATAAATTTGCTTGTTAAATGCCATTCTGTTCTAGGTATCTTCAGAGACGCATACAGCAACCCAGCCAGCGTAGACTGTCAACCCAACGCCGGTCCGCTGTTTTGTGCCGGTTGGGAAGCAACTACAAGAAGATACATTTGTGCCAGCGCATGACTAAACCTTCAATAAGACATGTGCGCCCAACGAAGACTCAGATCAGCCTGCGCATCCGTGCAGTCTGATCAGAGTCTTCGTTGTGCGCTCTAAGGATAGCTAAGGGCCCAATGCTACTTCCTGCAGCACGAAAAGTCTCCGGTTAGACTATATGGATGCGCAGGCTGATCTGAGTCTTCGATGGGCGAACATGTCTCATTGTAGGTTTTGTCGCGCACTGGCTCACTTATCAAAACGTTGTTACATAGGTGAGCTAAAATAAACTAGGCGGCTTGCACGTGGGCCAACACGGACTCTCCAGGGAGTAGAAAATCATTTAAAGAATGAGTTTCACAGTCTTATGTTTAATCAAAAGCATGTTGTAATGTCGAATCCAATGTTCTCCAGCCGTCTTTCCTACTGAGATTACTTTACCTGACTTAAAAACAGAAATCAGTGAAACAGAATGAACGCATTAACAGATCTAAAAACAGAATGGTCGACCAATCAACATACAGTCGAACTTCAATGGCTCGAACACCTTAGGGACCTCAAAAATCTGTTCGAGACAGGGGTAGTTCGAGCCACTGAGGGTATCTGTCAGGAGGAATAACGAGATACTTTTACACATCTTTCCGGTGTTCGATAATGAATATGTATGCTGTGTGTACTCATTAGAATCGCCTCATCGAGGCGATTCTAATATGAGTACACACAGCATACATTTGCAAGATAAAAGACTAAAATCTCCTTGATTATCCTCCACTGTTTCTTATGTAGAGGATTTCGCTAGGGGCTCATGAACGGGTTCGACTCAGCCATGGTAAACGAGCCATCGGTGTTCGAGCCATCGAAGTTCTACTGTATTGTCCAAAAAGTCATTTTCACGGTTCGCAGGACAAACTGGAGGAAACAGCTAAGACTTTGATCAAACTGCGCAGAGAGTCTTCGCTGCTGGTGTACATGTTATGTGTTTTTTGCCATAGTTTGTCTCTATGACTGATTAAGACAGGTGCGTTAATTGTGCAGATTTCTGTAGAAATGCTCCTTATGGCTTCAACCCTTATTATTGCCAAGGTGCATAATTCGGAAATGAACAATTAAAAAGGGTTCAAGCTAAAAAAAAAAAAAAAAAGAAGAATAAATAGACAGACAGATTGTCGAAGCCCTCAGACTTAGATAATGCATAATGTATGTTGTCATTGGCCATGGTATTTTTACACAGGACGCGGCCAATTTTACCTGATTCTATAATCATATCTACATACTGAAGAGATCAAGATAGAAATTATGGAGGTACTTTGAAGATTTCCTGACTTACACTAATTACCTTGGATGATATTATTTATTTTCTTTTCCAACTGAAAATATACATTATCTGATACAAGTCTACCGCCCATTAACAGTGAAGGACCCTAATCAAAACGCGGCGTCCGATCAGGATCTGAATATACGGGATTTATTTTGTATCATGTTTTTGTTTTTTTTGCATATGTGCATCCTGTACAAAGAGGCGATTGGTCACTGGCTAACACTATACACATGCGTACATCACTGATGCCTCCCTTCCAACCCCACCATTCGCACACTTCCGTCAGCGTAATTATCATGTCAGCTACACATTACGAAACTACGCCTATGCAAATCCATTGTAACCTTTATCGCCGAAAATAGAAAATTTTAAGATGAAAATGAAAATTTGTGATATATAGACCCTGTGCAGACTCCTCATTCCGCGGCGTCTGATCCGGGTATTCGGTGTTTGCCAACCCCAGCACACGATTCCTATTCAGACTCTATATATAGCTCTGACCTGCATGTAATATCGATATAAATAGCGAGACTTTTTCCATTAATAACCATAATATTAGTTTTCCCAAATCAGTGATGGTCACGTGGACAATAGCAGGATTTCGGATTTTGCCATTCAGTAAATTTGGATCGATTGTAAACAATCGACCCAAAAATGACAGAAAAAATGCAAAATACGAAACTCCTGATCAGAGGCTACGTCCTGTGGTGCTTAGTCTTGGCCTGCGGTATTTTCCAGTGCCCCGTTCCGGAGTTTACTCCATATAAAACGGGTTAAGAGCTTTACTATAACTCAGTTTCTTTTTAGATAGACTGTGTTTATGTGTTTGATAGGCGGGGGCATTGTGTTGACAGGGTGAATGAATATGACTGTGTAAGTCCATTTAGTAAAAGGAATTTCCCACGTTTCAATATATTTGGTTCACAAAAGACTTTTGCAGTTATATTGTTATGAGAACTGAAAAATATATTTACATAACCCTTATATTTAGTCGTCCATATTGCTATGGGTTAACAAGAATAACCTCCCATTATGGTCTGAGCCCCGCCAAGCGAATTTGTGTCTTCGAGCATTCCGTCATGAGAAATTTTAACTGCGCATGCCCAGCCATTTAGAGGGGCCAAGAATATGGCTTTCTGTCTGAAGGTTCCTCTTGATTCACTGCTTGTATGAGCGAGCAGCGAAGGTTCTGGTGAGACTGCGCGGATGCGCAGGCTCGTCTGAACCTTCGCTGCTCGCATAGGCGATAAGTTCCAAAATCGTTTGACGGGGCCCATGTATACTCACTGTATAATGAGAGTATTTACCTAATGTTTATGATTAACCCTTTCTGTACCACCTTATATATAGCACGAGTCCATTTCAAAATTTAGGGGTGTCATATTGTGGTTTCTTCAAAATTGATTTGGAAAATGGCTGAACTTTTTGTAAACAGTGTAGGCCCTGATCAGCCGCCGCGTTCTGCGGCGTAATCAGATGCCGCGTTCTGCGGCGTCTGATCTGGGCCTGCACTGTTTGCCAAATACCCGTTAAGGGGTTTCTGGTACAAAAGGGTTAGAGAATGCCATAGGTGTTTCTTATACCCCGTGGTTTCTGTCTAAGATTTTACCCATTTAAGCCTAGAGCCCAAAAAAGGGAATTGGCTTACAGTTAAGACCTAGCCTAGATCAACAGCACATTATGTGGTATTCTGTGGCAGATGATCAGGGTCTACACTGTTTGCTTTCAGTACATGAAGTTTTGCAGAACTTAACATAAATAAATTTAACCAGCAACCAGGTAATAAACCCGGACCAGTTTATAAGCTGGAAGGGTCTGTGATTCAGTTATGTGCATATACAGGCAGATGCGGCATTGAACGACAGGCGGCCTTTTGAGTTGGCGCGTATTACAAACCTAGTGAACCCCAGATTTTTCTATTTTAAGTGGGGTTAGGGTTAGGGTTAGAGGGGTGCTAGTTTTAGAGGAGTGCTTATTATTACACGGGCGTGTTATCGAGATGACCTTCCACAAGGCTTAGAAATAATAAGATCCATCATTTTTTATCTTTTACATAAATTGTCAGGAACACTTTGTAGCTAGTCTACAGGTTGACTACGAAATTCTTGATACAGACCTAAGATATCAGGACTACAGACCCTAGAAGGGGAAAAAGAACATAAAAACACCATACTTATCAAACAGGAAACACGCCTATACAAATACATTGCCAATTTTTTGGCCAAAGAATTGAAATTTTAAGATGAAAAATTGTGATATTTTTCTTATTTCTGCTCCAAACATAGATTGCGGGGACTCGGTAGAACCGCCTCGACGAGGCGGTTCTATCGAGTACCCACAATCCATGTTTTTGAGCATAAATAAGAAAAATAATGAATACCCCCTTCAACCCCAGTTTTACTATATAAAAATGGGGTATGGGGGGGGGGCAAAATTATATAGGCGTGTTCTCGTAATGTAGTCTGCCTTTCCTTGTAAAAACCGCGTTAACCGGCATGCATTTGCATCTGTTAGGGCTTCAAAAATTTATACAACTGGTAGAATTTACCGAATCATTATCTGATATGGGGAATAACGCATGGCTAAGAGTCGCACAAATCTTATTTCAGCAGCGTAAAGTAAACAATGTCTTCCCCCATTGACGCCCAGCAAAGCCTCTAGTCAGACTTCACAGGCTGATCAGAGTGTTCGGTGAGTGTGGTATAGCTAGTCATTGACCCAATGCTGCCTCTGGGGGAGCAAGAAGACTATGTTACAGTGCCGAGTACTCTGATATACAGCCTGGTGCGAGGCTTCGCTGAGTTCAAATGTCTGAAGAACCAAGCTTGCTTGACTGGGGCCCCTGTTGTCCTCTAGAAAACCATAATATAGTTTTCTATAGTAATTTGTTTGTCCAGTTTAGTAGTATTTGTTATCGATTCTTAATACCGCGTCTTCAGAAAAGCGCTTACATTGTATGTGTTGCAGACTGTTAGAATACGTAAACGCGTCTAGATGAAGATTTAGCTTTTACCCGGTACCGATAGCGGGGACATATTGTTTTTGCCGTCTGTTTGTTTGTTTGTTGGTTTGTTTGTTTGTACGTGGACAACTTCAACGTTGGCCATAACTTTTGAACCGTTTGAGATAGAGCATACATATTTGGCATGAAGGTTCCTTTTGACAAGAGCTTTACATTCCTGCAAAATATTTGACCTATGACCTTGACATTGACCATTGACCTACTTGAAATAAAAAATAATATTTTGGTCATTACGTTTGAACCGTTTGAGATAGAGCCTTCATATTTTGTTTGTAGATTCCTTGTGACAAGAGCTTTACATTCACACAAAAAAGTTTGACCTGTGACCTTGACATTTGACCTACATAAAAGAAACAGTTAACATTGGTCATAATTTTTAAACCATATTAGATACAGCCTTCATATTTGGCGTATAGGTTCCTTGTGACAAGAGCTTTACATTCATGCAAAAAATTTGACCTGTGACCTTGACCTTTGACCTACTTAAAAAAAAAAAAAAGATTTTGGTCATAACTTTCGAACCGTTTGGGATAGAGCGTTCATATTTGGCATGTAGGTTCCCTGTGATAGGAGCTTTAAATTCATGCAAATCTTTTGACCCTGGCCTTGATCTTTAACCTACTTAAAAGAAAAAATAAAATTGTTCATAACTTTTGAACCATTTAAGTTAGAGCCTTCATATTTGGCAAGTAGGTTCCTTGTGACAAGAGCTTTACAATCATGCAAAATATTTTGACCTGTGACCTTGACCTATGACCTACTTTTAAGAAAAAATATTATTGTTCATAACTTTTGAACCGTTTAAGATAGAGCCTTCATATTTGACATGTAAGTTCCTTGTGTCAAGGGCATCCCACTTAAATGAAAAATCTTGAACTGTGACCAACTTTGAAAAAAAGGACCATGCCCGGGGACATGTTCGTGTTTCACATTGTTTAAGTCACAATTGTAAAGTATCTTTGTGGCTGTTTCTTTTCTCCAGTGCCCTCATTGCATTGTGTGATGTGTTTATACACTTTTCCTTTAAACGTGCTCCAAAAACATGGCGTTTTACTTTGTACACGAACACATGCCTATACAAATACATTGTAAACTTTTACGCGAAAAAAAACACGAAAAATTTAAGATAAAAAAAGTGATATTTTTCTTATTTCTACTCAAAATATATATTGTCGGTACTCATTAGAACCGCGTCATCGAGGCGGTTCTAACGAGTACACACAATCTATATTTTAGAGCAGAAATAAGAAAAATAATGTTCACACCTGGTAACATCAGCCTCACTATATAATAGTGGGGTTCAAGGGGGTCAAAATTATAAAGGCTTGTTTTCGTGATGGTACTCGTTAGAACGGTCTCAAAGGGTCAGTCCTAATGAGCACTTGCAACCAGTGTTAGCAGCAGAATTAAAGGTGCATTATTAAGCTAGCGGGTCTCATTTTTTTCTGGTTTTTATCTTCAACGCATACTCCTTTGTCATGTGTACACTTTTGGAGCCAAATACAGCTTCAGAGCTTTGTGAAAACGGTCGTTTTCATTCGTGTTTACCCTTCGCTCTGAACATGTGTTCGGAATTTCTATTCTAAAAAATAAAAATAAATCTGTCACTTTACACATACATAGCGACAGTATCGTCTCTGAGTGTCGTTACTTATGGCATGGTATTCAGCGTCATATTTTTTTCCGATTCAGGCAGGCATGGCCTAAGAAAACAAGGCCAAAAATGAACGTCGCATAACGTCATATATGGGGATTCTATTTTTGTCACGAACTAAAATAGATCTACCTAGTTAGGGAATCCCACTCAAACTCGTTTACCTGTCATCATAATTGTTCGCATTTTTGCATAAAATGCATTCATTTGTATTGTTTTAAAGAAAAATATCGGCTATATGTATTTTATTTTTGGAAGCATTTTTTCCAGATAGCTCAATAATGCACCTTTAAGAAATAATACATTACGAAAACACACCTATATAAGTCTGACCCTCTTGAAGCCCACTTTTATATAGTAAAACTCGAGTTAACAGGGGTAAACCTTATGTGTCTTATTTCTGTTCTAAAATATAGACTGTGAGTACTCGTTAGAACCGCCTCATCGAGGCGGTTCTAACGAGTACCCACAATCTATATTTTGAGCAGAACTAAGAAAAATACCGCAATTCTTCATCTGAAAATTGTCATTTTTTTTCGGCGGTAAAATTTACATTGTATTTGTATAGGCGTGTTTTCGTAATGTCACAAATTTTCATTGGAAAATTGTTGTCGTTCGTTGTTCGATGTCTCAATGTACATCGATGTGTTAAAGTGATGACATTTGCATAGAAAAAAACTAAATCCATTTGTTCCCTCTAAAAACATTCTATTTCACAGTTATTACCGCGTGATTGTCTATTAATACAGAACTGTTATTGTTGGCGTGCCACGTCCCCGACTTGATGGAATCCATTAAACCCGTAAAACTAATATTTAGATGGACAATCTTAGCCGAAAATGTTATATTAAAAATCAATCAGAAACGCTTGGTAAACGAGCCAAACAAATTATTCTCCTAAAACAGATTACATTTATTTCTTCTAAAAGCCACAAAAATCTCCCACTCAATGTTTGATTGAACTGTTGTATCGCATTTTTCTGTTGCATTATGGTAATAGCGACCTTTTGATAGAGAAGTGATTTAGAGCTTAGCTGAAGCTGTATTTATTAACAGCAGGCCAGCTGCGTTTCTCTTCCTTCCATTTTTAAGAGGCAATGGTACACCAACGGTACACCATCAAGGAAGAGAAAAATATTTGAAGGAGTTGTCTTCATGAAGACACAAGTATATTTCTAGTGTAGCTCTAATTCCACTGCAACCTGAGCCAGGCGGTTCATTGTATAAATATCCTAAATGTTTGGACAGAAGAGTTTTGATAACCAGGGCAGACCCAGATCAGCTTCTTTCTGATCAGGGTCATCACCTTTTGCTGTTCTAACCACAGTTTAAACATGCCCATATGTTTAACTAAGTCCGTGATTGCAGTGTATATGTACATGTACATAAACTTCTTGGTTGCTGATACTTATAGATATCCCAATGCCACTTTATAGCACGGGCATATGGATCAAAAGGGGGAGAAGAAAAGAAGGAAAAACAAAGGGAAAGAAACATAATGTTTTTTTTTTCTCGATATTTAATGAGCCGTGTTATGGGGAGGTCGTGATATATGTTATTGTATGTTTTTCTCGTTTCATTGTTTTATTGTCTTGATTCATTCTTTCACATTGGTATGTTCTTAGGGCTTTCATTTTTCTTAATAAACTTTGAAACTATATTTGAAAGAGTTCTCTTCAGGAAGACAATTCTTTTCTTTCTTTCTTTCTTTCTTTCTTTCTTTCTTTCTTTCTTTCTTTCTTACTTTTCTTTCTTTCTGTCTTTCTTTCGTCCTTTCTTTGTTTCTTTCGTTCTTTCATTCCTTTTCTTTTCTTTTCTGTCTGTCTTTCACTCTACATTTCAATCAGTGTAGATCCAGATAAGCTCAATAATATCTACATTGTTTGATATCCTCCTATTAATGATTTTTGAGTATTTTCAAAAAATAGGCGTGTCAGAATTCAAAGGGTTGGATGGGATAACTCATTAAGGAGGGTACAAATGAACGAATGTGCAGGCTAATCTTGGAGCAGTGGTCGCATACTTTTTCAAACTGGCTCCCACAATAGTCTCGTATTTTGATGTCGTAAACGTATAGGTCGTGTAATGATTTAACTGTCGTCGTCTGTTACTGAAAGGGTGTGGAAATGTATGGCGTATTGTCGTCTGTGTTTGACAGATGGTTGAGTTGATCTGATTGTCTTTTTTTTCGACTACAAAATCCCAACACGGTTCCAGAAATTTATATGACTACTGTTATTGACTTGCGCTGTTGGGGACACTCATTAGACCAACACACGTTGATATATTGAAATGTAATTAACGTTTACCAATGGGGCATTTCAGCAGACGACATACTGTTGACATTTTTTCTGAACTTTCTGAGAAAACAGGATT
This sequence comes from Lucinisca nassula, assembly GCA_963580285.1. NCBI lineage: Eukaryota > Metazoa > Mollusca > Bivalvia > Lucinida > Lucinidae > Lucinisca > Lucinisca nassula. The sequence goes on along the minus strand of OY757013.1, from coordinate 189,370,968 downwards.
TGGCATCTCCTGCATGCAAATTGTGGGAGAAATTTTGCATGAAATGTCCAATTCGGTGGCGACATAAAATGATAAATTCAGTTTTCTGGGGAAAATAAGAAAATGTTTCTTAATGTCATCTGCTAAAAAATACCCAGCATACAGAATGTTATAATGTCTTTTCTTTTCTTTTTTGCATCCATAAAAGTGATTTTTTTGCGAATCGGATAGACCTAGATCAGCCGCAAGAGAACATGCCTTATCCGAGTATACACTGTTTAAAGTACAATATTTTATATATAACGTATATACAATAAAGTAAAATAAGCAAGTATTACTTACATTGATAGTGGGCTTTCCCAAAGCTATATTTGGTTGAAGATTTCATGTGTCAAACTTTCTGTCCCCCTTCCCAAAGAAGCTCTACATGTAATTTGCTTTCAATTTGCAGAGTAGTTTCAGAGGAGTCATCACGAAAACACGCCTATATCATTCTGACCCCCTTGAACCCTACATTCATATAGTGAAACTGGGGTTTACAGAGGTACACCTTAGTTTTCTTATTTCTCCTCTATATTTTGAGCAGAAATAAGAAAAATATCACAATTTTTCATGTTAAATTGACGTTTTTCCGGCGGTAATTTTTACAATATATTTGTATAGGCGTGTTTTCGTAATGTTTCGTTTGAAAATGTTGACGCAGACTACTACTACGACGACGACGACGACGACGACGACGACGGACGACGGACCACTGACAATACGTTACGCTCCCCCGGAGCCCTCGGCTCTGGTAAGCTAAAACACGAGCAAGCATTCGAGAAAAAGAAATGGACAGCAGATACAGGCTCAGTCGAGCCAGCGCATAAGCGAAGTCTCGACAGAATCCTTGCCGCCACTCACAGACGGAGGAGGTAAAGACGAATACATTGAGGAAGCTTTCTGCACATTACACAAGTACATCCGTGTGCTAAAATGGCGTCTTTCCCATCTCAAGAACTAGCATTTTTCAGATGAACATTGATATTCTCCTTATGCCTGGTTTAAATATAGATTGTTGGTGCTCGTTAGAACCGCCTGTTGTTCTTTCACAAGTGACGATTCCAAAGGCAAATTGTGAATAAAACGACCCAACGCTCCATGTAATCACCATATTAGCCCTTCAAGTGCGACCAGCAAACCAAAACGGGGACTAGTTCACAATGCCAGTTACGCAACGACCCTCTGACGTCATCATGAAATTCTAAAATGCTACGTTCAGGGCGATAACCGTAAGGTAACCAAAGCAAGGCCCATCTTGTGATATCAAAAGTTCAAAATTTATTTTTCGAATAACACGTGAATTTTCGGATTTGAACATATGTTACGTTGACTGAACACGAAAATACGCCTATATAATTTTGACCTCCTGGAACCCCACTTTATATAGTCAAACTGGGGTATATCTTATTTTTCTTATTTCTGCTCTAAAATATAGATTGATGGTACTCGTTAGAAACGCCTCGATGGGGCGGTTAGAATGTGTACCAACAATCTATATTTTGAGAAGAAATAAGAAATATATCACATTTGTTTCATCTTAACATTTTCCGTTTTTTCGGAGGTAAAGTTTATTAAATAAATCGTAATTGTATAGGCGTGTCCATTTGCGAATAGCTGTAAAACTACAAAATATCGTCACCATATAATGCCGGAACTGCAGGATATTCTGCTGATGTCATATATATATAGATACATGTATCTAGAATAATGATAACAATGCCGTGATTGAATTTTGCACACGAGTTGTTGTCCCAGGATGTTGTTGGTAAGCGCTGTTTGCTCACATATCAACATGCAGTTTTTACTAAGTCCAAATGAAGCTACATGTGCAGTAAAATTCTTATATTAAGACCGCCTTTGGGACTTGTCTTTGACCAGAGGACAATGTATGCATAAAAGACAAAGGACCCACTAAATCAGCTTTTTTATAGCAGAATTAGTCTTGATTTTAGGTGGTCTTAATAACGGAATTGTACTGTAGTTATCGAGGCCCTACCTGTTCTAGAACACATCACGCTAACACGTCCGTGAAATGAACACCCCTTACACCCCACTTTATATAGAGAAAACTGGGGTTTAGAGGGGTATACATTATTTTCCTTATTTCTGCTCATAGACATAGGTTGTGGGTACTCGTTAGAACCGCCTTAACGAGGCGGTTCTAACGAGCACCCACAACCTATGTTTGCATTATAAATAAGAAAAATATCACGGATTTTCATCAGAAAAGTAGCCATTTTGGAGATATGTAAAAAATGCACTATGTCGCACGGGTATGTTATCGAAATGAGGCGCCAGTTGTTCATTTCAAAAGCGTTCATTGTTTAATAGGGCTAACATGTCTAATAATTTGCAGAGTAAAAATCAATACGATGAACTTTCTAGAATAGTTAACATTGGACCACTAACGAGCTTAAAACTTCTTCTTCAAAAAACAAATAATGAACAAATAAAAAATAAAAATACAAAAAGCAATTCCCTGCCTTTTCATCTTTCATTTAAAACACATAGTTATAAATTAAGGTTAGCACTCCAATATACCATTAGTCGCTTCGAGTTGAGCATCTCGTTTGCATATTGCTGCATTTAGATGACAGAGTATTGACAAAGGTTTCCGTCTAATGATTTTTCTGACAAACAATGCTCTTCTGCAGTCGTTAGACAGTAACGAGTTATACATGATTAATGATACTCACCCTTACACTCCAGAGGAGCAGATAGAGACCAGATTTGCATTTATTCAGCGAAAATCATTGTTTTTCTTTGAAAACGTACATCCAGGACGTTTATTTGTTATGAGGAGGCAGCGACGTACTTGTAGGCTTCATGTAGAACATAAATAGATGAACTTACACGAGAGGTCATTTCATATGAAACTTATGAAACGAGCCTTCGTCTAGTTTCATAAATTTCATATGCAATTACCACGAGGGTAAGATTCTGTTTATCATACGACCACTTTAAATTGGATTTTATCATCTTTAAATCTGACATTTTTTTCCACAGAAAAAGCATGGTAGATATGGTCGTCGTCATGACTTTACTAAATCCCGCCAAAGTGTTATTACACGTATGGGCATACGATTCTTATTACACGATGATAATTGAGCCCCGCCAAGCGAATTTGTGTCTTCGAGCATTCCGTCATGACAAATTTTAACTGCGCATGCCCAGCCATTCAGAGGGGCCAGGGATATGGCTTTCTGTCTGCAGGTTACTCTTGATTCACTGCTTGTATGAGCGAGCAGCGAGGGTTCTGGCGAGACTGCGCGGATGCGCAGGCTCGCCTGAACCTTCGCTGCTCGCATAGGCGATAAGTACCAAAATCGCTTGACGGGGCCCATATGATAACTATTATTACGCATAACAAGGAACCCACATTCATCACTTGAGTAAGTGAGTGAGTGTTTGTGTTTTACGTCCCACCAACAGCTTAGGTCATACGGAGACGGGGCCTCGGTTTAAAGACTCATCCGAAAGTTTGGAGAAGCCCGGGCTTGTTTACAAGGCGTGTAGCGTAACCACTACACCACGGGGGCTTCTGCATTCATCACTTGAACAAGTCAGTTATGTTTGATTTGAGATTTAACGTCCCCGTCAACTCTGTAAAGGTCATTTTGTAGACGTTGCTTCCAATTTTGTGGGACTTTTACCCGACATTGAGATGAAATGACATCTCAAGCCCTGTCGCCCAATGAAACCAGTAGGGTTTATTAGCATGGACGGTCCGCCTCGCACCGCGGTTTCTGGACAGGCTTAGATCCTCTAAGCGGTTTACCAGTACTAGTGTGCGAGCCGGATTCAGCTCTGCGTGAAAGCATCGTGCAGCCCATATATTTCTTCAAGCCCCTATGGCCGGGGCGGAGAAAAATCTTGTACACTACATAGTTTTCAATTCTGTGCTCTAGTCCTTGCTTCGAAAGGATAACCCTTTTACAGAGCATTAGGCCTTCTAAGCGGTAAATGGTTAGTTTCAGCTCTGCGTGGAAGCACCAAACCCCTGTTAACCCCACCTTTCTATATTTAAAGTATTGTATAGAGGTGTGCTCATTGTTAACGTGATGGTTTAAACATACGCCCATCCATTTGAAAAGGGCCCTTAGCATTATCTCATTGTGTTCTTAAAATGCACATGCGCAGTCAAATAATAGAGCTAGAAGCTTGAGTACTTGTTAGCCAAACCCATTTCGTTCTGATCTGGGCTTACACTGCTTGCCAACTACCCGTTTAGGGGTTTCCGGTACAAAATGGGTTAAGTTCTTATGAGAGCAATCAAATCATGGCCGGACTGTTGATTTCTGTCCTGATTGATCCCAAATCACCGAGTATAATTACCGGTATTACCAGTGTAGTGGACGATAAGTGGCTGCGCGAATCTTGACAAATGATTGGACTGATGTGACTTTATCAATATGTGACAAAAAGAGTTGTCCACTTAATAGCTATGGACAGATCAATTGAAAACTTCAGAGGTGTCAGATTTGTTTTATTCACCACGGTAAAAAGTCAGTGGGACGAGGACCCCTCTAAACCCCTCTAGTGGAGGACCCCTCTAGTGGAGCGTGATAGCTCAGTGGTTAGTGCACTTGCCTCTGATGCTAGAGGTCCCGGGTTCGATCCCCGGCAGCGGCGATAAAATTTCGGTGTCCGAACACGCTCCATTGGCATCATTTGCAGGGATGAATGTCATAAAGTGCACCGTCCTTCGGATCGGGACGTTAACTGGAGGCCCCCTGTGCAGGGAGAACCATACCCTGTGCAGGTTAAAGATCCCTACCGTAATTACATGATTACTGTGTAGGCTTTCATCCTGCAAAACCTGGAGTGTATGTAATATACACCTGCGGTAATGGTCAAATGTGACCGACGCAGTATCAGAAGATAGATAGATATATAGATAGATAGATAGATAAACCACACTTTATATAGAAAAAGTGGGCTTGACGGGGGTATACATTATCTGCCTTATTTTGCGGAAAAACATAAAATAGCGGGTACTCGTTAGAACGCCAAATTGAGGTAGTTCTAAAGAGCATCAGCAATCTATGTTGAAAGCAGACATATGAAAGATGTTACATTATTTTACCTAATATTTGTCATTTCTGGCACCATGTTGGACGCCATTATTTCACCTAATATATTGTAAGTCAGACAAACATTCATATCCTTTAAGCAAACGCTAACTGATCTGGTAACACGATGTTTGCCAACTTACTGGGACCGAAGGCTTATTGGTGAGCTGACAGTATGGCAAGGCTCCGCTGTCTTCGTTCATACGTTCGATCGTTCAAGTTGAGCCAAGGTCGAGCGGACAGACCTCCATAGCTCCACAGCGAGACTTAAGTTTTGTGCTTCTGGACTGCGAATCGCGGCAGTTTGTCCAACAAGAGTCAATCGCGTTGGACTGCGTGTGTCCTGCCAAAGAAAATGAAGCACTGCCAATTTTAGAAATTTTGAAGGCCGGTCTGAATTGAGCCTTAAATGTAGAGTTATCAAAGCCAATTCGGCTGCCAATCGCGATTTCACTACTGTGCCCGAGAGCAGAAAGTAGCTCAACGATGCTCTCTCTTGGGACCGCGCGATTTTGGTCATCGGACTTAGGCTGCTAATGAGGCATGCCTATGCAGATTTCCATTCAGGAATACGCACGGCTAACGGTCCAGGAATAGGATTGGTCGCAAGTCTTATTCCCAACCAGCAGGCAGGATGAGCGCGTAACGATCAAGGCGTTGGCACAAGCCCTCAGCATCTTCTACCGGCTTAGCCATGCAGAAGTGCTGCTTGTAGAACCACCAAGCTCCAGGGACGAACTCTTCGTCCCCCGCGTCCGATGACCTCGACACGTACAGAATGCCATTCTCCCGATGTTGGAAGGCATAACATTCTGTCGCGTACGGGTAGGTTCGACCCGTAAGCTTCCTGCTGAGCAGGTAGATGTCATGATCATCGTAGCCGCGGACAGCTTGGCAGTCGTAGTGGTCTTGTACCCGGAAGTGCTGATCGATCGTTACAAAATCCATGTCAGGCGCGAGTGGCTTGTAGGCTGGCCTGGGCGGCGAAGTCTTGCGGCGCTATTTCTTCGGTGGCCCTGGCGGTGTTGGCTGGGAAGGGTCTGGCGAAGAAGGCGCTGGTGCAGGCGAGGGTGTTGGTCGCTGCCGTGTCGGCGCGGGTTCGGCGCTGGCTGTCGTTGGTCTTGTGATGGTGGCCAGAGAGATCTCGATGGTCACTGTTGCCGGTGGTGCTGCCTCGTGTAGTGGTCTCTCCTTCGTGGCTGGCTGCTGTGTCTTGGCTGTCTTCCTGGGTCTGATTGGAGCTGGAGTGCTCAGATCCCAGCGAAGGCTGACGTCACGCACTGGAGCTGGAGGCCTGTTTTTACTTCAGGCGCCCCATGAAGTCGGCATGACTTATAGAAAGCCACAAGTGGCTCAGGAAGGCGATAGTTTTTCATGAAGCAGACATGATAAGAGCGATGTTGGCTGTTCGTGAGCTGAACAGAGAATGGAATATATGAGCCCCGCCAAGCGAATTTGGGTCTTCGAGCATTCCGTCATGACAAATTTTAACTGCGCATGCCCAGCCATTCAGAGGGGCCAGGGATATGGTTTTCTGTCTGAAGGTTCCTCTTGATTCACTGCTTGTATGAGCGAGCAGCGAAGGTTCTGGCGAGACTGCGCGGATGCGCAGGCTCGCCTGAACCTTCGCTGCTCGCATAGGCGATAAGTACCAAAATCGCTTGACGGGGCCCATATATGGAATGTCTCCGCTGTCTGTGACGGTTAAATAAATAAATAAATAAATAAACGTTGTACTGAGCTAGCCACACATTCCAATAAAACAAGTAATAGTAGTTACTAAGTGTTTACCGCATTTTACTCTCTAAACGAACGAGACAAATCTTAATTTCACAATGCAGATCATGAACAGGATGTCTGAGGCCCAGTAAACATATAAAAGAGAAGCAATTTGTCAAAAGATTTAAATAAAACTTATTTAATCCAGACAGTCACTTGACTGAAATGGCGAAGTGGATCCATTGGGTAAGCGAAATCACAGGATAAACCATGGAGTTATTGCGCAGTAGAAAATGTACTGGTGCACCGTGAGTTTGACCCTTAATTCAACTTAGAAACAACATTTTCAAAGTATGTCTCTTTGTTTTCATATCACCTTCATAAACCCCACATTGTTTAAACAAAACTGGGGTTAACAGGGATATATATATATATTTTTTTTTCATATTTCTGCTCCAAGACATCGATTGTGGCTACTCGTTATGAGGTTTGTCTTTGTACCGTCGCTTTGCTACTAGTCGTGAGTTGGTTAATTTACATTTTAGGACATTTTTTAATGATTCCGAGATAAAACCGTGACTGGACTGACAAACCTGCTGGGTACCCGACATGAACTAAGGTCACATCGTGTCACATAGTGACATTTCATCACAATGGTCATTTTTGTGACTTTGAAAATTTGTGATAATTATATTATTGATACTGCAAACATAGGTTATGAGTACTCGTTAGAACTGTCGCATTGTGGCGGTTCTAACGAGTACCCAATACTTATATCGTCGAACAGAAATACGAAAAATAATATTAACCCCCGTACACCCTAGTTTTTTTCTTTATAAAGTGGGAATTACAGAAGTGCTCATTGCACGGACCTGTTGATGTAATGCCGTAAACACAGCTCGAATGAGATGCTATTTCCATTACGCAAACATGCCTATACAACTGCATTGCCACCTTTATCGCCGAAAAAACGAACATTTTATGATGAAAAATTATGATAATTTTCTTATTTCTGCTCATCGAGGCGGTTCTAACGAGTACCACCAATCTATATTTTAGAGCAGAAATAAGAAAAAATAAGGTTTACCCCTGTAAACCCCAGTTTCAGTACATAAAAGTGGGGTTCAAGGGGGTCAAAATGATATACGCGTGTTTTCTTGATTAAAAAAATAGAAGTGAATGCAATGATCAGGAATCGATACAATTAACCCACAGTTCCCATCAGAGACACCAAAGGGAAATAAACACAAACATGAAACAACAGACCTAATGGAAACATCAATAGCGGAAAGCCAAAAGGACAGTTACTTTCCCACAAAATGGCCAATTGGCTATCCAAAACAAAAAGATATAAGCGATACAAACAAACAAAAATAAACCGCGACAGAAGAACCGCCTTGGAACGGTCAGTGAAACGAATTCCACTGTGGGGCTTAAATCGATTTTACGTGGCCACAACCCTCGGCCTTACTTCCGTCGCGGTTTAGACAAATAATTTGTTCAGTCCGCATAAAGGTCTCCTTACTCATCAGTGCAACATCTCCGTGAACAAAAGAAAAATCAAACGACCACAGAGATGAAACAACGGTTAAACACAGCTCGAATGAGATGCTATTTCACACTTGTCGAGAAAGTGAAGCAGAGAATATAAGCATGCTTTCAGACTACCCGCTTTGTCATGTTGTGAAGGCATTCAAATACAAATGAGTTTGAAAATGAATTTGCAACTCTTTTGGTAATTTCAGAGCATCGGCTTTTTAGAAACTACATTGCACAATGATTTATAACCCTGAGAATCATATTATTATTGATTTAGTACTCCTCGTTCGGGACAAGCTCGGGTTAGTTGGTAATTTGATAACTCAGCCTGAAAAAATGACCTTATGGCAAATTTGGTAGATAATACATAAGTCTCAGTTTGGGCTAGACATCTTGAGAGTATGTCAGTTTAATAATATGGTTCAGAACAACAACCTATATGTGCCCACAATTCAGTTTTGATAATATGCAGTATCCGCCAATTCTTGAAAGCGAAGACTAGCCGGTATTTGCCAGCTCCGAATAACGCAAAGGGATAATTTCGTTAAACTTGGTTTCGTTGGTAATTTCCAGGCTCCAGATTCCTATAATTGGTAATTACCGTTCCTGGCACGACTATTAGATGTTAAGTGAGTGTAAATATTGTTGTCTTTTCAAACCCCTGCTGATCAATATTCTGTGGAGTTCAGAATGACTGAGACAGGCGGATGTGCCATAATTAATGGATATGAAACTTTGATACGGCCTGTCTATACATATTGAACACTGCGGGAGTAAACAAACCCTTTTTCATTTTGGGGCATGGCCCGGGAAAAGGATGTCTTCCAGCATGTGTACCAAGCGAACATTACGAACACGACTATTCAAATATATAGGTAGAAATTTACTTCCAAAAATGAAAATCTTCAGATGAAGAATTCTGATATTTTTTCTTATTTCTGCTCAAAAGATAGATTGTGGGTACTCGTAAGAACCGCCTCATTGAGGCGGTTCTATCGAGTACCCACAATCTATGTTTTGGGCAGAAATAAGATAGATAATATATACCCATGTAAACCTCAGTTTTACAACATAAAAGTGGGGTTTAAGGGGGTCAAAATTATATAGGCGTATTTTCGTAATGAGCACGCTAGCAAAAAATGACGGGCCAACGTCGGACCGGCAGCGTGGCAACGTCATCGGGGCCGGCCTCGGTATCTCAGCCGGATGCGTGTCTGAATGATGATCAGGAGGGCGATGGTTCGATACCTGCCGGGGACGTCAACATTCTTTCGTGGAGATTGATCATGAAACCTTTTCTACGGTCATTCTCTCCCTAAGGGCAGTTGTCAGTTTTTGGCGAAAGAATGTGCACTGTACACGTTAACCTCTTACGTATAAGCCTGCCATAAGTATACTGACCGGTTCAAAAATGACCTGAAATAGTGTTGACTTGGCCGTTAAACCCCAATACAAAGAAACAAAAACGTGACGACGTCGTATCGCTGCCGTCCCTACGTAGGCCCGCTGCTGCGGTCTGTGTGGGTTATTACATTCTGCCCAGGAAAAGTGTTGATAGGTAAACTGATCGGCTCAAAAATGACCTAATTTGTGTTGACTGGCCCGTTAAACTCCAATACAAACAAACAAAAAGACTTGTTCACGTGAATTCATCAGTTACAGTGCAGAAAAATCAAAACAAACGAAGTTATACGAATTTATCTTAGTTCGATTGCGATGGAAGCTTCAAGCTTATTTAATCGCTCATGTATACTCATTCCGAATGTTTTCACGCGCGCGAGGGAGAGGCAGTGACTATTACACCACTGCTACCCATTTACACCTGGGTGGAGTGAGGCAGTGTCATTACGTGTCTTGCCCGAGGACACACCTCGATACCGGGTGCCGGATTCGAACACACAACCTCCCGATCATGAGTCGAATGCGCTATCGAGGCTGACTATCGATCATGCGTGTTGCACTGATAATAGTACTACTGTAAAACGACCCAAAAACCTTGAATGAACGACGAAATCAAACGTACACGAATGCTAAAATATGCCACTGTGGTAGACTGTTGATTTGTTTGTTTGATTTGAGGTTTAACGTCCCCGTCAACACTGTAAAGGTCATTTTGGAGACGTTGCTTCCAATTTTGTTGGACTTTTACCCGACATTGAGATAATGACATCTCAAGCCCTGTCGCCCAATGAAACCAATAGGGTTTATTAGCATGGACGCTCCGCCTCGCACCGCGGTTCCTGGACAGGCTTAGATGCCCTAAGCGATTTACCAGTACTAGTGTGCGGGCCGGATTCAGCTCTGCGTGGAAGCATCATGCAGCCCATATATTTCTTCAAGCCCCTATGGGCGGGGGCCAGGTAGACTGTTGAGAAAGGAACTACTTGCTATTTCAAACGGTCATAAAAACTGCAGTGGCAATCTGGAGCCCGACTGAAAATTAATGCCTGGAGGAAATTAATCATTTATCGAGTCAATACAAAATTTCACGATTAAACAAGCAATTGTTAGCTTTTTTACAGATATTATTTGCCTCAATGGTTTATTCTCCCGCCTTTGTATTAAAGCGAGTACCAGTGCTGAGAAAATTAGCTATAACTGATGCATAATACTGTCTGAGCCGGGACACCGACGGGAAAACATGGCGGCATGTGCGACCAATGAAGGCTCTTATCAGAATGCGCATGCGCAGTCTGATCAGAGCCTTCATTGGTCGTCGGAGATACCAAATGATCTTGAGCGAAAAGTAGAGCCGATGCTCAGACTAGTTTGTTGCGCAGGTTGAATGACTTTGGTGTTAGAACGTGTCAACCTGTTGCTTTTCTTGCGCCGAGGATCGATTGGTGTTGGCTAATAAAGATCGATCAGAAGCTGTCCATTTGTAAGACCACGCGGAGCATTGCCGAACATAACTACGTTGCTGTACTTCGGTTTCTGATTTAACTCGTGGTGTTGAATATACAGATTGTTAAGAATGTTCACAATGAACGACCCAAAATGGTTTATCTTATTTATTTACTTTATTTAAAATTTCATGGCCGGAATAGTTATATTTGTACAAAACAATATATACATTATGTAAGCTCAGCCTATATATATCCTCTCCTTAATCAAGTGCGTTATTCTTTCCTTGACACGAACGTGTGTTGACGACTGTAGTACATGCTTGCGGAAACTCGATTCTATTGACCCCCTTTACGGCCCCCGCCCATCGGGGCTTGAAGAAATATATGGGCTGCATGATGCTTCCACGCAGAGCTGAAACCGACCCGCACATGACAAGTTTGACAAGTTTATTCAGAAACTCAGTACACATAATATGTAATATGAGTCAAGTTATACAATTAAATATAAATAATACTTGGGGAACAGGCTATTTGGTTACAAAATAATAATCAGTAATACACATAATTGAACACACACACACACACACATAGAGAGAGAGAGAGAGAGAGAGAGAGAGAGAGAGAGAGAGAGAGAGAGAGAGAGAGAGAGAGAGAGAGGGGGGGTTGTTTCTTTTTCAAACTATGATCATAGACAAACAACAACAAAAATTGTATACTTTGTATATACTGTTTTTGTGAAATTAGCCTGGAGTTTATTTGAATTTTTCAAGTACCTTACTCAAGAATAAACATAAGCTTTTGAGTTTTACGGATCTTTCCTCATTCATAATGCGTGAAAATGTTAAACAGTTAAGGTTTTTTCGGTTGATGGTGGGTAAAAACGTTTTTCTTTCGTCTGTAAAAAATTGGCATTCTAAAAGGTAGTGGAATTCGTCCCCAATTAAATTACAATTACACAAATGACATTTTCTCATTCGCACACGAGTACTGGTAAACCGCTTAAAGGATCTAAACCTGCCCAGGCAAAGCGGTGCAAGTCGGCCCGTCCATGCTTATAAACCATTTTGGTTTCATTGGGCGGCAGGGCTTGAGTTGTCATTTTACCTCAATGTCGGGTAAAAGTTTCACAAAATTGGAAGCAACGTCTTCAAAATTACCTTTACAGTGTTGACGGGGACGTTAAACCCCAAATCAAACAAACAAAATTGACCCCCTCTTCTACCCTATTCAAAACACAAATCCAAACATATTTTGGCTGCACCAAGGCTTCCGATCTTCTGTCAGTGGAACACCTCTAGTTACCGCCCTAATTGAAGGTGTGAACTGTGGAATTACGCTTTTAACCCATTGTATCCTGATGGACTCTACCATTGCTATATAATGGACAAGTTCATTTGTCATGACCTATATTTTTCTATTTTATTCTATTTTTGACGGAAAATTGTGTTGGCAAATAGTGCAGGCTCTGATCAGACGGGTAGCCATTTAGGGGTTTCCAGTTAAGACCAGCTAAAAATAAATCTAACTCTTCCTGAAAAGGTATCCATCATGAAAACATGCCTATACAGTTTTGACCCCTTCCAACCCCACCTTTATATAGAAAAACTGGGGTTTACAGTGGTAAACCTTATTTTTCTTATTTCTGCTCTAATATATAGATTGTTGGTACTCGTTAGAACCGCCTCGATGAGGCGGTTCTAACGAGCACTCACAATCTATATTTTGAGCAGAAATAATAAAAGTATCACAATTTTTCATCTCAAAATTTTCATTTTTTCGGCGATAAAGGTAACACTGCATTTGTATAGGCGTGTTTTCGTAATGTGAATGGTTTCAGTTATTCCTTCTTCGTGTGCCCTCTTGTAAGAACTCACCTTTGACAGTCCCAAATTTCTTCAGAATATAGGGTATCTACGGAACCCGGGAAGGGACATTTTATTTTAGTTTTATTTATTTTAACATTATTTTTAGAGGGTAATGCTCTTAGCTATACTAGCTAGTCTACCTTGCAGCCCTCTACGAACATATTTACATATAAACAAAGCAATAGTAAAAACAAATAATAACACATATGACCTAAAATGGAAGCCAGTTTCAGTCTGTAAAATAGCATCTTAGTTTGAAAAAAATAATATAGTTAGCTAATTAAGACATACAGTATACGAGCGCATAAAAGTCACCAGTTATTAAAACCAGAGTTAATTGAGTTTAAAATAGTTACAATCATTAAGAGAACGGTACAATTTGATTAAGATATCGATGCCGACTCACAATATAAAACTTGATGAATATGGCACAACGGTTATCCATCTATTCAGTAACACATATAGTTCGAACAAACTGAACTGCGACCGGTGAAACCCACCAACACAACCTCACTTCCGACTGAACGCACGCACCCATCCCTGTCGCCTCCCGAAAATGGCGACACCGCCACCCACCACAAAGAGGTCGGCAAATGGTCGCAACCCACGCGACGCCGAAAACCCTCGAGAAGTAATGCTTTGTTTGTTTGTTTGATTTGAGGTTTAACGTCCCCGTAAACAATGTAAAGGTCATTTTGGAGATGTTGCTTCCTTTTTGTTTGGACTTTACCCGATATTGAGATGAAATGACATCTCAAGCCCTGACGCTCAATAAGACCAAAAGGGTTTATAAGCATAGACGGTCCGACTCGCACCGCTTTGGCTGGGCAGGCTTAAATCCTCTAAGCGGTTTACCAGTACTCGAGTGCGAATGGTTTCAGCTCTGCGTGGAAGCATCACGCAGCTCATCTATTTCTTCAAGCCCCTATGGGCGGGGTCCTAGGGAAGGGGCATGTAAGTTTATTTTTAATATGTTGTGCGGACAAGATATTAAGTGCGCACAAGATAATATCTTGTTCGCCCAACTTTAAAGTATCTTGTGCGCACAAGATATTATCTTGTTCGCACAACATATATATTGTGCGGACAACATAATATGCGTCTATTTAATTTGTGCTAACAAGATAATATGTTGTGCGAACAAGATATTAAGTTGTGCGAACAAGATATTATGTTGTCCGCACAAGATATTTTAGTCGCGCGAACAAGATAATATCTTGTGCACACAAGATATTATGTTATCTGTACAAGATCTATGTTGTGCAAACAAGATAATATGTTGTGCGAACAAGATAATATGTTGTGCGAACAAGATATATCGTGTTGTGCGAACAAGATAATATCTTGTGTGCACAAGATATTAAGTTGTGCGCACAATATATTACCTTGTGCGCACAAGTTATTTTCTTGTTCGCACAACAAATTAAAATAAATTGCATGTTCCTTCCAGGGTTCCGTAAATTTCAGAGTAATTCCACTCTATGAAATTTTGTGTTGATTTAGCTTCTTCCCTGCTGAATATTCAGTTCAGCCACACCCATTTCTGACTTTGAACCAATCAGTTTACTTGATGTTATTTATTCCTACAAAGCCATAAACTTAATTTCAAACAGTTTAGATCCTCATCAGAAAGCTTCAGAAGCCATTTGATCTGGATCTACACTGTTTCCAAAGATAGGGATTGTCGTGAACAGCATGAATAGGGTTAGAAAGGTGACGATTCCCTGTAGAAATGACATCTCAAGCCCTACCACCCAATGAAACCAATAGGGTTTATAAGCATGGCCAGGCCGACTCGCACCACTTTGCCTGGGAAGGCTTAGATCCTCTTAACGGTTTACCAGTATTCATGTTCGGGTCGGTTTCAACTCTGCGTGGAAGCATCATGCAGCCCATATATCATGCAGCCCATATATTTCTAAAAGCCCCAATGGGCGGGGGTGCGACGAGTCCCTGTAGGATAAAAGTAGTTGAAGCGCATTCTGTGCGCTCGTTTATATATACATGTATCATCATATAGTTTCACTTAATATCAGACGGAACTCAAGGGAGCCAAAATACAAGGCCTTTTGAATAGTCGGGATCCTTTGGCATACATACATTTAAGATGGCAGTCCGAGGATATATCGCCAAGTTTCGTGACGTACAAACAGACTGGTCTTAAGGGGAATGGGAACACCTTCAGGGGAGACAACTCTGCAAAAATATTTTTGTCTCCCATGTCAGTAGGGGTCAACTCTTAAAGGAAAGAATTTGCTCCTGAGGAGCAAATTCTTTCCTTTAAGAGTTGATCTCTTTTTCATCGGGACAGAGCTTATAGAAAAGCGAACAGGAAGTTCCAAAAGTTGCCTCCCGTTGAAAAATGGCGGAAAAAACTGCCAGGTGTTCCCATTCCCCTTAAACATAAAGATTGGAAAGGTGCATTTTTGTGCATTTTATAAATAAATGCCCGTTTCACATGTTTTAAGTCATCATTTTATTCAATATTTATGAGGGCAAAATTAGTTTACTGGGAAGTTGGAATGTTTCTTTTTTGACTCGGTATATGTTCATGTTTGACTGTCAGACAATATATCCATTTAGCTTTCGAAACGTTTGTTTTACATCATGCAAGATGTGCATTTAGAGGTTTGTTGTTACATTGTATTAAGTAGGATATTGTCTGACTGAGTTAATTAGCACATGTAATGACAGTTAGTCTTAAAGATAGGCGTACATTCGTACCGGTAATTATGCTTGATGTTTACATATGGGCACCGTCAAGCGATTTTGGTAATTATCGCCTATGCGAACAGCGAAGGTTCAGGCGCGCCTGCGCATCCGCGCAGTCTCGCCAGAACCTTCGCTGCTTGCTCATACAAGCAGTGAATCAAGAGGAACCTTCAGACAGAAAGCCATATCCCTGGACCCTCTGAATGGCTGGGCATGCGCAGTAAAAATTTGTCATGACGGAATGCTCGAAGACACAAATGCGCTTGGCTCATATGATACACGCATTTTAACTAGTAACATGCATTGATTATTATTGTGTAACTTTAATTTGGTTTTAATTACGTGCATTCAAATCAGACGATAAGCGCACTGCTAGGGTTATGGGTATTATAAACTTCGCAAAGCCTTTTCAAAATTTTAAAGACGTCAGTCCGATTTTATTTCAAAATTCAATGTTTGATTAAATCTCTTCTGCACCTTGGTCTGTCGGAACCCGAATTTTATGGTGACTTCGTATATAAGTTCAGAAAAAAATATATAATTGCAATGACTTCAGTACCCAATTTCGTGAAATCGTTTTTCGATATAAAAATGATTGGATACAACATGGATGTTATACGACAGACTGCATGCATGTTCTTAACCCAATCACGGTTGCCACCTTTGCTTCCCTCTTTAATTGCAAACCGGTGGGTCAAGCCTAAGATTATATGACGGTTCCAGCGTAAAGGCTTACTGAGAATTAGAGAGAATCCAATTTTATGTAATGTTGAAAGGTGCCTGATGCTCTGTCTCCGGTTGGGCCCATCGGAGTCTAACTCTATGGTTTCGTTTGCTCCAGCATTTCAGTGGTTTCTTGCTGTCGAGTCCTCGCCGTTGTTTATCTCTGTGGTTGACTGATTTTTGTGTTCACGGAGATGTTGCTGATGAGTTAGAAGGCCTTCACGCGAAAGCTCAGATCAGTCTGCGCATCTGACCAGAATCATAGTTGTGTGCTACGGACGCCCCCCCCCCCCCCCCCCACACTCACTGGAACCAACGTTTAGAAGCATTTGTAGTGAGGTGGTTAAGCTATTTACCTCACATATAATAGGAGTGTAACAATATAACTATACATCACGATAACACACCTATATAGTTTGGACCCCTTAACCCACACTTTTTATATAGTAAAACTGGGGTTTGCAAGGGTATACATTATTTTTCTTATTATAAGAAAAAATATCAAAATTTTTCATCTTCAAATTTTCTTTTTTTTTCGTCGGTAAAATTTACAATGTATTTGTATAGGCTTGCTTTCGTAATGGATGTATCGTTGTACTGACCTTGGCAGTACTGTTATCGTGATAGTATAGTGACAATCGTGACCTTGACAGTAGTGTTATCGTGATAGTGTAGTGAAAGTAGTGATCTTGGCAGTAGTGTTATCGTGGTAGTATAGTGACAGTAGTGACCTTGACAATAGTATTATCGTGGTAGTATAGCGAAAGTAGTGACCTTTGCAATAGTGTTATCGTGATAGTATAGTGACAGTAGTGACATTTGCAATAGTGTCATCGTGAAAGTATAGTGACACTAGTGACCTTGGCAGACGTGCTATCGATATAGTATAGTGACAGTATTGACCTTGGCAGTAGTGTAATCGTGATAGTATAGTGACAGAAGTGACCTTGACAGTAGTGTTATCGTGATAGTTTAGTGTTAGTAGTGACTTTGGCAGTAGTGATATCGTGATAGTATAGTGACAGTAGTGACTTTGGCAGAAGTGTTATCGTGATAGAATAGTGACAGAAGTGACCTTGGCAGTAGTGTCATCGTGATGGTATAGTGACAGTAGTGACCTTGGCAGTAGTGTTATCGTGATGGTATAGAGACAATAGTGACATTGGTAGTAGTGTTATCGTGATAGTATATGGAAAGTAGTGACCTTGACAGTAGTGTTATCGTGATAGTATAGTGACAGTAGTGACCTTGACAGTAGTGTTATCGTGATAGTATAGTGACAGTAGTGACCTTGACAGTAGTGTTTTCTTGATAGTATAGTGACAGTAGTGACCTTGGCAGTAGTGTAATCGTGATAGAATAGCGACAGTAGTGACCTTGGCAGTAGTGTTATCGTTACAATAGTGACCTTGGCAGTAGTGTTATCGTGATAGTATAGTGACAGTAGTGACATTGACAGTAGTGTTATCGTGATTGCATAGTGACAGTAGTGACCTTGGCAGTAGTGTTATCGTGATAGTATAGTGACAGTAGTGACCTTGGCAGTAGTGTTATTGTGATAGTATAGTGATATTTTTTTTTATTTTAGGTTTAACGTCCCCGTCAACACTGTAAAGGTCATTGTGGAGACGTTGATTCCAATTTTGTGGGCCTTTTACCCGACATTGAGATGAAACGACATCTCAAGCCCTGTCGCCCAATGGAACCAATAGTTTTTATTAGCATGGAACCTCGCACCGCGGTTCCTGGAAAAGCTTAGATTTTTGTGCGGGCCGGATTCAGCTCTGCGTGGAAGCATCATGCAGCCCGTATATTTCTTCAAGCCCCTTTGGGCGGTGGCCGGTATAGTTACCTTGGCAGTAGTGTTATCGTGATAGTATAGTGACATCAGTGACCTTGGCAGAAGTGTTATCGTGATAGTATAGTGACAGTAGTGACCTTGGCAATAATGTTATCGTGATAGTATAGTGACAGTAGTGACCTTGGCAGTAGTGGTATCGTGATAGTATAGTGACAGTAGTGACCTTGGCAGTAGTGTTATCGTGATAGTATAGTGACAGTAGTGACCTTGGCTGTAGTGTTATCGTGATAGTATAGTGACAGTAGTAATCTTGGCAGTAGTGTTGTCGTGATTGTATAGTGACAATAGTGACCTTGGCAGAAGTGTTATCGTGACAGTATAGTGACAGTAGTGACCCTGGCAGTAGTGTTATCGTGATAGTATAGTGACAGTAGTGACCTTGGCAATAGTGTTATCGTGATAGTATAGTGACAATAGTGACCTTGGCAATAGTGTTATCGTGATTGTAAAGTGGCAATTGTGATGTTGGCAGTAGTGTTATCGTGTTAGTATAGTGACAGTAGTGACTTTGGCAGTAGTGTTATGGTGATAGTATAGTGACAGTTGTGACCTTGGCAGTAGTGTTATCACGCTAGTATAGTGACAGTAGTGACCTTAGCAATAGTGTTATCGTGATAGTATAGTGACAATTGTGACCTTAGCAGTAGTGTTATCGTGATAGTATAGTGACAGTAGTGACCTTAGCAGTAGTGTTATCGTGATAGTATAGTGACAGTAGTGACCTTGGCAGTAGTGTTATCGTGATAGTATAGTGACAGTAGTGACCTTGGCAGTAGTGTTATCGTGATAGTCTAGTGACAGTAGTGACCTTGGCAGTAGTGTTATCGTGATAGCATAGTGACAGTAGTAATCGTATCGACCATTACGAAAACACGCCTATACAAATGCATTAACTTTTTATCGCCAAAAACTCGAAAATTTTATGATGAAAAAATTTGATATTTTTCTTATTTCTGCTCACAATATAGATTGTGGGTACTCGTTAGAACCGCCTCGATGAGGCCGTTCCAACGAGTACCCACAATGTATATTTCAGAGCAGAAATAAGAAAAATAAGGTTAACCCCTGTAAACCCCAGTTTTTATATAAATGTGGGATGCGAGGGGGTCAGATCTGTATAGGCGTGTTTTCGTGATGAATAACGTTTATAACCTAGGATTCAGTTACTCTATAAACTGTCAATATATGCTGTATTCATTGTAAATAAAAACACAGGTTTATAAATATAAATCATCTGCATGTAATAAGTACTAAATTTGTACACCAACTCTTCTAAACTGCACAACACTTTTGGTGTCAGCATGTCCTGAGCTCATCAAAATTTACAGCAACAAGTTGATTTTCACCTGGAATGTCAACACTATATAGATGCTCCCATAACTATAAGTATACCTCTTTGGTGAGACCTAGGGTCTAACTTGCCATATCACAGGTATAGTCTTTCAAACCGCAGTGAGACGTGACTGCACTTCATTTTGGGTTAGTCCGTGTTTTAGGTAAGTCGCTTTCAGTTGGGATTTTACATTGGGAGATATAGTTTAACTAAGATTCGTACTGCATCATACTAACCACTTGGCCACGACTTCTACATACTGGCATTATCAAACAACTTATTTATAATTTTAATATCCCGTGAAAAAAAGAAATGCGAAACCTGCTTCCCCTAAAACATGGAATTGTCTTGCCACGCTTGAACGTTGAACTCTCAAAGGTCGTTGATAAACTATACTGGTGAATACATTGAGGGAGTTCGATCATCTACCATACCATGGTAGCGGAAGTCAAATTGTGCACGTTCTTCCTATGATTTCCATGTTTTTTCACCGGTGTGATCGAACAACGTCTGGTAGATGTTTGGTTGACTCGTACACAGACCCCCTATTTCTTGTATAGATGCAGTCTATTCCCGGACATTAGTGTTCGCACCTTTAGCCGCCATCTTTGTTACGTATGGTGTGACGTATCTACCAGAGTAACCCACACTTTAGTCTGGTTCAACCAGAGTGACGTCACGAGACTTCCGCCATGCTACTAGACCGCTACCAGACTGAGTTCGATCACAATTTGGTTAACCATGGTTAACCACGGTTCGTGATCGAACTGCCACATTGTAAAATAACAATTCTGATTCGAACAATCGCCGGATGGCAAACGTTTGATGAAAATACAAACATCTGTATACAGGTGCAAATGATTCAGACACCGGGAGATAGAGAGATTTTAGAGATCATTTCACCTTAAATTAGTTTGATCAGCTCTTAAGACATAAGCAGTAGGTAGCAGAAAACAAACGAAGGAGGTAATCTTAGATCTGATGAACCCTATCTTGACAACACTTGGTTTAATCTAGAGGTTTAGAATCAATCTGTCACAAGAAAACAAATGCACTGATATACAGTAAAATTCATATATTAAGACCACCTTTGGGACTGTTCAAAAGTGGTCTTAAAGACCACTTTTGAACAGTCCCAAAGGTCGTCTCTGACCGCAGGACACTCTCTGCAGAAAACACAAAGAAAGAATAACTGAGACTTTTGAAATAAGCTTATCAAAGCAGAATTGGTCTCAAGTTTTGGTGGTCTTAATAGGGGAAGTTTAATGTATATTCTCGTCTAAAAACCTGATAAATCACCAGTTGGTCAATGTGGTCATCGTGTATATGTGGCATAAGAACTTCATAGGCTGCTCCCTAGAATCGCCTTATTGAAATCTAAATTATATGGCAGTAGGCCCCCGCCCATCGGGGCTTGAAGAAATATATGGGCTGCATGATGCTTCCACGCAGAGCTGAATCCGGCCCGCACACTAGTACTGGTATACCGCTTAGAGGGTCTAAGCATGTCCAGGAACCGCGATGCGAGGCGGACCGTCCATGTTAATAAACTCCATTGGTTTAATTGGCGACAGGACTTGAGATGTCATTTCATCTCATTGTCGGGTAAAAGTCCCACAAAATTGGAAACAGCGTCTCCGAAATGACATTTACAGTGTTGACGGGGACGTTAAACCTCAAATCAAACAAACAAAACAAAAAAAATATATGGCAGCACTGGTTGGTCGATTGTCCCATCAGCAGTATCTCCTTGGAACGCTGCTGACATCAATATTAACATATGAATTCGTTTTCGTCTTTTAAGAGTCATATAAAACACAAAAACGATAACTATTATACAATAGACACATCCAAACACTACGTCATCGCTCAATAATACTATTTGCCGGGACGTACCGGTGGTGGGCAAAAAACGTATTTGGCCGTTTATCGCCATTGTAAATGCGATGTTATTTTCTGTAAACTTGTATTTTGTTTGGCCTCGAAACAACAAATTTGAGCTTTAAACTTTTAAAATAGACATTTCTTAGCTAGTAATTATTGGTTTCTAGAAGATTTGAGGATGTTTTTGATGATAATAACCTGTTAAACTTATGCAGGTAACGAGGCGGGACGGTCTTAATTATTTGTAATAAAAATGCGCAAAACGAATGACTAAATGCGGAAGATGCATGAATGAACTCTAAAATATATATATATCTACCCATTTAAAGTGTAATTCGATCGATTTTCTGTGACAGTCAACTAAAATATGCCCGTAATATTAAACCAATTTACAATGTGTTTGTATGGAACCAGGGGCTTTTTGCCAACCACGAAAGATCGTGATCGGAAGGAAAAGTAATTTTGCGCAAGCGCAATGACAGGTAAACAAGGTCACATGTCAAAACATTGGATCCGTCTATACCCAATAGCCAAACATCATTGTGTCTGGTGTAAGCTGCTTGGCAGTCCAGCACGCAGGAATCCGCAAGTAATTGCAATAATTTTAATTCTGACCAGTATAACAACTTCCTATGCCCAAACTCTTTTCTGTAGCTGTTTTGTCGAACCTGAAAACGCAGAGTACTATTTCTTTCAGCATAATAAATATAGCAACCAGTGCTTGACTCTTTTTACTCTCCGACATTCATATCCTCTCAGGGTTGACATATTGTTGTCTGGAAGTCCAAACCTTAACACTGAAGTCAAGAGTTGTATATCTGCGTCCGTTCAAAGTTTATCAAAACCTCTGACTGATTTGCGTAAAAGCATAGGTCAATATTTTTTAATTTGTGAAATGAACAACAAATCTGGAAATACCTGAATGTGTCCCGTGCTTTCTCATCCTCTCACACATCACGAAAACACCCCTATATAAATTTGACCCCCTCATACCCCACTTTTATATAGTAAAACTGGGGTTTAAGGGGATATACATTATTGTTTTGAGCAGAAATAAGAAAATTCTCGCAATTTTTTCATCTTAAAATTTCTAATTTTTGGCCCAAAAATGGCAATGTATTTGTAAAGGCGTGTTTTCGTAATGATATCTCAAGTAAATGACGTGATATCTATTATTTGTTTATTATTGTGTGTGTATGTTGTAGGAGGAGGGCCGTAGCGAATGTTGAAATGACTTGAGGCCCGGCCCCAGCAACAAATACATTTAATCATATCTATATATTATACAGTTGACCTAAACAAAACCTTATTACGAAAACACGCCTATATAAATACATTGTAAACTTAATTGCCGAAAAAAAAAACACACGAAAATTTTAAGATGAAAAAATTGTGATATTTTTCTTATTTCTGCTTTAAAATATAGATTATGTGTACTAATTAGAACCGCCTCGTTTTCTTATTTCTGCTCAAGATATAGATTGTGGGTACTCGTTAGAACCGCCTCATCGAGGCGGTTCTAACGAGTACCCATAATCTATATTTAGAGCAGAAATAATAAAAATAAGGTATACCCATGTAAACCCCAGTTTTACAATATAAAAGTGGGGTTCAAGGGGATCAAAATTATACAGGCGTGTTTTCGTGATGGAATGTATATGTTAAAGCCAGACAAGTCATTTGCACTATCCTGTATGTGATGCTGTTGAACCGTGATTCAGTGATTCTATGAAATATGGAATATTTCACATCTAGGAGATATAAATCTCATTTTGCTTCCTGAAAATAAATTGATATAACAGTTTCTACAAGGCGATTAATAAGAATATCATTAAATCGAAATAAAATGGATGCCGAATCACAGGAAAATGAAAAGCAAGTTTTACGAGGGAAAAGCGAAGCGCCGGTCTCTAAAGTCGGTTTATGTAGTGTAAAGTGGGTTTGATAGGCACGAAGGGGAAAGTGTCGGAATAAAAGTCATTTTATGGCAAAATTGTGGCTTGGGTGAAATCTGGACTCACTGAGAAGCTGCACATAATGTTCTGATAAATATTCAACGCATGAAGTACAAATCAATTAGAGTTCGGCGCGCTCTGCATTTGTTATTTGCACTGATGATTTTCTCATTTCGTGTAGAGCATCAAGGGAATTTTCTTCTCCAAATAATGTTGAGTCGCCAGATATTGAACATTTTTCTTTTTAATTACTTTCAGTCTAAAGATTCTTAAAATGTTCTAAAGATGTGCATTTTCGTTGACACCAGACATACAAAACATGTACAAAATAGAAGTAGAAGCAATGATCAGGAATCGATACAATTAAGCCACAGCTCCAACCAGAGAGGCCAAGGGAAAGAAACACAAACATGAAACAACAGACCCCAACTGAAACACCAACAACTGAAAGCCAAAAGAACAGTTACTTTCCCACAAAATGGCCAAAAGGCTATCCAAAATAAAATAATATAAGCGACACAATCACCCAAAGACAAAACCATAACAAAAATAAACCGCGACAGAAGAACCGCCTTGGAACGGTCAGCGGAAAAGAATTCCACTTGGGGGCTTACATCGATTTTACTTGGCCACAATCCTCGCCCTTACTTCCGTCGCGATTAAGACAAATAATTTGTTCAGCCCGCATGAAGGCCTCCAAACTCATCAGTGCAACAACAAGTCCGCACAATGAACACTTTTAAAACTCTACCTTATATACAGAATAACGTTGTTTTTCACGGGCATATGCGATTATCCGATTTCCTACTCAAAGTTTAAGATTGTTGGTACTCGCTATGAGGCGGTTCTTAAGAGCACCCATAAAGTATTCACGGTGCAGAATGAAACAGAATCATTAGAAGTTTTTAGTCATAAAGGTAATAACTATTTCACAATCCTTATGGTTACCCTAGGTGTTCTGTCATTCGTGTTTTATTTAACCCATTTTGTACCGGGAATCCCAAAAGGGGTACCTTGGCGTCTCATCAGGGCCTACACTATTTGCAGAAAGTTCAGTCATTTTCCATATAAATTTGGATGCAAACACAACCGGACACCCCTAAATTTTGGAATGTACTCCTGCTATATATAAGGAGGGAGATTCCACTTGGTACAAAAAGGGTTAGGGCCTTCCTTTATTTATGCTTTGCTAATGGGCTGTTGGATGAGCTGAGTGAGCGTACTCCTGGGCTTAAAGTATATGACAATAAGCTGTGTGCACCCTCTGTAGCTGATGATATGCTTTTGGCATCATTATCAAAAAAGGGGCTTGATGAGTTAATGGAGATCTGTTTTCGATATTCTTGTAAATGGCGTTATGAGTATGCACCTATGAAATGTTCAGTTATTGTCTATAACGAGTCAAGATATGAATACATTAAATCTAATCGCATTTGGTTTCTTGGGAATAGCTTAGTAGAAGAAGAAGAGAACTATAAACACCTTGGTGTTATAACTAACAAATATCTGAATCTTAACCCTAATGTCAAAGCTACAACAGACAAACTAAAGAGTACATTTTTCAGCCTAGTGAAAAGTGGAATATTTTACCAAGATACACTTCATCCACTGACATGCAAAAAAAATCTATAATGCAGTTATTTTACCTAAAGCCCTATATGGGTGTGAAAACTGGTCACCTCTTATGTCTAGCCAGCTGCTCACGTTAGAACGGGCGCACCGATTCTGTATAAAGTGTATGCAGTCGTTAGGGATACGCGCTAGAACGGACGTTGCATTAAGTCTTTTGGCTATGTTTCCCATCGAAACTGAAATTGATTTAAAGAAATTAACTCTCTTTGGTCAGTTATGCAGGCTTAATTCCAATTGTTGGGTGAAAACTATGTTTGTCCATAGATTGATGGCTTTCCAAATTAATCCGTCATCAAAGTAGACAGGATTTATCCCAGATATACATAGGTTATTATTAAAATATGAACTTTATCATGTCCTGACCACATATCTTGAATCTGGTTCTTTCCCTGTCAAATATGCATGGAAACGTATGATAAAGACAAAAGCACACGAGTGTGCTTCATTAGCATGGTATGGCAGAGTTTCGAGTCCAGAATTCCATAGGTTCTCTATTTTACACACCGAGTTTAGTCCACACTGGCTATGGAAACGTTCAAAGGAAAACAGAAAACTGTTAAAACCTTGTATTTCAGTCATACAAGTGATCTCTAACCTGAATTGTATCAGCATAGACGATGCAGTATGTAACCGCTGTTATGCAAATTCTAGTAACAATGTTGATCACTTCGTCCACGAATGCTCTTATCTAAACAGGGAAAGAGCCAGGTTGTGGCAGGAAATTTTTTATCTCGGGGTAGATATTTATACGTATTTGATTAGCCGGGACACATATTTTATAACAAATGCATTTCTTGGTGCAGACTATTCAGAATTTAGACAGCTTTTATCTGATAGGAATGATGCTTTCCAAGCTACTTGTATTTTTAACATACACAGAATGTGGCAGGCATACAAATATAGTCATTGAGACAATTGTTCGCCTTCTTGTCGCGTTAATCCTTGCATTTCGTTTCGGTAAGGATGTCAGGGACGGGAAAGTGAGCAAGTGAACAAGTGAACAATACATATCACGTGAACAAGTCTGTGAAATGAACACCCCCCTAAGCCCCACTTAATATAGAGTAAACTGGGAATTACGGGGGTGTACATTATTTCTCTTGTTTCGACTCCGAGACATGGGTTGTGGGTGCTCGTTGGGGCCGCCTCATTGAGGCGGTTCCAACGAGTACAAACAACCTGTGTTTTGCGGGCTGAATAAGGGAAGTATCACGGATTTTCATCAGAAAAGTACCCATTTTGGACATGGGAAAAATGCACTTTGTCGCACGGGTGTGCTATCGTAATAAATCTTACACCCATATAAAATAAAATCATCTTAAATGATTCTGGATATTGGTATTGCTGCTGTTGTATATAATTGTATCATAATGTAGGATTTCTAGAGTTACATGTATGTGTTATTATATTTCGCGTCATTGTTGTATCATATGTATGTCACTCTTCATCATGGAGGAAATAAAGAATATCTATCTATCTATCTATCTATCTATCTATCTATCTATCTATCTATCTATCTATCTATCTATCTATCTATCTATCTATCTATCTATCTATCTATCTATCTATCTATCTATTTTGCAACTTCAAGCATGCGTCAATTAGAGAATAACTGAATTCAGACATGTCATTTGGGGAGGTAAATCGACGACTTTTCGTCTGGAATATCGTGTTCGGTGACGCCAGCGGAGCCATGAAATAAATTTGTTACCGTACCGACGATTACCTCCCCAATGACACTTTTTCGACACAGTAATGAAAAGCGATGTTAATTGATTTAGTCGGTGTTTCGAGAGTATATCGCAGGATAAACTGTCGCAAATACAGTATAATTCCGCTGTTAAGACCACCTAAAATTAGGACTAGTTCTGCTACAAACTGCTTATTTTGAAGGGTACACTTAATGTCTCTGTGTGTATTCTGCCTACAGTGTCCTCTGGTCAGGGACCACCTTTGTGACTGTTCAAAAGTGGTCTTTTAGACCACTTTTGAACAGTCCCAAAGGTGGTCTTAATATAGGAATTTTACTGTACGTTACTTTTGTATGAGCACTAGAATTGCTATTGATGCTAAAGGTTAGGCGTTCAGGTAGCATTACACTAAATACTAGGAGGTACCGGGTTTTATCACTTTGGGACAGAACTTTTAGTTGCGCTCTAAATACCATCCTTGCTTCCATTGGATATATATCCCAAGTTTTATTCAATGTGAGAAAATGATAGGTATAAGGGACTAAAATGATGAATGTTTTATAAATATATCTGCAAGCTCAAAGAAATTTGTGCTGATTTTATATGGTCACCCCTCCTTTAAAAATGTTGGTTTTATTTACTACGTTCTAGCTGGTAAACAAACATGGTTGACTGTAACTTGAAAATGAGCCCATCAACATGTGGGGTTTTTTCTCATTAATTTGTTGGGCTAGGATGGCTCTATAAACAAGTAAGGTTTGAAACGGTTTGTTTGTGTAGTTTTTATGGGAGCAGGTAAAATGTTACTATTGTCGCCTATGGAAAACATTTATTGGAAAGCTTCCTATAGGGTAAATAACTATCATAATTTTCATCATGTAATGTCAGCAATGGTCTTCATCTAAATCATTTGGTACTGAATGAAATCTTCCACCTTTTATATAGCACAAGTCATTTTTAGACTTTACGGGTGCCAGGTTGATTTTCTTCGAAATGTATTTGTAAAATGGCTAGACCTTCTACAAACAGTGGATACCATGAGTCATAAACGTTTTTGCGGCGTCTGGTCAGGGAAACGCTGTTTGCGAATTACCCGTTTCGGGGTTTCAATTGATGGCAAATCGTGGCTTGGATGAGATCTGGACCCACGGAGCAACTGCACCTACCTTTCTGATAAATATTCAGCACATGAAATACTCACTGGCGTAAAGAGGCAATGATTGCCTTTTCTATAAGGCCATTGTTCAGAGGGGTTCAGTTACGCACCCGTGAGACATAGGGCACTTTTCACATCTCCCAAAATGGCTACTTTTCCGATGAAAATCCGTGATATATATTTTTTTTTTAATTTTACTGCAAATATAGGTTGTGGGTGCTCGTTAGAACCGCCTCAAAGAGTACACACAACATATGTTTTGGAGCAGAAATAAAAAAAAAAACTAATGTCTACCCCGTAAACCCCAGTTTTCTCTGTACTAAGTGGGGTTTAGGGAGGTGTTCATCTCACTTGTTCAGGGTATGTAGGCAAGCAAACAGGAAGCTCCGGAAATTGTTTTCCGTGTAAAATGATAGTACTGTACATTCTGAAAAGGATGTATGTGAACTATGAAGGCATGTGTTTATCTGTGTGTTTGTTTGTTTGAGTGTAGTATTTTACGCCCTCGTCATCACTATTTTGGTCAACTTGGAGACGTCGGTTCCGATTTCGTAGGACCTTTACCCGCCATTAGCACAAAATGACTTCTCAAACCCTACCATCAAAAGAAATTCAGCTAGAGTTAAAGGTACTTGGCAAATTTTAATGACCCTAATTGCTTAGAAAATTTCCATAAAACTCGGTAACTAAGCTTGGCTTGATGAGACAGAGGGTCATGCTACGTGTAATTATTATTATTATTTTTTAAATGTCCTTATTTTAGCTCACCAGAACCATTGCGGCTTTGATGCCGGGGAACAGTTTTGAATCTATTACTTTTTTGTTCGGTTAATAGTGCGCATTTTGCAGTTCGAGAAAGACATTTAGAGTTTCGTGTCAATACTAGCAGATTTCTTTCTTTTCTAGCAGAGTTGCCAGTTAGCAAGTACTTGTGTTAGGATCTGGAGTAAGAACCTACCCTGCTGTGGGCCAGCAATTCGAACAAATCAAGAGAAGGAAACTAGTTGAATTATGGGGTTTCAGTGTCCGTCCTTCACCGTACGTCAATCATAAATGAGAGGGTTATGAAGGACATTTGAATACATGAAATGAAACAAATGTCATATACAGCAATTTGAAAATATGATGCATTAAACTATGAACGACCTTGTGCGTAGTTGTGTCCTTATCATAGAGCCGGACCTCCTGACTTTCAATTTGACTGAATTCTCAGATTCATCTGCATTGATCTTCTATCGACATTATTCCGTTTTATATCCCTTGGTGTCTGAACAGAGCCGTAAGACATGATCCGGGTCTAGATAAAATGTGTCTACAGACACTTGCGCTCAGCAAAGACTCAGATGAGACTGCGCGTGTACGCGCAGTCTGATCTGAGTCTTTGCTGTGCGCTTTAAAGATGACCATCAACAAACAACGTTTTCATACGCACCAGATAGACTGTTTAGACTGCGTCGGTACACAGGAAGATTTGTATCTTCACTGTGCACACCTGGTCGAAAATACAGTTTCCCATACCGCGGCTCACGTGACACTCAAATAAGACTATATATTGAGAAATATATATGGAAAAGTAGTCCTACGTCATTTATTGCCCTGTTTTATTTCTGATAAATTTGTTATGATACAGTTATTTTGACAAGGAAAAAAAAGATGGGCCTAAAAGCCGGTCAAGCACCTTCAGACTATTTTCTACTAAAATCCGCAGCCGGTTATCACCCCTTATTAATATAGGTATAGCGGGCCAATATAATGTGTTCAATGGGTTGTTTGGCAAATGTAAAAGTCCATGTTTTTTGACTGTACGTCTAATATCGTCAACATTATTTTAAGAGGCATGGCTCCGATATTACGTGCCCAGGATTCCTCCGTTTTGATCTCTTCGGGTGACATTTCCGAGAAAATATGTTCTGTAAAAAGGCTATCATTTGGAAGCAAGGAAATACACTATAAACTAAAAGTTGTGTAGTGTACACTGGGCAGACTAGCAAGTTTGGGCCGATTAGGCTTCATGAGTAACCCAGAATGATTGTAAAAATTCCTCAATGGAATGAATTATCCCGCAAAATGTTCATGGAAAATAAAATATACACAATAATGAAGGGCATGGTGACTTTTCTACGGACACCAAACACATCGGTAATGAAGGTAGTGAAGCTGACTTTCCATCAAGAAAACACGCCTATATAATTTTGACCCCCTCGAACCCCACTTTTATATAGTAAAACAGTAGTTTGCAGGGGTAAACCTTATTTTTGTTATTTCTGCTCTAAAATATAGATTGTGGGTACTCGTTAGAACCGCCTCGATGAGGCGGTTCTAACGGGTACCAACAATCTATATTTTGAGCAGAAATTAGAAACAATATCACAATTTTTCATCTTAAAGATTTCATTTTTTTGGCGGTAAAATTTACAATGTATTTGTATAGGCGTGTTTTCGTAATGTCTTATATTTTGCTGTGGGCACTTGCCTAAGACAGTTTGTGGTTTGTCCCGGTTCAAGTATTATCATCTTTTGATGTGAATCCAGCTGCAATAAGAACCAAATTAGGAAAGGACAAAGATTGAATTTCCACATTCTCTTCTATCACAGCGATGCTACAGACTAATTAGGAATATCGGCTGAGAACGAACAAAGATCAAACTACTGCAGCCCACTATTTCGATAACATGACACCAGACTCAGCCGGTGTTAGCTATGTCATGGGATAAAAGGTCATACGGGAATCCATTTTAGACCGCATCCCACCAAATATGTTCTAGTTTCTAGAAAGGGTCATCTTTTGGAAATAAGGAATACACCATAGAACTTGAAAATATGGAGTGTACATGTTTTCTGGGTACTTACAGGGGGTTGAAAACAGTGCATACCCAGATCAGACGTGACAAAATGTCGTATCTGATTAGGATGTTCACTGTTGTTAATATAATTAACTAAAGCTATTTTCATAAATGCGAGAACTATTTGCTGTTGCAAATGGGTAGTTTGGCAGATATTTAAGTTGGTTGGACCTAGAACAACATAATACAGTACAGAACAAAATTAAATATTCCGGTCAGTAGAATCGGCTTTGCTGTCAGATTTGCTGCTAATCCATCTAACCCAGCTTTCTTTTGCTCCAGCATTTCAGTGGTTTTTTGTTGTCGAGTCCACACCGTTGTTTCATCTCAGTGTTGTTTTTTTTGTTCTCGGAGATTTTGCACTGGTGAGTTAGGAGGCCTTCGTGCGGGCAGAACAAATTGTTTGGGCGGGGGTTGTGGCCGCGTGGGGTCGGTTTGGGTCCCCCAGTGGAATTCGTATCACAGACCTTTCCAAGACGGTTCTTCTGTCGTGGTTTATTTTTGTTGTGGTTTGTCCTTGAGTGTGTGTGTCGCAATTTTTTTTATTTTGGTGGGAAAATGACTGCCCTTTTGGTTTTCCGCTATTGGTGTTTCCATTAGGGTCTAGTTATTTCATGTTTGCGTTTCTTTCCCTTTGGTGTCTCTGATGGTAGCTATGGGTTAATTGTTTCGATTCCTGCTCATTGTCTTCACTTCGAATGTACAGTTGAAATAGAGACAGATATTAATTGAGCTGTCTGTTTCTTTGGGCCAGTTCGTTACTTTGTGTTGAGGTTTTACGTCCCCGTCCACTATATATACTTTCAGCTGTGCGCAACACCTTGCAGCCCAATCTGTTTCTCCAAGCCTCGATAGGCGCGGGAGCTTCTTTGAGAATTTATGTTCAGCGAAGACACCAATAAGACTACGTAGACTTGCATCACGTTAAAATCCCACAGGCACTTTATATAGGGAAAAGGGGTTTACAGGGATGTATATTATTTTTACTTTGTATTTGTATTCCAAGAATGGATACTCGTTAGAACCGCGGTTGCGCCTCGATGCGGCGGTTGTAACGAGCACTCCCGGCCAATGTTTGAAGTATGATTAAGAAAAATAGCACAGCTTACCATAAAAGTAACCATGTTTGAGATATGATTGATTGCATTACCATACATTTAGTATATATAAAATACTTAGTTTTTGAATATGCGATACGAACGTGACACCAATGCACGTATCACGCTTGCACGTGCTGCCATATCGCATGGGCTTTATCATACCCCAAAAATCCATATCACAACCCTTTATCGCACCCCTAAGCCTTTATCATACCTCTGACGTCACCCTATTCGGAACACGCGGCGTTCTTCCTTTTGCGGCATTTCGCATTTGTTGTTCAGGACGCCATTTGCAATTTGAAATATTTTCGTCTGTTCGAACTGTTTGGCAAAAAAAAAAAAAAAAAAACATGGCACGGCGTAGCGAATACTAGAGGAAAATGGGCGAAAGAACGATGCAGGGGATTGCTGACAGACTCTTGGATCTGGATAATATTATCGGGCAAAGAAATTCTAGTGATTTTAAAAGTGATATGTATGATAAATAGATTATGATATGGCATTTTTCATATCATACCTCCTATCAGCCCTCGACCCATATCAGCCTTCGGCCCTCGGGCTGATATGGGAGTCTCGGGCTGATATGGGGTATGATATGAAAAATGCCATATGATAATCTCTGTTTATCGCACACGGGTGTGTAGCGTAATGATCACAATTTAGTGCCTCCTGTCTGTATGAAGAAAGTTTGGATCAACAGACATCTGCATAACGACCGGTGAAGACTCTCAGCTGTGAGAGAGCTAATGATTAAGAGTCAGCGCTCTTATCCACTAGGCCATTACGAAAACCCGCCTATACAAATACATTGCAAACTTTACCACTGAAAAAAGGGAAATTTTAAGATAAAAAATTGTGATATTTTTCTTATTTCTGCTCAAAATATAGATTGTTGGTACTGGTTAGAACCGCCTCATCGAGGCGGTTCTAACGAGTAGCCACAATCTATATTTTAGAGCAGAAATAAGAAAAAATGCCCCCCCCACCCACCTGCAAACCCCAGTTTTACTATATAAAAGTGGGGTTCAAGGGGGGGGGGGGGTAAAATTATATAGGCATGTTTTCGTGAAGGATCAATCTGCGCATATGCACAGGTTAATCAGAGCCCGCACTGTACTGTCCGATGGTACACTTTTACACGCTGCGGCTCGGACATATTTTGCCAGAGAAATCCTGTCGCGCGATGAAGCTGAACAAATGTCTGCTTATCACATGAAGAAAAAAAATCAAGAATGCAAATAGATACCATAGGAACTATAAGAATGAGAGCTTTAAAGATATGAGGATATGTCCTACACAACGGTTGTCATGGAAACTATTTGTATGCCATTTATTGGAGTTAATGAAAATGCTGTATTATGCAAAATGCCGCCTTCTTGATATTTCATGTTTATACATTTCAAGAACAAACGAGCATCCAGTCTGAATATATATTGATATATATACATGTATATATATTAAAAATAACCTTAAGAGTCAAATGGAAACAGACTATTGCTGGTGTTGATAAATCCTTCTTTTTATTAGGTAAGATAGGAATACCTTTCAAGGGATAGAAATTCGTATCACACCCTTGGTATCTTGCCCACCATATTATCCTACCAAGCTACATACTATTGCTGTTTATGCAAGATTTATATGTCAGAATCAGAATCAGAATTGTCACTGGTGACACGTCAAATGACATTCATACACCAGGAGCTTTATGTACAAAGCGTGTCGCTGCAGTGTGCCTGCCAAATTGTCGTTACTTTGTGGCTTTAGTGTCTTAGATGGCAGGTACGTTTTTCGATTCCTTACCTATGTTTGCGAATATACTGGTTGTATTTAATGTGAAGGTTTGCTACGAGTGTAAAACGTGAATCTAGCACTCAGCTCGGTTGCTAAGAAACTAAAAATCCAATCCAGAGGGTTGACGTATATAGTCGGAAACGAGGTTGTGCCTTTTGTTATTCGGTGTTTTACGTAGATGGGTTCTGAATATTAATTCTGAATATTAACGTCCCCTGTGAGGTTCCCAGCCCATGGCATAGACAAATTTCTCAGCACAGCTACGTAAAGATAGAATAAACAAGGACGGTCGTATGGGTTAGAAAAGTTGTTTTCAAATTAGCCTTCATTTGGAAAACTGTAAGATCGAACACATTTTCCAGCTTCAGAAACCAATCACCATCTTTATCGAATTTCAGCTCATAACGTTTGTTGGTTTGATTGTTTATTTGAGATCTTCGTCACAGAAACAACTACGTTTGCACGGAGGCGGAGCCCTTGCCCCGAGGTTATAAAGCTGTTTTCATGCTTTACTCAATCGAGCGTGAAATTTATCCTGTTCATAAATTTTAAAATGCCAACAAAAGTTGGCATTTTAAAATATATGAGCAGGATAAATGGCATTTTATGCTGATCTGAGCATGAAAATTGCCTGATTTGTTTGTATTTACATGGTTATGAGCATTACAAATTTCATGCTCAGCTGAGTTGAGCATGAAAAAAAAGTTTTATAACGTCGGGACCTGGTTTAAAGATTTATCCGAAAGCCTGGAGAAGCCCGGACTAGAACGCACGACCGCAGGTTTATAAGGCAAATAGCTTATCCACTTCACCACAGAGACTGCTTAGCTCAAGTAGTGTTTCGATCTTTAACAAAGAGATAGTCTACTACATGTGTTAATTGCGATTTAAAACTGAATGGCAGAACCATTACTTGATCGTTGCTGTAACAATAAACGATATAGGAAGGAAAAGAAGAAACGTCGCTTCCAATTATATGATAGCTCTCTGCAATTTCTCATTCTTAAACCTTGATTAAACATGTCAGTATAAAATATTGAACAGTTCATCTATGTCATAAAGCGCCTTGGAGAACGGCTGGTAAACATAAAATTGATATCGCAGCCATGTTATCACACCCATGTACGGACCGCGCCAAGCGAAAGAGAGTATTGGAGCATGTGCTCACAGTGAAGACTCTGACCCGTCTGCGCATGCGCAGACTGTTCAGAGTCTTCAATGTGCGCAATATGGCTGTCCCTTGGCCCAGAGCTTCTTCCTACAGACCGAGAGTGATTAATGTTTGATTTGAGGTTTAACACTGTATAGGTCATTTTGGAGACGTTTCTTCCAATTTTGTGGGACTTTTAGCCGACATTGAGATAAAACGACATGTCAAGCCCTGTCGCCCAATGAAACCACTAGGGTTTATAAGCATGGACGGTTGGACTCGCACCGCTTTGCCTGGGCAGACTTGGATCCTATGAGCGGTTTACCAGGACTTGTGTGCGGTCGGTTTCAGTTCTGCGTGGAAGCATCATGCAGCCCATCTATTTCTTCAAGCTCAGATGCGCGAGGGCCGGAAAATTGAGTATGTACCCAGAATGACCCGAGTATTCGCTGCGCACATTTGCTTGAACACTCCATTTCTCTTGGTGCAGCTTACATGGTAGACGCATGCATGGGGCTACTTTAAGGACGTCTACATGTCGGCGAGCCTATGCCAGTGGCCTATTTGAGAACTATACATACTTATAATGACAGACTTCATCTGTCATTCATACCTAACACACGAGTTCTCTAGACAACTTCCTACTTCGACTCAGTACTACAGAATTATTGTGATATGCGTCCGCGTATAAAACATAGCCCGGCTTGTTTTCTGTTTGTTTTAGCACAGTTTCAAATCACATTTATTAGACAAATGTGAACATTTTTCCGTGCATATTTGTGCACATGCATTGTTTGTCTTGAATAATCAGTAGACTCTATAGCTGGCTTATTGCCTTCATTCAAGATTTTACATTTTCTGGACAGAACTCTTCTAGCTTTGATAATGGGTATATTTATTCTTATAGAAATGGGTTTGTGTCCAGAACATTGACATGATGGCAAACACTGTACATGCACATCATGGCAAATGGACAGTCTACTACATGTGTTAATTGCGTTTTAAAACTCGTTACGAGCCGTCTCTTCTGGATCTACAAGGTTTGCACCAATTGACATGGTTGACAAGGTTAAAAAGCGTTTGTACGAATATTCCAAGCAGTCACAACCCTTTACTGACCGACATCGAACCGCTTCGGAGTGGTCTAATTACCAATTATGTTCGGTCTAATTACTAACTGATGTTCGGTCATGCTTATTCTATAAATAGTGAGTTTTAAATCAGGTTTCGGACCTAAAGCAAACAGTGAATATACCGACCAGACGCAGCCATCACGTGAACAAGTCCGTGAAATGAAGACCCCCCCCCCCAAACCCCACTTTATATAGAGAAAACTGAGGTTTAGAGGGTATACATTATTTTTCTTATTTCTGCTACAATGCATTGGTAGTGGGTGTTCGTTAGAACCGCCTCAATGAGGCGGTTCTAACGAGCACCCACAACCTTTGTTGTGAGCATTTATAAGAAAAATATTACGTATTGTTATCAGAATAGTATTTTTGCCATTTTGGAGATGTGAAATTGCACTTTGTCGCACGGGTGAGTTATCATAATGGCATTCCATGGTCTTGAACAGGGCCTTAAATGTTTCCGAATATCCCAGTAATGGGACGGCTGGCATCGATGGGGAAATATGTTCGATAGTTTCAGTTAAGCGACCGGTGAGTTCGGCAACGGGTTTCAGTTGATTTCGTCTGCATCTGATATACGCTGTTGATGCAAATTACAACAATTGTCGTCTGCTTTGTTATCTGTTGGAACGTTGAAAGGCATTGTTGCAATCAATATGGAAAGTAGAAGTAAAACAAAGATCAGGAATCGATACCATTAACTTACTCCACCCATCAAAGACACCAAAGGGAAAGAAACACAAACATGAAGCGACAAGACCATAATGGAAACCTAAACAAAGGAAGGCCATAAGGACAGTTACTTTCCCACAAAATGGCCATTAGGCCATCCAAAATAAAATGACACAAGTGATTCACACAGTAAGTAACAAACAACAACATAAATAAACCGCCACAGAAGAACCGCCTTGGAACGGGCCAACATCAGACAGTTCCTATAAGATCAGTTTGATCAGCATCCACACTGTTTACCTACATGCAAAAATAGGTTTGAAATGTAAGCAAGAATTTTAACATTGTCATCTTAACGGCTGATTTGATGACAGTTCTGGGGCCAGTTGTTCAAAACTAACGACGTCGTTAGTTAACGTATCGTTAAAACTTTGATCATTAAATATGGCAAATATGCTGAATTTTTTGCTGAAAAAAAATGTGAGCAGCGAAGCTGCTCACATTTTTTCAGCAAAAATTCCAAAATTTACGATATTGTACTTGCTAGAAGAGTTAACAATTTGAGCACTAACGAGCTCGTTAAGCTAACGATTCTTTGAACAACTGGCCCCAGATCTGAGACTTATAATGTTTCCTTTAACCCTGTATTTAAGCAAATAGTGTAGACCGTGGTCAGTCGCCGCGTAAAGCGGCGTTTGATCTGGGTCTACAATGTTTGTCAAAACCCAACACATGATTCTTGTCCATATTCTATTGATGAACACCCTAACCTAGCATCGATGAGAAAATCACACAACTATTTTCTATGAATAACAGTAAAATCGGTGATAGTCACGCTGAAACCAGCACTAGTAGATAGAAGTTTTTGTCCTTTTAACTAAATAAATGGAACCTTTTCATAAAGACCTTGATATTCGCGAATTATTAATAGAATCTGTCATGTCAGTGCATTTCGGCGCTTTGATTTTTGTTTCAAGGGCTGACTGAATTACAGTTTGAACATAGAAGGGGCCATGTAATATACGTACATTAGGTGTAGAGAAACGGCCAGTTGCAAGTCCTTTGGTCTAACGTTTTCTTTTTTTAACTCTGGCTTATCCCGGCAATGCATTGAAAGCCAAAGCTTGGTTGATACTTAATGCATTATCTCTGCTGCACATTGCTTGTCGAGTTAGTTAGTGGTATCTGATAGTTCTTCTCCGCCCGTAAGTCTTTTCTGTTGGCTACGCATGTACCCATCCCTGAATTCCAGCAGTGTCTTTTGAGAGTAGCTTCTGTAGACAATTGTTGATGTGGTGTTGTCATAAACATCTAACAAAAACAAACAGGGATGTCTATAAGATGTCTCCGCAGTTTACACAAGCCAAAAACTCTAGCACTAGATGAGTTAATGTTTACATAATCAACAAACTCGCTCGAAACTCTAGACAAAAACAAAATATGTCTATCGATCAAGATCGCCTACTGAGAGAAGGCTACGTTGATACATTGACTATTACACGTGCAACGCGTGAGGTCGCGTCAGCAGCTACGTCATGTGTTATCATCAGTTTTGTGGAGAAAATGGTTTTGCCTTCTACTTATTCTTTCTTAAAAACATACTAGCTTTTAGAAACTCGCGATACTCGTTAGAAACGCATCAACCATCCTAAATCTATGGTTGGAGCTTTAGACAAGCACACGTATCAAAAATTCATCTGATATCTGTGATTTCGGATGCTATGTTGACATAGTAGCTTCAGATAAGCGTCCATCGAAGTCTTAGCTTCTCATTTTAGTCTTCGCTATATGCTGGATTATAAGTTATTTCATTTTACGACGTTCTCAGATGGGGAACATGGCGTTGGAGGGGAACATCATTGTACAGCTAAGCAATTGCTCTTTGAATGTGTACATCGCTTATATCAGCCAATTGGCCATTCCATGGGATAGTAACTGTCGTTTTAACTTTCCGCTATTATGGTCTCGTTATTTCTTGTTCGTGTTTCATTCCCTTTGTTGTCTCTGGTGGGAGCTGTGTGTTAATTGTATCTGTTCCCGATCATTGCCTTCACTTTTATTTTTCAGTACGGCGACAGTGCCTCTCAAACTACAGATTCAATGTATTTCTCATATGCCAATTTAGGCGACAGTTTGTTGACGCCATTGGTTGTAAAAGCCCGCCTACGTTTTCTGCAGTAAATGACACCTAAGTTTATCAGCAAAGAACATATTAGATGCATAAATGCATCTGGACGGGGCCAAGCGTAAAGTGTCAATCTTCGAGGATGTGCGGGCATCCGCGCAGTCTAATCTGAGTCTTCAATGCCCGCTAAATAGGTGGGCAATGCCAAGCAGACAGGACAGGGAATATTATAATCTAGTTTGTGTGCAGCCTGATTTGAAGCTTTGTCGAGCGCATATGCAAGAGTATATCTTTACTCAGGCTTGGCGAGGTCATTATGACTTACAGTAGAATCGTGATATGTCAGACGCTGACAACTCAAACTTCTCAATTATGCAACGTGATGTGGAGCTCCCAATTATATCAAATGTGTATATTTTCACCCATTTTAAGTCACGATACTTCAAACTTAATTTGCTAGCCCCTTTTTATTATCGAATTATGAAAAATACATATATATTAGTGGTCACTGCATCCTCGTTCAGGAAAGGCAACTGATTACTTTAAGTATCCATTGTTAAAAAATGTCAACTCTTGGAGGTTTGTTTGATGTTTTGCTTCCACATCAACACTAGTTAGGTCCGATTTTGAAGGATTTTACTCGATATTGAGAGGAAATGACATCTAAATCCCCGCCGCCCAAAGAAACCGCTAGGTATTAAAGGACAGGTCGACTCGCACCACTTATTCTGGCCAGTACTTATGTTCAGACGGTTTCAGCTCTGCACGGAAACATCATGCAGCCAAGTCTTGATGGACCGACTCTTCAGCTCGAAACACAATAAGATTTGTCACATGAGAATATTTACATTTCCAGTGTAAAGTCTAATGTGAACCCATAGAAAACAATTGCGTTCATACTTCCAAGAACGCATCCAACCACATCATTTTCAATGACGTTAAGTGACGCCATTCTAAACCATTGTTCTCTACGGGCGTTGATGGCGTCAACGCTGCTCCGCTCTTTGTAGGAAAATAGCGTGTAAATGTTTTTCAGCTTTAAACGTTTGCACTACAAGATTTTTGTCGCCCAGTGATGGGGGGCAAATAATGTAAATATAAAAAATAAACTTATTTTTTCTGCTTTTCATGAAAGTATGAACGACAGTGGGGCGCTAGCAGAATTTACATGAACCCCTTCGGGGTTCATTTACTTTGCTCGCGACCCACTGCGTTCATACTTCCATGAACTGCAGAAAAATAAATTTCATTTTTTAAATAATCTCTGAGATTTTTTATATCATATAATGCACTTCTGTAACCACACTTATACAAATCTTATGATATACTCTCTTACCTGTTGTTTTTCTCCCGCCAAAATTATGTTAATATGTAGAACTAGTGTCAAACTGGTGCTTATTAGATAAGAAATTACCTGTACATATATTTCAAAGGCTTTTTCTTTTTCTTTGTAGTGCATTCGCTTTTGTTCCCGTCTTCTGATTGCCCTCATCTGATATGTTCTTTCTTCGTAATGCCATAATTCTATGGGCTTTTCAATAGTTTTGCTTGAAAACGTGTGGTCTGTATTCTTTGTGTCAAAAAAGGAGCGTGTTCATTGTGTATACACATTACAACATCGACAGATAACTGATCTTTCAGGAAATGCGAAGGTGTGTTTCGCTAATACTCCAGTTCAAGTATTAGGAAAAAGCCTAATGCAGTTTCATAAAACTAAAACAACAACAACAACAAA
The DNA here is from genome assembly GCA_963580285.1 of Lucinisca nassula. Lineage (NCBI taxonomy): Eukaryota > Metazoa > Mollusca > Bivalvia > Lucinida > Lucinidae > Lucinisca > Lucinisca nassula. Next base: position 189,330,413 of record OY757013.1, on the reverse strand, counting down.
ATAAAAAAACAATCAAATGATAATACAGGTATTTGTATTAGCCTTTATCTTGCTGAATATTCATTAAAGCCACACCCATTTCTGTCTATCAACCAATCAAATTACTCGACGTAATTTATTGCTACAAATTCATAAACTGAATGCCAAACAGTGTAGGTCCTGATCAGATGGAGCCATCTGATCTGGATCTACACTGTTTCCAAAGATAGGGGCTGTTGTGAACATCATGATAAGAGTTAGGGTTGTACACACAGTAAGATTTGTATCGGATGCAAAAATCTCTAACATTAATCTTATCGTGTATACCGACCTTTAGAGATGGTTGCTCCCTCGTACCATAGACCTGGAAAATAATTTGTTCCTCAAATAAGTCTTCACTCATATTCCAATATGCATGGATCCACCCCTCTCTCTCTCTCTCTTTCTCTCTCTCTCTCTCTCTCTCTCTCTCTCTCTCTCTCTCTCTCTCTCTCTCTCTCTCTCTCTCTCTCTCTCTCTCTCGTTTCTCTGACCAGAAACATATTGCTCTTGGGATAATTCAAATACTGCAGATTGCTCGTGCGAACAGGGAAGACACTTGATCAGGCTGCGCTGACGCGCAGGCTGATCAGAGTCTTGTCTGATAGCAAAGCTCATTTTCTGTGGCATTTGCCTTGCGCAGGCGCATTAGATTTCAGCTCGATATATACATTTAAATCGGTACGTTGATCATGCCATGAAACGACACAATGACATGAAGCTTTCTTCCATAAACTTGCGAAAATTATTCAGCAATGCAGTTATACGGCACCAAAGGTATTAATTAATAATAGAGTGTGACAGATTTATGAAACCTGGGATCGTTTATGCTCATTGTCATGCAAAGTTTTATTTTTTAAAGAACATGCCTAATGGCAGACATTCCACTGGTTTACTCGTAATACACATTAAATAACTCATTTACGCCATACAATGCTTTTTCATGTCCCTGAAATGCGTGCATGCGCGAGCGCGTATGTTTGTTGTATTATTTTTGTTCAGATGGTAAAAAGGTATCTTTTTTTTTTCACTAACGTCAAGGCCAAGTACACCAATTCTCATAATGCCGCGCGCGCTGCCATTTTGATTCCCTAGCAACAATTAAACAAAATCGGAACTTTTACTCACTATTCATGCATAGTAGAGAAATGTAAAAAAGACGGATTTCTTAAAAAATATGAAACGAAAAACAAAGTAATAAATCGCGTACTTTGAGTGAAACTTAGGAACACTTTGCTTGCGGATGTGCAAAAAGTATATAAATAAAATACATCAGTGGATCAAGATAGCTCTTATGAACACTCTGTTGATAATTTTGGCGACGATGTTCGAAAATTGTCAGATCTCTTGCTAGGTGGATATTATTCAACGATATTATTCTAACTAAAAGTGAAAGTAGTGATCAGGAATCGAAACAATTAACCCACAGCTCCCATCCGTGAAACCAAATGGAAAGAAACACAAACATGAAATGACAATACCCTAATGGAGTGGGTGTGAATTGGGGTTTAATGTCGCTTTCAACAATTTTTCAGTCATATCACGACGGTGTCTGGTTGCGTCAGGGCGCTCAATGCTCACTTTTATTGTGCTGCCTCACTGAAGTATCATGTCCCAGACACATTACATGATACCACACCCAGTCACATTAGCCTGAAACCGGATCGACCAGTCCTTGCTCTATCTACATGTACCCCGTAAATCTGAGTGCCAAGCGAGGAGCAACTAGTACCATCCGTAACGACTATGGTATGTCGCGGCCCGGGATGGAACCCGTGACCTCCCGTTCCCCGGAGCGGACACTCTACCAACTGAGCTATCGCGGCCGGTAATACTCTTAACGGAAACCCTATAATATTCAGTCCGTCCAGAAACTGGCTGCAGTTTTTGAAAATATCCATTGATTAACCTCTTTCTCACAGGAATCCCTGTCAAACAGTGGAGGCCAAGTTTGTGTAGCGTTACTTAAATAGATTGGGCTGTTTAGTACTTCCACATAAAGCTGAAACCTACCTCACACGAGTAATTGTTAACAGCGTAGAGGTCTAACAATGCTCAGGAATAGATACTCGTAGACACCAAGGGAAAGCAATGATCAGGAATCTGTACAATTAACCAACACCTCCAATCAGGCAAAGTGGTGCGAGTCGTACCGTCCATGCATATCATCACAATTGGTTTTATTGGGCGACAGGGCTTGAGCTGTCATTTCATCCCAGTGTCGAGTAAAAGTCCCGCAATGTCTCCAAAATGACGGGGGCGTTAAATCCCAATTCAATAAATAAATAAACAAAATACTAGAACAGCTAACAATTTGACCACTAACGAGATCGTTAAGCTAATGTTGCTTTGATTAACTGGGTCCAGCAAGACGTCATTGTCCGTCAAGGATGTGTTACAGTAATGCGACGACTGGAGTTGGCATATGTTAAATGTTTGAGCAGTTCTGGTGACTTATAGAAGCTTTCAGGCAATATACCGCGGTCGTATTCTGTTACAGGGATGGCATTAAAAAATTTATGGAACATTTGATTTGTGCAAAACATAAATCTGGCTTGGACAGGCGAAACAATGTCTTCAGTCTTGAGTGACAAAAAGACTAAAGTCCGACTCCCTATACATTGAGACAGGTTACAACCTCCATTGTCTGCCACAAGTCCGTCACCCTACACATTGGTTCATGTTAATCAGTGAATATGGTTGAGATTCGCAACCTTCCTTGTCTTCCCGGGCTCATTTGTGATCCATACATGGCACAGCGAAAACGGATAATCAGTGCACGCATATAGGGTAACCCTGGTAATGAGTCTGACAGGATCGGGGTTCGGACATTTCACTGACAAATTGCCAGTTTAACCTTTTTTGTACCAAATGGAATCTTCCAGTTTATATATATATATATATATATATATATATATATAGCAGGTTTTTATTTCTAAACTTATGGGTGACAGGTTGTGTTATTTTTTTTTTAAATTTATTAGAAAAATGGCTGTACGTTTTGCAAACAGTGGAGGCCCTGATCAGACGCCGCATTCGGAGGCGCCTGATCTGGGCCTGCACTGTTTGCTCGGGCACCCGTTTTGGGGTTTCCGGTACAAAATGGCTTCAGGAAACAGCTGAAATGACCGTTTTCAGCGGTTTTAATAATGTCAGTACTCATACAGAATCACATTGCATCAACATAGTTATAAAGGCATCTGCAGTAACGGCATCTGCAGTTACTGCAGAAACAACTGTACTCTTAAGGATGAAACTATGTGAAAATTATGTTCAAACAAAAATTTGGAATAGAAAGCTTAACGGAAAGCTATATATTTCAGAGGTAAAATAATAGGCCCCATAGAGTTAAATTGACAAAAACGAGGATAGTGTGAAATAATACTGTCATTTCCTTTAAAACCGCAAGGAATGGTTAACCGCTCATGTATAAGCCTTTCCATGAAAAGTATGGTTAGGTAAACTACCCGACACGACGTTTCCAGGCCGCTCCACTCCAAATTGAAACAAAACCGAAACAGTCTAAAAATCTACCCGCAGTATACCTTTCTTTATAGCCTTGTTAACTGCTTAACGTCTTAACCCGTATCTTGCTGTTCACGACAACCCTTATCTTTGCAAACAGTGTAGATCCAGATCAGATGGCTTCTGAAGAAGCTATCTGATCAGGATCTACACTTTTTGGCATTCAGTTTATGAATTTGAAGCAATAAATTACATCAAGTAATTTGATTGGTTGATAGACAGAATTGGGTGTGGCTTAAATAAATATTCAGCAAGAAAAGGGTTAATCAGGGTTATCGGTATCATAAACAAAACAAAGCCTTTTCTAAATTTCATAAACTACGCAAAGACTTTTACGTCATTCCGATTTACATTTCAAAATTCAATGTTGGACTTCAGTCTCTTCCGCATCAAGGTCTATCGAAGCCCGAAATTTTTTGGTTACTTAGTGTATAAATTCAGAAAAATATATATAATATGTACTTGCAATGATGTCAGTGCCCAGTTTCGATATAAAAAGATTTGGTACAACATAACTGTTACACGACACACTGTATGCGTGGTACTGGATTAACCCTATCACGGTTGACAACTTTCCTTCCCTCTTTAATTGCACGCCGGTGGGTCAGGCCTCAGATTCTATGACGGTTCCAGTGTAAAGGCTTACTTATGTAATGTTGGTTGGTACCTAGTTGGGCCCATCGGAGTCTAACTGTTGGTTTTCTTTTGTTCCAGCATTTCAGTTGTTTCTTGCTGTCGAGTGTTCACCGTTGTTTAATCTCTGTGGTTGTTTCATTTTTTATGTGTTCTCGAAGATGTTGCACTGATGAGTTAGAAGGTCTTCATGCGCACTGAACAAATTATTTGTCTAAATCACGACGTAAGTGAGGATGCGGAAATCGATTTAAGGCCCCCAGTGTCCCAAGGCGGATCTTCTGTCGCGGTTTATTTTTGTTATTGTTTGTCTTTGAGTGTGTGAACTGTTGTCCGGGGATAAGTAGACAGTGACGTAAAAGATAATACCACCACAGGTGGGTTTGACAGGTTGTACCGTTATCATTATCATACCCATCATTGGTTGGCAAGACAGATTATACGGTTATAATTATCATTTCCGAAACGTCGTCACTCTTTGACAACAGTGGAGAATGCTCAACAACAAAAACATTCGCAGACGTCACTTTCAACTTATCCTCTGAATATCTTTTTGTTTTGGATAGTCAGTTGGCTATTTTAAGGGGAAAGTTTTGTTGTTGTTTGAATTGAGATTTAGCGTCCCCGTCAACACTATTTAGGTAATTTTGGAGACGTTGCTTCCAATTTTCCCCGACATTAAGATGAAATGACATCTCAAGCCCTGCCGCCCAATGAAACCAAAAAAGCTTATATGCATTAGACGTCTGACTCACATCACTTTGCCTGGGCAGACCCGTGCGACAAAGTGCATTTGTTCACATCTTCAAAATGGCTTCTTTTCTGATGAAAAATTAAGATCCTTTTCTTATTTCTACTCCGAAAGTATGTTGTAGGTGCTCGTTAAAACCGCCTCATTGAGGCGGTTCTAACGAGTACCCGCAAAATATGTTTTGGAGCAGAAATATGAAAAATAATGAATACCCCCGGAAATTCGATTTTCCTCTATATGAAGTTGGGTTTAGGGGGTGTCCAATTCACGGACTTATTCAAGTGATGATATGCTTCTGACGTATCCTTATTATTCATCGTCCGCCACCGCCAATCGGTGCTTGAAGAAAAAGATGGGCTGCATGATGCTTCCACGCAGAGCTGAAACCGTCCGCACACGAGTTCTGGTACACCGCTTAGAGGATCTAAGCCTGCCCAGGTAAAGCGGTGCGAGTCGGACCGCCCATGCTTATTAACCCTAGTTTCACGGACGACAGGGCTTTAGATGTCATTTCATCGAAATGTTGGATAAAAGTCACACAAAACTGGAAGCAACGTTTCCAAAAAATTACCTATACAGTGTTGACGGGGACGTTAATCTTCAAATCAAACAGACAATATTCATCCTTACCCTTATTACCCCTCGTTGCCCAGAGCTGTGTCAAAGAACATTTCAAACGATTGCGGCCGTTTCGTGTAAGAGTTCATGGTTGTGGTTTATTACACGTCACTAGGTACATTAACACTTGACAACCTAAAATGCTGTTGTCTTTCGGTCCGTTAATGATGTTAATTGAGTTGTCTCAAAATCACGTTTCAACTCGTAATTCAGTATTGTGCCGTTTGTCTCATTACATTGCATTAACCCTTTTTGTATCATTTGGAATTTTCCGCCTTATATATAGCAAGAGTCCATTTCAAAATTTAGGGGTTTCGGGTTGTGTGTGTGTGTGTGTTTTTCTTTTTCAAATTTATTAGGAAAATGGCCGAACGTTTTGCAAACAGTGTAGTCTGCGGCGTCTGATCTGGGCCTGCACTGTTTGCCAGGCTACCCGTTTAGGGGTATCTGGTACTTAATGGGTTAACGTACTTCACTAAAAGGTTTTAAAGATTTACGGGAAATTGCAATGGCTCGAACACCGATGACTCGCTTCCTGTGTCTAATTTGAACCCTTTCTGTACTCCACAGCAAATTCCTCGAGGTAACAAAATAGTGAAATATAATTTATGAAGATTTCCTTTAATATTGCAAATGCATGCTGTGTATACACAGCCTACAATGCATGTTGTCTGTACCCGCCACTTTCTGGAGTTCCCGGGAGTTCCTCGAAATAACAAAATAGAATCAAAGCGCCAAAAGGCACTGAAATGACATATTCTATGAGAAATTCGTGACGTTTAAGGCCTTTATATAAGAAAAGGTTTCAAATTTACTCTTTTAACTTCACCACTCTCTGGGCTCATTCAGCAGACGACAAACTGTTGACACGTTTCTTATTTTTTGCTAGAAAACAGGACTTGACATCTCTTGATAATTTCATCCACAGAAGACAATTTGCATGAAATGACAAATCCTGTTTTCTGAAGAAAATGTTCATTACTGAAGAAAAAAAATCAGAAAATATTTCAAAATGTCGTCTGTTGAAAATTTATCACGATATATGTACATATACTAAATGATATTTAATAAAAACTACAAATGACGTAACTGAAGAAAAGCAGTTCTTCTGGTAATTGATGTTAATGCATCAATTCCGATTTTGATGGAAGAAAGACAAAAAAACATTCAGTGTGTTGGATTCCACATTTCCTGATCGATGTTATAAAAACAATAAGACTCAGTGCCACCAGGCATGCGTCGCAGGGGCAACGTCACATCAACGTTGGTAATGACGTTGCACCGACATTAATATGACGTTGCAGTCAAGACATGGCGTTACATCAACGTCAAGCAGACGAAGTTTTAACGTCACATGCCTGCTGGGTAGTATCTCCAAATGTTCATTACTAAAGGGAAATCTAGAGTATCACCTCAGTTTTCAGAGACTCCGATCCTTATGACCATCTTCACTTGAATTTTTTTTCTAGATCTATGCGATTTTTGAGTGCTGCAACAACACTTGCAGATTTAATAAACAAAGAGCACTGCGGCAGCATTGTTATTCAACAGAACTTTTCGCTTTTTGAGCCATGCGCAGTGTGATCAGTCGGATTCGTTACCTCAATTCAATATATACTCGCTGTACTCCAAAGGGGAGTTAATGATTAAGGGACATGCGTCAAAATTATCGGCAGTCCGTATGACCGAGTGATGACGTCGTATCTGTAACTGCTGTGTGCGGGTCAGGGCAGACAAAGCGGCTTGGCCGATAATCAAAAGTTAAATACAGCTTATTATACGCTCTATTTTTTTATTTTTCAAAGTATATCTAGGTACTTAAATTGCGTGCACTGATTGTAGCTCTATACATATTGTTTTTTTTTTTCTTTGCTTAAAATATACAAAGGTACTTTAATGGCGTATTGATACAAATATAATTAATCATAACCCATTTTGTACTGAATGTAATATTATCACTTATCTGACGAAGATTTCATTTCGAAATACCGGTTCAAAAATAGGGGCGTCAGCTAGAAATATAGGAATTAATTTAGGAAAAAGGGCTAACTTTCGACAACAGTGAAGCCCGCAGTGAAGGCCGTGGTTAGACGCCGCCTCCAAGATTCGCCAATGACCCATTATGCGATCGTCTGTATAGAATGGGAACTTTCCTTATGCATATTCGATTAACTTTTACCGTTTTGTTTGTAATTTAAGAAAGATCATTTCTGTATTTTGGTTACAAATGAAACAAAACATGTAATCAAAATCCGGAAATAATGCCATGAGAAATTAGTTTTGCAACAGCGAGCATGAAACTTCAACAAACAACTGACTATCCGTGTTGGTGCGGAGTCATATTTCGAAAGTAGTGGAAGCCGGAAGTTCGGACGTTAAAATTGTAAACATGCAGGACGACGAAGAATGACAGAAGGAATCTTTCATTAAAAATGAATTGTGGAGACGTAAATCGTAAAATGATTCATGATGGTTGCATGAAAATCTTTTGGGTTAAAAAGTTGCGTTTCTTTTTCGGTTCATTATATATAGTATAGTCTTTGTTTGTTTGTTTGATTTGAGGTTTAACGTCCCCGTCAACACTGTAAAGGTCATTTTGGAGACGTTGCTTCCAATTTTGTGCGTCTTTTACCCGACATTGAGATGAAATGACATCTCAAACCCTGTCGACCAATGAAGCCAATAGTGTTTATTAGCATGGACGGTCCGCCGCGCACCTTGGTTCCTGGACAGGCTTAGATCCTCTAAGCGGTTTACCAGTACTAGTGTGCGGGCCGGATTCAGCTCTGCGTGGAAGCATTATGCAGCCAATATTTTTCTTCAAGCCCCTATGGGCGGGGGCTTATATATAGTATAGTCATGTTAACAATCCATGCAATGAATGACCCTGTAAACGCCTCTTTAAATAGACTTATAAGTGGTGTTTACCGGGTGCACATTTTATTTTCTTGTTTTTGCAACAATACATGGTTTGATGGTTCCCCACTACCTTGTGCTTGGAGCATAAGAAAACTATCACAAACGTTTATAAAAACCGAGAAAAAAAAACACACAAAAAAAACGAGAAACAATATATGGGCCCGTCAAGCGATTTTGGTACTTATCGCCTATGCGAGCAGCGAAGGTTCAGGTGAGCCTGCGCATCCGCGCAGTCTCGCCAGAACCTTCGCTGCTCGCTCATACAAGCAGTGAATCAAGTGGAACCTTCAGACAGAAAGCCGCATATCCCTGGCCCCTCTGAACGGCTGGGCATGCGCAGTTAAAATTTGCCATGACGGAATGCTCGAAGACACAAATTCGCTTGGCGGGGCTCATATGAAAGAATGAATAATGCGCTATCGTGATGCTTAAAAAAGTATTTCCTGGAACATTGAAGACAGCATGTCTGTCACTTTAACACGTCCTTTTAGTGCAACATATAGGAAACGCCGGACAAAAGCGCTAATTTTCCTTATTATGTGTTAAAACAAACATTAACCGCCCGATGATGCGATTCTAACTAGTACCTGCAATCTCATCACAAAACACGCCTATATAATCTTGACCCCCTTGAACCCCACTTTTATATAGAAAAACTAGGGTTTATAGGGGTAAACCTTATTTTCCTTATTTCTGCTCTAAAATATAGATTGTGGGTACTCGTTAGTACCGTCTCGACGAGTACCCACAATCTATATTGAGGCGGTTCTAACGAGTACCACAATCTATATTTTGAGCAGAAATAAGAAAAATAAGATAATTTTTCATCTTAAAATTTTCATTTATTCGGCGATAAAGGTCACCGTGTATTTGTATATATATAGGCGTGTTTTCGTTATGACATGTACTGTTAAATGAGACGTTAGGAGAATGTCACATTTTCATTTTCGGACATTTTGTTATTAAATGAAATTGGCTTTAAGTAAGACCACCACTATAGATCTTTTGTTCCGTTCCATTTAATTGTCATTTTCACATTTTCCACACCTGCTGCTACGTTTATGGCCCCTGCGCTTGTCACCGGGGAAATCAACTGTATCATTACGATAACACGCCCGTATGAAATAGTGCATTTTTTCACATCTCCAAAATGGCTCTTTTTCTGATTAAAACATGCGATATTTTTCTTATAAATACTACAAACATAGGTTGTCGGTGCTCGTTAGAACCGCCTCATTGAGGCGGTTCTAACGAGTACCCACAACCTATGTCTAGGAGTAGAAATAAGAAAAATAATTTTTACCCCCTTAAACCCCAGTTTTCTCCATATAAAGTGGGGCTTAGGGGGTGCTCATTTCACGGACTTGTTCACGTGATGTTACCATCACATGAGCGTCTGACTGGTAATCAGTAGGACGCGGATTCGATACCTGCCGGGGTCGGCTACATTCTTTAGTGGAGCTTTTATACAGTCATTCTGTTCCTTCCGCTGATTCAAGAAGGGCAGTTGCCAGTTTCTGACGAAAGAATGTGCACTGTACTGATAAACCGCTTACTTAGTCTACCCAGGAAAAGTGTGAATAGGTAAACTGGCTCAAAACTTACCTAAATAATGTTGACTGGGCCGTTAAACTCCAATACAAACAAACAAACAGAACCATCAATGAACAAGTCCGTAAAAGGGACCCCCCTAAACCCCATTTTATATCTGGAAAACTGGGTGTTTACGGAGGGATATAAATTATTTGTCTTACGTATGTGCTAAGATACTCGTTAGAGGCGGTTCTAACGACCACCCACAACAATAATTTTCAGTATAAAAAAAGACAAATATCACGAATTTTCATTTAAAGTAGCCATTTAGTAGCATCACGAAAATACGCCTTTATAAATATACTGTAAATTTAACCGCAAGCGCCGTAAAAATGAAAAATTTAAGATTAAAAATTGTGATATTTTTCTTATTTCCACTCATAATATAGATTGTGGGTACCCGTTAGAACCGCCTCATCGACGCGATAAGGTTACCCCTGTAAACCCCAGTTTTACTATATAACTGTCGGGTTCAACGGGGTCAAAACTATATAGGCGAGTTGGCGTGATGGATAGGAAAACTTGCACAATGTCGCCGGTGTGTTTCCATTATGATTGTGTTTTGTTCCGTTCCATTTAACTGTCATCTTCACATATTCCACACCTGCTGCTACACATTAAAAAAAAACACGCCTATACCAAAACATTGTAACCTTTATCGCCGAAAAAAATGAAAATTTTGAGATGAACAATTTTGATAATTTTCTTTTTTCTGTTCAAAATATAGATTGTAGGTACTCGTTAGAACCGCCTCATCGAGGCGGTTCTAATGAGTACCCACACTCTATGTCTTAGAGAATAGAAATAAGATAAAAAAGGTTTACCCCTACAAACCCCAGTTTTACTGTATACAAGTGGGGTTCAACGGGGTCAAAACTATATAGGCGAGTTGGCGTGATGGATAGGAAAACTTGCACAATGTCGCCGGTGTGTTTCCATTATGATTGTGTTTTGTTCCGTTCCATTTAACTGTCATCTTCACATATTCCACACCTGCTGCTACACATTAAAAAAAACACGCCTATACCAAAACATTGTAACCTTTATCGCCGAAAAAATGAAAATTTTGAGATGAAAAATTTTGATATTTTTTCTTATTTTTGCTCAAAATATAGATTGTAGGTACCCGTTAGAACCGGCTCACCGAGGCTGTTCTAACGGGTACCCATAATCTATATTTTAGAGCAGAAATAAGAAAAAGTTTTACTATATAACAGTGGGGTTCAACGGGGTCAAAACTATATAGGCGAGTTTGCATGATGGATAGGAAAACTTGTACAATGTCGCCGGTGTGCTTCCATTATTATAGAGTTTTGTTCCGTTCCATTTAATTGTCATCTTCACATATTCCACACCTGCTGCTACACATTACGAAAACACGCCTATACCAAAACATTGTAACCTTTATCGCCGAAAAAATATGAAAATTTTGAGATGAACAATTTTGATATTTTTCTTATTTCTGCTCAAAATATAGATTGTAGGTACTCGTAAGAACCGCCTCATCGAGGCGGTTCTAATGAGTACCCACACTCTATGTCTTAGAGCAGGAATAAGAAAAATAAGGTTTACCCCTACAAACCCCAGTTTTACTGTATAAAAGTGGGGTTCGAGGGGGTCAAAATTATATAGGCATGTTTTCGTGATATTTATGGCCCCTCCGCCTGTTACACAGGGGAAATCAAATTCATTGCCGTCAAGCGAACCAGTTCGTAAAATGAACACCCCATAAACCCAACTTTATACAGAGAAAAATGGGGTTTACGGCGGTATACATAATTTTGTCATATTTCTGTCCCAGGACTTAGGTTTTTGGTACTCGTTGAAACCGCCTCAACGAGGCAGTTCTAACGAGCACTAACAGCCTATGTTTACAGTATAAATGAGAACAATACTACGGATTTTCATCCGAAAAGTAGTCATTTTGGAGACGTGAATAATGTACTGTGTCGCACGGATGTTTTATCGTGATACGATACGATACGATGCCACATATCCTTGCTTTCCAATGTCTAGAACTAGAGTTTTCAACTGTAAAGTCTCGATTTGTTTTCTTGTCTCACGTCCAAACATAGATTGTGGGTGCTCGCCAGAACCGCCTCAATTAGGCGGTTCAAACGAATCCCACAATATATGTTTTGAGCAGAAATAATTAATGAGTACCCATCTAAAACCCAACTGTTGTACTACGGGCCTCCGTGGCCTTGTGTTTAAGAGCGCCGACTCTTGATCATTAGGTCTCTCACCGCTGTGGTTCGAGCCTCGCTCGGGTCACATGTGAGACGCCAAGTTCTGCAACGGAAGGTCAGGTGGTTTTTCTCCGGGAACTCCGATTTTCGCCCACCTCTGATTATCGATCGGCTCGATATGAGTGAAATAATCTTGAAAGGGCCGTAAAACCAAAACCAAAAAAAAAAAAAAAAAACAACTGTTGTATATCATTACGAAAACACGCCTTTTCAAATACAGTCAAACCTGTCTTAAAGACCACCTGTGAACAAAGACCACCTGTCTACAAAGACCACTTCCAATTCCCCCCATCCAATTATACTATATAATGCACCTGTCAATAGAGACCACCTGTGCACTAGGACCAGAGGACAGTCAAAATCCTTCCCAAATGCATATTTTTACCCTGAACAAAGACCACTTTGTGCTTTGAATAGCACTGACCAAAGTTTTAATTGGAGAAATAATTGTTTGTGGACATCCTTTAATGAGCCAAATTAATTTTTTTAGTGATTCATTATTAAAACCTGCCATAATGTTACCTTTAGGGGAATAAATCAGTGACTCATTCAGGTGTAACTCATATCTGCATAAATGCTGTGAAGTATTCCTTGTCTTCTAAAGAGGTAGAGCAGTTGATGCAAAACTGACCCTCTGAATAAAGACCACCTGTGGACAAAGACCATATTTCTTCTTTCCCTTGAGTGGTCTTTGTAGACAGGTTAGACTGTATATTGATAATTTTACCACCACAATTGTTTTTTTTTTAAGATAAAATGCATGTTTGCCAATTTAAATGATCAAAGATTTTACGATAAGCTAACGGTTGTGAACACCTAGGGCCAGTTGTTCAAAGCATCGTTAGCTTAATGAGCTCGTTAGTGGTCATATTGTTAACTCTTCTAGCAAGAACAATATTGAAAATTTTGGTATTTTTGCTGAAAAATGTGAGCAGCTTTTGCATCCGCAAAAGCTGCTCACATTTTTCCAGCAAAAAATTCAGCATATTTGCCATATTTAATGATTAAAGTTTTAACGATACGTTAACTAACGACATCGTTAGTTTTGAACACCTGGCCCCTGATGTCACGATGTAAGTATGTGTATGTTTTGTTTATGTTGTTGTTTTCTATAATTCAGTAGTAAAATATTATCTTGTTAATTATCTAATTACCAGTCGAAATACATGTATATATGAATATTTTATAAGACAGGCACTGTGTCCTTTAATGTTTATAGAGTACATTTCCTTGGAGATATTTGTGACATTAGACATACAATGATTATATGTCAAAATAAAATAACTACCCAGTCCAACACCAGGTTAACAAACCATGTACATTCCACTTTATTTATATAGAGACTAAAAACTGGGCTTTACAGGATTGTTTCGAGCCCAATACGAAAACACGCCTATACAAATACATTGTAATTTTTACCTCCGAAAAATTTGAAATTTTTAGATGAAAAATTGTAATTATTTTTTATTTCTGCTCAAAATATAGATTGTGGGTACACGTTAGAACCGCCTCATCGAGGCGGTTCTAACGAGTACCCACAATCTATATTTTAGAGCAGAAATAAGACAAATAAGGTTTACCCATGTAAACCCCAGTTTTACTATATAAAAGTGGGGATCAAGGGGGTCAAAATTATATAGGCGTGTTTTCTTGATGCAGGCGTATCAGAAAGAAAAAGCAAACAAGCCTTTTGGAAAAATTTAACAAAATTTATTTACAAAGTATCTTTAACATGTAGAAATAAAGAAAATTAAATGTACTTAGCTCTGTTATGAAATTTCCTTAAATGAATCTATTTTCCTTGATCCCACAGAATTCACAGTCCGAAATGAAATATAATATCCCTTAACAATCCAACACAGAATTTAAAATAACTTTTCTTCAAATACCAAACTTCAAACTCCAAAGCCTGACTCAAAGAGAAAAATCAAGCTCTTTTATAGACCCCAATATTTCTCTATATGTTCCAGGGGGGCTGTGGAATAAGATTAGGTAATTTTCTAAAAATAATGCAACCCTGAACTTTCTGGAAGATTCCAAAGTACTTTTCCTTGTAAACAAGTTGTGTACAAAAATGAAATTAATCTGTGACTCATTTCTTTCCAGAAAGTTCTTTAAGAAGAATAAACATGATGTTATTAGGTCACCCAGTGGGGTGAAAGTGGGAATCAGAAAAATAAATTCTTATGCATAACAGGATATATAATATTTTCCTTTTATTTGCTCAAAAACATAGAGAGCGGGTATGCGATAGAACCGCCTCTAGTTGGCGGTCCTGTCGAGCGCCTACAATCTATGCTTGGACTAGAAATAAGGAAAATCATAAAAAAAGCATCTGAAAATGCCAGTCGAAAGACATTGGGCTCGGAAATAAACCTGAAATGATAATAAATGTCGGTTAAAAGTCCAACAAAATTAGAAGCAGTGTCTCCAAAATGACCTATACAGTGTTGACGGGAACGTTAAATATCAAACAAACAAACAAACAAACACACAAAGCAGAACAGACAGATATCGAACTCGCGACCATGGTTTCATCACGAAAACACGCCTATATAATTTTGACCCCCTTGAACCCCCTTTTATATAGTAAAACTAGGGTTTCCGGGGGTAAACCTTATTTTTCTTATTTCTGCTCTAAAATATATATTGTGGGTACTCGTTAGAACCGCCTCGATGAGGCGGTTCTAACGAGTACCCACAATCTATATTTTGAGCAGAAATAAGAAAAATATCATAATTTTTCATCATATTATTTTTTTATTTTTCGTCGATAAAGGTGGCAATGTATTTGTATAGGCGTGTTTGCGTAATGTCATCAGTGAGACCCGAGACGAATGTATGTTTATTTGTGTATGCTTTCTGTTCCAGAAGATGCTTGATACCTTGCGAGGGTTACTTCAGTGGAGCATGATACTAGTAGTTATACAGCACCTATCCTCGGCAGACCCAGGTAAGCGCGCCCAAGACCATCATTAACACAATTTGTACCGGAAACCCCAAAACGGGGAATTGGCAAACAGTGCAGGCCCAGATCAGACGCCGCAGAACGCGGCGTCTGATCAGGGCCTACAATGTTTGCAAAAAGTTTGAAGAAAACACAACCTGGCATCCCTAAACTTTGAAATACACCTGTGCAATATAAAAGGAGTAAGATTCCATTTGGTACAAAGAGGGTTAACAGTAACACTACGAGTAGCATAAACCTTCGTACAATAAATGCCCGTGTACACCTAGTTGTCACTACTAAACACATCTATTCAGATATATTGAAAATGTTACCACCGAAAATTTGCAGATAAAAGAAAAAAAAAAAAAAAAAAAAAATCTGATTTTTTTTTCTATTTATGCTCAAAAGATTTTGAGAACTCGTTAGAACCGCCTCGGCGAGGTGGTTCGAACGCGTTCCGACAACCTATCATTTTTATGGAGAAATAAAAGAAAATGCATGCCCCTGTTTATCCAAGTTTTACTGAATTGTATATGAAAGTGAGGTTTAACGATATGGGCTGTATACAGATTCAAAGCACTGCCAGAACTGATTGGGTTGAAGCTTCCATTGCAGTCTCGAGAAAACCTGTCTTCGGGATTAGCGACCATATCAGACATCTCAGCTGCACAGAACTGAAACTGCCCACACATGTGTACCGGTAAACCGCTTAGAAGGACTAAGCCTGCCCAGACAACGTGGAGTGAGTCAGACCGTCCAATGCATACAAGCCTTTTGGTTTCATCGGGCGGCAGGGCTTTAGATTGAGAAGTCATTCCATCTCAATGTTGGGTAAAAGTCCAAAAAAAATCGGAAGCTTCGTCTCCAAAATGGCCTTAATATTGATGACGGGAACGTTAAACATAATTGCAAACACACAAACAGCTGCACAGACTAGGCAGAGACTTAAAATATCATATACATTATGTGTAGAATATTGGTGTAGAGGTTACGCTACTCGCCTTGTAAACCAGGGGTCGCAGGGTCGATCCCGGTCTTCTGCAGACGTTCGGATGAGTCTTGAACCGAGGTCTCGTCTCCGTATGACCTTAGCTGTTGGTTGGACGTAAAACTCAAACACTCACTCATGTGTAGAAATTACATGACGAAAACATGCCTATATAATTTTGATCCCCCTTGAAACCCAATTTTATGTAGAAAACTTGGGTTTACAAAATATAGATTGTGGGTACTCTTTAGAGCCGCCTCGTCAGTTTTCTTATTTGTGCTCTAAATATAGATTGTGGGTACTCGTTAGAACCGCCTCATCGCGGATCACAATTTTATGCCCAACGAGAATCTTTGATTCGGGAGTGGGGGGGGGGGGCATTTAGTATTTGCCCTGTCCGTCTGTTTGTCTTTGTCTGTCCGTCACAAAATCTTTAACCTTGATCATAACTTCAAAAGTATTTGACCTAGCCCCATAAAACTTCACACACTTATTCACCATCACAAGGGCTACATTCTGACCAAGGGCCATAGCTCTGTTGTCATTTTTGGCTGAATTATCTCCTCTTGAAATCTTTGCCCTGTCTGTCTGTCTGTTTGTCTGTCCGCCACAAAAACTTTAACCTTGATCATAACTTCAAAAGTATTTGACCTAGCCCCGTGAAACTTCACACACTTATTCACCATCACAATGGCTATATTCTGACTAAGGACCATACCTCTGTTGTCATCTTGGGCTGAATTATATCCCCTTGAAATCTTTGCCCTGTCTGTTTGTTTGTCTGTCCGTCACAAAACCGGCCCCGATAGCTCAGTTGGTAGAGTGTCCGCTCCGGGGAACGGGGGGTCAAGTGTTCGATCCCGGGCCGCGACATACCAAAGTCGTTAAAAATGGTACTACCTGCTCCTCGCTTGGCACTCAGATTTACGGGGAAGAGGTAAGACTGGTCGACCCAGTGTCAGGATAATGTGACTGGGTGTTGTATCATGTAATGTGTCTGGGACATGATACTTCAGTGAGGCAGCACTATGAAAGTGAGCATTGAGCTCCCTGTCGCAACCAGACACCGTCGTGATATGACTAAAAACTGTTGAAAGTGACGTTAAACCCGAACTCACACACACACACACACTGTTCGTCACAAAAACGTTAACCTTGATCATAACTTCAAAAGTATTTGACCTAGCCCCATGAAACTTCAAACACTTATTCACCATCACAAGGGCTACATTCTGACGAAGGCCAATAACTGTTGACAGTTTTGGCTGAATTATCTCCCCTTGATATTTTTCTAAAACTTTACATTGGCCATAACTTTCGATAGGTGATAGGTGATAGAGCTTTCATATTTCATATGTGCATTCCTTGTCACAAGACCTTTCTAGTGGTACCATGATTTTTTACCTCGTGACCTTGACTTTGACATTTTACCTATTTTTTAAAAACTTTAACATCGGCCATAACTTTCGATTGGTAAGTGGTAGGGCTTTCATATTTCACATGTGCATTCCTTGTCACAAGACCTTTCTAGTGGTGCCATAATTTTTGATCTCGTGACATTGACCTTGACGTTTGACCTACTTTTTTAAAAACTTTAACATTCGCCATAACTTTCGATTGGTAAGTGATAAGGCTTTCATATTTCACATGTGCATTCTATGTCACAAGACCTTTCCAACGATCCCATAATTTTTACCTTGTTACCTTGACCTACTTTTTTAAGATTGCTTAGTGATACTACTTTCATATTTAACATGCGCTGTCCGGGGGCATCAGTGTTTCACAAACACATCTTGTTCATCTTACATTTTTTCCTGATTTTGGCGGTAACGTTTATAATGTATTTGTATAGGCGTGTTTTCGTAATGAGAGGCAATGTACTACCCATACAGCGAATCTCAACTCTACCTTTTGTTGTTCGAAAATGGAGAAAACAAAACACACCCCCCCCCCCAAAAAAAAAAAAAAACAAACAAAAAAATAACAAAAAAAAAAACAACAAAAAAACAAAAAAAAAAAAAAACAGATTTTCTTATAACGTGGCACATGTGGAAGCATAAACATACAAGGAATGTAGAAAGACAAGAACCATGAAGTACAGTAACGTAAAAGCGTGTTTAATGAGTTAAATATTAATTTTAAAATAAAGTCATATTGCTGTCCCCAGTGTCATAATAATCATAATGTTATAGGACGATGAACAATGTTGTTTTTGTCCAATAAACTTAAAATGGAAAATGGCATAATAAATCTGCACTAGCATCCTCTTTTCGTACTGAGCTATGTTTATAGCCGGAGTTCATTTAAAAATTATATGGGTGTCAGGCTAAAGACACTTTTTGACTGTTTAGAATGTGATTTGACGTTCTGCAAACAGATCAGGCCCTGATCAGACGCCGCACACGGCGGTGTCTGATCAGGGTCTGCTCTGTTTGTTAGTGCCCCAATTAGGGATCCTCCGAATAAAATGGGTTAAAAGCAGATGTATTGGCAACAAAACATATTTTCCATGATATTACCAGAGTGCACGGTGGTAAATTTGCATGAAAGCAAACGCAGCTGGGTCACGGATGTAGTCATAAATAGCCGTATGAGCTACGTTTATAGTAGTCGCAGGCGGAGCTATCGTCTGTACCTGCCTTTGCAACACGGTATGATCGGTAAAGCAATACACCAGATTGTGCGAATTCAACAGAAACACAAACAAAGCTGTGGCGTGTATGGCCATTTGGTTCGCTTGCAGAAAGCATGCGAAAGGCGCTCTACCGGATCTTCTGGTGGACTCAGCGAATTTGACATACCGGTATATTGACAACACCTGAATAGCTCCGCCTAGTCAATTTTATCTCTACATTTAACTGCGATGGATACCGTTTTGATACAGTACGTTTTAGAATACGCAGTAAAACCTGGCCCTCAATAAGTGACCGACTGAAGCTTATGTAGACATATATTGCCGTATGTAATACTTTTTGTCCACAACGTTTAACCACATTTGTGGCCGTTCTGCTACATTCTGAAAAAAAAAAGAGTAAAACCTAGCCCTCAATGCCTGACAGTGCGACTGAGGCCCTGGTATGTGTAGCTGTGCAGACCAGTTTTTGTGTTACCTGTGTGGAATCCCTGATGATATGAGCCCCGCCAAGCGAATTTGTGTCTTCGAGCATTCCGTCATGACAAATTTTAACTGCGCATGCCCAGCCATTCAGAGGGACCAGGGATATGGCTTTCTGTCTGAAGGTTCCTCTTGATTCACTACTTGTATGAGCGATCAGCGAAGGTTCTGGCGAGACTGCGCGGATGCGCAGCCTCGCCTGAACCTTCGCTGCTCGCATAGGCGATAAGTACCAAAATCGCTTGACGGGGCCCAAATATTTTCTCACGATGGGCTTATTTTATGGAATCGGCTTGCTTTTATTTCCAAAGCGCATGTGCATATAGAGTATTCATGATGACAGTCTAGGTTAAAATCGTGTGAGTATTTGAGCCCGAAATAAATGTAATATTTGGGTTTTCATTTTCACAGGAACATTTGTGCCAGACGTACATGATCTATGTGTTTTTTTTTTTCTTCTTCTTCGTTTGTATGTAGTTTGTAGATTTCACAACGTGTCACAGAACGACTATAAACAATACGTCTTGTAGCATTTGTTTCCTCTTAGAAGTGCCGCGAAAACAAAAATATATGCATTCAAGCATGTAGCTCAGAGTGCACTCAAACTAGACTGCGCATCAATAGTTGGAAGTCTTTCAACCTCATTTAGGCTTTGCGTCAATGTCTGTCCAGAAAGCCTCAACGTTACCCAGACAAAAACCTAGACAAGGAACACAGCCACCACCGGTCACCAACAGAACAGAAAACAAAACAACATTGCAACGACAAAAAGTCCTTGTCCGCACTCCCCCCCCCCCCCCCCCCCCCCCCCAATCGGCGTTTGAAGAAATAGATGGGCCGCATGATGCTTCCATGCAGAGCTGAAACCGACCCTCACGAGTACTGGTAAACCGCTTAGAGAATCTAAGCCTGCCCAGGCAAAGTGGCGCGTGTCGGACCTACAAAATGGTTTTGAGTAAAAGCAAGAAATATATCGCAAATTTTCATCAGAAATATTACCGTGTTGCAGAAATGAACGGGTGCGCTATGCCAACGTAATGTAATACATCTATTTTCTTACCAACCATTCACACATAGATTGGGTTCCGACGAATACTGCATGGGCAGCAAATAAATAAGAGAAATAGAACACACTCTTGTAAATCCCACTGTTTGTTATATAAAGTGCGTTTTACAAGGATGGGCACTAAACAGGCCGTGGGCTAGTTGTTCAAATGTAACGATGTCGTTAGTAAACATATCGTTAAAACTTTGATCATTAAATATGACATATACACATATATTGTTTTGCAGAAAAAATGTGAGCAGCTTTTGCAAATGCAAAAGCTGCTCAAATTTCTTCAGCAAAAACTACCGGAGTATCAAATATTGTACACACTGGAACAGTTAACAAATTGGCCGTTAACGAGCTCGTTAAGATAAGAATGCTTTGAACAACTGGGCACTGTCTTGTTTGCCCTGTTGCGTGTTTGCTGCCTATTAAATTCTTACTAAGTATTGAAAGATTTGATACGCTAAAAGTACATGTACTTCAGGGCAACATTTACAATTGATAGTATCCGCCCGTCTCAAGAAACCTGATTTTCGGGCATTGTGATCGGGCAAGACACAAACTAACCTGTTCCAGATAAAGTAGCAAAAGTATTGACTTTTAGCAAAATGGCAACTAAGATGTATTGTATTATCTGAAAAGCCAATTGCACATGCGCAATATGGCCTGCATCTCTGTTGTTCGCAAACAGCAAGAATAGTTTTTCTCATTGTCATGCCTTATAGTTTTAGAGAAGTATGGATTCCCCCGATTTCTCTGGTAATAGAGGGGAAATGTCATTACCAAACATTAGGTCTGTATCAACTAGACGCCTGGGAAATAGATAAGTCGCATCATCAGTGGAATACGTTTCTTGTGTCAAACCCCGTTATCTAGAACAAAATGAAACTGGACACTGTTGTTCGAGATACTAGTAGCCTGAGGTACATACAGTTTCAGTACATGTAAATATAAGGCACGCATACATAATTTATGGAAACAAACCCACACTGCTCCCTGTTTGCAGTTTGTTTTCACAACTTGAGATAATCGCGTACACGAGGGTTTTTTTTTTTTGGTTCTTTTTCTTCTTTTTTTCTTCTTATTATATGAGCTCGACCAAAATCTTCGATGCAAATACGGGGGATATATAGTCGTTTCAACTACTCACATGCCTTTGGAATATTCTATGAATTTAGTTAATTCAGCTGTTACACAAACATACTGCACTTTTGTATTTTGTTTTGTTTTACGACCCTTTCAAGATTATTTCATTTATTTCGAGTCGATCGTTAATCAGAGGTGGGCGAAAACTGTAGTACCTAGGAAAACTGTAGCACCCAGCGGTTAATGATCAGGAAGCGATACAATCAACCCATAGCTCCCATCAGAGACACCAAAGGGAAAGAAACACAAACATGAAACAACAGACCTTAATGGAAATTTTCCCTGTTTTTACTAAAAAACATATATTGTGGGTACTGAGGCGGTTTTAACGAGCACCAAAAATCTATCAATTACGATAACACACCCGTGTGACATATTGTATTTTTTCGCAACAAATATAGCTACGTTCTGATGAAAATCCGTGATATTTTTCATATTTATACTGCAAACATATCTTTTGAGAGAGCAGAAATAATAAAAATAATGTATACCCCCGTAAAGCACAGTTTTCTCTATATAAATTGGGGTTTTCATTCCACTGACTTGTTAACGCGATGTTTTGACTCTAAACAAGAAAAAAATATCGAGCATTATGATCCGCAAAATGCTTGTTCTAAAGAAAAGAAAAGAGCCATTTTGCACACGGGTGCGTTTTCGTAATGTAATTGGGCGAAGGTTTCATAAGTTATAGTTTCTGATGTTGATATTCAGTTTAAGATTCGGACCAATCGATAACGCTATACGGTCGCATTTTAGACATTAATCGTTTTAAAAGGAAAGCAATTTGACTTGTGATTTTATTTCGTTTACTAGATATTTTAAGCGATACGTCTGTGCTGTACTGTTACAAATCAAATTAAGACTGGGAAACAAAACACAGACTCCAGAATTTACAGCCATATCTGATCAGGCTCGAAGAACTATATTTCAAATTTGATTTTTATCTGACATGTATTGTATGGGCCATATGATCCCTGTCATAAGAAAATTTGTCTTCTGGATGTTTGTTTGTTTTGGAATTTAACGGCCCAGTCAACACTTTGTTGGTTATATCAAGCTGGTCAGTTTTCTATCCACACCTTTTCTGGGCTCGCGTATACCTAAGCGGTTATCTATATTTTTATGTCTAAAACCAGTAAAAATGAACATTGTGAGACTCTGTTGTGTCGGAAATCTGCCTTTCTTGCAACTGGGATTCTTGGAAACATAGATGGAAACGCCATAGACTCTGATCACACTGTCGAAATGCGAATGATGCTCGCACTGTTTGCCATACTGCTCCTGAAGCAAGTCTGATAGGGGTTTACACTGTTTACCATTCCGTCTGCATCTTTTGGGCTCATTGCTAGATCATAAAACATTTTTTTTTCATAAAAAGGAATTCACAGCAAGTCCTCAAGATGACCGAAGTTTTAGGATTTAAACAGTATCGTGGCTAGCAGATAGTCATCAATTTAATCAGCAGGATACGATTTACATAACGATAACACATCCGTGTGATATAGTACATTTTTCAAACCTCAAAAAAGGTATTTTTTCTGATGAAATGTTTAGATATTTTTCTTATTTATACTACAAACATAGGTTTTGGGTGCTCGTTAGAACCGCCTCATTGAGGCGATTCTAACGAGTACCCACAACCTATGTCTTGGAGAAGAAATAAGAAAAATAATGTTTACCCCCTTAAACCCCAGTTTTCTCAATATAAAGTGGGGTTTAGGGGGGTCTTTATTTCACGGACTTGCTCACGTGATGAACAGAACTAATTTTGCAGTGGTCCGGCTCATTGGCAAAGTACAGGCAAATCACTAGGATATCATTTCTCTAGATCGAGGAAATCAAGTTAAATGCAAGAAATGAACATCTTGTTCAATGTGCAAGGAATGTGGTATATGCAAAACAGAGTGCAATTAAGACATTATGTTAAAACCACGCTGCTGTTTTTTGCGTGAATGTTTCTTATTTCTGGCAGTTTGATTATATCTGAAGCCTGGAATGTGCATAAGCAAAGAAAAGCATGTCTTTATGCTTTCAAACTTGGCCGGTAGCTGCTGTGTGTAATACCTGATATTGCAGACTTAGGGTCAAACTTAGAAATGGCATTGGCCGAAGTCTCTAGCATTCGATGGCATTTCTGAATCGAGGTACCAGTTCTCTGTGTTTAAATAATTCAACGCATGTTCCTTTTACTTCTTAAATGAGTAAAGTAACGCGAGTAGTTGATAGTCAGGCATGGTGGTGAAAAAAATAATAAATATTCAGCAGGATAATCTCTAAGGATAATTAAGGGAATAGAAGAGGAATTGATACAATTAACCCACAGCTCCCATCAGAGACAACAAAGGGAAAGAAGCACAACATGAAACAACTAGACCGTAATGGAAACACCAATAGCGGAAAGCCAAAAAGGACAGTCACTTCCCACAAAATGGCCAATTGGTTATCAAAAAGCAATATATATAAGCGATACACACACTCAAAGGCAACCCATAACAAACATAAACGGCGACAGAAGAACCGCTCCGAAACGGTCAGTGAAAAGAATTTCACTGGGGAGCTAAAATTGATTTTACGCGGCCGCAATCATCGCCCTTACTTACGTCGCGATTTAAACAAATAATTTGTTCAGTCCGCATGAAGGCTTCCTAACTCATCAGTGCAACATCTCCGTGAACACAGAACTCAAACAACCACAGAGATGAAACAACGATGAGGTCTCGACAGCAATAAACGACTGAAATACTGTAGCAAAAGAAAGCCAGCGGTTCGATGGGCCCATCTAGAGACGGAGCATCAGGTACCAACCGACATTACATAAGTAAACTAGTACGAAAAGGTCACTCAGGAAAGGTCATAATCCAAACACGAAGCCGTCTCAAATCACCTATAGAAAGTGACACGGAGGCACACACAAAAATACACGAAACATGAACCAACGGCACAAAGCCAAATAATAAATAAGACACTGCAAAAGAACGACCGCCTTGGGACGGTCAGTAGTAAAACTACTAGGGGGGGGGGGGGCTTCACTCCAGAGTTAATGAAATTTCAACCCTCGCCCTCAGTTCCAGTACAGTATCAAACAAAATAACACTAACAAATTGATCCGCATGGAGGCTTTCTAGCTCAATAGTGAGTCATGATAAAATACATGGTAAAATGGTTATGTATAGAATAACATTATCATGAATCAAGGTTGGGGAGTCAACAATAATCCGCCAGAGCAGAAGAAAACCACTAGTTAGATCACTGAGGGTCGAACCCAGGAAATATTCGGCTCCACCCTTCCCGAATTCAAAGGGTTTAGGGTGTGACCGTCATCAAAGAGTCCGGAGTCCGGCCCACCGCCGTGGAACCAAAGAGCGAAGCAAAGTTGCCCACTGTAAAAGGATCGACCATCAAACACGCGGTCTGTCGCATTACATCCATGCAACAACCACTTTTCTTGTATTTAGCAACAATATTTCTGAACTGAACAGTAAGCCTTTACGCTGCAATCGTCATTTAATCCGAGGCCTCAATTAAAGAGGGAAGCAAATTTATCAAACTACCATGCATGCAGTCTGTCGTATAAAAATTATGTTGTACCCATTCTTTATATAGCGAAGAATGATTTTACGAAATTGGGTGCTGAAATCATTGCAAGTATATATTTTTTTCTGAATTTATGTACTAAGTCACCATAAAATTCGAGCTCCGATAGACCTTGTTCCAGAAGAGATTTAAGTCCAACACTGAAATTTGAAATTAAATCGGAATGACGTCTATACAATTTAGAAAAGGCTTTGCGTAGTTTATGATACTGATAACCCAGATTAAAAAAGTTTTGAAGCTAACCCTTTATTACGAGTTTTGAAGTCAGTTACATGACTAGACACTCTGGCAAATCGAATTAATTGCGAAATATAAACGCCATAGGATGCCACAAGAGGAGAAGGAAAATTTACAATCTCAAAATAAAAACCATCGCGTTTATCATAAATTTTGCACGAAACAAATTCATCTACATAATAGAAAATAGAAGTGAATGCAATGATCAGGAATCGATACAATGAACCCACAGATTCCACCAGAGACACCAAAGGGAAATAAACACAAACATGAAGCAACTAGCCCCTAATGGAAACATCAATAGCAGAAAGCCAAACGGACAGTTACTTTCCTACAAAATGGCCGTTTGGCTATCCAAAACAAAATAATTTAAGCGATACACACAGTCAAAGACAAGCCATAGAAAGCTGCAAATCCAAAAACGGGCCCTCGACATCAGAAGAATTTGCTTTATTTAACTGGTTCTGGTTGGGAGGGGGGGGGGGGGTAAATTTGACTGATCAACCCATCGAAATAGGAATTGTCAATATTTAATAAATCATCCAAATATCTAGAAGTAGAGCTAAAGGCTTCATTAATTGGTCGAACTAAAGGCCTGATCATTGCCTTCACTTCTACTTTTCAATGATTTCTGATTATTTGAATCCAATAGAAAGAAACATCATGAGATATCTATCATAACAAATCTTGAACAAATCAGCCACGAGGGGTGCGCAATTCCTATCCATCGGAATGCCCACAGTTTGTCTAAATAACGTAGTACCATATCTTATGTAGACAGGTTAGAGCTTCACACACTCTCTGACATGACCATAAAGAATAATTTGTATGCTCTTCAGAAGTGAAAAAAAAAATCATTTCTTACATTACACGCAAGGTAGAGGGAACCCTCCCAATGAAATGTTCATTCAATTAAATTGTTAGGTTTTTCTTTTATGAGATGATGAGCAAGTGCAGTGTAAAGTGAGAACAATCATTAAGAAGACAGACTTGAAGCATGCAAACGTCTGGATTTCAATTTATTTTAAACTTCATTAGAATTTTAATAGACCAAAGCAGATTTCTCCGTGACCTTTCAGAGACTGTGTCACAGTATTGAATCACATGTTTTTTGGATGGCAGTAAAACAGAAAGCTGTAATTCTGGAAAGTTCATTGGTGGAACATGAGCTTTAATTCGCAATAAACCGTGCTTTGTATGGTCTTTTATGAAGTTTAGATAACCAATATAACGTCGAAAGCTTGTCTTGGCCTTCTGTAGCACATACAGCAAACTTGGTGGCTGAATGACATATGTGGTCATTAACTATGTACAACACTCTCTGCAACCAAAGGCTGCGGTTCATAGGCCTTAGTGCTACCAAGCCCTTGCTGGTGTTGTTGTCTTATTTTATACAACCATTTGAACTGTAGGTTTTGTGTACTCCTCGAATTGACACTTTCAATTACTCTGTACAACATACCATACATCTGCAGAAGATGGAAATTGTATACCTTAGTTCTGCCTAATTGGCATACTGATCAGTGGCTCAAACCTCCTCAATCTCGAACACATAGCCATATTGACAAATGGGCCCCGTCAAGCGATTTTGGTACTTATCGCCTATGCGAGCAGCGAAGGTTCAGGCGAGCCTGCGCATCCGCGCAGCCTCGCCAGAACCTTCGCTGCTCGCTCATACAAGCAGTGAATCAAGAGGAACCTTCAGCCAGAAAGCCATATCCCTGGCCCCTCTGAATGGCTGGGCATGCGCAGTTAAAATTTGTCATGACTGAATGCTCGAAGACACAAATTCGCTTGGCGGGGCTCATATGAGTTCCACTCCCTGAAGTTCGGGTGAATTTGGTGGCATTTTATTATAGCACTAATGTTCTCAGGAATGGCATTATTGCAGTGCAGTTTCTATAAATATGCAATGTACTTAACAAACAGCGATCCATACGCCTCAATTTGGCATCGGAAATACCTAATAAACCTCCAGAGAGTAATTCAAGAAGAAACCGTCGAGCACATTGCTCACCTGAGTTATAGTTCGAACAAGTTGACCTTAGACTGGTGAACTCTATTAACTTAAATTCACACCCGAGTGAATGCATATATTTATCTTCGTCGTGTTCCGAAGATGACGGTATTGTTATACAATGCATAGAGGTCGGTAAATGGGCCGCTATTCACGTGATGCCGAAAATTCACGAGACGTTCACGAAAGCCGACGCATTGGGCGATAGTATTGACTAATTTATACCTTGCATAAAGGTCAGTCTCATGTCAAATTGTTCGCACTATAACTACTGTAAATATCTTTCACATCCATAAAGTTGGCATGATTTATAATTTACAGTCGAAATGGTCGACACAGGGTCATCATTTTCAGGAATCATGAAATACTGAGTGGAACACTGTACATGCAAATTTTAAAGCAGATACATGTATATATGCTCATATGAGCAAGTTGATACACGGCGAGGTGCTACGTTAACCCCTTACTTTCCCCAATTATGTTTAACTGTGGCCTCACTTACTGGAATACATATCACGGTAAATATACGCATGTAAAATAAAGTGAAGGATATGATCAGGAATCTAAACAATTACTTCTCACATCCTAACAAGACACCCAAGGGAAAGTAATACGAACATAAAATAACTTCACTATAACATTACGATAACACATCTGTTTGATATAGTGCATTTTTCATATCTCAAAAAAAGATAATTTTCTGATGAAAATTTATTACCTTTTTCTTATTTATACTCATAACATAAGATTTGGGTACTCGTTAGAACCGCCTCATTGAG
The DNA here is from genome assembly GCA_963580285.1 of Lucinisca nassula. Taxonomy (NCBI): domain Eukaryota; kingdom Metazoa; phylum Mollusca; class Bivalvia; order Lucinida; family Lucinidae; genus Lucinisca; species Lucinisca nassula. The sequence continues at coordinate 189,302,230 of OY757013.1, read as the reverse complement.
GCGGTTCTAACGAGTACGCACAACCTATGTCTTGGAGCAGAAATAAGGAAAATAATGTATACACCCCCCTCAACCCCAATTTTCTCTACATAAAGTGGGGTATAGGGGGTCTTCATTTCACGCATTTGTTCACGTGATGATGAAAACGTCACATGCGGAAAGCAAAATCGACAGTTACTTTTCAACCAAATGGCCCAGCGGCTATCCAAAATAATAATAATAAAAATATATTAGCAATGCATACATGCATAGACGTACTATAGCATTAAGAAAATAGAAGTGAAGGCAATGATTAGTAACGGCGACAGAAGAACCGCATTGATTGGAATGGTCAGTAAAGAAATCTTCTGATGTTGGCGGCGGGGGGTGGTGGGGACGGGGACGGGGGCGGGGGTAGACCCAAAATCGATATTACGTTACCACACGCATCGCCCTTGTTTGTATCGTAGTTTTGACATGCATCACGAAAACACGCCTATATAATTTTGACCCCCTTGAACCCCACTTTTATCTAGTAAAAGTGGGGTTTCCGTGGGCATACCTTATTTTTCTTATTTCTGCTCTAAATTATAGATTGTGGGTACTCGTTAGAAAGCCCACAATCTATATTTGGAGCAGAAATAAGAAAAAATATCACACTTTTTCAGCATAAAATGTTCATTTTTTTTTCGGCGATAAAGGTAACAATGTATTTATATAGTCGTGTTTGCCTAATGGTTTTTTTTTCTTCACTTTTTATAGTAAAACACGGCGAACAAGTATACGTATTTATTGCCTTATTTTGTTTTCAAAATCATAGAATGTGAGTATTTCACAGAACCACCTCATCATCACGAAAACATACCTTTACTAATACATGATAAATTTTACCGCCGTAACAACGAAGAAGTATGATATTGTATATATTTATTTCTGCTCAAAATATAGACTGTGGTACACGTTAGAACTGACTCATCGAGGCAGTTCTAACGAGTACCCACAATCTACATTTTAGAGCAAAGATAAGAAAAAAGGTCTACCCATGTAAACCCATGTTTTACTACATAAAAGGAGGGTTCAAGGGCGTCAGAACTAAATATGCGAATTTTTGTGATGTGGAAGCGGTGCCAACGAACATCGAAAATCTCTGGAGCAGAAATAAAGAAAATGTCAAATATTTCATCTGAACATCACGAAAACACGCCTTTATAATTTTGACACACTTCAACCAAACTTGTTATACAGTAAAACTGGGCTTTGCAGGGATATACATTATTTTTCTTATTTCTGCCCAAAAAATCGTCTCGCCGAGGCGGTTCTAACGAGTATTCACAGTTTATAATTTGAGCAGAAATAAGAAAAAAAAAGATTTCGTCTGAAAATTTTAATTTTTTAGCTGTTAAATTTACAATGTATTTGTATAGGCATGTTTTCGTAATAAAATGCTATTTGAACAGAAACTACTAATACATGGATGCTTTGGTATGATACTATAGCAAGCAGTGATGGGTCTGGTGCGTTTGTTGTGATCATGGAACGGATGTTCTGCTTCAAATCTGCTTTACTCAGAAATAATTTTCTCTCAATTAGATGAAACAAAATTGTAAGAAATAAATGAAGTAGATGTTCAAAGCATACTTTCCTTTAATAAAACATAACGGAAATAAGGTATGCCTGTTCACTGGTCGTAGACGTAGAGTTTTGGTAAACATTATGCCACTCAGCGAGTTTTATACATGCAAGAGAATCCACAGGGTAATTCCACGCTTTTCTAGTGGAAATAGGATGTAGGGTGTTTACCGGTTGTATTACTTCAACGCGTTTAGTCCATGCAATGAAACCACACGCCAAATTCCTATTTTCTAGTGAAAACGTGATTAGACGGGTAGGGAAGGTTAAGGGTACATTTTCAACTCAAATGCATATTATATTATTAATCAAAGTAAATGAACCATATAGTACACGTAGTATCACTATTTGCACATTCAATACATAAGACTTTTTATAGCCATTCTATGCAAATCCGTATTGCATAGGAGCTTTATTCTTACTTTTATGTTCACTGACTCCTCATCCTGACCATTCTCTTCAAACCACATCACGAAAACACGCCTATATTTTGGCACACAAGGGTATGCATTTTTTTTCGTTTCTGCTCAAAAACATGACTTCGTGTTAACACGTCCGTATAATACAACCCCTCGAAAACCCACTTCATATTCATAAAATACCCCATATAACGGTATCTGATGGATCGCCCCTGTGACGTAATGTTCAATAAACATTCATCGACCTGTATATGCCTCATTTCAAGCTGCAGTTTAAATAACATTCTTACGCGTGTGCAGACCATTGAAGGCTCTGTCTGTGGTCGGGCCCATCGGAGTCTAACTGTTGGTTTTCTTTTGCTCCACCATTTCTGTTGTTTCTTGCTGTCGAGTCCTCACCGTTGTTTCATCTCTGTGGTTGTTTATTTTTTGTGTTCACGGAGATGTTGCACTGATGAGTTAGGAGGCCTTCATGCGGACTGAAGAAATTCGTTGTTTTAATCGCGACGGAAGTAAGGGCGAGGATTGTGGCCACGTAGAATCGATTTAAGCCCCCCCCCCCCCAAGTGCAATTCGTGTCCGTAGACCGTTCCAAGGCGGTTCTTCTGTCGCGTGTCGCGGTTTATTTTTGTTATGGTTTGTCTTTGGGTGTTTGTGTCGCTTATATTATTTTATTTTGGATAGCCTTTAAGCCATTTTGTGGGAAAGTAACTGTTCTTTTGGCTTTCGGCTGTTGGTGTTTCCGTTGGGGTCTGTTGCTTCTTGTTTGTGTTTCTTTCCCGTTGGTGTCGCTGATGGGAGCTGTGGGTTAATTGTATCGATTTCTGTTCATTGCCTCTATTTCTGTTAAGGCACGGTAACTTTGACTGTCTAACACCAAAACTTTCACTGTTAAGTATTTACGTGTCTCAGTCGTCTTATTTCATCTTAACGCCTTCGGTTTCTTGATGTTTCGTCTGCACGCACGTTTTGAACATAAAATACATGAACCGTATAATTATAGTGGGTTAAACATGTTTCATAAAAGCGTTATCCTTTGGCAGCAAGGCATACGCCGCAATTTTTCATCATTAAATTTTTATTATTTTTTTGGCGATAAAGGTGACAATGTATTTGTATAGGCGTGTTTGTGTAATGTCCTCCTGGTGTGTACTTGGTTCTGTCGCGGTTTATGTTTTTTACTGACAGTTCCAAAGCGGTTCTTTGTCGCGGTTTATTTTTGTTATAGTTTGATTAAACGCAATTATTCGTAGAAATACATACATACAAATATACAACCACATCTAAATATTTTCATTCTTGAAAGGATTTGAGCGGAAGCTTAAAACTTATTTAGTTCATCTCCTTAGAGATGTGATTTTTACAGTTCATCTTTGCGTGTATACTTTGCATATATCGTTTTTACTTATTTAGGATAGCTGTTTAGCAATGACGGTCCTTTTGGCTATCCGCTTGTGATGTTTTCATTAGGGTTTAGTTGTTTCATGTTCGTGTTTCTTTCCCTTTGGTGTCTCTGATGGGAGATGTTGGGTATTTGTATTAATTCCTGGCCATTACCAAGTCTCCGTTTGACCTTAGCTGTTGATGGGACGTAAAACTAAACTCACTCACTCCTGGCTATTACCTTCACTTCTGTTTGTATAGTTTGCATCTGGTAAATAGCGTTAGAAATAAGACGTCGTCGCTGAATAAGAGAGATGATTGCTTTGTATTCCGTTGTAAATAGTCTTGGTTGGGAGGTTTGGGGTATAGAGAATACCAGGTTAATATCTTTAGATGTCAAGTTTATCAGGCAAGGCTTGCCGAGCGTATATTCTACATGCGTTCTCGAAGCTGAGCCTGATAAACTTGATATCAAAAGACACAAATCTGGTATTCTGTTTATCAGTTTATCCCCTTGTAAAAACTTTAAATTAGCAATTTACGATCTGTTATCGATTGTCCTCAGTGCGTCTCAACATTCCGGTGCGGAATATAATCGGTCAGCTGACCGTTATTTTTATTTTAATATCGTTTACCAGTAATAATAACATTTTAGCCATTTTTGCCGGTAGTCCGCTTCAGTCATAAAAGTACAACGTCATGTTGATAAAGCTCACATGTCCTTAGATAGCATAGCTTTAGTAGGTCAATGTGTTACAATGCAATATATATATAGGGGTAGTTGATAAAATGATATCGATTCCTGATCATTGCCTTCACTTATATACTCAGTCAAAAAAGTTCCTTTAACTAAAATTGCTTCTGTTATTATAGCTACTACAGATAAAAACTACACAAAGTTTGTTATGTTTTGATAAGAAGACTCATTTTTTCCGTGCAAAAGCACCATTCGTTATTGTTTTCGTAAACACATCATCGTAGACTATTGCTTTAAACACCCAAGGGGTCACTGTGTCATTTTCGCAGAGAAAAATCATTAAAACATGCTATGATTTAACATCACAATATTTCCCTGTACCCTACATTTCTAAAATTTAATACATGTGACATTTCTTTAGATACCATTTGCGTCTATTCACAAAAGATTTTTAACTTTAGTTGCATCAGCTACGAGTAACAGGCTATCACATATTGACCTCCAATTCTTAGAATGTGTGCAAATGCTGCTTTCAATGGGAACTGCATAGAAAATCGCAATCGATAGTGCTACTAGCTACATGAATTCTCTGTATTTTTTACCATCATGATGAACAGCAATGTGGACACAAAGCGTTTTTCGGAAAAAATGGCAAAAATTTATTGACAGGAATAAAAATTACAGCAGTTCGAAAATTGTTATATTTCTAATTGCAAGGGAGATAATTTGAGAATTTCACAAATTAAAACCTCGCTTATAATGCGAGGTCATGAGATATTGCAAAAGTAAAGTGTTATCCGATGTTCAGAGAATATTGTCTTCCATCTTGGACAAAAAAGTACTTTCTGCGCATGCGCAATGTCCATTTCCTACCAAAATCTTTCTAGGCACATATTGGAAGACAACTCTGGAGCAGAAAGGTATGGACAAATGCAAGTTTGAGCATTCTCTAGCTAAATGTCCGATTTAAATGTCTACAGCCAAATTTAGCTCAATTGCTGCCAGATATCTAGTGAGTTTCACCCGAAAGTTGGTATAGTTACTTTTTTGACTAAGTATATTATACTTGAAGTCCTCTTTGTGTGTACTGTGACTGTTGCACTTAGATGTCATATCCTTTTGTATTTTGGACTAAAAGGGTTGAAACAGTCTGGTTTGTCAATGTGTTAGCTTCACTGAAGCGGAGTAAGACAGTCTCAAGTTACATATAAATGGGACATTACGGATGTCTTTATTATGCAACAACTCTGTTGCCAGACTAATAAAAAACAGAAATTATGTGAAAATATCGCCGCAAACATTTCGTATGTACCGTCGTTATTGTAGATGATAGAGAGCAGAAATAGATGTTAGAGCATAAATGTCTGAGCAAGCAGTATTGCCTTTACAAGTCCAAGTTAAACGCCAAACAATGGAATCACTGATGGGTCAATTGCCTTTTAATCTAGGTTCGAAAGCTGGCGGAGAAAATGTACTTCATCAACGCATATACAGAGAAGTTCCGCTGTAACGGCAAGCTAATATTTTGACTAATTATTTTAAACACAATTTTATAGATTTCGGGATGTCTTTCTGTTGGTTATGGGCTAATTTGTTCTTCTTCTGAATTGAAAGAGACTTCATGATGTCTCTTTCTGCAGAAATGCAAACCAAAGTTATTGAAAGTTTCAGCTCGACGTCTAGATATTTGGATGGTTTGTTAGGTATAGACAATACCTACTTCGATTATTTGATCAGTCGTATTTGCCCTTCAGAACATATATTGTAAAAAAAAAAAGAAACTTCTTCTGACACCGTAGCCCCGTTTTTGGATTTACATGTATCTATTTTAGATGTTTAATTTGTCTATATCATGACGGAATCAAGGACGAAGATTGCGGCCACGCAAAATCGATGTAAACTCCCAAGTACAAAACGTTTTCTGACGGTTTCAGGATGATTTTTTGGTGGCAGTTTAGCATTATTATAGTTTACATGTGTGTGTATGTATTGTTATTATTTATTTGTATAGTCGTTTGGCCTTTTTGTGTGAAAGTAACTGCTCCTGTGGCTTTCCGCATGTGAAATTCACATTGTGAAGTTTGTTTCAAATTGTGTTTCCTTCCCTTTGGTGTCTTGTGTGCGAGGTGTGGGAAAATTGTACCTAATCCTCGTCATTGCCTTCCTTTCTGTTTGTTTTTCATGCAAAATGTATTATAAACACGATTTTGATTTTGAGTAAATTTTCCTTTCCTTGGATAGTGATGTTCCTCGCGTGGAATCCTACAGTGTTGAAATATCACAATTCATTCTGTAAGCTAGAATGTCTAGTCATGTAACTGACTTTAACACTTGTAATAAGTTATCAACTGCTAAGTTGTCGGTAACAGAATCTTGGAAACCTTTACTTAATTCAATAGACGTCTTTTTCGATTCAGTTTCAAAATTAAATATTGAACTTAAATCTCTTTCGCATACAAGTCTATCGGAACATGAGTTTTAAGATGACTTAGCATGTAAAAAATAGAAACAAATGTATGCTGCATGGAATTCAGTACTCAATTTCGTAAAATCGTTATTTGATATACAACATATTTGGTACAATATACATGTTATACGACAAACCGCGTGCTTGGTAGTTAACCCAATCATGGTTGATTACTTTGCTATTCTCTGCAGTTGCACGCCGGCGGGTCGAGCCGCGGGCTATGTGGCGGCTCCGGCTGAAAGACTTTTTAACTTACTACTTTCAAGTGATGTCGGTTTGTGCCTGATGCTCTGGCTATGGGCGGGCCCACCAGTGTGTACTTGTTGGTTTTCTTTAGCTCCAGGATTTCAATTATTTCATTTTGACAAGTACTCATCGTAGTTTCATCTCTGTATTCGTTACATTTTTATGTTCTCGTAGATGTTTCACTGCGACTTAGAAATCCTTCATGCGATCTGAAAAATACTTTGTCTAAAACCCCAGCACAAGGACGAGAACTTTGGCCACATGAAATCGATTTACACCTCACCCCACACAGAAAACAAATATTGATAGTCGTTCTTCAGTCAAGATTTAGTATTGGTATAATTAGTCTTGACATGTATGCACTGTTATTAGTTTCTTGTTGTTTTTTATAGGAGCGTGATAGCTCAGTGGTTAGTGCACTTGCCGCTGATGCTAGAGGTCCCGGGTTCGATCCCCGGCAGCGGTGATAAAATTTCAGTGTCCAAACAAGCTCCATTGCCATAATTTACAGGGATGAATGGCATAAAGTGCACCATCCTTTGGATCGGGACGTTAACTGGAGGCCCCCTGCGCAAAGAGAACCATCCCCTGTGCAGTTTAAAGATCCCTACCCTAACTACATGGTAATTGTGTAGGCTCTCATCCTGCAAATCTGGAGTGTACGTAATGTTTACCTGCCGAACATTACGAAAACACGCCTATACAAATACATTGTAAATTTAGCGCGGAAAGAATGAAAATTTTGAGATGACAAATGGTGATATTTTTCTTATTTCTGCTCAAAAATAGATTGCGAGTACTCGATAGTTGCACGGGTACCCACAATCTATATTTTAGAGCAGAAATAAGAAAAAATAAGGTTTACCCCTGTAAACCCCGGTTTAACTGTATAAAAGTTGGGTTCAAGGGGGTCAAAATTATATAGGCGCGTTTTCGTGCTGAAATGCCCGCGAGGGCGTAGGCAGTATTCGAAGATAGATAGATAGATAGATAGATAGATAGATAGATAGATAGATAGATAGATAGATAGATAGATAGATAGATAGATAGATAGATAGATAGATGCCCGCAAAGGCGTAGGCAGTATTCGAAGATAGATAGATAGATAGATAGATAGATAGATAGATAGATAGATAGATAGATAGATAGATAGATAGATAGATAGATAGATAGATAGATAGATAGATAGATAGATAGATAGATAGATAGATGGATGGATGGATGTATGGATGGATGGATGGATGGATAGACAGATAGATAGATAGATAGATAGATAGATAGATAGATAGATAGATAGATAGATAGATAGATAGATAGATAGATAGATAGATAGATAGATAGATAGATAGATAGATAGATAGATAGATAGATAGATGCCCGCAAGGGCGTTGGCAGTATTCGAAGATAGATAGATAGATAGATAGATAGATAGATAGATAGATAGATAGATAGATAGATAGATGGATGGATGGATGGATGGATGGATGGATGGATGGATGGATGGATAGATAGACAGATAGATAGATAGATAGATAGATAGATAGATAGATAGATAGATAGATAGATAGATAGGTAGGTAGGTAGGTAGGTAGATAGATAGATAGATAGATAGATAGATAGATAGATAGATCGATCGATCGATCGATCGATCGATCGATCGCCATCTTGCCATTATTTTGTGGTTTTTCCTTTCCGCTTTTGACGGTTAAACTATGATGACGCTGTTTTATGTTGGTATGTCTTCCCACTGTGATGTCTTGATTGGGAGATGTGAGGTAATGTCATCGATCCCTGATCAATTCCTTTACTGCTATTGTACAAAAACAGTCGAACTCCAATGGCTCGAACACCTTTGGGACCACGAAAATCTGTTTGAGACAGGGGTAGTTCGAGCCACTGAGGGTTAGTACCAGGAGGCATAATGGGGTTAATTTTGGGACCTCTTTTCGGTGTTCTATGATAAAAATGTATGCTATGTGTACTCATTAGAATCGCCTCATCGAGGCGATTCTAAAGAGTACACACAGCATACATATGCAAGACAAGTTATCCCGCACTTCTTCTTATGTAGAGGAATTCCCTAGGGACTCAAGAACGGGTTGAACACAGCCATGGTAAACAAGCCATCGGTGTTCGAGCCATCAAAGTTGTACTGTACTTCTATTGTAAATTCAATGTACTTTAGTAAAAGACCCTTTTGGAATTCTTCTAAAATGGCCGTTGTAACGACCACTTTTGAACAATTCCAAAAGGTGGTCTTGATACACGAATTGTACTGCGTTTAATTCGTCTACCTAAACGCTTAGGTTTGATCCTGTTTTAAGCAGCGTGGTCAGCAGTGTGCTCCAGTTTCCCAACGTGGCGTTTGGGAAACAGTACACACAACCGTGAGGTTAAGCTACATTGGTCAGTGAAAACACGTGGAAAATGAGGTAGAATTATTAACTTATGTTAACTGGTTGCGACAATATGTCAGTCTACCTTAAAACAAAACAAATATATGTTGTTGATCTGGTAAGCATTCCATACGCTAACAAGAAAACACTTTCAAGCATTGAACACACCGACTAGAATCATTACCATTTAGGGTGGCTGGATCGGTTTGAAGGATCTGGTTGGCTGTCAGTGCAGGTGCGTTCCACAGCATTGGCTTTAGTAGCACAAGGGGCCTGTTGTGCTTGCAGCAGGTGCTTTGACCTGTACGCTATCCTATCTTTACTTTTTCTAATGCCCAATCACTTAAACACTAAAGAGACGGCCTTGGGTGGACGGAACTTGAGGACTATATTTTTGTATACTGGCATTACTGTCGCGGTTCAGGGCGCCGCGATATCACTAAATTCTGGTTAAGCGCTTAAAGGGTCTAACTTGTCAAGAAATAGAGAAGGTAGCTGACCGACCCAAAATTGCATTACCTATTAAGTGGGCCGTAAAACCACAAAATATAAAACACGATGGTCTTTGAGGCATCACTGGTGACCTATTCAACACTAATGTCTCTCCATTTTCCTCTGTTCGCTACTGTTGACCACTCAGTCAGTACAATGAAAATATGCAAACACATGCATCTCGTGAATATATATAAATTTCCTTATTCTTTCTTTTCTTCTTTTTTTTTTTAGCTTTGAATATTATCATTTATTTTCTACTATGTTCAAACATTCTGTGGTTGCTTTCTGGTCAATGCGTGGCACAGAAAGGGCTGAAATTAAATCTTAAGGAAAATTGGGAATTTCTAGCTCTTTCGGGTTAGTAAGCAGCCATTGAAAACAATGTCTTATTTGACAGATATATGTTTTTCAATATGGGTTGAGTAGGGTTTAGCATTGCATGTTTTGATTTATTCTGGTATAATATTGCATATTTTGATGTGTTTTAATATGACTATTTGATATAGCATGTTTAAATGCAGCAGATATAGCGGTTGTATTTGGGCGAGTTGGGTCATGTACTGTCGGCCTTATTTCGCATGTGGGTATTTTATACCCCTCATTTCTGTTTTCTTTTTCTTTTTTTTTTTTGTTGTTGTTTTTGTTTGTATATATATATATGTATAGTTTTGAGGGTCTCATGGAAGATTAGCCATAATGCTAAATGTGTAACCCTCGTTAAATAAAGCCTTTACTTACTTACTTACTGTTCGTTTTGAACAAAGCTAAGAGCAATATAGTCCTATCTATGCATGGTGTTTTTTGTCGTCAACCCAATAACATCATTACAATTACACGTTGTTATGCATGGTTGAACAAAAAGGAGACAGTAATTCATTTTACTGCCCTTAATTTCAGACATGCTTTGAAGAAGGACAACATGTATTCGCAATTCAAACTAGTATGGGTTTTAGCATGTTTCTAAATATTAAAATGCAAACCACCGATGGAATTTTAATATGACTTAACATGACATATACTTATTTCTGAACAAATGCTTTGGAAAGATATTTTGTTGTAGGGTGTTGGGTGCAGTTGCGGAAGGAAGATAATGGTAATATTTACTCCATGCGCTTATTGTATAGAAACACACTTAGTTTTCATTTACCACGTTTAATTTCAAGCTTTGTGCGTACTTCCTCTTGCAATTTTGCAGTTTTTGTAGACATTTGCCATGTTTTCAGCGCACTTAGCTGCAGCTGATTGAGTGGCAATCCCCACCGAGACTTTCAAGGATCTGGTAATCACCATGTTTAAGTCAATTTTCACTTAACCGTCTTCCGCTACTGTCATTTAATGAGAGCCTTTCATGACAGATTTCGTCACGCACGTATGAAAAGAATTGAAATGTAATGAACTGATTTATCTTACTGTTCTTGAGTAAAGTGTTCCGTAACCATAGCATTGGGTGTGCAGCTGGAAATATGCTCAGCCCATTTTACAGGCATTGCGAATACACACCTATATAATTTTGAGCCCTTAAGCCCCATCGATTTATAGTAAAATTCGGTGTTAAAATATTCAATACAGTAGAAATTCGATGGCTCGAACACCGATGGCTCGTTCACCATGGATGTGTGGAACCCATTTTTGAGCCCTTAGCGAAATCCTCTACATAAGAAATAGTGGGGGATAATTAAAGGAGATTTTAGTCTTTGACCTTGCAATGTTTGCTGTGTGTACCCATTAGAATCGCCTCGATGAGGCGATTCTAATGAGTACACACAGCATACATTTTTCATTAAAGAACACCGAAAAGATGTCCTAAAGTATGTCGTTATTCCTCCTGGCAATAGCCCGCAGTGGCTCGAACTACCCCTGTCTCGAACAGATTTTCTTGGTCCCAAAGGTGTTCGAGCCATTGAAGTAAAATTCGGTGTTAAAATTTTCAATATATTTGAATAGGCGTGTTTCGTAATGGAAAACCCCCAAATGAGACACTGCCAAAGAGAGAAATGTTCTTTAGAAGGGGCAATCCTTCGGAAGCATGGACCACAACAATACAGAGCGGAAAACCGTAGAGTGTACTATTTTTCTTCTTGATCAGACTAGCTAGTCTCGGCAATAAGGCCTCATCGGTGACCTTCAAATATCTTCAGATAACTGTAATGGAATCAGTGATCTCAGAGGACTAGAAATATAACCCAAAATATGACAGGGAGACACACATTCCCTTAACACCAGCCATTGTGAAGTTTAAAATGTTCTATAGATCAGGCGTCTGATCAGGGTATGAACTGTTTGCGAAATGTTCAGTCATTTTCTAAATATTTGCTATAATGTCTTATCAAGTGACACGGCGAAATGTCGAAAATAAACTTCTGTATATAATGCTGAATACTCTACTCGGGCCAAAATGGGTTCATTTGAGGACTCACAACAGTCAGGTATCAGCTGTTGTTTGAATGAACAATTTTGAAATCATTACACAGTCAGCGTAACGAAATAAAACATACAGAACCTCGAAAATCGTCTTTGCGCGCTATCAAATCTGTTTAGTACTTGCCATTAGTCAACACATATTCAGTTCTGTTTTGTACTGAATAAAATCTTCTTTACATGTAGCAGAAATCCATTTCGAAATTAGTGGTGCCAAGTTGAGTTTTTTGCCCCCGTCATTTTAATAGGAGGGAGTGGAGAATATAGTATCGCGCTCTTTTGTTGTTTGTAAGATAAGATAGATAAGATAAATGTTTCATAGTTCAAAAACTGATATATGTTTTTGATGAAAAGTTAGAACTGCAAACATGGAATTGTGCACTATTCAGTGCGACGATTCTAACGGGCACTCACAGTCAGAGGAAATACATGTTATATACTGTTTTTTTTCTGTATAAATACGCGTTTCAAATAGTGTTCATTATACGCTTATAGTACAAATGTACTGACTGACTGTTTTGGATTTAACGACAGGTCAACCCTTGTGGGTAAATTTGTGTCGTCTCTCCGAGAAAGACAGAAAAGAGATAGAAGCTGAGATGAAAAGGATGGACAGAGAAAGATGAAATGAATGGAAGTGTAGAAATAACAACACTCCCCCTCTACCCTTACCTGCTGCAAGGGCAGCAGGCTTTGTCCAATGGTATCAACACTAAAGAAAGTCTATGGAAGGCACCATCATTTTGTTGATCCGTACAATGTTGCCATTTCCAGAATTATTTCTGATATGTTGGCCAATGCAAAGCCATAGGAAGACTTCCAAAATCTCGGACATACCCTTCTCGGCATTTACACCTTTTCTTCTTCGGGTCGATTGGCATCGCGGGCGAAGCTTGCCTACCAAGTAATGCTTAGTATCCGCGGACGCCAGTTTACACTCTTCTGGTGTCCATGTCTGTTGATCTGAACTTTAATATTTGCCATTTTGTCTATGGATTAATGATATTGATTTACGCTTTGGTACTACGATCTAAACTACTTGGACACCCCAGTGACACAAGATACACGTCATCTTTGCCTCACCCAACACCCCCAAGTACAAATGCATCTGCAAATGTAGGGGAAACAGAAAATTATTCCTGAAGTCATTCCATTGTTTATGAATATTCAATCCATGATATAAGGGGCAAAGGCACCTGGCTACCATGGACACATTGCTACCATGCACTTATTGCTACCATGGACACATTGCTAACATGCTATCATTTATACATTAAATATAAATGCTTTAGACTACACAGATATCAGGTAATTTCGACGTTCAACGCCGATCGGTGTTAGTCTTGATATAGTTTTACTTTGGTCTTAAACACTATTTTATGACGCGAACGAATGCGGAACAGGTGAAGGGGTCCAGTTTCGGATGTAGAATTAACATTACGTAAACACGCCTATATAAATACACTGAAACCTTTATCGCCAAAAAATGAATATTTTAAGATGAAAAATCATGATATTTTTCTTATTCTGTTCAGAATATAGATCGTGGGTACTCGTTGTAACCGCCTCGAGGAGGCGGTTCTAAAGAGTACCCACAATCTTTATTTAGAGCAGAAATAAGAAAAATAAGGTTTACCCCCTGTAAACTCCAATTTTCTCTATAATATAGGCCAGGCAAAGCGAAAATTGATCTTCGGACCAATTTTTTTGAAATCAGTTTTTGTTTTGTTGATTTTTAAAGAACAGTATCTTTGAAGCATATAATTGCTTAATTCAAGTCAATATCGCTTCTTGTAATCGAGATATAAGCATTTATGTGTCACCACTCTTCAGACGTTTCATTAATAACATCAAATTTGGCAACAGGAAAATCACAAATGACACCAGGGAAACAACATGGGGATTACATCATGGTTGTATTCAATTTTTAAAATAAACACATCAGTAGATAACGCTCAGAACTGTCCAAATTACATAATAAATATTATTAATATTTATTGAACAAGCTAAAAGAGATAAGATGCGAGGTTTTGCCAAGCATTTGGTACTTTTCTAAAATCAAATTATTATATCCAAATAGATTGCACGTTTCCTATCACAGTTACAAAATTTTAGTAACTATAGAACTCTTGTCTATATAGTTAGGTTATCTAATTCCTAGAACAAACAAAACATCTGCAGGTTGCTTTAAGGAAACAATTTTTATTTATTCAGCCTATTCTTGGTTGCATTTGATACATTTGTACATGATAAAAACTTTGAGGCTATGCCGTTTAATAAATAAATCTTGAAAAAAAAACAAGGCATCGCATGCGATACAAATCCCCTCGCACAAGTGGAAAAACAATGAACTGGCAAAAGTCCAACTTGCTGGAGATATTACCATTTGGAACATTTGTGTAAAGGTTGTTCTCTAAAAATAGTCACAGTGACCTTGACTTGAGACAATGACCTTGAAAGTCGATCTTGCTCGAGATATTATCATAAGCATCTTTTGTGTCAAGTAGTATCAAAATCTGTCAATAAATGTTGGCGCTAGAGCGATCGAAGTTTTTCTCAAAATAGCCACAGTGACCTTGACCTTGAGGCCATGATCCTAAAAGTCAAACTCGCTTGAGATATTCTCATATGCAGCATTTGTATGAAGTTGTATAAAAATCCGTCAATAAATGTAGGCGCTAGAGTGATAACAATGTTTTTCTAAAAATAGCCACAGTGACCTTGATCTTGAGGCCATGACCTTGAAAGTCGAACTGTCTTGAGATATTATCATAAGCAACACTCGTGTGAAGTTGAATTAAATTCTGTCAATAAATGTCGGCGCTAGAGCTATGACAAAGCTTTTCTAAACATAGCCACAGTGACCTTGGTCTTGAGGCTATGACCTAGAAAGTCGAAATCGCTCGAGATATTGTCGTAAGGGATATTTGTGTGAAGTTATATTGAAATCAATGGAGAAATGTATGCGCTAGAGTGATGACAATGATTTTTTCTAAAAATAGCCACTGTGACCTCCACCTTGAGGTCACGACCTCGAAAGTCGAACTCGCTCGAGATATTGTCATAAGGAATATTTGTTTGAAGCTATATTGAAATCAGTGGAGAAATGTAGGCGCAAGAGCGATGACAATGTTTTTCTAAAATTAGTCACAGTGACCTTGACCTTGTGGTCACCACCTTGAATGTCGAAATCGCTAAGGAACATTTGTGTGAAGTTATATTGAAATCGGTTAAGAAATATAGGCGCTGGAGCGATGACAAAAGTACGTACGTTCGGCACAATTATCACAACCATACTACTCAAAGTTTGATAAGGATTACTTTTTTAATGCAAAATTTTTTTGGATAAATTAATCAGCTGAATTCAAATTTGATAGATAATGACAGAAAACATATTCACCACAAAGACGCGTGATTATTTTGGTCAACTGACACTGCATTCAAGCGTGACAACAACAACCGTCTTGGCACCCACAAAATTTGCCGATACACAAAGGGATTTGGACAATTGATTTTTCACAAATTTCCAAATTTGTTTAGACAACGGGTATGGCGCCCTCGGGCATCAATTACAACACAACATCGCATGCGCATACTCGTAATCAGAATCTGTATCCGGTTTTGTGATATCAGCTTTCATTCAGCAACCAATGCATCTTCCAGCTCCTGTTAAGTGATCGGCTGCACAGGTCGGGCTGAAACAGCACGCCGTAGCATGTTCGACGCATGCTCAGTCGGATTTAAGTACGGTGATTGAGCAGGCCAGTCCATATGAACGATTGTCTCACGTTCCATATAGGCATCAGTGACATGGGCACGGTGGGGACGGGCATTATCGTTCATCAGAATAAAGTCCGGACCGATAACACCGGCATATGGCCTCTCAAAGAGATCAAGAATGTCATTACAGTACCTCACTGTCGTTAACGTTCCGTTTTCAACGACGTACAAGTCAGTTTTACTGTTCACACTTATCCCAGGCCAAACCATGACTGATCCTTTTCAATTGCGATCATGCTGTGCCACATTTAAGTCATCGAATCGCTCTTTAGACATTCGTCACACTAATTGACGTTTATGAGTGAAGTCTAGACAGAATCTGGACTCATCAGTAAACAGTACTGGCGTCCAGTCACGAACCGTCCACCTGTCGTGAGTTCTGGCAAAGTCCAATCGGTCTTGCACGTGTTGACTCGTCAACGCAACACATACAACATGCCTCTTGGCATTAAGTCCTAACTCGTGGAGCCCGTTTCTGACAGTTTGTGGTATTCGTATTCCAGTTCCGTTCCTAAGGTCATTATGCAAACGTGCAGCGTTCAGGAACGAATGACGTCGAGGCTGAATAAAAAAAACGGTACTGACGTTGAGTTGTAACCCTTTCTCGACCCCCGCCGTGTCTGTGTGAAAGATTTCTGTGGGTAAGTTGCCGACTCCACATTCGGTAAAGTAGAAGTAAAACAAAGATCAGGAATTGAAACAATTAACTTACTCCACCCATAAAAGACACCAAAGGGAAAGAAATACAAACATTAAGCGACAAGACCATAATGGAAACCTAAACAAAGGAAGGCCATAAGGACACGCTAAACCACGCTCTGAGACACATTCAGAATCCCAGCAAAACGACTTTTGGAGGCGCCAAATTCCAACATTCTGACGCCACGATTCATTTCTGCGGGGCTCATGCGGTTTATTAATTGTCCCCTAGGCATCTTTAGAGTTTCACAAATCAAATTAAATCCTTTTAAAGCTTAGTAAAGGAAAACTGGCAAGTTTGATTTTTCTGTTGGAATGCAGTGTTACGCAAAATTTTTGGGGTGCATGAATTAATTTTCGAAGTGTGAGAAGTGTGCACTTTCATGAGTACTGAATTGCACACGAGTTTCTGCTTAAGATATTTATAAATATACGGAGTACAAATTCTGTCAAGAAAATAAAAAAAAATTCAGTGCAAATGTATAGGCCTGTGAGCTGTGAAATAAAGTGATAACGTTACGTTTGAAAATTAAATATCCAAAACTTATATGGTCTATTCTACTTTTTGCTTAACAAAGATAGTGTATTATTTCTCGTACGTCAGCGATTTTAGCCCGGGACTATCAAACTAGTATGGGAGTAGGGGCGTGCTGTTTGCACATTGGTTTCCTCCACGCGCCACTCGCCCGAGCCTTCATAGTCAAGGTACTTTTAACGTTTCATGAAAATATCTGTGAATATGTTTCAACTTCGGTGAGACAAAGTTTATCAACAATGCATACATGCTCTTATAAATGATACAATGAGGACCATATATCAGACAAATATTATTTAATTCTCTTGAAATTAAGTTATTATTATTGTTATTATTATTATTATTATTATTATTATTATTATTATTATTATTATTACCCTCGTATATAGTATTGGACCAGATTTAACAAAACACATGCTGTTTACTCCGTAAACCCAGTTAACTCTGTGTAAAGTGGGGTTTAGGGAGTCTTCATTTCACAGACTTGTTCATGTGATGCGTCGAACATCCATTCTCCTTAGACTATTGATTAATAATTAAAAGGATTGAAACATTCTTCGGTCAAATGGAAAATAGATAGAATAATGAAAGCAAATATGTCTGGAATTCTCTGAACTAACTCGTTAATTTGTTCGACCACATTTAGAGTGTGGTTATTTCCTCTCTATATCCATCAATTAAGGCAATTATCAATTTATTTTCATCTTCAGCCAGCCGTCCTGAAAGAACCTAGAACTGTGTTTCATCTTTGTATAATTCAATAATGAAATCGATTTGTAATTTAAAAATGTCTGTTTCTATACAAATGTGATTGTTTGATTAAGATAACGATTAGGTCTGTGTATGTTTTTTTATAAAGTCAGGACAGCACGCCAGCACACCAGCAAGTCGTTTTCCTCTCACGTTCGGTGGGTATGGTTGCGGCTTAGTGAGAACAAAACTGTTCTTACGCACAGTTTAACCCAAAACAAATAAACAGAAAAAAAGATAAAGCCTACCTCTTAAAGCAGTCTGGAGCCAGATCAGATGGCCTCGGGATTCCTAACCAATCCAAAGCGGTTCTTACGTTTTGGCTCACAATTATTACATTTCACCTTTGCATGTGTGTAATGTTAACATTATCCAACATCCACCATGTTTTTTTATATATTCGAGTGATGTTCGAAAAGAAATGCTTATTGTCCTCTAGCTCGATATCCTCGTGCTGCACGATCAAACCCAAGACATACTTGTATAGGGCTATTCAATATCTACACAATGGTGTATAAATGTACATGTTAGACTAAGTGTAAGATATAAAATTTGCCATTTGAATACACGCAGTCATAGACCACTGCAGTAAAAAAGGTGGTAGAAGCGTCAACTAAAAAGGTGAAATACGGACTTGCCATAGTGCAGTTTATATTTTACTTTTGGTCCTTTGAGATCAGCGTGAATATTCTGAGAAATCGGAAATAAATTATTGGTTTAGACTCATATTCTAGACAGGTTTTTAATTATTTGGACCCCATTTTGATTTATATCAGTCTTTGAATCGACTGCCTTTTCGAAATTCGCAAAATTGCAGTATGTTTCCTCTGGCTTTCTTTGCCGGATCATTACAGGGTCACTGATGAGGCTTTATTAACCGAAACTACGTAGTATGACCCATCTTCTTTCTTTTGAATGTTTTCGTTGCTCTTAAAGGAACTCATTTTTGATTTTTATTTGCATCAAAGCTTGCTCAAAACTTGTCTTACGACATGGAAGTCGTAACAAAGAAAAGAGGTATAGCCAGAAAAAATCCCCGCCCATGGTGGGATTCGAAACCGGGCCGCACGGGCGAGAGTCCAGTGCTGTAACCTCTGAGCCAAAGAGTCGACTCTCTGACGCAGTTGTCAGAGATTGGTGATAAGCTATGCCTGTAGATAATTGAAGGGAGGCAGTGCGGTCCGTAACACACCCCCTCTTCAAGGATGTCATCATTTATGATGACGTGAAGCCAACTCCGGTACAAAGCCAATTTCGGCGAAATAAAGTAGAAGTAAAACAAAGATCAGGAATCGATACAATTAACTTACTCCACCCATCAAAGACACCAAAGGGAAAGATACACAAACATTAAGCGACCAGACCATAATGGAAACCTAAACAAAGAAAGGCCATAAGAACAGTTACTTTCCCACAAAATGGCCTTATGGCCATCCAAAATAAAAAGACACAAGTGATACACACAGTAAGTAACAAACAACACCATAAATAAACCGCCACAGAAGAACGATTTGGAACGGTCAGTGGAATGATTTCCACTGGGGGGGGGGGGGGGGGGGGGGGCTTAAATCGATTTTACGTGGCCACAATCCTCGCCCTTACTTCCGCCGCGATTTAGACAAATAATTTGTTCAGTCCGCATGAAGGCCTCCTAACTCATCAGTGCAACATCTCCGTGAACACAAAAATCAAAGAACCACAGAGGTGAGAAAACGGTGAGGACTCGACAGCAAGAAACCACTGAAATGCTGGAGCAAAAGAAAACCAACAGTTAGACTCCCAATACGCCTTTACGTAGGAGCCGTCATAGAATCTGAGGCCTGACCCACCGGCGTGCAATTAAAGAGGGAAGCAAAGTTGCCAACCGTGATTGGGTTAACTACCATGCATGCAGTCTGTCGTATAACATCCATGTTGTACCCAATATGTTTAAGTCCGATCCCGGACGAGCCCGCATCTTACGACATGAAAGCCGTAACAAAGGAAAGTAGCATAGCCTGAAAAACCCCTGCCTATGGTGGGATTCGAACCCGGGCCGCTCTGGTGAGAGTCCAGTGCTCTAACCACTGAGCCAAAGAGTCGACTCTCTGACGCAGTTGTCAGAGAATGGTGATAAAGCTATAAGCAATGCATGTGGATAACTGAAGGGAGGCAATGTGGTCCCTTGTTTTTGAAGATGCTGACGACTGAAATTTCAAATGCTTTTGGACCTTCTTGTGTGTCATAAGACACAGTCCGGCGGTGGAAAAAGAAATTTGAGTCTGGTGTAGAGTCCATAAAAAAGGAAATTATTGAAGGATATGCCAGATTTACAGTTCGTGATATTGCACGAAAGGGAGGCATATCACTATCAACGGTTCACCTTATTTTGAAGAAGCATTTGAAAGTCAGAAAAAATTCTGATAGATGGGTGCCACATCTGTTGACTGTATGACGAGCAAAAGAAGCAACGGGTTAAAGTGGTCAAAATGCTGCTTCAAATGTTTCCAAAATATGACAGAAAGCTGTTTGCAAATGTCGTCACTGGCGAGGAAACCTAGGTCCATTACTTTGAGCCGTCAGAAAGGTTAGCAATAAGATCTGGGCCACTTAACACAGCAAACGCCCAATAATTTGCCAAACGTTCTTTGAGGCCTTCATGCGGACTGAACAAATTAGTTGCCTACTCGCGACGGAAGTAGGGTCGAGGATTGTGGCCACGTAAAATCAATTAAAGCACCCCCCCCCCCCCTCCGGCGGTTCTTCTGTCGTGGTTTATTTTTGTTAAAGTTTGTGTTTGGGTGATTGTATCGCTTATATTATTTTATTTTGGATAGTCAATTGACCATTTTGTGGGAAAGTAACTGTCCTTTTGGCTTTCCGCTATTGATGTTTCCATTAGGGTCTGTTGTTTCATGTTTGTGTTTCTTTCCCTTTGGTGTCTCTGATGGGAGCTGTGGGTTGATTGTATCGGTTCCTGATAATCGCATTCACTTCAATTTTGAGTACAAAGAAGGTTTTATATGCAATTTTCTTCTCTGGTGAAGGAGTCGCAATAAAAGTGCCGGTGCAAAAAGGGCAAAAGCATTACCGGAAAGTACCACAAAGACGTAGTACTGAATAAACTGAACAAGTATTATCAGAAACGACGACCTGCCACTTGGTTTAAACATGACTGTCTTCTGCATGACAATGCAACCGCTCACACCTCCGCAATAGTTACGGCGTTTTTGAAGAAAGAAAAAGGAACTGTTTTGCCCACCCCTCGTATTGCCCAGACCTTGCCCCTTGCGATTTCTTTTTGTTTCCGAAATTGAATTCATTCCTTGCTGGGCGGAAATACCAGTCCCGACAGGCACTTGGATCTGCCATTCATTAGTACCTTATTGCTAAGCCCAAATCAGCGTACCGTTACGTCTTCAAGAAGTGGACATATCGGCTTTTCATTTCTAGCCACGGGGAGTACTTCGAGGACATGAAATGTGTACTTTTGGGTTAACTTGAAATTTGAAGTCTCTAGATAGAAATAAGCAATTCTTTTCGAAATCCCTCGTATGCACGCTTGAAATACATCCAGGCAGATCCTCCTGGTGTGATCGCTGACTTGAAAGGCACTACTCCTCTCGGCAGCAAAAATATATGGCCCATTGATCACATGTAAGTGCTGGCCTTTAAATGAAGGATTGAATGCGATTCTAATGGGTGCACTCAAAATCATTTGTATATACATCTATATATGTATAAAATCATGTTAACAGGTCCTGTGATAAACACCGTTGTGAAATAGAAGAGAAGGCAATGATTAGATATCGATACAATTAACCCACAGCTCCCACCAGTTACACCCAACGGAAAGAAACTCAACCGTGAAATAACTAGACACTAATGGAAACATCAATAGCGGAAAGCCAAAACGACAGTTACTTTCCCACAAAACGACCAATTGGCTATCCAAACCAAACAAACAAAAATATAAGCGAAACACACACTCAAAGCCAAACCAAAAATACCAAAAATAAACCGCGACAGAAGAACTGCCTTGGAACGGTCATTGAAACGAATTCCACGCGGGGTGGGGGAGGGGGGGAGGGGGGGGGCTTAATTTGATTTAACACGGTCGCAATCCTCCACTTTCTTCCTTCGCTACCTCATATAGAGAACACCTGGGTTTTCGGGGTATACATTATTTTTTATTTCGTTGTTGTGTTTCTTTCCTTTAGGTGTATCTGATGGGAGCTGTGGGTTAATTGTATCGATTTCTGATCATTGCTTTCACTTCTATTTTAATAATCAGATTGCGGATACTCTTATAACCTCCTCAATGAGGCGGTTTGATCGAACAAAAACAACCTATGTTTGGGGTAGAAATAAGAACATTATTGCAAATTTTCATCAGAAAGTAAACGTTTTGGAAATATAATGGAATATTCTATGTCACACGGATGGTATGTCATTATTGATGTATCTCCCTCAGTTTTCCGTAGATATTTTATATCTGGAGTCATGTGACAGTTTTATGGGTAGTAAAGAACGGCCGTGGTGAATGAGCCATCTTTGTTGGAGTCACTGTGGTATCATTATACAAATCAGTGTGGAGGCTTGAAAAATGGTTCTGAACGGGGACCTATACTGACGGGGACCCATACTGTTTCGTTTGACCATAAGCCAACATAGTAGACCCTGTTCAGACGCCACGTTCTACGGCACCTGATCAGCGCTACACTGTTTGTCAAGCCCAACATCCAGTCTAGATTCTATAGATAACTGATCATACAGCGATAAGAATAGCACTGAAGAGCTTCTGTACTTAGTAACATTGGGTCAACTGACAAATGAGCTCCGCCAAGCGAATTTGGGTCTTCGAGCATTCCGTCATGACAAATTTTAACTGCGCATGCCCAGCCATTCAGAGGGGCCAGGGATATGGCTTTCTGTCTGAAGGTTCCTCTTGATTCACTGCTTGTATGAGCGAGCAGCGATGGTTCTGGCGAGACTGCGCGGATGCGCAGGCTCGCATGAACCTTCGCTGCTCGCATAGGCGAAAAGTACCAAAAAACGAAAACACGCCTATACAAATACATTGTCACCTTTATCGCCGAAAAAATGAAATTTTTAAGATGAACAATTGTGATATTTTTCTTATTTCTGCTCAAAATATGGATTGTGGATACTCGTTAGAACCGCCTCATCAAGGCGGTTCTAACGAGTACCCACAATCTATATTTTAGAGCAGAAATAAGAAAAATAAGGTATACCAACGGAAACCCCAGTTTCATTATATAAAAGTGGGGTTCAAGGGGGTCAAAACCATATAGGCGTGTTTTCGTGATGTGATCGACCAAAAACTGCCTCGTGGCATGAAGAACGGCCAGTGCAAACGAGCCATCATTATGAGAGTCATTGTGGCATAATTATACCAAAATGTCTCGTGACACGACTTAAAGCCCGTAGACTGGGATCGAAATCCAATTAGTTTAACTACATAACATTGTAAGATATCTATTCGGAATTACTACTCTGAAATCCAATTACTTCTGCTTTTTTCAAGACATTTCCACAGCCCTGTGTTTAGTAATAGTTATCTCACACAATCCCGTCTTAACATATAGTTATTGACCTGCGACCGTCTCGTTGGTGTCATAGACTCGGAGACTGAGTCGCTGAGCACAAGTCAAATGGATATGTACACAGTATTTTAGATATTTTACATCTTTTTACTAAAGGTGTCGTGTATCTTATTTCACGGGGGTGTTCCAACTGATGGTGGTTTACATTTGGCCAAAGCATGCTGTCTTTGCTGGGAGGTTAACGTTAGATGGACAATTTTGTTATTTCTTACGTTTCTTCACTTTAACAGATTTTCCTCTTTCTCCCAAGTTCCTGTCTTTTACCTCCTCTACTAACCCTTCCATCACTTCCGTTCCTTTCTTTGGAGAAGACGCTAAATAACACACAGCGGTGCCTAAATATTACGAAAATACGCCTACTTGTACATTGCAAACTTTATCGCCGAAAAAATGAAATTTTAAGATGAAAAAATGTGATATCAGGTTTATAGTTTTAATATATAAAAGTGGGGTTCAGGGGGTTAAAATTATATAATCATAATTTATGATTGGAACAGATATAAGAACAAATCAAACATTTTCAACAGAAATATATCTGTTTGGGAGCCATAAATCAGTTGGTCAATTGGTTGTGTCCCATGGATGTGTTATTTGGGGGGGGGGGGGGGGGGAATTGATGCATCATATATGTTTTATGTTTGAAATTAAGGGAAAAGGGTAAACCTTCATGGGAGGCAACGCCTGCAAAAGAAGTTTTTGTCTCCCATGTCAATAGGGGTCTACTTTTAAAGGAGAAAATGCTCCTAAGGAGCAAATTCTCCTTTAAAAGTACACCCCCATTTCAGTGTGACAGGGCATATAGAAAAGCGAACATAAAGTTCAAAAAGTTGTCCGCCTTTGAAAAATGGCGGAAAAATCTGCCAGGTTTTCCCTTAAATGACCTTGACTGTCCTATCAAAACGGTTACCCGTCCTATCAAAGGCTACGAACTTCTACTCGACTGTCTCCGTTATTATTAAAAGAAATGTGTGTGTCTGTTTGTATATGGGATGAGGGGCGGGGTTTTATGTCACCAACAACTGAGGTCGTATTGAGGCCTCGGTTAAAAGATTCATCCGAAAGTCTGCAGTGGCCGGAATCGAACCCACGACCTCTGGTTTATAAGGCGAGGAGCTTAGCACTACACAACAGAGGCTTATATTGGAAATACTATAGTATGTACGATATAAACAAATCGGATATTTTCGTGTCAACCTGTAAAAGTCCAAAATTAAAAGAGACACAACTAATGGTACAGTGAAATTCCGCTATTAAGACCACCTAAAATTAAGACAAATTCTGCTTTAAAAAGCTTATTAAGAAGGATGCAATTATACATGTACTGTCTTCGTGTTTTCTGCACACAATGTAATCTGGTAAGGAAAAACCATTGGGACTGTTCAAAAGTGGTCTGAAAGACCACTTTTGAACAGTCCCAAAGGTGGTCTTATTATAGGAATTTTACTGTAATACAGTGTCGCATTGTCTCATTTCAAACACATGCCTTCCATGGACACCCGATATTCACCGAGATACAACGACATTTTCTTTTTTCCCGCACTTATTCGGTCCTCGTATCCAGTGTTAAAGATGTTTGTAGGTCACGCTGCCTTATCACCAGAATATTCCTACGTCTAGTTTGCTCAAGGAGAAAATTCAGGAATTATTTAAAATTGACTTTTAATTAAGGTACATTGATCCAGTGAAACCTCGAACTTCAAGCATTCAAGACATTGATTGACAGAGAATCGCTGCATTCCGGTCGGGACAGATGATACATACAAAATGGCACACGAGACAGTCGCCTATAAGCTCGTTCCAGGGTTTAGTCTACCTATTTAGACCGCGAAGGCGATGGCCAGACAGTTCGGATGCGCCAGCGCGCGACAAAACCTCCATATAGTTTTTTTCGACCAGGAAAACAATAACCTCCTGCGCAGCCTCGCTAAAAGTTAGAATATTCTCAAGAAAGCAGGTTGTTACTCTTAATTTTGTGCTTTCGGTGTCGTTAACCCTTTTTGTACCAAATGGAATCTTCCTCGTTATATATACATGTAGCAGGAGTCCATTTCAAAATTTAGGGGTGGAAGTTTGTGTTTTCTTTAAAATTTATTTCGAAAATAGCTGAAAATTTTGCAAATAGTGAAGGCCCTGATCAGACGCCGCGTTGTGCGGCGTCTGATCTGGACCTGCACTGTTTGCCATGGTACCCGTTTTGGGTTTTCTGTTACTAAATGGGTTATGTTTTTGCTTTCGGTGTCTTTAAATCCCATTTGGACGTATGAAACCTCGGTGTCTGCTCTTCTGAAATAGTATTTATTATTAAGTACGTTCTTTGTAAATAATTGGTTTTGAAAAACAAGCATTTAAAAAAAAAACACAGACGATTTTCAGGATTTACAGACTATAAGCAATTTCCGTAAAAAACGACGAAAGAAATCCGTTATAAAATAAATGAAATTTCAGCCAAGACTTCTTTATCTGTTCATTACAAAACACAGCTACAGCGGAAAACAAACGAAAAATTGCGATATTGTTCTTATTTTCGCTCAAAACATAATAATAATAATAATAATAATAATAATAATAATAATAATAATCGACCTTATTTATAGAGGATAACACATTTAGTACTAGTACATATCTTCCATGTGGCCCTCTTTTCCTGGGTAGTAACCTGTACTAAGCAATGTGGATACAGTTTCTTGCTCAAGGAAACAACGCGTGGCGCTTGCGAGGATCGAACCGGCTAGCTGTCGATCTCAAATCCGATGCTTTACCTCTGCACCACAGCCCTCCCCTCATGGAGGCGGTTCTAACGAGTACCCATAATCTATGTTTTAGAGCAGAGTTACGAAAAATAAGGGTTACCCCTGTAAACCCCAGTTTAACTATATATAAGTGGGGGTCAAAAATATTGTGATTTGTGCAAAACCATGTAAACCCTGAAAGATAGTTTGAACAGTCGCGGCTTACGGGCGCATGTTGTTACGAGATGGAATAGGAAACCTCTCTGGTGCTTATGCACATCTAAATTATTTTAGTAGATATATGGTAGGGCGGTGTGAGTGAAATATTTTGGGTGAAATATGGTACGCAAACTATGCGGCTCCATGAACAAGTCATGCACATATCATACGATGTATGCATGAGTGGTTTATAGAGAGCTGTTTTTACAATACAGGGGGCCGCTAAAAGGCTGAGTTCTATAGAATTTGCCTAAAAATCGCCAACCGCCAAATTGTGCCATATATGATTTTTATTCCCGTCACGTGTTGTGTGGGTGTTCGTTTTGACAGGAGTCGTGTCATTGATTATAGGGTCGTTTCATCAATTTTTCCTATGGGAAATATACTATTTGAAGGCAAATCCATTATCTACTCGATTTTGCTATCTGGCTTTGTTTGTGGCCGGTATCTCCACTTCCCCACGAACAAAGCAAGGTAATACGAGTAGGCATGATTTTCCGGTAGTATTCATAGATATATAAACCCTGAAAAAAGCGGACACCTTAGCAGCAGGTCAAGTTGTAAAGAGTAAACACAACATTGTGACGGGGAAATAGAAAGTATATTGAAAGGCATAACAATGTGTGACCTGCTGCTCCCTGCTTCATAGCAGCAGGTACTGGTACGACGCTAGGCGTTAGGGTCCAGCAAGGGCGGACAGACCGCCGTAATCAGCGCCTACCAGGATAGAAGCAGATTCTTCTAAATCATTGTTCGTTGTAAACAAATGTGATCATGGAAGAGGTCAACTTACCTTATTTGGACGATCACTAAACGGCTGATCAGCAAACGTGATCGCTAATCCTAGGATAATCAATTATGTTGATAGACTAGTTTTACTAGTTCGCGAGAAGAAGTGTCACGCGAGTGGGGGATTCACCCAAAGTTATAAACTGGCCAGTCGCGTTTTGTGTTGTTTCTTTTTTTGTTTTTCTTGTTGTTTTTGTTGTTTGCTTCTGTAGGTATTCACGTCACCCGTTCCGAGCACAGAACAGTGTTTTGCCTTCGGAGCGGACGTCGTGAGTTGGCTACAGAAGCAACAATTTGTGATGTTTTGTGTTAGTAAGTGTTGTATGTAGATACTGTAAATAATTCATGTCAATCATTTAACATCTTTCTTGTGCCTTACCCCACAGCTGCCCGTACACCTGTCAGAGATCACGCTCGGTTGTCTTGTCAGCATGGGGGTTTGCGGGACGCCGTAAACCCACATGTAACATTTGGTGTCAGAAGTGGGATTTGATCTCTGGCTGGTGTTCCCGGCTGTGGAACAGCACATTGATACTCTGAATCATCAATTTAAAAAAAAAAAAAAATGTATTGACAGCCACATTTAGAAATTAACTTGAATCTTCCTTCCTGCGTTGATGAAGTGCGAAACCCATGTATTCAACTGAATGGATACTGACAAGTCGATAATTTCTGAGCAGGAAGGCAAGGCAAACCCCACTTTTTCTTGGTAACGAAAAATTTAAGTAGACCCCACTTAATTGTGTTACCTGACATTCTACTAAGTTAAATTGGAGCTACTAATTGATCTTACCCACACATGGTTCTGACGTAGTGACGTTAACAATTTACTGACGTTGACATAACGGTAGCGTTAATATTTACGCAGTGGCTTGAGGTTAGGTATGACGTAATAGAAACATTAATGGTGACTTGTTATGATCGGAGTTTTGTAATGTGATAAAACTTCGGATTGTAGCATTTTACTGTAAACGTCGTCAGTTTATGACGTCATATTAGACTACCAGTACGCAACGTCATACTGTGCTGAAAGCATTTGACATTTCAAATCGCGTGTGCTTTAATAACTAACGTTTTAGTTAGATTAACGCGTATAACACATATCTTAACGTTTTAGTTAAGCCCATTCAATCATCACTGATCATAACTGATCAGTTTATAGTGGTTTTGATAGTAACGTGAGATTTACGTTATCAATAATGGAGCGTTTAATGCAAATGGGAAAGGACTTAGGTTATGAGGGGAAGGAGTTACAAGGTTTTGTTAAAGAGCAGCAGGATATTGAGCGGGCAGAAAGGCAAGAGCAAAGGGATTTAGAAAGGTTAAGGTCTGAAGAAAAGGAAAAGGAAAGGGTACATGAACTAGCTAAGTTAGAGGAAAAGGAAAAGGAAAGGGTACATGAACTAGCTAAGTTAGAGGAAAAGGAAAAGGAAAGGGCACATGAACTAGCTATGTTGAATGTTAATAAGGAACTTGAAATAGCACGCATCAAGACTGAAAGGGAGGCAAAAGAGATTAGTGAGGCCCATTTAGAAAAAATAAAACATGGGTTTGAGCTACAGCACCAAGAATTAAGGAATCAGTTAGAAATGCAGAGAGCGAAGCTCGAGCTAGAATTTGAAAAGCAAAAAGCTGAGAAGGTGGCGCATGCCCGGGATCCTAAGTTACCTTATTTTGAAGAGGGTAAAGATAAAATGGATAGTTATTTATCTAGGTTTGAGAAATATGCTACGGCTAATAAATGGGATAAGAGTGTTTGGGCCGCGTATTTAAGTGCATTGCTCAAAGGGCGCGCACTTGATGTATATGACCGGTTGTCAAATGAGGATGCGGCGGATTATGAAAAGTTAAAGGACGCTTTATTAAAGAATTTTGACATGACAGAGCGCGGATTTAGGAAACAGTTTCGTTATAGTAGGCCCGAGAAATCAGAAACGTTCATACAGTTCAGTAGTAGACTGAGAAGTTATTTAGAAAAATGGCTTAATATGGCAAAGATAGAAAAATCTTTTCCGGCTGTCTGTGATTTCATGGCAAGGGATCAGTTCCTGGAGTCATGTAATAGAGAACTGTATGTGCATCTGAAGCCAAAACAGTTTGGTAATTTAGATGAAATGGCTAGGGAGGCAGATTTGTTTGCAGAAGCGCGCGGGGGCGTATATAGTTGCATTAATAAGGGGCAACGCGATAATAGAGGCGCAGCGCAGGGTAAACAGGACAAAGTTGACTCGAACAAACCGAGTGGTAGACCGGATATCAAGTGTAGCATATGTGGTAAGGGGCATTTAACAATTAAATGTTTTAAGAACCCCGACAGGAAACAATTGTATAGCGCAGAGGTAGGAGCAACTGGAGTTGGGGATAGCGGTGTTAAAGAAAATTTTAACACGCGCGTAGAGACTCAAGGTTCTCAAGTTAAGAATGAGAATACGCAGAATGTAGGTCGTGGTTATACACGTGGTCGTGGTAATTTTAGAGGGTCTTTTCGCGGACGCGGTAAAAATAATAGCACACCACGTGGCGCAGCACACCAAGTTAGTTTTTGTCAAACGGAAGTAACTAGGAAAGGTGATGAGATTGGAAGTATTTTTGAAAATAAGGTTGGTGATCCTTTGATTTCGGATAGGGAGGAGTGTAGTAAGGAAACTAGGGAAGGTGTCTGTTACTTCTTAAAGGCAAGGTTACCGACGGCACAAGGATTGGTTAATAATAAAAAGGTGGTTGTATTAAGAGATACTGGGTGTACAGGCTGTGTCGTTCGGAGAAGTTTGGTTTCGGATAGTCAGTTAATAGGGAAGGAATCAAATGTTACGTTGATTGATGAATCCACACAAAGGTATCCTTTGGCAATGATTGACATTGATTGTCCTTTTTTTACTGGGAAAACTGAAGCTTTGTGTATGGATGATACGTTGTACGATTTGGTTATCGGTAACATTGATGGATCAAAACTTCCTGATATGTCTCATTTCTCAGCTGCGGCTGTAACTAGGTCTCAAACTAGGCAGGATGAGAAGCCTTACAGAAAACTTAAGGTTCCCGATCAGATCATTAACGATGACAAGGAGGCTTTCAAGCAAGCTCAGGTTGATGATCCAACTTTGGAAAACATCAGGAAAAGGGTTGTATCTGGGAACAAGACTGTGAGTCGTGGTTTAAACCGAGGTGAAACTAGGTTTATTGAGAAAAAAAGGGTTGGCATATAGGGAGTTCACCAAGGGTAACAAAGTCTCTTTCCAACTTGTGGTCCCTCAAAGTTTCCGAGGAAAGGTGTTGAAACTGGCTCATGAAACGCTTATGTCTGGACATATGGGTATTAGGAAGACATTGGATAGAGTTGTAACTGAGTTTTACTGGCCCGGTATTTGCGGTGATGTCGCTAGATTTTGTAAATCCTGTGATATTTGTCAGAGAACTATTCAGAAAGGTCGGGTCACTAAAGTACCTCTAGGAAAAATGCCATTGATTGATACGCCATTTAAGAGGGTGGCAGTGGACATAGTTGGTCCAATTGAGCCTCGATCTGATAGGAAATCTCGGTATATTTTAACCATGATAGATTATGCGACAAGGTATCCAGAGGCGATAGCTTTACCGAGTATTGAGACGGAACGTGTCGCGGAAGCGCTTATTGAAATGTTTAGTAGGGTTGGCATTCCTGATGAAATGTTGACTGATTGTGGATCACAGTTTACTGCTGAGGTAATGAAGGAAGTCAGCAGACTTCTTTCTCTTCAACAGTTAACGTGTAGTCCGAGACACCCAATTTGCAACGGACTGATAGAGCGTTTCCACGCTACGTTAAAGCAGATGTTACGTCGCATGTGTGCTGAACGTCCAAAAGATTGGGATAAATATCTTCCAGCCTTATTATTTGCGGTAAGGGA
Source organism: Lucinisca nassula (assembly GCA_963580285.1). NCBI lineage: Eukaryota > Metazoa > Mollusca > Bivalvia > Lucinida > Lucinidae > Lucinisca > Lucinisca nassula. The sequence continues at coordinate 189,271,107 of OY757013.1, read as the reverse complement.
AGTCCCACAAGAGTCTTTAGGATACTCCCCTTTTGAGTTGTTATATGGACGTAACGTCAGAGGTCCAATGGCAATATTAAGAGAATTATGGGCTGAAGAGGTACGCGATGAGCAAGTTCTTTCGACGTATCAATACGTTATTGAGCTTAGGGAACGGTTAGAGCAGACATGCAAATTAGCGCGTGATAATTTAAAGAAGGTTCAGATTAAGCAGAAAGCTTATTATGATAAAGGCGCGAGGTCGCGTAAATTTGACGTCGGCGACAAAGTACTGTTGTTACTACCGACAGACAGTAATAAATTATTGCTTCAATGGAAAGGTCCTTATGAAGTTGTTGAGGTAGTGAACAGAATGGATTATAAGATTGACGTCAATGGAAATGTTAACACATATCACGCTAACATACTGAAGCAATATGTGGAACGTCAAAATGTGACGTCACATTGCTTGCTATCTGTAGAGTCCACTCAGTCAACTGAAAATGATGACGTTGACGAATTCTCATTGGAAGATTGCGCTTTTCCTACTGCAAAGCAACCAGAGACGTTTAAGGACGTCAATATTTCAGAAATGTTAACGCAGGATCAGCGTAAAGAAATAGAGACGTTGATAAAAGAATACCCGGACGTACTGTCCAGTGTACCAGGACGAACTGACCAAATAGAACACGACATAAAGTTGCTGACGACGGAACCAGTGAGGTCAAAAGGTTATGCCATACCATATAAAGTACGGGATGTAATGGAAAAGGAAATTCAAGATATGTTAGATTTAGGAGTTATTGAGCCATCAATATCTCCATATTCATCCCCTGTAGTACTTGTCCCTAAAAAAGATGGTTCGGTGCGGTTCTGCATTGACTTCCGTAAACTTAATAAAGTGACGGAGTTCGATGCAGAACCAATGCCAAATATGGAGGAGGTTATAAATAGAATGTCGGGGCACAAATACTTTAGCAAATTAGATTTGTCAAAAGGTTATTGGCAGGTAAAAATGACGCCTAAGGCAAAACCCCTAACTGCGTTCGAAACCCCCAAAGGCTTGTTTCAATTCAAAACTATGCCCTTCGGTTTGGTAAACTCAGGAGCAACATTTTGCAGGTTGATGAGAAAGATTCTGTCCGAACTTTCTAACGTTGATAGCTTCGTCGATGATATGTGGATCTTTACCGAAACTTGGAAAGACCACTTGACGTCATTACGTGAAGTTTTAGATAGACTCAGGACAGCCAAGTTGACGGCAAAACCTTCCAAGTGTATGATTGGGTATAGCAGTATCGAATGTCTTGGTCACAGTGTAGCTGCTCAGTCAGTAAGACCGCAAGAAGACAAGATACAAGCTATAAAGGATGCTCCTCGACCTTCTACTAAGAGACAAATAAAGTCATTTCTTGGGTTGGCTGGTTTCTACCGCCGTTTCATTCCAAATTTCTCATCTATCGCTTCCCCTTTGACAGATTTAACTAAGAAAAGTAGACCAAACAAGATCACAGACTGGCAGGACCATCATGAAAAGGCTTTTCAGACCCTGAAGAATAGACTCACGTCTAGTCCTATTCTTCGTCTTCCTATCTTTCATGATGGGAATCCGTTCATACTCCGGACGGACGCTTCTGATGTTGGTATAGGAGCCGTTTTGCTCCAAGAATTTGAAGGGGAAGGACGACTTCCCATTGCTTATGCCAGCAAGAAACTTTTGCCTCGTGAGAAAAACTATTCTGTAATAGAGAAGGAATGTTTGGCTATTATCTGGGGTGTTGAGAAATTTCGCAAGTATCTTTACGGAGTAGAATTCCTGCTTGAGACAGACCACAAGCCCTTGTCGTATATGCAAACAGCAAAAGTTCTCAATCCTCGAATTATGCGTTGGGCAATGAAACTACAGCCGTATAGATTTCGGATTGTTGCAATTCGGGGCCAAGAAAATTTGGGGGCAGACTACCTTAGTAGGTAATTCTTCGCACGGTTGTTGTGTAAATAGCTGTCTTGTTTAGATAGGTTCATCCTATTCCATCTCTGTACAAAAAGAAAAAACATTTCTGATTGTTTTTTCTCCAAAAGGGGAAACCTTTGTTACGAGATGGAATAGGAAACCTCTCTGGTGCTTATGCACATCTAAATTATTTTAGTAGATATATGGTAGGGCGGTGTGAGTGAAATATTTTGGGTGAAATATGGTACGCAAACTATGCGGCTCCATGAACAAGTCATGCACATATCATACGATGTATGCATGAGTGGTTTATAGAGAGCTGTTTTTACAATACAGGGGGCCGCTAAAAGGCTGAGTTCTATAGAATTTGCCTAAAAATCGCCAACCGCCAAATTGTGCCATATATGATTTTTATTCCCGTCACGTGTTGTGTGGGTGTTCGTTTTGACAGGAGTCATGTCATTGATTATAGGGTCGTTTCATCAATTTTTCCTATGGGAAATATACTATTTGAAGGCAAATCCATTATCTACTCGATTTTGCTATCTGGCTTTGTTTGTGGCCGGTATCTCCACTTCCCCACGAACAAAGCAAGGTAATACGAGTAGGCATGATTTTCCGGTAGTATTCATAGATATATAAACCCTGAAAAAAGCGGACACCTTAGCAGCAGGTCAAGTTGTAAAGAGTAAACACAACATTGTGACGGGGAAATAGAAAGTATATTGAAAGGCATAACAATGTGTGACCTGCTGCTCCCTGCTTCATAGCAGCAGGTACTGGTACGACGCTAGGCGTTAGGGTCCAGCAAGGGCGGACAGACCGCCGTAATCAGCGCCTACCAGGATAGAAGCAGATTCTTCTAAATCATTGTTCGTTGTAAACAAATGTGATCATGGAAGAGGTCAACTTACCTTATTTGGACGATCACTAAACGGCTGATCAGCAAACGTGATCGCTAATCCTAGGATAATCAATTATGTTGATAGACTAGTTTTACTAGTTCGCGAGAAGAAGTGTCACGCGAGTGGGGGATTCACCCAAAGTTATAAACTGGCCAGTCGCGTTTTGTGTTGTTTCTTTTTTTGTTTTTCTTGTTGTTTTTGTTGTTTGCTTCTGTAGGTATTCACGTCACCCGTTCCGAGCACAGAACAGTGTTTTGCCTTCGGAGCGGACGTCGTGAGTTGGCTACAGAAGCAACAATTTGTGATGTTTTGTGTTAGTAAGTGTTGTATGTAGATACTGTAAATAATTCATGTCAATCATTTAACATCTTTCTTGTGCCTTACCCCACAGCTGCCCGTACACCTGTCAGAGATCACGCTCGGTTGTCTTGTCAGCATGGGGGTTTGCGGGACGCCGTAAACCCACATGTAACACATGTATCATCCGTTGTCTTCCCTTACGAACTACCGTCTACATAAAACATGAACATATGTTGTGCATGTCATGCTTGGGATGTTATGTCTATCATTGAGCTGGACTCAGTAGCCCAGTCGGGTACGTATGGATGGCGATCAGGAGAACGCGGGCACGATACCTGCCTGTTCTGGAAAAAAAAAACACCAGATTTTGTTAACCAAACCAGTTTTTTGACAGAAACGCGCATCACAAAAACAAGCCTATTAAATTTTGACCCCTTCGAACCACACTTTTATATAGTAAAACTGGGATTTACAGGGGTAAACCTTATTATTATTATTTCTGCTCTAAAATATAGATTGTGGGTATTCGTTAGAACCGCCTCGATGAGGGGTTTATGGGTAGTTCATTTCACGAGATGATTAGTATAAGCATCTATGCTCGTTTCCAAATCCTGTGGAACTTTTTCATAAAACGTGTTATTGTATTCTTGTAATTCAGAAGAAGTTAATAAATATTGTTTACACCAAGAAAAAGATAAAAAAATTTCATCTTAAAATTTTCATTTTTTGGAGGTAAAATTTACAATGTATTTGTATAGGGGTGTTTTCGTAATGTAATTCCGCGGCATTTATACACATGAAACAGCGTGGTTTACATGGATTTGAATTTACAGAATAATGCGGCACTTAAACACCCGAAACAGCGTGTTTTACATGAATTTAATATACATGTACTAAATAATGTCAACAGGACTTTGGTGCTATAAAATCCAGCACTTAGAAAATATATATGGCTAATGGTCGATGTATCAATTATTTTACTTCCCCATACATTTTAGAATGTACATGTACGAAACATACATTACGAAAACACGCCTATACAAATACATTGTAACCTTTATCGCAGGAAAAAAATTAAAATTTTGAGATGAAAAATTGTGATATTTTTCTTATTTCTGCTCAAAATATAGATTGTGGGTACTCGTTAGAACCGCCTCATCGAGGCGGTTCTAACGAGTTCCCACAATCTATATTTTAGAGCAGTTATAAGAAAAATAAGGTTCACCCCTGCAAACCCTAGTCTTACAGCATAAAAGTGCGGTTCGAGGGGGTCAAAATTATATAGGCGTGTTTTCGTGATGAATATATATATGCACATACTCTAAAATAATGATATTGAATTTTTGTCCCATGGGAAATTTTCACAATTGGAAGAAAATCCCATGGGATTTTTTCCCATGGGATTATCTTAACTTTATAAGATTGGGCTTAAATTCACTGTAAAATAAATATTATGAATCTGCAAATGCATTTACGATCCAAAATTCAGCAAATAAATGCTATTTTTATTTATTTATATTTTTTTTTTCAAAATCCCCTTGGGGATTTCATACTCTAAAAAATGAGGATTTTGAATTTTTGTCCCATGGAAATTTTCACGATTGGAAGAAAATCCCATGGGATTTTTTTCCCATGGGATTATTTTAATTTGGGCTTAAATTTACTGTAAAAATATTATGAATCTGCAAATGCATTTACGATCCGAAATTCAGCAAATAAATGCTATTTTTATTTATTTATATATTTTTTTCAAAATCCCCTTGGAGATTTCTATCATATAAAGGCCAATGGGGGAAAATCGCCATGGGATTTATTTATTTATTTTTATTTATTTATTTATTTTTCGATTTGGACCTTAATATAGTCTTTCAAAACGCAGTGAGACGTGATTGCACTGTTAATTTTGGACTAGTCCGTGTTTTAGGGAAGTCGCCTTCAGTTGGGATTTTACATTGGGAGATATAGTTTTACTGAGATTCGTACTGCATCATACTAACCACTTGGCAACGACTTCTACATAATGACATTATCGAAAAACTTATTTATAATTTCAAAATCTTGAGAAAATAGAAATCCGAAACCTTCTTCCCCTAAAATATGGAATAGTCTTGTCACGCTTGAACGTTGAACTCTCAGAGGTCGTTGATAAACTATTCTGATATGTAGATATGTAGAATACCTTGACATCATAACACCTTTCTTTTATTGTAATTTTCCCATTGGGATGTTAAAAATCCCCATTGGATTTTTTCCCATTTCGAGAACTTTGACCTATACCCTTAATTATGTTCTTATTTCGATTTTTTATAACATTAAAAAAAAATATAGAAATTCGTCAGAGCATTCCGATGAATACAAAACAAGTTGTTTCAGGTTTCTAAGTGCCTCGGATTCGGATCTTCTGGTGGCTGTTTTCTGTAATATCCGTCCGTGGATGATGATCATGAAATCCATCACGTCAACTTGTCCGTGAAATGAAAATGAAGCCCCTCCCCCCCCCCGCTATACCCCACTTTATACAGAGAAAACGAGGGTTCACGGGGGTATACATTATTTTTCCTATTTTTACTCCAAGACATAAATTGTCTAACGAGCACCCACGACCAATGCTTGCAGTATTTATAAGAAAAATATCAGGGATTTTCATCAGAAAAGTAGCCATTTTGGAGATGAGAAATATGCACTATGGCGCACGGGTATGTTATCGTAATGTTGCCAAGGTAATTCTCTCCCGTTGATTGAAGAAAGGCTTGTCCGAGTCATTTTCGGGCGAAATAATGTACACTGTACTGTTTAACCGCTTATGTATAAGCCTGCCAATGAACAGTATGGTATAACAAACTGAACGGATCTATATGACCAAAATAGTGTTGGCAGGAATTTAAAACTCCAAACAAACAATCAGTAATTCAGGATCCACAGCTTTTTGAGATAAACCTATCCTTCATGTCTCCTAAACAGGAAGTTTTCAGAAGAAAATGTGTGTTATGTTCTCTAACTATCATCTAATTCGAGATTGCGAGTGCTCGTTAGAACCGCCTCAATGAGGCGGTTCTAAGGAGCACCCGCAGTCAATATTGTGATAAAAAATAAGGAGAAAAAGATATATCCTTCTAATTCCCATTTTATCTACACATGTGCAAACTTTGGTTTATAAAGATGTTCATCCCGCAGATGATCCTTCAGATGTGTAAAGATATTTTCAATATTTTTAAAGGAACATTGATTTCAGCGAGACTCCATTTATATCATTCTGAACGTATAATTTTATAAATGAATACATACTGTTCTCTTCCTGACATAAAACATCTGCAGGGCAATTTCGCGAAAGAGGCGACATTTTCAGAAAGATTGGGACATAAATTGGGCCCCGTCAAGCGATTTTGGTACTTATCGCCTATGCGAGCAGCGAAGGTTCAGGCGAGCCTGCGCATCCGCGCAGTCTCGCCAGAACCTTCGCTGCTCGCTCATACAAGCAGTGAATCAAGAGGAACCTTCAAATAGAAAGCCATATCCCTGGCCCCTCTGAATGGCTGGGCATGCGCAGTTAAATTTTGTCATGACGGAATGCTCGAAGACACAAATTCGCTTGGCGGGGCTCAATTGTAATTTATCTCGCAGCTTATGTCTGCTGTTGTCTTGTAAGGAAAGCAATGATCAGGACTCGATATATCTTTCTTCCAAGACACCAAACGGAAATAGCTGCATAAAGTCACGTTGTTATAACTAAATAGAAGTGGAGGCAATTATCAGGAATCGATGAACCCACAGCTCCCATCAAAGACACCAAAAGGAATGAGATACAAACATGAAACAACAGACCCTCATGGAAACATCAACAGCGGAAAGGGCAAAGGACATTTACGAGTACTTTCCCACAAAATGGCCAATAGGCTATCCAAAATAAAATAATATAAACGACACAAACACCCAAAGACAAACCATAACAAAAATAAACAGCGACAGAAGAACCGCCTTGGAACGGTCAGCGGAAACGAATTCATTTGGGGGGGGGGGGGGGGGAGGGGGGGGTGCTTAAATCGATTTTACGTGGCCACAATCCTCGCCCTTACTTCCGTCGCGATTAAGACAAATAATTTGTTCACTAAAAGTAAAAAAAGCTTCACGGAGACTGCCTTTTCTAACCAAATGACCATACAAATTACCAGTGCCTAATTAAGGAAATCCATTTAGAAACAATCGATTCGTTCTGTGAAGGAAGATGCCTACGTGCAGTCAGATGCAATTAAAGGGAATTAAAACCCTTGGTACATTTTACATTCTTTTTGCAAGGGCTATAACTTTAGAAATCCATAACAGTAACACATCCTAGTATCATATCCTCTAAACTTTAGGGTAACAGCGTGTAATTTACGCCTTATAAACCCCACTTTATATGGGAAAAAGTGGATTTTATGGGGACACTCATTTTTTCCCCTTATTTTTGTTTCAAAATATAGATTGTGGGTACTCTTTAGAACCGCCTAGAGGCGGTTCTAACGAGCACTCACGATCTATATTTGATCTATAACTAAGAAAAGCAATCAAATAGTTTTATCTGAAAGAAGCTGGAGTGGCGTCGTTTGTTCACAGTGATATGTTATCGTAATGACATGTTGTCTTATTTTTACTCCCAAAATGGGTTTGTGGATGCTCGTTAGGACCTGCTCATTGGGTAAGAACAGGAATCAGAAATTTATGTATACACTTGTGAACCCATCTCACCTGTCACACACTGACCAGGCGAGCTTTTGTGATCACATTTTGTCATTCGTCCTTAAGTGCGTGCGTGCGTGCGCCCGTCCGTAAACAAATCTTCAAAACGACATCTCCTCCTAAACCACTGACTGGTTTTGACCAATTTCATAGGAATCATCCCTAGTTTGACCTCTTGCCAAGTTGTTCAAATGGTTCCTCTTCATTGCAAATCTAGACCAAAGGAGCCCCAAAAACGATTTTTTCCACCTTAAATCTTCTTCTCTAACACCACATGGCCAAGGTCCTTCAACTAGTGGACCTCTACCAAGATTGGTCAATCGGGCCAAAAATGGCCTAGCCCAGGGGCCCACGTGCTTTATACAGACGTATATAGGCAGACGCATATAGGGAAAACCTTTAAAAGTCTTCTTGTTTAAAATCAGAGGGCCGAGGTTTTTTATATTTGGTATGACGCTTCGTCTAGTGGACTCTATTAAGATTGTTCAAATTATAGTCTTTGGGCCAAAAATGGCCCTGGCCTCATGCTTCACGTAGACTTTAAAAGGAAACAAATTCTAAAAATATTCTTGTCTGAAACCAGAGGACTCAGGTCTTTAAAATGTGGTAAGAAGCTTCATCTAGTTGACCTCTACCATGGTTCTTCAAATTATAGCACTGGGGCCAAAAAATGGCCCTGCCCTGGGGCCCACTTGTTTAACAGAGTCTTTTAATAGAAGAAAACTTGTCTGAAACCAGAAGGCCCAGGTATTTGATATTTGGTATGTAGCTTCATCTAAGGGAGATCTACCAAGATTGTTCAAATGAAAACATTAGGCTTAAAATGGCCCCGCCCTTTGGCCACATGTATTACTTCGACTTACATAGGGAAAAGCTTTACAAATCTTCTTGTCTGAAACCAGGAGGCCCAGTGTTTTGAAGTTGAGGAAATGGTATCAGCGCCCGGATAGCTCAGTCGGTAGAGCACTTGCCTTGTAAGCAAGGGGTAGTCCGGTTCTGGTCGTATGTTTTAATATATATGTCATCACGTGAACAAGTCCGTGAAATGAAAACCACTTAAACCCCACCTTGGGGTTAACGGGGGTATACATAATTTGTTCTTATTTCTGCTCCAAGACATACATGTAGGTTGTGGGTACTCTTTCGAACCGCCTCCCTCAACCTATGTTGTGAGCATTAATAAGAAAGCTATCAAGGTTTTTGTATCAGAAAAATAGCCAATTTTAGAGGTGTGAAAAATGCACTATGTCACACGGGTGATTTATCGTATTGTTATTCACCATAATGCTTAGATCTGCACGGAATGAATTATGGTGTACGTGCGCAACCTAAGCATATAGATTTCGCACACTGTAACATCAAAGCTTGCTTCATTATATCGGATATCAACCCTTTTTCGCCATCTCAGAAGATGAAGGCTGTTGCTGTCCCAGTTTTCCATAGTAGCAGGTCGTCAGATCCAAGGGAGCCTATCTTCGTGTCTACGGCGCTACGGTTCCTCAGCCACAAGGATGGCGAATGTGATAAATTCGTGTAATTATGAACCTACATCCTGATCCAGATTATGTTATGTCTGGGTGTTTCTCAGTACACGAGTTCTTGTGGAAACCAAGGGACATTCATCACATGACGTAGCTCTTTTAACATTAAATTGTCGCTTATCGTCTGGGTCAAAGAAAATAAATTTGTCACCGACGTGCGATGCTCTAGGGAAGGCCATTATAGACTCCATTGAAGAATACATTTCTAATTTGGGCCACACAAAGCAAAATATGTCTTCATGCAGGTGTGCCCTGCGAAGAGTCAGATCAAACTGCGTTTCTGATCTGAGATTTCACTAAGCACTACGATAACAAACCCATGCGCCATAGTGCATTTTTCACAGCTCCATAATAGCCATTTATCTAATGAAAATCCGTAATATTTTTCTTATTTACACTGCAAACATAGGTTGTGGGTCCTTGTCAGAACCGCACCATTGGGGCGGTTCTTACGAGTACCTACAACCTATGTCTTGGAGCAGAAAAAAGAAAATAATGTATACCCTGTAAACCCCAGAGGTGGGGTGGTCTTCATTTTACGAAAGTGTTGACCACGAAAACCCGCCTATATAATTTTGACCCCCCTTGAATCCCACTTTTATACAGTAAAACTGGGGTTTACAGGGGTAAACCTTATTTTTCCTATTTCTGCTCTAAAAATATAGATTGTGGCGGTTCTAACGAGTACCAACAATCTATATTTTGAACAGAAATAAGAAATATATTACAATTTTTCATCTTGCAAGTTTAATTTTTTCGGCGATCAAGGTTATAATGTATTTGTACAGCCATGGTTTCGTAATGATCCAGTGTCATCAAACAGCCCAGGAAGGAGGTATCTTGAACGAGCGAGTACGTAGACTGATACAGTGAAATTCCTATATTAAGACCACCTTTGGGACTGTTCAAAAGTGGTCTTTAAGACCACTTTTGAACAGTCCCAAAGGTGGTCCCTTACCAGGGGTGACTATGGGCAAACAACACAAAGATATATTAAGTGCACCCTTCAAAAGAAGCTTTTTTTTAAAGCAGAATAAGTCTTAATTTTAGGTGGTCTTAATAGCGGAATTTCACTGATATCTGTGGCCTATGTGCGCCCATGTGTGTAGACATCTTTTAACTGGTGCGGCTTAATTACACCGCAGCCGCAACATGGAAACAAACCCTTAGAGTATATGAGGAAGAGCAAACACTCTGTGCTCCACTGCCCGAAATTCGCAAATCGTAAATAAGAAAAAATATACACACTCTTATACGAGTAATATCACAAAAGCACTCGTATGTCTGAAAAAAAAACCGGTCCCGATAGCTCAGTTGGTAGAGTGTCCGCTCCGGGGAACGGGAGGTCACGGGTTCGATCCCGGGCCGCGACATACCAAAGTCGTTGAAAATGGTACTAGCTGCTCCTCGCTTGGCACTCAGATTTACGGGGTAGAGCTACGACTGGTCGACCCAGTGTCAGGATAATGTGACTGGGTGTGGTATCATGTAATGTGTCTGGGGCATGATAATTCAGTGAGGCAGCACTATAAAAGTGAGTATTGAGCTCCCTGTCGCAACCAGACACCGTCGTGATATGACTGAAAAATTGTTGAAAGCGACGTTAAATACGTTCTATAAAAGGGTTATCCTTTGGAAGCAAGGAATACACCACAGAACTGAAATATATGAAGTGTACATGTTTTCTGGGCCAGACTGGCTAGTTTCGGCCAATTAGGCCTCATCAGTGACCCTCAGATCTTAAACCCGAATTCACACACTTACACACACTGTCTGAAAAAAAGAAGAAACACCAGTGGGTCTAATATGATACGTAAATTATCCTTCTATAGAAAGACAATACGATCAATTTGCAAGTTTCAGTTTGCGAAATTTATGTTAATTGTCGAAACAAGCCTCTTTATAAGACATGGATCTAAGGTTACATTTCATTGTTCGATAAGTAATTAACACAGTACGCTGTCACGTGGTCTTTCAGTATTACATGTAGAACGATATATGCTGCAGTAGGTAAACGACTTTGTTAATTGCCATTTCAACCATGTAGACCGGTGTATTTGGGTGTCTGTTTGAAGTTTAACGACCCAGCCAACGCTACTTAGGTGATAACCAACCGGCCAGTTTACCTAACCATACTTTTCATGGGCAGGATTATGCATATGCGGTTCATCATAGTGCATATTCTTTCGCAGGAACTGACAACTGCCCTTCCTGAGTCAGCGGAAGGGGTTGAAATATCATAAAATGATTTCATTATCATTATCTACCGACCAGGCAGATATCGAACCCACGACCTCCTCGCGCATCCGACAGACCTACCAAGGCCGGCCTAGTTGAGACAGCTCATACCGATCCCGTTGATACTATATACACACTGCATTCCTGAGAGGGTGATAATGAGGAATATGAATGTCAGCTCCACGGCACCATAAATGACGGAATTTCCATGGTTTGCCTTTCGCTTAACACTGCCATGGCAATAGAATCTCCTCATCTCCCCCCCCCCCCCCTCCACACACACATCCACCTAATAGCTTGGGACCGGTCGTCGGTTCAATTACAGGTGTCAGGTGTGTTTAGAGGTCAGTTTTAGAATGCAAGCTTGTAATTTTTACTGACCGTTCCAAGTCGGTGCTTTTGCTGTGATTCCTTCGTGTTTTCTCTTGGTGTTTCTGATTCTTTCCATAATCATATATGTTGTTACGTTGATTATTCTGTTTCTTTACCCGTTTCGGTTGTTCATTTTCTTCCAGTTTAATGTTTGTCATGTCGGGGAGTCTGATTCTTCCCCCCCCCCCATCATGCATATTGCTCTTTTTAGTTAGATTTGGATATTCTGAGACACCACCTGATAAGTGATAAGAAGGAAAATTCGCAGAAGGAATAAGATTCATGCAAAGGCAAAAAAGACGGGAAGTGGTAAACTCCGAACAAAATTTGAAAACTTGAGACGTGAAATCAGGACAGATATAGAAAATCAGCATGATTTGTATGTGAATAACTTGGTAGGTGATGTAAAGGCAAATCCCAGAGGCTTCTACAGATATATTAATAGCCAGAAGAAAGACAGGCAAGGTATCCCGCCCCTTAATAAAAGAGGAGAGGACGGGGTTGCTGAATCAGACTCTGAAAGGGCAGAGGAACTAGTTGGTCAATTCAATGATGCGTTTAATAAAACTGAGTTCACGGAGGTTCCATTGACTGGAAGATCGGCCCCATTCATGAATAATATTGTTGTGACAGCTGCAGGAGTGATCAAATTACTTCAAGGCTTAAACCCCAGTAAGGCCTTAGGACCTGATGAGCTTCATCCTAGAGTCCTGAAGGAACTAGCAAATGAGTTGGGTCCAGTTTTTGCACACTTGTTTCAACAGTCTCTTGATACGGGTGAAATCTCCAAAGAATGGCTCTTAGCAAACATCTCTCCACTCTTCAAAAAAGGAGATAGGGCTCTTGCCCGTAATTATCGCTCTGTGTCTCTGACTTGTGTTCTGTGTAAATTGCTGGAACATATAGTCTGCTCGAACATCATGGCACACTTGGACGAACATAAACTTTTGTCAGACAGACAACATGCATTTAGGAAAAGGCACAGTTGTGAAACTCAGCTAAGCACAGTTATTAATGACTGGGCAAAAATCTTGGACAATGGGGGACAGGTGGACACATTTATTCTGGACTTCGAGAAGGCTTTTGACACCCCTCCTCATGAACTACTTAAATCTAAGTTATTTGGTTATGGAATTGGGGGAAAGACCCTCAAATTGATAGATTCCTTTCTTTGCTACAGAAAACAGCGGGTTGTTGTTAATGGTGAATCTTCGGAGTGGGCTCCAGTTTTGTCTGGAGTCCCGCAAGGGACCGTTCTTGGTCCACTTTTGTTCTCCCTGTACATCAATGATATTTCCACTGACATTGAAATAAGACTGTTCGCAGATGACTGTGTTTGTTACCGGGAAATTAGAGATACAGATGACTCATTGAAACTTCAGGCTGACATAGATAGATTAGAATGTTGGGCACGTAAATGGGGCATGAGATTTCAGCCAGATAAATGTAATATTATGCAGATAACTAGGAAGAGATCTAATAAAGTTGAGGCTTCTTACACCTTAGAGGGAACGGTCCTTGAGAATGTGGACTCCATTAAATACCTTGGTGTAACAATCTCACACAACTTGAGATGGAATACTCATATTAGCAACATGTGTACTAAGGCAAATAGAACGCTTGGTTTCCTGAGGCGAAATCTTCATCAGTGCCCTCAGGATGTAAAAGAGGCAGCATATAAAGGCCTTGTTCGCCCAATCTTGGAATATGGTAGTTGTATCTGGGACCCCAGTGGAGTGGTCCTTAACGATGAAATTGAGAAAGTTCAGAATAGAGCTGCTAGATTTGTAACAGGCAATTACTGCTTTGATACCCTGGAGCCTGACTGGAATACTTGAAAAATTAAAATGGGAGTCTCTCAAGAAAAGGAGAAAAGACAGTAGGCTAATCCTTTTATACAAAGGTCTAAAGGGTGCTGCCAGCATTCCAACAGATGACCTTGTTCCCCCAGCTAGACACTGTAGAAATCACCATTCGTTGGCGTTTCAGACCCTTAGCGCAAGAACTGACATTTATAAAGAGTCGTTCTTGCCCAGGACCATTAGAGATTGGAATGCCCTTCCCGATTCGATTATTTCGACAGCTGATGATTGTGTAGCTAAATTAACCTCTTTGGTTAGAGCTAGGGACTAACTTCCCACATCACAGGTCCTGGTGTATGAATGTCATTTGACGTGTCACCAGTAACAATTCTGATTCTGATTCTGACCTGTTTGGGAAAGAGCTGCTGACTCGGTTCACTAGGTGTCCGTTTTGTTTACTGTAGTCACTCTATGTTTCGACACAAACACCCAAAAACATACCATAACAAAACTAAATCGCGACAGAAGAATCGCCTTGGAAGGGTCTGCGGAAACGAATTCCACTGCGGGGCTTAAATCGATTTTACGCGGCCACAATCCTCGCCCTTGTTTCGACTTTTTGGGATCTGATTGTATCAGTTCCTGACCGTTTCTCTATTTTATTTTTACATTAAGCAAGCAGTTTCTACACTGAAAATGCTCCATATATTGGCCGCTAGCAGTTAATACTGTTTCTACTATACTTTTCTTTCAACTTATTCCCGTTGAAAAATTGCCGATATTCCATAGACAAACTTGGCGGGGATTTAAAATTGTTGCAATTAACACAAGTGTCATTATGATTTTCAGTGCTTTATGTGTCACCATGACAACGTGGCTAATTTCAACTATTAAGCTGTTTTTAAGTGTTGCAGCTGATTAAAAAGACAATTAAAAATGTATCAGCTTCCCCTGTCGGTGGTTGTTTCACGACAATTAGAGAAAGCTGTATTTACTAAACAATACAGTAAAATTCCGCTATTAAGACCACCTAAACTTAAGACTAATTCTCCTTTTAAAGTAGAAGTAAAACAAAGATCAGGAATTGATACAATTAACTTACTCCACCCATAAAAGACACCAAAAGCTTATTTAGTAGGTTGCAATTAAACTTTCTTTGTGTTTTCTGCATACAGTGTCCTCTGGTCAGAGACCACCTTTGGGACTGTTCAAAAGTGGTCTTAAAGACCACTTTTGAACAGTTCCAAAGGTGGTCTTAATATAGAAATTTTACTGTATTTAACAATTATCTTGGAACGCTAAGATTGCTGAGTCTGCTGCGTTCTAATTCGCACGTGAGATAAGGTATAGGGCTACATGCTCTGGGCTTGCAAAGAATGAGTAATCTTTCAAACTGGTTATATCATGTATCACCACGAAAACACGCCTGTATAATTCTGACCTCGCGGAACCCCACTTTTATGTAGGAAAACTGGGGTTTACAGGGGTAAACTAGCTCTAAAATATAGATTGTGGGTACTCTTTAGAACCGCATCGATGAGGCGGTTCTACTGCGCACCCACAACCTATATTTTGAGCAGAAATAATAATAATAATAAAAAAAATAAAACAATTTGTCATCAAAAAAGTTTCGATTGTCAGCGTTAAAATCTGCAAGGTATTTCTATAGGTGTGTTTTCATAATGATGTGTTTCATGAAAAGCTGATTTCATGATAACTCACTCGTGCAACAAAGTGCTTTTTTATATCTCCTAAATTACTACTTTTCTGTTGAAATTCCGTGCTAGTTTTCTAATAAATGCTCAAAACATAGGTTGTGGGTGCTCGTTAGAACCGTCGAGGCGGTATTAGCGAGTACACACAACCAATGTCTTGGAGCAGAAATAAGAAAAATAATGTATACCATCGTAAACCCCAGTTTTCTCTAATATGAAGTGGTGTTTAGGGAGGTCTTCATTTCACTGACGTGTGCACGTGATGCTGCAGTCAACAAATAAACAAATCATGAAAAACTGATTCTGCAGTTGATAAGCATTATTATATCTTGCTTGCAATCGTCCACATGATCCTTGACGAACCGTCTAGACCCAAATCAGATACCGTGTTTTAATGTTTGCCTGGGTATGGTATACACGATCCGCTTATAAGTAAGAAGACCTTCCCATTAAGACAACACACCGTGCGACATAGTGCTTTCCACATCTCCGAAATGGCTACTTTTCTAATGGAAATCCGTGATACGTTTCTTATTTGTAATCTAAACATAGATTGTGGTTGCTTGTTAGAACCGCCTCATATTGAGGCGGTTCTAACGAGTACCCAGAACCTATGCCTTGGAGCAGAAATAAGAAAAATAATGTTTACCCCCGTAAACCCCAGTTTTCTCCGTTTAAAGTGGGGTTTAGAGGGGTGCTCATTTCACGGACTTGTTCACGTGATGCAATTATGATAACACATCGTGCGACATAGTGCTTTTTCCACATCTCCAAAATGGCTACCTTTTTGATGGAAATCCGTGATACTTTCCTTATTTGTAATCCAAACATAGATTGCGGTTGCTCGTTAGAACCGCCTTATTGAGGCGGTTCTAACAAGTACCCACAGCCTATGTCTTGGAGAAGAAATAAGAAAAGATAGATTATACCCCCGAAAACCCCAGTTTTCTCTTTATAAAGTAGGGTATAAGGGACTTATCATCGGCCATTGCAAGGGCTTGTCATCGTGATGGTAATGCATGTACCTACAATGCTGATCAGAGTTCTACCCCAGAAAACCTGTTCTTACTACAGTCGAACTTCATTGGCTCGAACACCTTTGGGACCTCGAAAATCTGTTCGAGACAGGGATAGTTCGAGCCACGGAGGTTACTGTCAGGAGACATAAAGAGATATTTTAGACATCTTTTCGGTGTTCTATAATAAAAAAAATGTATGCTGTGTGTACTCATTAGAATCGCCTCATCGAGGCGATTCTAATGAGTACACACAACATACATTTGCAAAATAAAAGACTAAAATCTCCTTAATTATCCCCCACTATTTCGCTAGGAGCTCAAGAATGGGTTCGACTCAGCCATGGTAAACGAGCCATTGGTGTTAGAGCCATCGAAGTTCTACTGTATTTGAAGTTTAAGAGAGAGTTCTACACGAGGCTAGGATACATGTTTATACCACAATCAGCCATCCCAGTAACCAAATAAAGGGACCCGTACCAACAAACAATGTTTTATGATCAAGAACAGCGCAGATATTTATTTGTTAAACTCATTTTTGAGTGAGTGTTTGAGTTTTACGTCTCACCAACAGCTAAGGTCATACGGAGACGGGACCTCGGTTTAAAGATGCATCCGAACGTCTGGAAAAGCCCGGGATCAATCCGGCAACCCCTGGTTTACAAGGCGAGTAGCATAGACACTACACTCCGGAGGCTTTTAAAACTCATTGTTTAAATTGGTATTTGACGAATAATCAACGTCTGGAGGTGTACGCGTTATGTACATGTCCTCGTTAGAATATTTGGTTTAAGTGTAAAAGGACTACGGAAACAATTTTACTTTTAATCAAATATTGTTCAGTCATAAGAATCCTGCGCATCCCCGCAGAGCTTAGTCTGTTAACATTACAGCTACCTGTGTAAACCGCTTAGAGATAATCAAAGCCCTGAGAGTGCTGATGGAGCGTAGCTTTGATAATTTGATTTAGCGTCTGATTGGTATTTTAATTCAGGCTCATATTGATCCAACGGACATAGCTGTTTGAAGCTATTCTGGGCCAGAAGTCGCGCGCGCGCGCGCGCGTGCGTGTGTGTGTGTGTGTGTGTGTGTGTGTGTGTATTCGGGTTTAACGTCGCTTTCAACAATTTTTCAGTCATATCACGACGATGTCTGGTTGCGACAGGAAGCTCAATGCTCACTTTTTTATGATGCTGCCTCACTGAAGTATCATGTCCCAGACACATTGCATGATACCACACCCAGTCACATTATCCTGACACTGGGTCGACCAGACCTAGCTATACCCCGTAAATCTGAGTGCCAAGCGAGGAGCAGCTAGTACCATTTTTAACGACTTTGGTATGTCGCGGCCCGGGATCGAACCCGTGACCTCCCGTTCCCCGGAGCGGACACTCTACCAACTGAGCTATCGGGGCCGGTGCCAGATGTCGTGTTAAAGCAACAAGGCATATATTGAAATTAACTCACGCTAAGGTGTAGATCCCGCAACAACCATCACGAAAACACGCCTGTACAAATACATTGTCAATTTTTCGGCAAAACATGGAAATTTTAAGATTCAAAATTGTGATATTTTCTTATCTCTGCTCAAAACATTGATTGCGGGGACTTGATTGAACCGCCTTGACGAGGCAGTTTTATCAAGTACCCACAATCAATGATTTTGAGCAATTCAGCAACCATGCAGTTCTACAGTTTACTTGAAGATTTCTGCTGAGCTATAGTTCGTGCAATAACTGCGGTTTGCGCAATTGTTTGGCGGCTTTAAAGTTATTTTATGTAATCACTTTTTGAAAAATTACCTTGGGTAGGTTATTTATCTTGCATTAGACATTCTCCTTGGTTACGTCTTGATGATGTTTATCTTCATGTGAAAAATTATCATAATTTTCCCAGCAGTTTGTAATTTATCATCCGTAATCAGTCATTAAAAATTGCCTCGGTGAGGCTGTTTATAAAGCTATCTGCATTAGGCAATATCATTAGTGTTACGAGATGGAATAGGAAACCTCTCTGGTGCTTATGCACATCTAAATTATTTTAGTAGATATATGGTAGGGCGGTGCGAGTGAAATATTTTAGGTGAAATATGGTACGCAAACTATGCGGCTCCATGAACAAGTCATGCACATATCATACGATGTATGCATGAGTGGTTTATAGAGAGCTGTTTTTACAATACAGGGGGCCGCTAAAAGGCTGAGTTCTATAGAATTTGCCTAAAAATCGCCAACCGCCAAATTGTGCCATATATGATTTTTATTCCCGTCACGTGTTGTGTGGGTGTTCGTTTTGACAGGAGTCATGTCATTGATTATAGGGTCGTTTCATCAATTTTTCCTATGGGAAATATACTATTTGAAGGCAAATCCATTATCTACTCGATTTTGCTATCTGGCTTTGTTTGTGGCCGGTATCTCCACTTCCCCACGAACAAAGCAAGGTAATACGAGTAGGCATGATTTTCCGGTAGTATTCATAGATATATAAACCCTGAAAAGAGCGGGCACCTTAGCAGCAGGTCAAGTTGTAAAGAGTAAACACAACATTGTGACGGGGAAATAGAAAGTATATTGAAAGGTATGTTTAATCTATGTTTAGTATTATTTTTGTATGAACATGCTTGTAGGTTTTGGAAGGGTTTACTTCTAGTATACCCCAACTTTCTGAAGCCTATTCTGAATTTACTGTTGTGGCCTGTAGTGATTAGGCTACTAGCTTTGCCAGCTAGACGTCGCAGAATTGATCCCAGGCTTCTCCAGTAGTAGAATGAGTCTTTCTAAGTGAGGTCCTGTCTCATGCTGACCCTAGATGTTGGTGAGACGTAAAGTTTGGACACCCGCTCATTCTGGATTCATTTAGGCTTGTAGACCCCTTTTGTAGAATGTAATTAATAACGCCGGGTCACTTGTTTGATCCATGACTTGTGACTGGCTGTGGTTAGAAAACCGTGGTTCCGTCCCAATATGATATTAGGTGTAGAGGGGACGTAAACTTAAGACGGGTTTAACCACATCTTCATCATCAGGGCAAACTCATACAAGAGCCTGTTGGGTTATCCGTGATGATGAACCGTAATGAATTTTATTTTACAAGCATGTTCACGTTGATTAGAAATAATTTTGTTCAAGAAGAATTACGAGTTCATTTTGTAATGATGCCGTTTTTGTCTGATAACTCAGTTTGTGCATGTATGTACATATAAAGAACGTGATGATGATAAGTGGGAGTATTTGGTCGCCACACGTCATAACGGCCTGAACGGCGGGGATGACGTCAGCTGCGTCATCGGCGTCGCGAGGACGGTTGTGACGGGGTGCCTACCAAATAGAGAGAATTTACGGCAAACAGTGTTGGCCCATATGAGACACTAACAAATGTTGTAGATTATAGATGAAAATCTTCTGTTGTAGTTTCTATCTGTTATTAATGTATTGAATTTGTGAATAGCTATATTTGTGAGCCGTGTCGCGGAGAAGGATATGAAATAGAGATTGTTATGTTTCCTGTAATTGGCGGCTGACCAGGTAGCGCAAAGGCGTGGTCTGTTCAATTGCCTCTTACTTGTGATAATGTAGTGAGCACAAATTTGATGAGTATTATGCTCAGTAGTAGTGAGCATTAATTGATTTCTGTAGTGCTCAGTAGGGAAACATGAACTTTGAGTATTATTGTGTCAAGCATTGGGTGCTGATAATTTGATGCACAGTCAAGTTGAGTTCTGCTGTACGGTTATTTGTCGCATGCACTAATCAGCCTGTATGTCTGGTCGGCGCATGCGCAATAGCGGTATATGCATGAACATATTCTTACTTCTCCGGGAGGGGGATCATGATATAGCATGTATGTTTTGTGACTCGTTTCTAGTCCCGTTATCGTAATTTGCAGGCATAATAATGTGTGACCTGCTGCTCCCTGCTTCATAGCAGCAGGTACTGGTACGACGCTAGGCGTTAGGGTCCAGCAAGGGCGGACAGACCGCCGTAATCAGCGCCTACCAGGATAGAAGCAGATTCTTCTAAATCATTGTTCGTTGTAAACAAATGTGATCATGGAAGAGGTCAACTTACCTTATTTGGACGATCACTAAAAGCAAACGTGATCGCTAATCCTAGGATAATCAATTATGTTGATAGACTAGTTTTACTAGTTCGCGAGAAGAAGTGTCACGCGAGTGGGGGATTCACCCAAAGTTATAAACTGGCCAGTCGCGTTTTGTGTTGTTTCTTTTTTTGTTTTTCTTGTTGTTTTTGTTGTTTGCTTCTGTAGGTATTCACGTCACCCGTTCCGAGCACAGAACAGTGTTTTGCCTTCGGAGCGGACGTCGTGAGTTGGCTACAGAAGCAACAATTTGTGATGTTTTGTGTTAGTAAGTGTTGTATGTAGATACTGTAAATAATTCATGTCAATCATTTAACATCTTTCTTGTGCCTTACCCCACAGCTGCCCGTACACCTGTCAGAGATCACGCTCGGTTGTCTTGTCAGCATGGGGGTTTGCGGGACGCCGTAAACCCACATGTAACATTTGGTGTCAGTGAAGTGAGGATTTGATCTCTGGCTGGTGTTCCCGGCTGTGGAACAGCACATTGATACTCTGAATCATCAATTTAAAAAAAAAAAAATGTATTGACAGCCACATTTAGAAATTAACTTGAATCTTCCTTCCTGCGTTGATGAAGTGCGAAACCCATGTATTCAACTGAATGGATACTGACAAGTCGATAATTTCTGAGCAGGAAGGCAAGGCAAACCCCACTTTTTCTTGGTAACGAAAAATTTAAGTAGACCCCACTTAATTGTGTTACCTGACATTCTACTAAGTTAAATTGGAGCTACTAATTGATCTTACCCACACATGGTTCTGACGTAGTGACGTTAACAATTTACTGACGTTGACATAACGGTAGCGTTAATATTTACGCAGTGGCTTGAGGTTAGGTATGACGTAATAGAAACATTAATGGTGACTTGTTATGATCGGAGTTTTGTAATGTGATAAAACTTCGGATTGTAGCATTTTACTGTAAACGTCGTCAGTTTATGACGTCATATTAGACTACCAGTACGCAACGTCATACTGTGCTGAAAGCATTTGACATTTCAAATCGCGTGTGCTTTAATAACTAACGTTTTAGTTAGATTAACGCGTATAACACATATCTTAACGTTTTAGTTAAGCCCATTCAATCATCACTGATCATAACTGATCAGTTTATAGTGGTTTTGATAGTAACGTGAGATTTACGTTATCAATAATGGAGCGTTTAATGCAAATGGGAAAGGACTTAGGTTATGAGGGGAAGGAGTTACAAGGTTTTGTTAAGGAGCAGCAAGATATTGAGCGGGCAGAAAGGCAAGAGCAAAGGGATTTAGAAAGGTTAAGGTCTGAGGAAAAGGAAAAGGAAAGGGCTGAAAAAGAAAAGGAAAGGGTACATGAACTAGCTAAGTTAGAGGAAAAGGAAAAGGAAAGGGCACATGAACTAGCTATGTTGAATGTTAATAAGGAACTTGAAATAGCACGCATCAAGACTGAAAGGGAGGCAAAAGAGATTAGTGAGGCCCATTTAGAAAAAATAAAACATGGGTTTGAGCTACAGCACCAAGAATTAAGGAATCAGTTAGAAATGCAGAGAGCGAAGCTCGAGCTAGAATTTGAAAAGCAAAAAGCTGAGAAGGTGGCGCATGCCCGGGATCCTAAGTTACCTTATTTTGAAGAGGGTAAAGATAAAATGGATTGTTATTTATCTAGGTTTGAGAAATATGCTACGGCTAATAAATGGGATAAGAGTGTTTGGGCCGCGTATTTAAGTGCATTGCTCAAAGGGCGCGCACTTGATGTATATGACCGGTTGTCAAATGAGGATGCGGCGGATTATGAAAAGTTAAAGGACGCTTTATTAAAGAATTTTGACATGACAGAGCGCGGATTTAGGAAACAGTTTCGTTATAGTAGGCCCGAGAAATCAGAAACGTTCATACAGTTCAGTAGTAGACTGAGAAGTTATTTAGAAAAATGGCTTAATATGGCAAAGATAGAAAAATCTTTTCCGGCTGTCTGTGATTTCATGGCAAGGGATCAGTTCCTGGAGTCATGTAATAGAGAACTGTATGTACATCTGAAGCCAAAACAGTTTGGTAATTTAGATGAAATGGCTAGGGAGGCAGATTTGTTTGCAGAAGCGCGCGGGGGCGTATATAGTTGCATTAATAAGGGGCAACGCGATAATAGAGGCGCAGCGCAGGGTAAACAGGACAAAGTTGACTCGAACAAACCGAGTGGTAGACCGGATATCAAGTGTAGCATATGTGGTAAGGGGCATTTAACAATTAAATGTTTTAAGAACCCCGACAGGAAACAATTGTATAGCGCAGAGGTAGGAGCAACTGGAGTGGGGGATAGCGGTGTTAAAGAAAATTTTAACATGCGCGTAGAGACTCAAGGTTCTCAGGTTAAGAATGAGAATACGCAGAATGTAGGTCGTGGTTATACACGTGGTCGTGGTAATTTTAGAGGGTCTTTTCGCGGACGCGGTAAAAATAATAGCACACCACGTGGCGCAGCACACCAAGTTAGTTTTTGTCAAACGGAAGTAACTAGGAAAGGTGATGAGATTGGAAGTATTTTTGAAAATAAGGTTGGTGATCCTTTGATTTCGGATAGGGAGGAGTGTAGTAAGGAAACTAGGGAAGGTGTCTGTTACTTCTTAAAGGCAAGGTTACCGACGGCACAAGGTTTGGTTAATAATAAAAAGGTGGTTGTATTAAGAGATACTGGGTGTACAGGCTGTGTCGTTCGGAGAAGTTTGGTTTCGGATAGTCAGTTAATAGGGAAGGAATCAAATGTTACGTTGATTGATGAATCCACACAAAGGTATCCTTTGGCAATGATTGACATTGATTGTCCTTTTTTCACTGGGAAAACTGAAGCTTTGTGTATGGATGATACGTTGTACGATTTGGTTATCGGTAACATTGATGGATCAAAACTTCCTGATATGTCTCATTTCTCAGCTGCGGCTGTAACTAGGTCTCAAACTAGGCAGGATGAGAAGCCTTACAGAAAACTTAAGGTTCCCGATCAGATCATTAACGATGACAAGGAGGCTTTCAAGCAAGCTCAGGTTGATGATCCAACTTTGGAAAACATCAGGAAAAGGGTTGTATCTGGGAACAAGACTGTGAGTCGTGGTTTAAACCGAGGTGAAACTAGGTTTATTGAGAAAAAAGGTTTGGCATATAGGGAGTTCACCAAGGGTAACAAAGTTTCTTTCCAACTTGTGGTCCCTCAAAGTTTCCGAGGAAAGGTGTTGAAACTGGCTCATGAAACGCTTATGTCTGGACATATGGGTATTAGGAAGACATTGGATAGAGTTGTAACTGAGTTTTACTGGCCCGGTATTTGCGGTGATGTCGCTAGATTTTGTAAATCTTGTGATATTTGTCAGAGAACTATTCAGAAAGGTCGGGTCACTAAAGTACCTCTAGGAAAAATGCCATTGATTGATACGCCATTTAAGAGGGTGGCAGTGGACATAGTTGGTCCAATTGAGCCTCGATCTGATAGGAAATCTCGGTATATTTTAACCATGATAGATTATGCGACAAGGTATCCAGAGGCGATAGCTTTACCGAGTATTGAGACGGAACGTGTCGCGGAAGCGCTTATTGAAATGTTTAGTAGGGTTGGCATTCCTGATGAAATGTTGACTGATTGTGGATCACAGTTTACTGCTGAGGTAATGAAGGAAGTCAGCAGACTTCTTTCTCTTCAACAGTTAACGTGTAGTCCGAGACACCCAATTTGCAACGGACTGATAGAGCGTTTCCACGCTACGTTAAAGCAGATGTTACGTCGCATGTGTGCTGAACGTCCAAAAGATTGGGATAAATATCTTCCAGCCTTATTATTTGCGGTAAGGGAAGTCCCACAAGAGTCTTTAGGATACTCCCCTTTTGAGTTGTTATATGGACGTAACGTCAGAGGTCCAATGGCAATATTAAGAGAATTATGGGCTGAAGAGGTACGCGATGAGCAAGTTCTTTCGACGTATCAATACGTTATTGAGCTTAGGGAACGGTTAGAGCAGACATGCAAATTAGCGCGTGATAATTTAAAGAAGGTTCAGATTAAGCAGAAAGCTTATTATGATAAAGGCGCGAGGTCGCGTAAATTTGACGTCGGCGACAAAGTACTGTTGTTACTACCGACAGACAGTAATAAATTATTGCTTCAATGGAAAGGTCCTTATGAAGTTGTTGAGGTAGTGAACAGAATGGATTATAAGATTGACGTCAATGGAAATGTTAACACATATCACGCTAACATACTGAAGCAATATGTGGAACGTCAAAATGTGACGTCACATTGCTTGCTATCTGTAGAGTCCACTCAGTCAACTGAAAATGATGACGTTGACGAATTCTCATTGGAAGATTGCGCTTTTCCTACTGCAAAGCAACCAGAGACGTTTAAGGACGTCAATATTTCAGAAATGTTAACGCAGGATCAGCGTAAAGAAATAGAGACGTTGATAAAAGAATACCCGGTAGTACTTGTCCCTAAAAAAGATGGTTCGGTGCGGTTCTGCATTGACTTCCGTAAACTTAATAAAGTGACGGAGTTCGATGCAGAACCAATGCCAAATATGGAGGAGGTTATAAATAGAATGTCGGGGCACAAATACTTTAGCAAATTAGATTTGTCAAAAGGTTATTGGCAGGTAAAAATGACGTCTAAGGCAAAACCCCTAACTGCGTTCGAAACCCCCAAAGGCTTGTTTCAATTCAAAACTATGCCCTTCGGTTTGGTAAACTCAGGAGCAACATTTTGCAGGTTGATGAGAAAGATTCTGTCCGAACTTTCTAACGTTGATAGCTTCGTCGATGATATGTGGATCTTTACCGAAACTTGGAAAGACCACTTGACGTCATTACGTGAAGTTTTAGATAGACTCAGGACAGCCAAGTTGACGGCAAAACCTTCCAAGTGTATGATTGGGTATAGCAGTATCGAATGTCTTGGTCACAGTGTAGCTGCTCAGTCAGTAAGACCGCAAGAAGACAAGATACAAGCTATAAAGGATGCTCCTCGACCTTCTACTAAGAGACAAATAAAGTCATTTCTTGGGTTGGCTGGTTTCTACCGCCGTTTCATTCCAAATTTCTCATCTATCGCTTCCCCTTTGACAGATTTAACTAAGAAAAGTAGACCAAACAAGATCACAGACTGGCAGGACCATCATGAAAAGGCTTTTCAGACCCTGAAGAATAGACTCACGTCTAGTCCTATTCTTCGTCTTCCTATCTTTCATGATGGGAATCCGTTCATACTCCGGACGGACGCTTCTGATGTTGGTATAGGAGCCGTTTTGCTCCAAGAGTTTGAAGGGGAAGGACGACTTCCCATTGCTTATGCCAGCAAGAAACTTTTGCCTCGTGAGAAAAACTATTCTGTAATAGAGAAGGAATGTTTGGCTATTATCTGGGGTGTTGAGAAATTTCGCAAGTATCTTTACGGAGTAGAATTCCTGCTTGAGACAGACCACAAGCCCTTGTCGTATATGCAAACAGCAAAAGTTCTCAATCCTCGAATTATGCGTTGGGCAATGAAACTACAGCCGTATAGATTTCGGATTGTTGCAATTCGGGGCCAAGAAAATTTGGGGGCAGACTACCTTAGTAGGTAATTCTTCGCACGGTTGTTGTGTAAATAGCTGTCTTGTTTAGATAGGTTCATCCTATTCCATCTCTGTACACAAAGAAAAAACATTTCTGATTGTTTTTTCTCCAAAAGGGGAAACCTTTGTTACGAGATGGAATAGGAAACCTCTCTGGTGCTTATGCACATCTAAATTATTTTAGTAGATATATGGTAGGGCGGTGCGAGTGAAATATTTTAGGTGAAATATGGTACGCAAACTATGCGGCTCCATGAACAAGTCATGCACATATCATACGATGTATGCATGAGTGGTTTATAGAGAGCTGTTTTTACAATACAGGGGGCCGCTAAAAGGCTGAGTTCTATAGAATTTGCCTAAAAATCGCCAACCGCCAAATTGTGCCATATATGATTTTTATTCCCGTCACGTGTTGTGTGGGTGTTCGTTTTGACAGGAGTCATGTCATTGATTATAGGGTCGTTTCATCAATTTTTCCTATGGGAAATATACTATTTGAAGGCAAATCCATTATCTACTCGATTTTGCTATCTGGCTTTGTTTGTGGCCGGTATCTCCACTTCCCCACGAACAAAGCAAGGTAATACGAGTAGGCATGATTTTCCGGTAGTATTCATAGATATATAAACCCTGAAAAGAGCGGGCACCTTAGCAGCAGGTCAAGTTGTAAAGAGTAAACACAACATTGTGACGGGGAAATAGAAAGTATATTGAAAGGTATGTTTAATCTATGTTTAGTATTATTTTTGTATGAACATGCTTGTAGGTTTTGGAAGGGTTTACTTCTAGTATACCCCAACTTTCTGAAGCCTATTCTGAATTTACTGTTGTGGCCTGTAGTGATTAGGCTACTAGCTTTGCCAGCTAGACGTCGCAGAATTGATCCCAGGCTTCTCCAGTAGTAGAATGAGTCTTTCTAAGTGAGGTCCTGTCTCATGCTGACCCTAGATGTTGGTGAGACGTAAAGTTTGGACACCCGCTCATTCTGGATTCATTTAGGCTTGTAGACCCCTTTTGTAGAATGTAATTAATAACGCCGGGTCACTTGTTTGATCCATGACTTGTGACTGGCTGTGGTTAGAAAACCGTGGTTCCGTCCCAATATGATATTAGGTGTAGAGGGGACGTAAACTTAAGACGGGTTTAACCACATCTTCATCATCAGGGCAAACTCATACAAGAGCCTGTTGGGTTATCCGTGATGATGAACCGTAATGAATTTTATTTTACAAGCATGTTCACGTTGATTAGAAATAATTTTGTTCAAGAAGAATTACGAGTTCATTTTGTAATGATGCCGTTTTTGTCTGATAACTCAGTTTGTGCATGTATGTACATATAAAGAACGTGATGATGATAAGTGGGAGTATTTGGTCGCCACACGTCATAACGGCCTGAACGGCGGGGATGACGTCAGCTGCGTCATCGGCGTCGCGAGGACGGTTGTGACGGGGTGCCTACCAAATAGAGAGAATTTACGGCAAACAGTGTTGGCCCATATGAGACACTAACAAATGTTGTAGATTATAGATGAAAATCTTCTGTTGTAGTTTCTATCTGTTATTAATGTATTGAATTTGTGAATAGCTATATTTGTGAGCCGTGTCGCGGAGAAGGATATGAAATAGAGATTGTTATGTTTCCTGTAATTGGCGGCTGACCAGGTAGCGCAAAGGCGTGGTCTGTTCAATTGCCTCTTACTTGTGATAATGTAGTGAGCACAAATTTGATGAGTATTATGCTCAGTAGTAGTGAGCATTAATTGATTTCTGTAGTGCTCAGTAGGGAAACATGAACTTTGAGTATTATTGTGTCAAGCATTGGGTGCTGATAATTTGATGCACAGTCAAGTTGAGTTCTGCTGTACGGTTATTTGTCGCATGCACTAATCAGCCTGTATGTCTGGTCGGCGCATGCGCAATAGCGGTATATGCATGAACATATTCTTACTTCTCCGGGAGGGGGATCATGATATAGCATGTATGTTTTGTGACTCGTTTCTAGTCCCGTTATCGTAATTTGCAGGCATAATAATGTGTGACCTGCTGCTCCCTGCTTCATAGCAGCAGGTACTGGTACGACGCTAGGCGTTAGGGTCCAGCAAGGGCGGACAGACCGCCGTAATCAGCGCCTACCAGGATAGAAGCAGATTCTTCTAAATCATTGTTCGTTGTAAACAAATGTGATCATGGAAGAGGTCAACTTACCTTATTTGGACGATCACTAAAAGCAAACGTGATCGCTAATCCTAGGATAATCAATTATGTTGATAGACTAGTTTTACTAGTTCGCGAGAAGAAGTGTCACGCGAGTGGGGGATTCACCCAAAGTTATAAACTGGCCAGTCGCGTTTTGTGTTGTTTCTTTTTTTGTTTTTCTTGTTGTTTTTGTTGTTTGCTTCTGTAGGTATTCACGTCACCCGTTCCGAGCACAGAACAGTGTTTTGCCTTCGGAGCGGACGTCGTGAGTTGGCTACAGAAGCAACAATTTGTGATGTTTTGTGTTAGTAAGTGTTGTATGTAGATACTGTAAATAATTCATGTCAATCATTTAACATCTTTCTTGTGCCTTACCCCACAGCTGCCCGTACACCTGTCAGAGATCACGCTCGGTTGTCTTGTCAGCATGGGGGTTTGCGGGACGCCGTAAACCCACATGTAACAATTAGCTTGATCTTGTCAATTTACATCTGCATGCAAAACATTATAAAAATATACCCGTCGGTTTGAAAGTTATACGACCGTGTCAATGGGTGAAATTTTTACCTTGCCGAGGCTAAAATAAAGGAAATTGGGCATTCAGGAATCGCGTTGGTTAGATCTGTACATTATCTTTCTGTATGCTAACAGTTGTCAAAATTATTCCAAGTAGATTAGAAGTTACACTTCGAAATAATTTTTCAGTTTGCCTAGGCGAGGCCGTTTGTAAAGTTATTTGGCATTAGGCAATTTTGCGGGTTATGCATTGTCAATATCAACCTGTATGCCGAAAATGATCAAAGCCGGGTTTAGATGTTATACTCCGTATTCATATTTATATTATTTTGCCTCGGCGAGGCCATTCATAAAGTAATCTTGCATAAAACAGCCTCATGGGTTAGGTATTGTCAATATCAATCCGAATGCCAAAAAAAATGATCGGAATATTCAGAGAGGTTTGAACATTATACTCTGTTAACATTTTCATAAATATATATTGCATCGGTGAGGCCATTTATGAAGTTATCTTGCATACGACAGTTTCTTGGGATAGTTATTGTCAATATCAATCTATAGGAATATTTGAAGAGGTTTAGACATTATACTCCGTTATTATTATATAAAATTAAATTGCCTCGACGAGCCATTTATGAAATGATCTGGCGTTAAGGCAGTTTCTTTGGTTAGATATTGTCAATACAGCACAGTGCACAGCTTTTTACCCGAAACCAACAACTGCCCTTCTTGAATCAGTGAAAGCGATAGAATCACCGTGGAACAGATTTCACGATCAATCTCCTGGAAAGAATGTTGCCGAACCCGGCAGGTATCGAATTTGCGTCTGAGCTGATAATCTGCTTTTTATGGTCACATGCCTAGGACGCAGACAGGTCGCTTTAAAAAAAGTAACATTGCCCCCCCCCCCCCCCCCCCACACACACACACACACTCACACATTAACCCATACTCTGAGTATATGTCTAGCAGCCTTTTTAGGGACAAACATAGCAGACCCAGATCAGACGCTACAATAAGTGGCGTCTCATCTGTGTCCAAACTGCAACATTTACTACTTACAATATACTCTGAGTAAGCATTTACGTGCACCTGTCCAAACTCATTCCAACTGTCTTCTTTTGGTAATACATTATCGACCCACACTGCGTACGTTTAACCCATTTTAAACGAATGGAATCCTCAACACCTTGTATCAGTATGGAATGAATTCATTTTAAAATCAGGGATGTCAGGTTGTGGCTTCCACGAAATATTTGGCAAAAATGGCTGAACCTTTTTGTAAGTATTCAGTGAAGGTCATAATGAGACTCCGCGTTCTGTGGTATCTGATCTGGGTTTGTCCTGTTTGCAAGTTGCCAGGTTTTGGGTTTTTATGGTACAAATGGGCTGTAAACTGGGTTATATGAACTGAACTATAAAAAGATTAGACTGCTACACAGTTCATCTATTAAAAATATTCATCTATTCCGTTTGAAATAGGTGGTCAGTGAAGCAGTCTATAAGAAGATACCGCATGGCGTAATAATCTACTATGTTAACACGGGGTACTATGTTCTCACTGGTGATTGGGTCATATGCAGTAACAGCGAAAGTAGTGCCGAAATCACTTCTCATCTCACTGGAGCTACGCTCCAAAAATGCGTCCAATATGCATGTATTCCACCACTCTACGCTGCTTATCGGTGAGTGACGTCACTGTTCCCATTTCATTGAAGAACGTGTAAAGATTTATGTTCATTTCTTTGCAGTACGCTTTTATTTTCTGGAAACAAAATTTAATACATTAATATGGCGTATTGTGTAGCATTCGGGTGCACTAGTAAACATTCAAGAGGATGTGGGATTCATTTCTTTGCATTTCCAAGTAATCCTAAACTACGACAACAATGGGTGTTTTATTGTAAAAGACAAGGCTTCTCAGAAGCACGATCGAAGAGTACATTTTTCAAGTGAATTGATTTGATTTGAGGTTTAACTTCCCCGTCAACACTGTAAAGGTCATTTTGGAGACGTTGCTTCCAATTTTGTGGGACTTTTACCCGGCATTGAGATGGAATGACATCTCAAGCTCTGTCGCCCAATGAAACCAATAGGGTTTATAGACATGGATGGTCCGACTCGTGCGTACCGCTTTGCCTGGGCAGGCTTAGATCCTCAAAGCGGGTTACCTGTACCCGTGTGCGGGTCGGATTCAGCTCTGCGTGGAAGCATAATGCAGTCCATATATTTCTTCAAGCCCCGTTAGAAACTTTGGTTTAACATATAAGCAACAATACCATATCTTTAACAATGTGTACAATGAAATTCCGCTACTTAGACTAGTTAAGAGTCAAGACTAATTGTTTTTAAATATGTTTTAACCCTTATCTTGCTGTTCACGACAATCCCTATCTTTGCAAACAGTGAAGATCCAGATCAGATGGCTTCTGAAGAAGCCATCTGATCAGGATCTACACTGTTTGGCATTCGGTTAATGAATTTGTAGCAATAAATTACATCATGTAGTTTGATTGGTTGATAGACAGAAATGAGTGTGGCTTAAATGAATATTCAGCAAGAGAAGGGTTAAAGGGGTTGTGTTTTCTACATCAAGAGGCAATCCTTGTAACTGTTCAAAAGAGGTCTTGAAGACAACTACAGTAGAACTTCGATGGCTCGAACACCGATGACTCGTTTACCATGGATGAGTCGAACCCGTTCTTGAGCCCTTAGCGAAATCCTCTACAAGAAATAGTGGGAGATAATTAAGGAGATTTTAGTCTTTTATCTTGCAAATGTATGCTGTGTGTACTCATTAGAATCGCCTCGATGAGGCGATTCTAATGAGTACACACAGCATACATATTCATTATCGAACACCGAAAAGATGACTAAAAGTATCTCGTTATGCCTCCTGGCAATAACCTCAGTGGCTCGAAGTACCCCTGCCTAGAACAGATTTTCGAGGTCCAAAAGGTGTTCGAGCCATTGAAGTTCGACTGTATTGAACAGTCAAAAAGGGGACCTCATTTTGAGAGTGATAAAAAACACTATCTCTAAATCTTATGCTACATGTATTCTGTTGTATATTCCAGATTGTGACATCACGTTCAGCAGTAGAGAGCTGAAGGAGGGGAAGTTCCACAGCCCCGACTGGCCCCGACAATATCTCAACAACAAACGTTGTGTGTACAGGTTTGTTGGTCTCTCCCACGAGCGAGTCAAGATACGATTCAACGTCTTCAATATTCAAGGAATGTCTCCGGAGTAAGTTCATGTGTACGAATACTCACTACAACAGCATTATGGGGAATTAATACACACTCATTACGATAACTCACCCGTGTGACATAGTGCATTTTTCACATCTCCAAAATGGCTACTTTTCTGATGAAAATCCCTGATATTTTTCTTATTTACGCTGCAAACATAGGTTGTGGGTGCTCGTTAGAACCGCCTCATTGAGGCGGTTCTAACGAGTACCCACAATTTATGTCTTGGAGCAGAAATAAGAAAAAATGGTGAATACCCCTGTAAACCCCAGTTTTCTCTGTATAAAGTATTATATGAGGCAGACAATATTTTGGACATTATAGTGATTTGCATAAAATGAGTGTTTCTGGAGTACTATTTTTTCGTTTGAGGCTATTACTTCTTGTCTCGTTTGCTTTTGGCTTGGTGCGATATAGGAGTCCGGTTTTCCGTCCGTTCGTCCATCATTTCGTCCTTTTGGCAATCCGTCTACTTTTTCGTCAACCCTAGCGTCACTTGAACATAAATGTCCTAGTCCATTCCCCAACTGGTCAAGTCACGACATGTACAATCCAAGGCGCGATATAGCCAATACATATTTTTGAATGAGTTGCCCCGCCCGCAGTTGTCGTCACCGCTGTTGTTGCGATGCCTTTTATATGTTTATGGAACCCATGCATGCCTAACGCCCACAAAGATCGGCAGGGAGGGAAATACATTATACCATGTACATGCAAAACTCAATTTCCTCTGCCCAGAGTCAGAGTCGTTACTTGCTGCTCCTCGCTTGGCACTCAGATTTACGGGGTAGAACTAGGACTGGTCGACCCAGTGTCAGGATAATGTGACTGGGTGTGGTATCATGTACTGTGTCTGGGACATGATACTTCAGTGAGACAGCACTATAAACGTGAGCATTGAGAGCTCCCTGTCGCAACCAGACACCGTCGTGATATGACTGAAAAATTGTTGAAAGCGACGTTAAACCCGAATTCACACACACACACCCATGTTTGCCTAACGCCCATTAAGGTCGACAGGGAGGGAAATATTTTATACCATGTACATGCAAAACCCAATTACCTCTGCCCAGAGTCAGGTGTACAGGTGTACACAATATTCCGTCTGGTTAACATATTATCACTGGAACTTCAGTTAGCGACTGTAGACATAACCCCGTGTCTCACCATGCTTATTTCCTTTGCATTCTGGGTCATTACGTTAGCACACCCGTGCGGCATGGCACATTTTTTTCAACATCTTCAGAATGGCTACTTTTCTGACGAAAAAAATCGTGATTTATTTCTCTTCCCTATACTGCAAACATAGGTTGTGGGTGCTTGTTAGAACCGCCTCATTGAGGCGGTTCTAACGAACACCCACAACCTATGTTTTGAAGCAAAATTAAGAAAAATAATATGTACCCCCTTAAATACCCGTTTTCTCTATATAAAGTGGGATTTAGGTGTGTTCATTTCACGGACTGGTTCACGTGATGGCATTCTGGGTCTTGAAAATTAATTCAAATGACTAGCTGGCCTGGCCCCGAAAACTTGAGTATTTCTCTTTTTTTATTCTTGAGTGTGTCTCTTCTTCGATTCCAAAGCATCCTGATAAGTTTATTTTATAAGAAACTCAGGAGTTGTTAAATCAAGAGGAGTACAGAAAGCTGTGAGAATAATAGTATGGCGTTCCATTAATACCAATAATCTCTCCAAGAGAAACATAATAAACTGGAAATAAACACAGGGCACTAGACTTATTTCTGACCTGCTGTTTTATTTAGGGAACATATCTAATGGATAGAGACAGGGAGATTTTAATCAAAAGAACAATGTTCCGATATCTTGTGTTGATTCTTATCTAACACACTACTGTCTGAAGATCTAGTTCGCAGCTTCTCAATTTACAGAGGGTTTCTGTTAAAGGTTTTAGAGCCAGTCAGCTCACGAGAAGAAACGAGATTATTGCATAGGCGAGCAGCCAAGCATTACGAAAACATGCATATACAAATACATTGTAAACTTAACCACCGGGAAGACGAAAATTTTACGATGAAAAATTGTCATATTTTTCATATTTCTGTTCCAAATATAGATTGTTGGTACTCGTTAGAACCGCCTCATCGAGGCGGTTCTAACGAGTACCCACAATCTATATATATATTTTTTGGAGCGAAAATAAGAAAAATAAGGTTTACTGCTGTAAACCCCAGATTTACTGTATAAAAGTCGGGTTCAAGAGGTCAACATTTTATAGGCTTTTTTCGTGATAAACCCCAGAGAGATTGGGCAGGCTATCGAGGGCTTTGCTGCTTGCTCAGCGCACAGGCCTTAGTCAGGTCTGGGTGCACAAGTGCATTTGAAGTACATAATTTATAGCCTGTTTCTTATGAGTGGCTCGTTTAACAGCCTGTAGTCGTTCGTATATGAATTCTAACATATACCAGTAGAGTCTCGGAAAGCACCGGTGGGTCGATTGTCTCTAAGTGTAGGCTGAAAAATTATCCTGAACGTTAAATTCATGTGCTGAATGAAAACAGTGTAAACCCTCAGACGACATGTTCTGTTGCCTCTGATCTGGGTCTAAACTGTTTGCTAATGGCCCCGAACATATGCCGAGTCAATGGTTTACAATAAGATAAGTACTCTGACGTCACAACGACACGAAATAAAAACGCGTCTGTTTTCTGTAAATTATCATTTCCTGGAGGGCCTCCAAATCAGCGATAGTCACGTGGACATCAGCTCTGAAGAAGCAGAATCAAAATCAGAATTGTTACTGGTGACACGTCAAATGACATTCATACACCAGGACCTGTTAGTTACTAGTTATCGCTAAAGAGACAAACTGAGCTACACTATCCTCTCCTCTGCACCTTCAGCAGTGGGTATGATCAAATCGGGAAGGACATTCCAATCTCTAATTGCTTGAGGAAAGAACTATTCTTTATAGATGTCACTTCTTGCAGGAGGGGTCGGAAACGCCAGTGAATGATGATTTCTACAGTGCCTAGTTGGGGGAACAAGATCATCTGCGGGATCCTGGCAGCGCGCTTTAGAACTTTTTATAAAGACATGGACCTACTGTCTTTCTCCTTTTCCTGAGAGATTCCAATCTTAATTTTCCTAGTATTCAAGTCCATGCTCCCAGTTTCAAAGCATTAATTGTTTGTTTCAAATCTGGCAGCTTGATTCTGAACTTCTTTAATTTTTTCATTCAGGACCACTCCACATGGGTCCCAGATGCAACTGCAATATTCCAAGATTGGGAGAACAAGTCCTTTTTATGCTACCGCTTTTACAGCCCGAGGACACTGATGAAGATTTCGCCTCAGGAAACCAAGCGCTCTGTTCGTCTGTGTACACATATTGCTTATGGCTACAGCCTCATTTTCTCATGTGCACTTTTTCGACATTTTGCGATGCCTCGGTACGTGTGACCCTACTCCTACGCCTTGGGGCTTTTTGCTTTAGGTTACTCGAATGACCAACCCTGCGACCTGTGGAGTAAAGTTAAAAGTTAAAATATCCATAACCTACTTGGTCTATTCTATTTTTTTGCTAAACAAACAGAGCGTATATTCTAGATAACGTCTGCGATTTAGGGACTATCAAACTAGTATAAGAGTATTGGGAGTGCTGTTTGGACATTGGTTTCCGCCACGCGCCCTTCGCCCCAGCATTGATTGTCAAGGTCCTTCTAGCGTTTAATGAAAGTGACATGGAGACACACACAAAAACAGACGAAATATAAACCAACGGCACACAGCCAATTAACAAATAAGGCACTGCCAAAGAACGGCCGCCTTGGGAAATCAACAATGTTTGCATGGTTATATGTAACGGTCTACACTGCTGGGGGATGAAAATGTGTCCTGCAAAATCATATCACAAAGAATAGTCTTGTTTGATGCTATGCCAATGTGAAGCCTTTATTTGCGTTTGAAAGTTCATCTATTAGATTGAACCTAGAGTGTTGTGATGCCAATTTCATGTTTGTTTATTTCTTTGCAGTTAACATATTATCTCATATATCCGCCTCCCATTTGTGTATGTAGTGCCAATTTCGAGCTTGTTGCATTTGCATTTGATATTAGGGCCAACAAGTAATCGTGCATGATACGATTTTGATTAGAAAATAGATACGTTTTAAAAAATGAAAGATATCATTTAATACAGAAAATAACTGCACGTACTTTGATTGGCTTTCTAGAAGAAACACATAAACAAAGAAACAAACAAACAAGCAGACCAAAACAAATATCAGAATCTTTATGTAAAAATATCATTTTTGTGGTGCTAGAATTTTTCCAATATATTTAAATAGGCAGTTGTTCGTATTGATAATAATATATTAATAAATGTTTTCAGTGGGACATGAAGACATGTATATATTATGCAGTACAATATTTGGCACATTATTTCGTATAGGCTGATCATGAAAGTTTATCCCTTCCACTGATCTAAGAAGTAATGTTCTCAGTTTCTGGCGAACGGAAGTGCTCCTAAATAGTTAAATGCGTATGAATATGACATGGTTATGTAAACTGAACGGCTCCATATGATCTGAATAGTGCTGACAGGAGCATTAACCTCAAATCAAAGAAGCAAAAGTACATCTCGATCTTACACGTACCATCCCTCTTTCTAGCTGCAGGTATGATTATATAGACGTGTACATCCAACTGAAGAGTTTGGAGGAGAACCTGTTGAAGGCCCCGGTCCTCGGTCGCTTCTGTGGTGACTCTTTGGACAAGCTACCTAAACTCATCATATCAACTCATAACATCATAGTCATCGTCTTCCTCTCAGATGAAACAAAGAACGATGCCGGCTTCGAGGGGAGCTTTTCATTTATTGATGCATGTGAGTATCAAGACAATTGTGTGTGTTTGAGTTTTACGTCCCACCAACAGCTAAGGTCATACGGATACGGGACCTCGGTTTTAAGACTCATCCGAAAGTCAGGAGAAGCCTCGGATCGATCCTGCGATCCCTGGTGTACAAGGCGAGTAGCGTGACTAGTACACCACGGAGGCTTCTGGTATCAAGACAAACCCACCCATGTTATATATAAGCATGTGAGTGTCATAAACTCTTCCATGTGAAAAAAGCATACCTATAAAAATGCATTATTAACGTTAATTGTATCGATTCCTGATCATTGCCTCCACTTCTATTTTACCGCGGGAAAAAACGAAAAAGCTCAATATATAGATTGTGGGCAATCGTTAGAACCGCCTCATCGAGGCGGTTCTAAAGAGAAAGCACAATCTATATTTTAGAGCAGAAATAAGAAAAAAATAAGATTACCCTTGTTAACCCCAGTTTCACTATAAAATGGGTCAAAGTCCATCTTTTGTATCTGAGGTTCTTTGATAACCGGTTTGATTTTTGTATTGTCAATTTTTTTTATTTTCCCCACCCATCACAAAACAAAATTGTGTCATCTTAATACATAAACACACCAGAAAAATCAGATTCGGTGGATAAAATTACAAGACCTTGTTTTATAGTTTCATGCTAAAACAATTTAACCTAGATGAGGCCAAAAGTGTCTGAAGTGCCATCGTATGCATCTATTTTTGTATGTTATCATTACTGTGCGAAATATTAAGTTGTGCGTTCACGTTCTGCCGCTTTGCTTGTTGAAATATCTTTTATCATATATTTGTAATTGTAAAGAATTCCTCACCTGATTTAATTATGATTAATGTGCGTACATCAATTTGGTTCTTGACAACAATATTAGGAGAGTTTTCGAAGAAAAAAAGACCTTATGCAACACGCTGACATGGGATTGGTTTGTAGTTCATAGCATCGTTAGATTAGTGGTCAGAATGTTTACTCTTCTATCGCCGCCTCCACTACCAACAAAGGGACACTTACATTCAAACATTACGAAACATGCCTGTTCAAATATATTGAAAATTTTACCACCCAAAATTGGAAATTCTCAAACAAAAATTGTGATATTTTTCAAATATCAGCTAAAAACATAGATTGTAGGTACTCGTTAGAACCGCCTCGTTGCGGCGGTTCTAACGAGTACCCACAATTCGTAATTACCACCTCGTCGAGGCGGTTCTAACGAGTACCCATATTCTATGATTTTAAGCTGACAAATTAAGTATACTTCTGTAAACCCGAGTTTTACCATAAAAGTGAGGTTAAAGGGGGTTTAATTATAAAGGTGTGTTTTTGTGATGGCACCCCATTCAGACCCCCCAATTAGCGTTGTCATATCTATGCCTGCATTGTTTGCAAAAGTTCAGTAATTTTCATCCTAAATGAATAGTAATAACCCATAAAATGGAAAATGGTCTATTTTAATATATACGAACTGGAAGATCCCATGAAAGCTTAAATGATGAAGAGATGCTGAATTGCTTGTTCATTCGAGCCTTTAACGCTTTACAATAGATGTGAAGGCAATGATCAGGAATCGATACAATTAACACACAGCTACTGCCAGAGACACCAATGGGAAAGAAACACAAACATAAAACTACTAGACCCTAATGTTTGTTTGATTTGAGGTTTAACGTCCCCGCCAACACTGTAAATGTCATTTTGGCGACGTTGCTTCCAATTTTGTGGGACTTTTTCCCGACATTGGGATGAAATGACATCTCAAGCCCTGTCGCCCAATGAAACCAATAGGGGTTATAAGCATGGACGGTCCAACTCGTCCGCACCGCTTTGCCTAGGCAGGCGTAGATCCTCTAAGCGGTTTACCAGTATTCGTGTGCGGGTCGGATTCAGCTCTGCGTGGAAGCATCATGCAGCCCATATATTTCTTCAAGCCCCGATGGGCGGGGGCCGACTAGACCCAAATGGACTCATCAACAGCGGAAAGTCAAAATGTCAGAAAATTTCCCAAAAATGGCCAAAAGGCTATCGAAAACAAAACAATATATATAATATGATCGACGATGATGCGACGTTGTGTGCGCATTATGTGTTATTGTACACGGATGTCGATCAAAGACATAGTTCTGTCGTGCAGTAAAAGACAACTATGTTTTGTTCTATTGTTATTATTATTATTATTATGGATGTTGTTATGCCATTCTCTTCTCCCTTGTACTTTCGTTTTCGCAATTCGAGGGAGAAGGGTAAAATTGGCATGTATATTTGCTTCTCTCTCGGTTTCTAAGTACATATACAGTCGAACTTCAAAGGCTCGAACACCTTTGGGACCACGAAAATCTGTTCGAGACAGGAGAGTTCGAGCCACCGAGAGCTTCTTCCAGAGGCGTAAAGGGGATTCTTTTGGGACTTCTTTTCGGTGCGGATTGGGTGCGCATGCAGGATTGGGTGCGCATGCGCGCGAGTGCATTCTTCCTGTTTTCCGGGAAACAATTTTTGGATATTTTTGGAATTTAAGGAATACCCTGGATGAGTCCTTTAACTTTTTCTCCTTAACTTTGTTTAAATATTTAGTTACTTGTTAATTTTGCAGGTTTAGTGAGGTTTTTACGACTTTTCATATTTATCACATCCCGGATAAATTGGCTTGGTATTTTTTTACTTTTGCACCGAAACAAAACTAGTTCCGGTTTCGCGGCGGATTGACAATTAAGGTAAACAATTAAGTTTAAATGTGATTTTTGATGATATTGCCCAACAGAGGAGACTTTCCCAGACACCGCTTTATATTTATTGCCCTTCAGTAACCAAAGAGTCACCAGAAAACCAACAATAATGAGCCATTTTGCATTTGACCTCCTTTTTGGAGTATGTTGCATGTTGCTGGCAACAAGACTTGCATCTCTTCTTAGTTGCAGTGGACAGGATCTACAGGAAATCCCAGTTAACTTCTACCCAGTTTATGCGGACACACGTGGTACAACAGCAATCGACCGTAACTTTGCATTTCATTTGCCCCATGTTTGTACAATATCAATCTTAAAAAAAT
The DNA here is from genome assembly GCA_963580285.1 of Lucinisca nassula. Lineage (NCBI taxonomy): Eukaryota > Metazoa > Mollusca > Bivalvia > Lucinida > Lucinidae > Lucinisca > Lucinisca nassula. Next base: position 189,231,013 of record OY757013.1, on the reverse strand, counting down.
CTCTAAGAATGAAGGGGTTTCCTGGTTCAAATAAACTTTTCTACTTGTATATATTTACAGTTGTTATAGGTAATGCTTGGGATGTTGAATCAAATCCTGGTCCAGACTCCCGAAATGACAGTTCACACTTCCCTTGTGGACTCTGTCAAAAAAGTGTTGGTTGGGAAGACCGGGGAATTTGTTGCGACACCTGCAATGTCTGGTATCACATAGGATGTCAAGGCATGTCATCAACTATGTATAGTTTTTACAACAGATCATTGAATAAAAATGTTGCATGGGAGTGTTTGAAATGTGGAATGCCAAACTTTTCCACATCTCTGTTTGACACCTCATCTTCTATAGACACCTACAACCACTTTGAACCTTTATCTACCCTATCCGAGCCTGATAGTCCGATACCAGACAACATCGGCCCACCCACGGCAGCTTCATCGCCCATTGTGCAGCAGTCAAAAGAAGCTAAACGAAAGACCAAAAAGGCGGTCCTTAACCATCCCCACAGAATATTGATCATGAATTGTCAGTCAATAAAGAATAAAAGGGCTGAACTTCATACAATTATCGACTCGGCGAAACCAGATATCATTTTGGGCAATGAGTCTTGGTTAACACCAGAAATTAAAAACTCGGAAATTTTCCCTGAATCCTTTGAGGCCATCCGGAAAGACAGAGTTGGGGATGCACATGGAGGTGTCTTCGTGGCTTTCAAGCGAGACATACTCTGTACAGAAACTCCGGAGTTGGACACCAACTGTGAACTAGTTTGGTGTAAATTGAACATCATTGGATGTAGGACTTTGTACCTTGGATCTTTTTATCGCCCACCAGATCAGATTGACCCAGAATATCTTGAGGCTTTTAATTCATCTTTGTCTAGGATAATGTCAAATGCAAATGCCCATATTTTGGTTGGCGGAGACTTTAATTGTGGTGACATTGAATGGAGCAGCATGCAGGTGCCCCATGGGGTGCCTAAAAGGCAGACACAGCAACAACTTTTGGACATAATTAAAGAACACTGCCTGGCCCAAGTTGTTAACATACCCACCCGACAAGAAAAGACCCTTGATTTATTGTTTACAAATTCTCCATCCCCAGTAAGCCGAGTTAAGGGGATGCCCCCGATTGGCAAAGCTGATCATGACATAGTCCTTGTTGAGTATGACATAAAAGCTAAACGAATCAGACAAGTCCCGCGTAAAGTTTTTCTCTACAAACGTGCGGATATGGATGGTCTGCGAGACCATATGGCGCGATTTAAGGATTCGTTCCTTTCCTCTGACCTCTCACACATGTCAGTTAATGACCTGTGGGTCAGTTTTAAGTCCGAACTAACCACGGCAATGGAAAGGTTTATACCAACTAAAATGACCAAAACAAAATATAGGGCACCATGGATCGATAACACGATCAAGCATCTCATCAGAAGACGGAATAGAATGTATTTTCGTGCTCGCAAGTCTAGCAGCCCTGACGTTAAGAACCATTACAAACGGTTCAGAGCACATGTGCAAAAGGTTATAAGAGATGCATATTGGAAGCATGTTTCCAGCATCTTTACCTTTGAAGATGACAATATAGATCCCGATAGTCCCCAAAAGAATGGTAAAGTTAAAAAGTTTTGGTCATTCGTAAAGTCCCTGAAAAAGGATGCGTTCGGGATCACTTCGCTAAGGGAAAATGGAATTCTAAAAACAGATGCGCGCGATAAGGCTAATATTTGCAATAAACAGTTTCAATCAGCATTTACGCGTGAAACTGATGGTGAGCTACCATCTAAAGGTGCAAGTCCGTTCCCCCCTATGGGGGACATAACAGTTGACCCCAATGGGGTCGCTAAACTGTTAGGTAAGCTCAAGATACATAAGGCATCTGGGCCTGATGACCTGAATGCCAGGGTACTTAAGGAATGTAGTGCTGAAATATCTCCTGTGTTGGCCTTTATCTTCAATCAATCACTTGCCCAGGGCACTGTACCAGATGACTGGCGACAAGCAAATGTAACCCCGGTCTATAAAAAGGGGGAAAATATGATGCAGCAAATTATAGACCAGTGTCGCTAACATGCATCTGTTGCAAAACCTTGGAGCATATATTAGTAAGCAACATCAACAAGCACTTAGCCTTTGAGAGCATTCTGGCTGACTGTCAACATGGTTTCCGGAGTCAAAGGTCTTGCGAAACGCAGCTTGTTCAATTTTACCATGACATTGTGACCAATCTGGATGGGGCCATAAATCGTGGCCACAAACAGACTGACTTGATCATCATGGACTTTGCTAAGGCCTTTGACAAGGTACCTCACAGAAGGCTATTACATAAACTGGAGTACTATGGGATAAGAGGATCCACGCATAGGTGGATTAGCTCATGGCTCTCTGGGCGCTCACAACAAGTTGTACTTGATGGCCAAGCGTCTGATCCAGTCCCTGTTTTATCTGGAGTCCCCCAAGGTTCGGTCCTTGGACCGGTCCTTTTCTTGGTTTTCATTAATGATCTCCCCGATAATATCAGGTCCGTTTGTTTGCTGATGATTGTGTCCTGTATAGGAACATATATTCTCCTTCTGACTGTCTTATTTTACAAGATGACCTGGATCAACTTGCACAGTGGGAGGCCGATTGGCAAATGAAGTTCAATGTGGCCAAATGTCACTCAATGAGAGTGTCACGACACCCTCCGGACAAGCAAATTAATTTTGACTATACTCTTCACCAGCAAGTTTTGGAGCATGTTCAATCCGCCAAATATCTTGGTATCACCATCACTGACGATCTTGATTGGGGTCAACATATCTCAGAGATTACATCTAAAGCAACTAGGACTTTGGGATTCCTTAGACGGAACTTGGCTTTTGCACCTAGGCAGACAAAGGATGTTGCATATAAAACATTGGTTCGCCCTCAACTCGAATATGCATCACCCATTTGGCACCCCTATGTTAAAACTCAGACTCAGCAGGTGGAGAAGGTGCAGAGGACAGCTGCTCGATGGACCTGTAGGCGATGGCGAAATAGAAGTAGCGTCGGTGACATGCTTAATGAGCTAGAGTGGCCGTCCCTGGAGGCCCGTCGTGAGCAGTCCTCTTTAACCTTCTACAAGATACACTCTGATTCAGTGTCTATTGATAAAGATAGGTACTTGACCCCTGTAACACTTTCGACCCAAACAAGGGCATCAAAATTAAATGACTCACAATATCGTAGATACCAGTCCTATAGTGATGCCCTGAAGAACTCGTTTTTTCCTAGAACTATTCCCCAATGGAATAGTCTTCCCTCCTCTGCGGTGAATGCCAAGTCCGCAGAAGAGTTCAAAGCCCGCACAGTGTAAGATTGGGTCTCAGAGGTATGCGTTTTAGGATACCTCTGTTATGCAGATTGTAAATAGTTTTAAGGACGCATCCAGTGCCTCTCTTTTTTTTTTTTTTTCAGCTAAATTCTAAATTTAGCCACCCAATCAACTGAGGTAATGGCCAGATATGACCGACTCAGTATAAGAAGATAGATAGATAGATAGGTGCTCTATAATATAAATGTTTGTGTGTGTACTCGTTAGAATCGCCTCATTGAGGCGATTCTAATGAGTACACACAGCATTCATATGCAAGATAAAAGACGAAAATATCCAAACTTTTCACCACACTATTTCTTAAGTATAGAAATTTCATAGGGACTCAAGAACGGGTTCGACTCAGCAACTGTAAACAAGCCATTAGTGTTCGAGCCATCGAAGTTCTACTGTAAACATATGTGTGAAGCCAGTGAAGCTTACTAGTTCACATGCGTCGCTCCTGTGTGCTACAAGATTCCTTAAAAACCGTTTTTAAATCTTAACAAAACTCGATATTCTAATCTGCTCCTGCTGTCAACAGCGATGAAGAAAAATGTTAACCTAACTAGGCAAATGACGTGGAGATAACGTCGCACCGGCGCCGATTCAACGTCCTGACGACTTAACGCCCCGACGTTGTTTCGATGTTGATCACTGCGGCGTTGTATATGAGAGTTTTGAGAAAATCTCGTGTTTCCGGTCATGTACATGGATATCGAGCGAAGACACATTTTTGTTGTCGTCGTTAAGGTACAGTTTTAGCATCTTGACATTCCCTGCTCCCTTATACTTTCTGGGAGAGAGGGGAATTATAGCATGCATATTTGCATACTTCTTTTTCTATGAGTAAATAAAAACACTATACCTGGAATAGTCACCAAGTCGTAAAATATCCTAATCATTTGTTATAATATTTTCTGAATGGCTGACACGGTAACCCATTGACATCTGCACGGGTTGCACGTGCTTTGTGTAACGAACTGAGTATTTGTATACATATATAAAAGGTGTATCATTTACCGTATTAACCTATGTATGACAATGAAATATCCCACTTGATGGCTTTGGAGTGGTCGGTTTGGAATTGTGGGGGTGTCAGATTTGTTATGTTTGTGTGTGGTGTTATAATAATGCACATACCCTTGGCAAAGGTGTAGACTCAGATCAGACGCCGCGTTGTGTGGCGTCTGATCTGGGTCTGTACTATTTGTCAAAGTCACCAAAATCGGTCACCGGGCCCACATGGGTTAATACCGTATTTCTCTCTGAATTTAAACGTTTGGTTTCTCTGTCTCTCTCTCTCTCTCTGGTTATTTGTACCTATGTTATTTGGACGAAGGCACCTTATAACGTTGATGCGACGTTGCATAAGGCCAGAGTGTAAATAAAGAGTATGTTGTGCTATGTTACGTTATGTAAATGCATGTGAGCTATCCTCTTTCTCCGACGTTCTTAAACTTTCTTTACATCTCTATCCATTACCAATGCTCTTCTGTCGTTTGCATAATCAACAGTGTATAAGATATTTAACGTGAAAGGATGCTATATTGTATACTCAGTGAGGCAAGTTATGTATTACGATTATTTCCAAATATGGTTCTACATATTCATTGTATCTCGATTATGTGATTTGTGTTTGCAATGCACTGTATTGTAATACTCTGTACTGTCTGTCACTTATATATGATGTATATCCTCAAAGCCCAACAGAGCTACTGGAATTGAATAAACTTACTTACTTACTTATAAGCGACACAAATACTCAAAGACAAACCATAACAAAAATAAACCGCGACAGAAGATCCGCCTCGAAACTGTCAGTGCAACGAACTCCAACGAAGTGTGTGTGTGTGTGGGGGGGGGGGGGGGGGTGGGGGGGTTGCTGAAATCGATTTTACATTGCCACAATCCTCGCCCTACCTACGTCCGTCGCGATGTAGACAAATAATTTGTTTAGTCCGCAAGAAGGCCTCCAAACCCATCAGTGCAACATCTCCGTGAACACAAAAATCAAACGACCACAGTGATGAAATAACAACAAGAAACCACTGACATGCTGGAGCCAAAGAAGACCAACAGTGTGATGGCAAAAATGAACCGTCCCATCAGGCGTTTAATTTTGGAATTGTAATTGTTCTTTTCTTGAGCGGTGACGTCCCTACCGCTATGTCTTGTGGGGTTTATTTTTCACAACAGGTTCGTTTTGCTACAGCTTGCTGTCATGTTGATGACTTTAATTGGCTCAACAGAATTTTAATAGCTGAACTTCTAAAGCAAGGCTATCGGTATCATAAACTGCGCTAAACGTATTCAAAATTTCATCGTCGTCATTACGACATTTTTTCTGAATATGACATTCCTTTCACTTCTGCGAAAGGGGCTGTCGGAACCTGAGATTTATGGGGATTTAGTTTATGAATTCAGAAGAATACTAGGTACTGATAATTTTTCTGGTCAGTTCAGAACAAAATGTTGCTTAATACAATAAAAGTGGTTATAGCATGGATGCTATGCGACAGACCGCGTGTTTGGTTGTCGACCCTTTTACAGTGGAGAACTTTGTTTCGCTCTTTGGTTGCACGGCGGTGGGCCGGACTCCGGGCTCTTTGATGACGGTCCCACCCTAAATCTTTTGAATTCGGGAAGGGTGTAGCCGGATGTTTTCTGGGCTCGACCCTCCGTGATCTAACTAGTGGTTTTCTTCTGCTCTGACGTCGGATTAATGTTGAGTCATCAAAGTAGAAGCACAACAAATATCAAAGAACCCTGATTCATGATAATATTTATCTATACATAAACATTTGACAATGTATTTTATCATGACTCACTGTTTCACTAGAAAACCTCCATGCGAATCAATTTGTTATCGTTATTTTGTTTGATATTGTACTAGAACTGAGGGCGAGGGTTGAACTTTCATAAATTCCGGGGTTGAAGCCTCCCAGTGGTTTTACTACTGACCGTCCTAAGGCGGTCGTTCTTTTGCAGTGTCTTATTTGTTATTTGGTTTGTGTCGTTGATTCATGTTTCGTCTGTTTTTGTGTGTGCCGTCGTGTCCCGTTATATAGGAGACTTGAGACGGCTGCGTTCTTGATTGTGGCCTTTCCTGAATTACCTTTCCTTACTAATTAACACTGTTTGCCATCCTATAAACGATTTTGACTAAATACTCAGTGTACAGAAATGTGTGCAACCAAAATCAAACATTCAGGGATGAAAGCGATAACATTCGAAATATATGTTATAGGATTTGTAATGACGCACTCAATCTCGAACTCATCAAAACCTGTTTTAAAGATTACTTTGTTGAGGAAATAGTTGAAAGGAAATAGTTTCTCATGAAATTATCTCATTTACGACAAAGACGTAGAAAGTGTAAGAAATAATCGCGGCTAATCTCAAAGCAAGTTCGTGTAAAGTGCAACTGATTAATCATCAATATACTTAGTTCATTACGTCAGATCCCTGTTTGGGTCCATCGGAGTCAAACTGTTGGTTTTCCTTTGCTATATCGTTTCAGTTATTTCATGATCTCGAGTTCTCACCGTTGTTAATCTGGTAATTGCTTTATTGTTATGCTCTCGGAGATGTTGCTCTGATGAGTAAGGACTAAGGAAGCTTTCCTGCTGACTGAACAAATCATTTGTCTAAATCACGACAGAAGTAAGGGCGAGGATTATGGCCGCGTAAAATCGATTTGACCCCCAACCCCACACACATACTGTGAAATACTTTTCACTGACCGTTCCAATGCGGTTTTTCTGTCGCGTATCAGCTTGTTGTAGTTCGTCTTTGGATGTTTGTATCGCTTATATATTTTTATTTTAGACAGCTAATTGTAAATAATTCCTCACCTGATTTAATCATGGTTAATGTGCGTAAATCAGTTTGGTGCTTGACACCTATAATAGGAGAGTTATCAAAGAAAACAACTTATGCAACACGTAGAGTAGGAAAGAAGTGCCAATGATGTTTCCTTTATGTCTAGGGTTTACTTATTTCATGTCGACATTTCTTTCCCTTCGGTGTTTCTGATGGGAGGTGTCGTTTAATTGTATCGATTCCTAATGACCCTTTAATAGAACACATTTAGCGTCACTACAGCTGGTATTCAGGGAATGAGTGGCTGGCGTAAAAATATCCCCGCCCTTCATCAAAATGTAGTTTATATTTTCTTGTCATTGCATTGTGGAGTTTTGAGAAACTAGCTAGACTGGTCCAGAAAAAAAAATTGAACATGCTAAACGTTTCATTTCTGGTATGTATTCCTTGCAGCCAAAGGATGCAATGGCAAAAACAAATATGGCGAATGAAATAATTTTCCTGGAGTTTCCTGTTTGAAGATTACCGGAATCTGAAACGTGTTGTAATATGAAATCTGCTATACTGAATAACGTGAGATCTATAACCAGGAAGCTTCTTACAGAAATTTAAATGAACCGAACCCATTTATACATAAATGCATATATCTGAACAAAACAAGTAACAATCACCTTTCCTTATTTTTCTAGTCCCTGAAGAAAAAAGGTGAAGACAGTAATCAGGAGCCGATACTATTACCTTTGAGGCTGTTTGTTTGTTTGATTTGTAAAGGTCATTTTGGAGACGTTGCTTCCAGTTTTGTGGGATATTTACCTGACTTTGAGATGAAATGACATCTCAAGCTCTGTCGCCCAATGAAACCAGGAGGGTTTATAAGCATGGTCCGTCTCACACCGCTTTGCCTGGGCAGGTTTAGATCCTCTAAGCGTTTTACCAGTACTTGTGTGCGGTTGGTTTCAGCTCTGCATGGAAGCATCATGCAGCCCATCTATTTCCTCAAGCCCCGATGGGCGGGAGCCATTTTAGGCTGTTACTTCCTTCAAAGAGTCTCCTCACTGACATTTTAATTTTTACAAATAGAAGCTGTATAGTAATCCATACTTAAAAATGACTGCGTATTTTTAATGAGGAACTAGTAAACTCCTGGTCAGAGTCAACGCTTTTTATAAACCTCATGATAGGACAAGGCCATTATTGATTAAATTAGAAGTTCCAGCATCATTTGAAGGTATGGACGTTTTTTCTTTTCTTTTCTGTATTTATTTTTATTTTTTGAAAGCAGAGGAAAATCCAATTTCTACTAGTTAAATCCATATGAGCTACGATATAAGTTATTATAAGTGTGTGAGTGGCATGAGGGAGGGGTCGTTATCTTATAGTCTCATATTAAATATGTTTCCGTTTGTAAACTACTCAGAGCCACATGGGAGATTAGTTGTTGTAATAATCGTGGTACCCTCGTAAGAAATCTATGTTATTATTATTATCTTCATCATTGTTATAAAATATAGAAAATTCAAGATGCTTCTATGATGCAACACTTATGCAATTTGTTATAAAAAACTCGCTTGAACAATATAATTTTCCGGATTTAAGCCACGTAAAATCGATTTAAGCCCCCAGTGGAATTCGTTTCCTATGACCGTTCCAAGGCGGTTCTTATGTCGCGAATTATGTTTGTTATGGTTTGTCTTTAGGTGTTTGTGTCGCTTGTGTTAGTTTATTTTGGATAGCCTGTTGGCCATTTTGTGGGAAAGTAACTATCATTTTGGCATTCCGCTGTTGGTGTTTCCGTTAGGTTTGTTGTTGCTTGTTTGTGTTTCTTTCCCTTCGGTGTCTCTGATGGGAGCTATGGATTGATTGTGTCGATTCCTGATCATTGCCTCTACTTCTATTTTATCATTTAAAAATATAATTTATTTCCGAAAATTAATAAGTGAGTGTTTATTATTATCTAGAAAATGCACCAGGTTTCACTTATAGTGCACAAGCTTCTAAGATTACAGTTGCCAATCTGAAATCTGGTACTTATGACAATACACTGGTCGAAATAATTTAGTAACCAGTTAAGGCGTAACTATACCACATTTAGTGACACAGAGGCCTTTCTGATATTTAATCTTCATCAGTGTGTCTCAACCCCGAAGTTTTGAAACCGAAACTGGTCACTAGGCATTAAGCCACATCAAGAGAATGAAGTGCTCAGAATTTTTATGACTGCGGTCCACTCTTTTTTTTCTTTTCAATTCGATTTCAGAAGAATAGTAGACCGCTCGAAAGTTTTTTTGAAAGTTTATTTCACTGTAATTACAATATGGATAACAGCAAGCAGAACCACAAATCAAGATTGTGATTTAAACAACACCATTTCCTACATGCTTTTCAATGAATGATAGAGATTTCTCAATCAAATCTAAATCGATGTCTACACTGTTTCAAACAGTGAAAATACAATTTTTATTTTTCAATTTTTATGAATTTGATGTATCCTTGAAAATTACATATATTCTCTGTTTTTTAAATGCCAAATAGCTTAACCTTATCAATGTGTGATAGAAATTACATCAAACACATTGCCGTAAATGGTGCACGCGACCCCAGACAAGCTTGGCAAATGCGGACGTTATTTAAATGCAAATTTCAAGTGAACCATTTGATTAAATTACATTCCAAGCTGTTTTCCAGGAGCCAACTGTCAGTCTACACCAAATATTATACCCAGTTAACACGCTGAACACCTCTACATTGACACGAAAGCGTCCTGAAAAAACGTTTGTTCTCTGTGATGATGGCTGACGCTTCGAAATTGCGTTCAAAATTACAATGGCTTGAAAGAAATATAGACTTTGATTTATTTCAGTGTAAGATCAATTTTTATTTCACTCATTAGAACTAAAAGAAGAATTTTCACTCGTGACTTCACCACCCGTATATAGAGGATCTTACATGAGTGCTCATGTATTATTGAATTTATTAAACGAGTTGAGGAAAAGGGATAAAATGCGAGGCTTTGCCGAGCATTTTATCCCTTTTCCTCAACGAGTTTAATAATTTCAATAATACATGTGCACGAATGCAAGATTCTATTTATCATATGACATTTAAAACGCATTTTATTCACGATTGTTTACAAAAATGTCAATATTCCACCGTTAGTAAACGCGACGTCGTTAAGGACGTCGTACATGTAACGTTACGGGACGTATCTAGCTAATTTGCATATTTAATCCACTAGTGGATTATCGAAAATATTACATGGCATTATTACACTCTCAGACGCGACGTCATATGATAAAAATATTTCTTTCGGTCTTCATTCGGTGAAATAAAATGCGACCTTACTCTGAAAAAATCAAATATCCTCTATACTGCCCATTAGTAGTGCAGTTAATTTAACAAATACATAAATCAATCTTGCTGTAAAACAAGAGGTATATGCCGATTACATGGCTTCTGAAGAAGCCATCCGATCAGTGTTTGCATTGTTTGACATTCCATTTGCAAATTTTATTCGATTAAATTACATCAAATAATCTGATTGACTGAAGGTAAGAAATGGTTGCGGCTAACTTAATTCATTCAGCAAGTAACGGGTTAAGATAAGTGTTGTGTATTACATCAGTATGCATTATGCTATTTTCAGCTATTTATAATGTAGGGACCCTGTCATCCCCACACACCTGCAGCTACATTATCAACAGTAAGGACCGGAAGTCGGGCAACATCCTGTCCCCTACTTACCCAGGGATCTATCCAGATGAACTCAACTGTACATACGAACTACATGGTCTTCCTGGCGAGAGAATAAAACTTAACTTTGAAGATTTTTCTATATTTCATGGCGGCGATTAGTAAGTATAATTGATTGTCATATGATTCTCAACAGGCAGACAGGGTCTCCAAGCATGTGATTATAGAGAGGTCTATTTTACATTTTGCGTAGACCCCGAAGGGGATAGAGACGATGTACATAATACTCTCCAGATTGGCAGTATAGACGTCTGCATAGTAAGGACGTTCTTTATCCGGTACAACAAATTACTCTTTCTGCACAGGGGCCCTCATGATTCAAGAAGGGCAGTTGTCAGTTTCTGGAAAGAATGTGCACTGTACTGGTTAACCGCTTACGTATAATCGTGTCCAGGAAAGTGTGGATATATAATCTGACCGGCTCAAAAGTGACTTAAAATAGTGTTGACGGAGTCGTTAAACTCCAAAACAAACAAACAAATATATTGCTGTTGGTTGCAGAAAAAAAACAAGTTTCAGGGGATCAATACTGTTATTAGTACTCCACTTTGAAGTTCTTAAATATTTTGCTTAATGATTGTTGGAACCTTAACTTATGTTGCATAAATGTTGATATTTATAAGCTGTTGTTTGCTGGGGAAAACTTACACAGTTGGTCTCCTTTGAAGTTCTTGAATATTGTTCTTTTCCTGCATATCTTTATTATAATTATGAGTCTATGCCTTAATGTTGATATCCACTGATATATTGCTGCTACTGATACGAGTCAATGGATCAATACTGCTATAGTTATTCCCCTTCTTATTTCTTATTGCTTGTAACACTTACATGTTTTTCCTTTTTATTGACCATTTACTTGGGGGTGTTGAGTATCTTTTGAGCTATGCTCATTCATTTCTTTGTTCAATCAGCGGTTTAGATGTTCTAACTCATCAGCGAAAGGTCTCCGAGAACATTAAATATACAAACAAACAAACCAATACAGAGATAAAACAAGGACAAGGACTCGACAGCATGACAACTGAAAATGCTGGAGCAACAAAAAACCAACAGTGGAACTCTGATGTCGTACCTAAGTCCAAATATGCTTTTTTATGTCATCCGTATAGCACAAAACGAAGACTCTTATCCATCTGATTGGATGTGTGGAATGATGTAAATTTTACTATCGAAAAAAAAACACGAACATTTTAAGATGAAAAATTGTGATAATTTTCTTATTTCTGTTCAAATTATAGACTGTCATCAAAATTATATAGGAGTGTTTTCGTGATGTTTTCACGTTTTTAATACCTTCATGTCTCCACTATCTATCTATGGACTACATCGGCTATGGCGAGACTCTGCTTATGCGTAGCCTCGTCTTAGCCTTTGCGGTTGCCTCTTTGACCAGTACCCTTTTCAAGTTAGTTGACTTAAATTGTTCCTTATTTTTCATTTCAGTTGCCCATTTGATTTTCTGCTTATTAAGGATGGCATAGATAAACATTATTCTGAGGATATAGATGTATTCTGTGGAAAATATACGGATGTGACATTATTTTCTTCTAGAGAATTTTTATCAATGGAATTTGTGACTAGAAGTGGTCGTGTTAGTTTTGATAAAGATTCGTTAGACAATTCTGCGGATTTTAAATTCGAAAGAAGAGGATTTAATATATCATATGAATTTAGTGATAAATTTGTACATTTAGGTAAGTTTCGCAGTTTTTATTTTTGACAAGATATTGAAATATTCCATGCAATGATTTACATACTAGGGGATAGTTCATATAAATGCTGGTACAGAATGCAGTAGCTAAAAAATTAACGTTGCATCACGTGAACAAGTCCGTGAAATGAACACCCCCACTAAACCCCACTTTATATATAGAAAACTGGGGTTTACGGGGGTAAACATTATTTTGTCTTATTTCTGCTCCAAGACATAGGTTGTGGGTGCTTGTTAGAACCGCCTCAATGAGGCGGTTCTAACGAGCACCCCAAAACCTATGTTTGCAGCGTAAATAAGCAAAATACCCCGGATTTTCATCAGAAAAGTAGCCTTTTTGGAGACTTGAAAAAATACACTTTGTCGCATGGGCGTGTTATCGTAATGGTTTTCGTACTGCTCTCCAACTGCGAGGAAGCCGCGGATAAGGAGGAGTAAAAAGATTATCCCTGCATTACGCAAGCACGCTTATTTAAATATGTTGGAAGTTTTACCACCAAACAAATGAAACATTACAGACAAACTGTTTGACATGCTTAATATTTCTGCTCAAAATATAGACTGTAGGAAGACAAGGGAATCTATGTTTTTGAGCAGAAATAAGAAACAAAAATAATACCCCTGTAAACCCCACTGTTACTATGTACAAATGGGGGTGTTAAAATTATAAAGGCATGTTTGCATGATGAAATAGTTTGTTCTTATTTCTTCATCAAAACATACTGTGTGAGTTTTTGTTCTAATCGGATCAAAAAAGCGATTCTAAGAAGTAGTCGCATTGTATGACGATGAGGCCAATTTAGCAGGAGTCCATTTGGTAACTTAGGGATGACGTGTCGATTTATTCTTACATTTTTATTCAGAAAATCTCTTCCGCTGATTCAAGAATGGACATTTTAAATTTAGGGCGAACGAATCCGCTCTGTAGTACTTAAGCACATATCTAAAGGCGTGCAAAGGAAATGTGTGATTTGATAAACAGACCGGTTCGATGTAACTAATAAGTGTTGCTATGGTGGTAGGAGTGTCAGTGCTATGATTTCGCATCACGCAAACAAGTTCGTGGAATGAGCATCCCCCTAAACCCCGCTTTATACAGAGAAAATTTGGGTTTACGGAGGTAGATATTATTTTTCTTATTTCTTCCATTAGTCATAGGTTGTTGGTACTCGTTAATGTCGGCTTAGGGTTCTAACGAGCACCAACAACCTTTGTTTGTAGTATAAATAAGAAAACATATTACGGATTTTTATCAGAAAAGTAGCCATTTTGGAGGTGTAAAAAAAAATCACTATGTCGCGCGGATGTGTTATCTTAACCCTTGTCCTGCTGAACCCGGATATGTCTTACCTTTCAAACAATGAAGATTCAGATCAGATGGCTTCTGAAGAAGCCATCTGATCAGGATCTTCATTGTTTGTCAGTCAGTTTATGAATTTATCGCAATAATTAGCATCAAGTAATCTGATTGGTTGATAATCTGAAATGAGTGTAGCATATTTAAATATTCAGCAGGCCAAGGGTTATTGATGGTTTTCCATCAAAATAGCTGATGTACCGAGAATACAGGTGTTCCCATCACGTGAACAAGTCCGTGGAATAAAAACACCCCCTTACACCCCACTTTGTGTAGAGAAAACTCGGGTTTACGGGGGTAAACATTATATTTCTCATTTTTACTCCAAGACTTAGGTTGTGGGTTCTCGTTAGAACCGCCTCAATGAGGCGGTTCTAACGAGCACCTACAACCTATGTTTGCAGTATAAATTAGGAAAATATCACGGTTTTTCACCAGAAAAAGTAGCCATTTTGGAGATGTTAAAATGCACTATGTCGCACGGGTGTGTTATCGTAATGCGTTTGTTTATCAGACGCATATTGGACATGACGACAATGTTCCCCACTGGAAAATCTCCCGTCTATGTATTAAACTTAATGATTGTGTCTATTTCAGAACTACTTAATAAAGAGTCATCTAGAGTTATTGGCACAGGTAAGAGTACGTCACAGAAAATACAGGTTCCAGGAGACTGGCTAGTACTATTTTCACGTATATCCACCGCACTTTGGCTATAGCCAACTTTTTTATTGTCAAATCGACTGGCGATGGCCACTTCGGCGTACTTTGGCGAATATTAGCAATTCATACACAGTTCGCTTGCTGCTTTGCTCTGATATGGCACTCTTCGGATGGTAGTTTCAGATAAGTTTTATGTATTGCTGCTTCAAATATAGACTCGGTCTACTCGTCAGAAGGGCCATTTTTAGGCGGTCTTAACGCACAGCCAGAATCTATGTAAATAGCAAACATAAGAAATGTGCCTACCCTTAAAACATCAAAACCTAAAACAAAAAAAACAAAACAAAAAAAAAAACAGCAAGACATTGGATGGCCCAATCTGAGACAGAGCGTCAGGTACCAGCCAACATTACATAAGTAAGCCTTTACGCTAGAACCGTCATAAAATCTGAGGCCTGTCCCTACGGCGTAAGCAAAGTTATCAATCGTGATTGGGTTAATTACTATGCATGCAGTCTGTCGTATAACATTTATGTTGTACCCAATATTTTTATATATAAAATGATTTTACGAAATAGGGTACTGAAATCATTGCAAGTATATATTTTATTCTGATTTATATCCTAATTCACCATACAATGCGGGCTCCGATAGACAGAAGAGATTTGAAGTCCAACTTTAAATTTTGAAATTAAATCTGAATGGCGTCTATAAAATTTGGAAAATGATTTGCGTAGTTTATGATACCGATAACCCCGATGAAGAAGTTTAGCAGTTAGACACTTTTTTGATTGCATATCACCCTGCTGATCAGTTATTGAGGAATTCAGTTTTGAGATAAGATTCACTTGGGGTATTCTGACTCTCATACAGGCAGGGGACCAAGACAGGGTAATCCATTACCTAGAGGCAATTCACATTTATTTATTTATTTACTTGTTTGATAACTATGTCCTGGTTTTGATATAAATGGAAGAAACATTCGCACTTTTATTCTGTTTTTTTTTATTTTTGTTTTTTGGTTTTTGTTTAATTATTATTATTATAATAATTATTATTATTATTTTAGTCACCATTATTTATAACCATTACCAGAAACATGCCTATTGAAATATCTTTATTAAATTTTACGACCAAAATGATAAAAATAATGAAAGCTTCAATATTTCGGCTCAAAACATAAATTGTCGGCGAGGCGCTTCTAACAAGAACCAAGAATGTATGTTTTTGATGTATGTTTTTAAGTAGAAAAAAATGTTTACCCTCTAAACGCCAGTTTTACTCATCGCGAAAACACGCCTACATAATTTCGACCCCCTCGAACCCCACTTTTATACAGTAAAACTGGGGTTTCTTGGGGTATTCCTTATTTTTCTTATTTCTGCTCTAAAGTATAGATTGTGGGTACTCGTTAGAACCGCCTCGATTCTAACGAGTGCCCACAATCTATATTTTGAGCAGAAATAAGAAAAAATTCACAATTTTTCATCATAAAATTTTCATTTTTTCGGCGATAAAGGTGGCAATGTATTTGTAAAGGTGTGTTTGCGTAATGTGTAGAATGTTTTATATGGTGAGTACTCGTTAGAATCGCCTCTGCGATGGGGTTAGAACCGCCTTTGCGAGGGGGGTTCTAACGAGGACCCACAATATTTGATTTTGAGTAGAAATAGGAAAATTCTTCAAATCAAACAAACAAACAAAATTAATCAATTCATTTAGTTTACTTCTTTCATATTTTAGTTAACGAAACAATGACTGTCAGTGTTTTCCTTTACCTTAAAAAAATAAAAATAAAAAAGAAGTAATTAAAAACAACATTTTGTTGGAAACAACCTCAGTAAATAAATTTATACCGCAATCAGCCATTCTAGTAACCCAATAAATGGGGACGATAAACTGCACGCTATAATCGGTAGTGACCTATACTACCTTCTACTGACCTATAATACATCTAGTGACCGTTTATAGACCGGACCTTCTTTTCAGGTCACTAATTTACAAGTGTAAACAACAACATGCAACCTTTCATACATACGAAAACAACGAAACTGCAAGTTCAAATCTTTGCAATATTTATTTGAACAGATTTTCAGACATTTCAGCTACACATGTAAATTCTTACCTTCTCGGCCTTTCTTGGTTTGAATGGCCCGTTGCAATAACTGCGCACTCCTACTGCAGTTGCGTCTCAACCTCGAAATAATTTCTAAAGCTAAAATAATTTTTTTATTTACAGATTTTCATACAGAATGTAAAGCGCTGAGAAATGTTACTTCGAGCCTCCATGTTGTTTCCTACGTGTTTGTGGCGCGGTGACGTCAGAAACTTTGCACAATGTTTGACGTTATATTATACTACGTGTGCGCGCCATGGCACTGAATGTCGTTTAATTTGCCACACTGTCTGCTGTCTGTTTCGCTTAAATTTGCTTACTTATTGCAAAATCCCTTGATTGTTTTGAATTGCGGTATAAACTAAATACATGATTAGTGTCTTTAATAATAAAATATAGTCGGTTCGCTGCGACAATTTTATAGGGGCCCGCTAAAGCTCGCGCCTATAAAAATTTTCTAAGTCTGAACGATTATTTTTTTATTATTAAAGACACTAAACATGTATTTACTATACACCATCGCGATTATCATAAAATTTGCAGGAAACAAATTCATCTACAACAGGTAGATGTGAATCGAAAACGGGGTCTCGGTCGCAGAAGAATTTGCTTTATTTTACTCAAGTTCTTGTGGGTACATTTTACTGATCATACCACTGAGATATCTATTGTGAATATTTAATAAATCAGCCAAATATCAAGGAATCGAGCTAAAGGCTTCAATAATTTCAGGTTGGTTTCAACGAAAATGGATACCATGAAGTCTCTTTCATAACAAAACAAGATCCGATCAGCTAAAAGGGGTGTTCATCTCGTACCCATCGGAATACCCAAAGTTTATCTAAATAGCTTAGTACCAAATTTTATGTAAAAATTGTCAGGTAGAAATAGAAGTGAAGGCAATGATCAGGAATCGATACATTTAACCCGCTGCTCCCATCAAAACGCTAAAGGGAAAGAAACACAAACATGAAATAACTAGATCCTAATGGAAACACCAATAGCGGAAAACCAAAAGGGCAGTCACTTTCCCACAAAATGGCCACTTGGCTGTCCAAAACAAAAAATATAAGCGATACACACACTTAAAGACAAACCGTAATAAAAAATAAACCAC
This sequence comes from Lucinisca nassula, assembly GCA_963580285.1. NCBI lineage: Eukaryota > Metazoa > Mollusca > Bivalvia > Lucinida > Lucinidae > Lucinisca > Lucinisca nassula. The sequence continues at coordinate 189,213,141 of OY757013.1, read as the reverse complement.
GACAGAAGAACCGCATTGGAACGGTCCGTGAAACGAATTCAACGGGGTGGGGGGGGGGTGTTCTTGCGGACCGAACAAATTATTCGTCTCGGCCACGACAGAACCAAGGGCGAGAACTGTGGCAACGTATCATCGTATGACCGTATAGAAAAAAATCGATTTTTCTGAATAATCTTGACAAAGAGCGAATATTACCCTGTCCAGCTCTTATATCAAAACAGCATCTGTTGCTATCCATATGTAATGGGTAACGATATATCTTCGTTTGCGTTTGTTCTTATTCAGACAATATATGTTTCAGACTAATCATTTAAATTTTCTTTTTATGTTATTTCCCCCGCGACGACATTGACTGATGGTCGCTCGCTGAAAAGAATTTTGAAATCGGAGAAAAAAGCAAGTCTAACGCTATTACGGTAATTACATATCTGTTCAAAGTATTACGATCTAATAGCTCTTTGGGACAGTAAAATTGGACTTTTGTCTGATGAGAATTGTTAAAACATCAGTGACTTATCTACGTCCATTTCTAGTAACACATTACCAACATTCAAGAGAACAAACAAACTGGTCCTGGGAGTGCCATTTTTTTCCATTCGTATCCATTTTTCTCTATCGCACAGCATGGCAAGGATTAGTGTATATCCATAAGGGACATACAGATAAAATAGCGTAAACTATACATAGCCAATCAGGGCTGAAATGATATAAATGATTTTGTGTTTTTTTAAATCAATTTCTTTAACGATGATATCACTACAATTAGAGAAGTGTTTCCGAAAATGCATTGAACTGTTAGGAATAGTATATTCTGAAAGACAAACTACTAAGATAATGATAAATAAATATTTAAGAACTCCATTTAACTTTAGTATGTAAGTATTTATGTCTAAGTGGGTCCACCCTTTGGGGCTTGGCAGAATAGATGTTGGCTGCATTGTGTTTCAACGAAGAGCTGAAACTCACCTCACGAGTACTGGTAAATCGCTTAAAATGTCTAAGCATGCCCAAGCAAAATGCTGCAAGTCGGATCGTCCTTGCCTATAAACCCTATTGGTTTGTTCGGCGGTCATTTCATCTCAGTGTCGGGTAAAAGTCCCACAAGATTGGAAACACTGTCTTAAATAATGTTGACAGGGACGAAAAACCTCAATTCAAACAAACAAACAAACAAACAAACAAACAAAACGTATGTCTCGCGCTACACAGCGCATACATCAGCACTGAATTATTCTGATTAGGAGATTAGGCTACATTTTATAATCCATATTTCCGTGAACATCCATTTCCAGATCACTTTTGTAATAAATATATATGAATGCATAATTGCATTGCTGTCTCAAATATACATTACACGTTCGTTTATATTGAGTCGGTCCTATACAATACACACGCTCCTTGTTTTATATTGTGGCATTTGATTTTTCATAATACCGAGGAATCTGATTCTGATTCCGCCACTATTTTGGAGTTTCGAATGGCATGCATTTCTTTACTCTGCATTTATACACAAGCATGATAGCATTGCTCAATAGGCTGGATATTATGGGAGTTTTAAGGATAATTAAAGCATATTTTAATGTTTTTGTTTCTACGCATTAAGACACACATAGATTTGTTGTGAGGATTCCATAGACTCGTCTCAATAACATGGACTTCCAAAGGAATTAAAATTATCCTACATTATCGTAGTATTGCGATTATACTCTTTTTCATTTACTATATACAATCGAAAAACGCTTATACTTTTTTCGTCGAATGTTAACAATCAACCCAAATTTACTAAATGGACAACACGTGGGCATCACTAATTTGGTAAAACCAATATTATGGTTATTAAAAGAAAAAAGTTGGGCTATTTCTATCGATGTTAGATGTAGGTCAGAGCTATTCATAGAGTCTGGACAGGGATCTTGTGCTAGGTTAGGCAAACACCGAATATCTAGGTCAGACGCCGCGGAATATGGAGTTTGCTCAGCCGGTAGCAACTGGACTACACTGTTTGCTTAATTAGTGGCATTTAAGGGTTAAATGAATTAGTATAAGAATAATAGGTTGCTCACGTAATGGAAAGAAAACAAAAACAATATCTTAATCTAGGCAACGCTATCACGTGACGACTTTAGGAACAGTCCAGTCATAAAAGTGTTAGATAGAGTCGAGTGTACATAAAGTAAACGATAACTTTTCGCACTTCTGCTACGAACGTAAATCTGTTTAAGACCAAAAATGAGCAGCCCAGACTTTTAAAGGTGGTATTGATATTAGACATACAGCGTAGACCAAAATCGGATAGACAGTACATTCCTTCTGATCAGGGTCGGCACTGTTCGCTATATATACACAGCAACACCTGTGGACATGATTAAGGTCCGTCCGCAGACTCTGAAGAAAGGTGTGGGGTGAGGGTGGAGGGGTGCGAATTTCAAGTAATTTGCAGAGAGTGAAAAACTGCATGAGTTTGAGAATTTCCTGACCCCGCCCCCGCCAAAAAAAAAAAATAAAAAAAAATAATAATAATAAAATAAAAAATAGGCGGTGGGGTGTGTGTGTTTGTACCTCTCCCCACCCTGTATGCGGATCTGCATCAACAGGTAGAAGTATTTTTTGTTGAAACATATCGCTGAAGGGACTCTGTTGCTGATCACTGTTATTCAGGAACTGGGATGCAGTGGTGGGTCTGAGCGAGGAGAAGAGAGAGAGAGTTGAAGCTATGACAAACATTGTAGGTTCTGATCAAAAGCCATTGATCGATCTGCACTGTTTGCAGCTGGATAAAATGTCATGCATGTTTGTTTGTTTGTTTTTTTGATTTGTGATTTAACGTCCCCGCCAACACTGTATAGGTCATTTTGAAGACGTTGCTTCCAATTTTATGGGACTTTTACTCGACTTTGAGATGAAATGAAACCTCAAGCCCTGTCGCCCAATACAACCAATAGGGTTTATATGCATAGACGGGCCGACTGGCTGCGGTTTGCCTGGGCAAGCTTAGAACCCCTAAGCAGTTTACCGGTACTCGTGTGTGGTGGTTTTCAGCTCGGCGTGGAAGCATCATGCAGTCCATTTATTTCTTCAAGCCCCAATGGGCGGGGTCTGTGTCATACATGTAATGCCTTTTCCAGCACAAATGGCGTTGCATATGAAGATAAGTTATAATGTAAATTCAGAAATATGAATCTTTTGTATACAGAATGGAAACACTTAAAACATTAACAAATGATAAGTATAGTAGTCGCAGATAAGATTAACTTTGCGGAGCTATCGTTTGTACCTGCATTAGGAAAATTCCATGAACACAAAGGTAAACAAAGTCATCCGATTGTGTGAATTCAACTTTAACACAATAAAGTGGCGTATATGACCATTTTGTCCAATTGTAGAAAGCGTGCGAAAGGCACTCTACCGAATCTTCTGTTGGACTCTGCGAATTTAACATATACTGACAACACCTGAATAACTCCGCCTAGTCAATCTTATCTGCGACTACTAACTTATTTGGAAAACTTTGACGGAGCGCTGTGGTGCAGTGGTAAGGCATCGGATATGAAATCGAGAGGTAGCCGGTTCGATCCTCGCAAACGCCACGTGTTGTTTCCTTAAGCACGAAACTTTATCCACATTGCTAAGTACTGGTTTCTACCCAGGAAAAGAGGGCCACATGGAAGATTAGTACTAGCACTAAATATGTTAGCCTCTATAAATAAGGTCGATTATTATTATTATTATTATTATTATTATTATTATTACGGAAAATGCTACCTTAAACATTGTACTGAATACTTTTCTTATAATGAAGCGTTTTAACCAGTACCCATAATCTACGATATAAAACTTACTATTGTCCGCATGACTATCACTGACCATCTGACTGCCGCCGGTTCTGAACAAAATCCAGGTATCGGCTTTTTATAGCGTCGATAGTCGCCTCCCTAAGAGGTCAGAGCGATGCGTAAAATGTCACTTCTGGACTGTGATTGATCGTGAACTGGCAAACAGTGTATACCTATTCAGACGCCACATATGTGCTTGCTTAAAATACTCGAATTTAAGGGTTAAATAAACAATTCGATTCTCAGTTTAGGACTATTGTCCCAACCTATACTCAGAGACAATCGACCCACCAGTACTCTCAGTGCTTGATTAAAGATGTGCTTTGATTAAAGATGTTGCCTGTTGCGACTAAGAAAGTGGAAACTACTTTCAGAACTCGAAAACTATATTTATTCTTTATCAATATAGAAGTGAAGGCAATGATAAAGAATCGATACAATTAACCCACAGCTCCCACCAGAGACTCCAAAGCGAAAGGAATACAAGACCCTAATGGAAACATCATAGCGGAAAGCCAAAATGACAGTTCCTTTCCCACAAAATGGCCAATTGGCTATCCACTACAAAATCATACAAGCCATACAACCACTCAAAGACAAACCATAAAAAATAAACCGCGACAGAAGAATCGCCTTTGAACGGTCAGTGAAAGGAATTCCACTGGAGGGTGGGGCTTGGGGCTTAAGTCGATTTTACGTGGCCACAATCCTCGCCCTTATTTCTGTCGCGATTTAGACAAATAATTTGTTCAGTCCGCATGAAGGCCTCCTAACTCATCAGTGCAACATCTCCGTGAACACAAAAAATCAAACAACCACAAAAATGCAACAACAATGAGGACTCGACACATGAAACCACTGAAATGCTGGAGCAAAAGAAAACCAACAGTTAGACGCCGATGGGCCCGACCAGAGTCAGAGCATCAGGCACCAACCAACATTACATAAAAAAACTATTTTAAAGACGAAATGCTCATGAACTCCTACTGTAACATGTGGGTGCTGTATACCACCAATGTCACCAAGAGGAAGAACAATACTTTGAATGACCTTTATGTAGAATAGCAGGACCACAACACAAACAGTTTAGTGAACAGCTTCTGCTCCCTACAGGCTTCCTTTTATCAGCCGATACAAACGCTTAATTTGCTATATACATGTATAGACCACATGGACATGGTGCAGCCGAATCTCGAAAAACTACACGAAAATTGAATAATACAAATTCCTACCAAATACCAAAAAATGCCGGAAAAACAAGGAGCGAACACTTCAATAATTCTCCCTTGACAGGGGATATCACATTAATAATAATCAGGGCAAGTATATTAATATGTGCGCCGTGTCTTTTCTTTTCTTTTACTTTTCGACCTATGGCATTTGTTAAAATGTGAAACGTACAGAGTTAGCCGTCTCCGACGAATGAAAACCTCGGCGATGTCATTTCAAGGCGTGCCTTCATGATGAAAGACACATGCTGGCGGTCAAAGAGATGATAACACGTCATTAAGTAAATTTGTCAGATCCAGAATGCTTTCCTATGTAGCCAATAAAGGAGGTATAACTGCAGAATATCACTAATCAGCGAAAATATAAATTTTCTCCCTTGTATTTATTTCTGATAATTCTTAAAGTCCTACGCTATCTTGAAACAATTCTAAAGTCAGGCGGTGTCAAATAAGAACATAGAGCAATAACAATGTTCAAAGCTATGCAGTATAAACTCTCTCTCTCTCTCTCTCTCTCTCTCTCTCTCTCTCTCTCTCTCTCTCTCTTTCTCTCTCTCTCTTAATATTTTAATGTATTTTGTGTTTATGTTTGGCCTAACATTATTAGCTCTATGAATCTGGACCCCGTTATTCAAAGCAGCGTTAGCATGATGACCTTGATAAGGGTCAAGCTGTTAACTGTTCTAGCAGAAACAATATTTCTAATTCTGATATATGTGTGCTGAAACAAAATATGAATATGCACAAGCTACTCACATTGCTTTCAGTTACATTATCATCACGAAAACACGCCTATACAAATACATTGTAACTTTAATCGCCTAAAACGTGAACATTTTAGGATAAAAATTAGTGATATTGTTCTTATTTCTGCTCAAAATATAGATTATGAGTAGTCGGTAGAACCGCCTCATCGAGGCGGTTCTAACGTGTACCCACAATCTATACTGTAGAGCAGAAATAAGAAAAATAAGGTTTACCCTACAAACCCCAGTTGTACTATATAAAAGTGGGGTTCAAGGGTGTCAAAATTATATAGGCGTGTCTTCGTTATGAATAGAATTGTCATATTAAACGATCAACGTTTTAACGATTCGTTACGACATCGTTTGTTTTGAATAACTGGCCCCTGAGTGCTATATGCTTAACTTTGGTCATTTATAAACTGACAAAACACGTGCAAAGACTGGCAAGTTAAATGTCAATTAACCCAAGATAATTTACTAATAAAAGTATTTTGGTACAAGGATGATCGTTGGTTGCCAAGGGTAGTTTTGTAACATCACAAAAACACGCCCCCCTATAAATATGTTTTGAGTCCCGTTTTTTATTAGCAAAACTGGGGTTACAGGATTATATTTTTTTTCTTATTTCTGGTCAAAAATAAAGATTAAGGGTACACATTAGAACCGCCTCGTCCAGGCAGTTCTAACGAGTTTCCACAATCCCAAGTTTTGAGAAGAAATATAAAAATATCAGGATTTTTAATTGAAAAATTTCATTTTTTTGCCGTAAGATTTTCAATATATTTCAATAGGCATTTTACTTTTGGTCCTTTGAGATCAGCGTGAATATTCTGAGAAATCAGAAATAAATTATTGGTTTAGACTCATATTCTAGACAGGTTTTTAATTATTTGGACCCCATTTTGATTTATATCAGTCTTTGAATCGACTGCCTATTCGAAATTCGCAAAATTGCAGTATGTTTCCTCTGGCTTTCTTTGCCGGATTATTACAGGGTCACTGATGAGGCTTTATTAGCCGAAACTACGTAGTATGACGCATCTTCTTTCTTATGAATGTTTTCATTGCTCTTAAAGGAACTCATTTTTGATTTTTATTCGTAATGTACTCACTTGGTGCACGAATATGAGATAATGTTTTATTTCATGCGTATCAGAAGTTGTCTTTTGCTGGTGGAAATCTGTGAAACTTCTACTAAATCCGATCGGAACGTAGGTTGCAGATAAACAATGAAAGGCATTGATTTAGATATTACAAACAGGGAGCGTGATATCTCAGTGGTTAGTGCACTTGCCTCTGATGCTAGAGGTCCCGGGTTCGATCCCTGGCAGTGGCGATAAAATTTCGGTGTCCGAACACGCCCCATTGACATCATTTGCAGGGATGAATGTTATAATAAGTGCACCGTCCTTCGGATCTGGACGCTAACTGGAGGCCCCCTGTGCAGGGAAAACCATCCCCTGTGCAGGTTAAAGATCCCTTAAGTAATTACATGATTACTGTGTAGGCTTTCATCCTGCAAACCTGGAGTGTATGTAATGTGAACCTGTGGTAATGGTCAAATGTGACCGACGCAGTATCAGTAGAATACTTATAAACTGAGTTCGGTAAGATTTTCATAAGACAACGAAAACATGCCTATATAATTTTGACCCCTTTAAACCCCACGTTTATACAGTATAACTGGGGCTTCTAAAGAGCATAAGAATTATACACTTTGGTCATGTCAGAAAGTGTGTGATGCCCTCACCTTTCTACTTGACAATATTTATATTAGATTCGGTACTAAGATATTTAGACAAATTGTGGGTATTCCGATGGGTACTAATTGCGCACCTCTTGTGGCTGATCTGTTCTTGTATTGTTATGAAAGAGACTTCATTTTGTCGCTTTCCATTGATAACCAATCTGAAATTATTGAAGCTTTTAGCTCTACTTCTAGATATTTAGATGATTTATTAAATATTAATAATACCTATTTTTATGGTTTGGTCAGTCAGATTTACCCCCTAGAACTTCAGTTAAATAAAGCAAATTCTTCTGATACCGAGGCCCCGTTTTTGGATTTACATCTATCTATTGTAGATGGATTTGTTTCGTGCAAAATTTATGATAAACGCGATGACTTTGATTTTGAGATTGTAGATTTTCCTTTTTTGGATGGTGATGTTCCTCGTGCGCCATCCTATGGCGTTTATATTTCGCAATTAATTCGATTTGCTAGAGTGTGTAGTCATGTAACTGACTTCAACACTCGTAATAAATTATTAACGGCTAAACTCCTTAATCAGGGTTATCGGTACCATAAACTACGCAAAGCCTTTTCAAAATTTTATAGACGCCATTCTGATTTAATTTCAAAATTTAATATTGGACTTAAATCTCTTCTGCAACAAGGTCTATCGGAACCCGAATTTTATGGTGACTTAGTATATAAATTCAGAAAAATATATAACCGCAATGACTTCAGCACCCAATTTCGTAAAATCATTCTTCGATATAAAAAGATTGGGTACAACATGGATATTATACGACAGACTCCATGCATGGTAGTTAACCCAATCACGGTTGGCAACTTTGCTTCCCTCTTTAATTGCACGCCGGTGGGTCAGGCCTCAGATTCTATGACGGCTCCAACGTTAAGGCTTATTGAAAATTAAAGAGATAATGTTGGTTGGTGCCTGATGCTCTGTCTCTGATCGGGCTCATCGGAGTCTAACTGTTGGTTTTCTTTTGCTCCAGCATTTCAGTGGTTTCTTGTTGTCGAGTCCTCACCGTTGTCTCAACTCTGTGGTTCTTTGATTTCTGTGTTCACGGAGATGTTGCACTGGTGAGTTAGGAGGCCTTCCTGCGGACTGAACAAATTATTTGTCTAAATCGCGACGGAAGTAAGGGCGAGGATTGTGGCCACGTAAAATCGATTTAAGCCCCCCAGTGGAAATCTTCCACTGACCGTTCCAAGGCGGCTCTTCTGTGGCGATTTATTTATGTTGTTGTTTGTTACTTGCTGTGTGTATCACTTGTGTCTTTTAGTTTTGGATGGCCATATGGCCATTTTGTGGGAAAGTAGCTGTCCATATGGCCTTCCTTTGTTTAGGTTTCCATTATGGTCTGGTCGCTTGGTGTTTGTTTTTCTTTCCCTTTGGTGTCTTTTATGGATGGAGTAAGTTAATTGTATCAATTCCTGATCTTTGTTTTACTTCTACTTACAAGGGTACACCTAATGTTTCTTATTTCTGCTCTAAAATATAGATGAGGCAGTTCTAACGAGTACCCACAATCTATATTTTGAGAAATAAGAAAAATATCACAATTTTTCATCTTGAAAGTTTACAAAGTATTTGTATGGGAGTGTTTTCATAATGGGCTGATTGCTCATCGTGATAGTTGCATTTTTGTGGGGGATTTGCTATGTATGGCTTCATGTTATTGCCTAAACTGATAGCCCTGTTTTCATTTAATTTATAATCTATTTGTAGAATGTGATATACGTATTCGGAGCACTGGTGGCTCCAATGGGACTTTTCAAAGCCCCGGTTACCCATCCAGTTTCCCTAGAAATAGCACGTGTCGTTACTTCCTGGACGGAGAGATGAACAGGAAAAGGTTGGAAAAGGTCGAAGTCAAGTTCAGGGATTTCTTTATATCAGGGAAAATACAGAAGTAAGTTTTAAAAAAGTGCCTTTCAAAATGTTTGTACAATATGTTTATATATCCAAGTCCATTATGATAACACAGCCGTGCGACATAGTGCATTTTTCAGATCTCCAAAATGGCTACTTATGTGATGAAAATCCGTGATATTTTTCTTATAAATGCTCAAAACATAGGTTGTGGGTACTCGTTAGAACCGCCTCAATGAGGCGGTTCTAAGGAGTACCCACAACCTATGTCTTGGAACAGAATTAAGAGAAATAATGTTTACCCCCGTAAACCCCAGTTTTCCCTATATAAAGTGGGGTTTAGGGGGGTCTTCATTTCACGGACTTGTTCACGTGATGCCACCACCTAGAGAATATGAAGAATATACCTAGTCATTACGAAAACACGCCTATACAAATACATTGTAAACGTTACCGCCGAAAAAACGAACATTTTAAGATAAAAAATTGTAACATATTTCTTATTTCTGCTCAAAATACAGATTGAGGGTACTCGTTAGAACCGCCTCAGCGAGGCGGTTCTAACGAATACCCACAGTCTATTATTTAGAGCAGAAATAAGAAAAATAAGGATTACCTCTATAAACCCCAGTTTTACATTAAAAAGTGGGGTTCATGGGGTGAAAATTATATAGGCGTGTTTTTGTGATGTATTCGTATGCAATAAACTCCTTTAACACACATTATGGGGGCTCTTCTGAACTGTGACAATAAAGCAGGTCAATTGAATGCACAAAATATTTATTTAAACTTCAAATTGCCATATCTCATGTAACAAAGAGGGTTGACGCGTGGTTAAACTACAAAATTTTACATGATTGTTCATTGCATATGGAATTTATGAAACTACTCTTAAATCACCACTTTTAGTGCAGAAGAAATTCATCAGAAAACAAGGTAGTCTAGGACGGCACCAGACGTTACGCGCCCATCACGAAAATACGCCAAATTAACTTTGATCCCCTTAAAATATCAGTGAAGGCAATGACCAGGAATCGATCAAATTAACGCATCACCCCACTTTTATACAGTAAAACTGTGGTTAACAGGAGTGTACATCTTTTTTTTTCTTATTTATGTTCCAAAACATAGATTGGTACCCATTAGGAACGCCTCAACTCGCTTCTAACAATCTATGTTTTGAGCTGAAATATAAAATATTAGAATATATTATCTTAAAGTATTTAATGTTTTGGAGGTAACATTTACAATATATTTATATAGGCGTGTTTTCGTAATGCTTGCCAGTAACTATGTGTAACTACACCAGTCCTGTGGTCATACTATTTGTATGACATGACGGAACCAACAAAGTCACATCGACCTTATCATACCCCAGTTCCACTGAACTACGATTCTGCTGCGCTCATAGCGACCATGACGCTTCTTCAAATCGCCGCGAAAGCGTGGCCGGGAGCTAAACATTGGAACTTGCGCTTCCAGTACTCTTTAACGACCTCGCTGCGCTGACCACGATCCTTCCTCGCTCTTTTTAAGCTGTTGCGGCGCTTGCGGTCTCCTAATGGTGCTTCTACTAAGCTGCCACTATGGCAATGGATTTTAAGTAACATTAAGTCTACGCTTACGACAATGCAAATGCGACTTAGCTACGACATAAGCGCAGTGCATTTGCTTATTGCGCTTTTGAACGAATCCAGAATAAAATCAGTGGTTTAACTAGTTCGGCATCAAATTAATATCAGTCTTCGATAAATTCATTTAATTGAACGCTGTTTACTTTCTAGCAGTCAACATTTTCTCTTGCATATATTGGTAGTAGTTCCAATGACTATTCTCCAGCTTGCAATTATTAACAAAAGAATAATCCGGGTGGATGACAAGATGCAAAATAGACGGAAGAATAGGAAAAAAAGGTTCTGTGCCGTTCTTGGTGGTTTACAAACGGAATGTTCCAATAACAGAAGCAAAGTGCTTTGCTATTTATTAACGCTGCAGTCGCAGCACGATGCGACTGCGCTTGGGCTGCGTTGACCGCGCAGCCGCCAAGATTGCGATGCTGCTACGCTGTTACTACGCTTCCTTTGCGCTTCGAGTCCACGGCGATGCCGCTTTTAATTTTGAGCAAGGTAAACAACCGCCGTGAAGTCGCGATGATGAAGGTTGCGATACGCTTAGTCTACGATCAAGGCGTTGCGATTGGTGTTTTTTTTAACAAATTATGGAAGCGTAGCGGTATTCGCCGTCCAGTGGAATGGGAGTATAAATTAATAAACGTTATTGAGTGAAACGAAAAGAGATTCACAAACCTTTTGCAATGTGCATTGTGACAATACGAGAACACATCCATGTGTCAAAATGCATTCTTTCATATCTCCTTTCAAAATTGTGATATATCTATTTTTCTTAATTTTACTCCAAACATAGGTTGAGAGTGCTCGTTAGAACCCCTCATTGCGTCTTGGAGCATTAATAGCGAAAATAATATATGACCCGAATACCCTTTTTTCTATATATAATGGAGTTTAGAGGGGTGTTCATTCCACGGACTTGTAAACGTGATGATTCGATGAGGTAAAACGGCATTTATATATGCTTTGGTCTTCGTTAATATTTTTATTAAAACGTGAAGCACGTAAATGCTCACGAGATAATTTTGTTTCCATCCTCTGCTACCGGAACACAGGTCTTTATTTATTTATTTATTTTTTTTTTGTTTTGGTTTTACCGTCCTTTCAAGATTATTTCACTCATATCGAGCCGATCGTTAGTCAGAGGTGGGCGAAAACCGGAGTACCAGGGGAAAAACCACATGACCTTCCGTTGCAGAAATTGGCGTCTCACATGTGACCCGAGCGAGGCTCCAACCACAGCGGTGAGAGACCTAATGATCAAGAGTCAGCGCTCTTAACCACTAGGCCACGGAGGCCCGTAGAGGTCTTTATACTGCCGCGCTTTTGACTAAGAGCATTATTATAATGTAACCGTCAAACGCTGGGAGAACGAAATATACATTGGTAGATTGACTAAGAGTTCAAGTAATGGTTGGGTTCATGTGCTACATGTACAAGTGTGTATTTTCAGTTTTCAAAAGTAGAAGAAGACAATCGATTAAATGAACAATTTTTAAGGTGTTACGTTCCCAATTATTCAAAGCTTTAGGCTCAAATCACTGTCTTTCATTTCAGATTTTACACATTCCATTTAAAGAATCTGCCATTGTTTGTCGTCAATATTAGAAAAGAAACGATATTTAGGTCCGTTAAAGATAAAACCAGAATATATGGCACTCATCTACAGCAGAAAGAAACGTTTGACGTGCATGCATTTTAGCGGAACAATCCGAATCTACATTCGGAATTTCGAAGCGAAAATTTACATCTGCAGTGCAAATAAATGCATTATATGTTACTGTGCTAATCATATATTTAGGCCAGTTAAAATATAGACTAATTCTTCTTTGAAAAAAAAACAATCATCTGAGCCGGGGCACAGCATTTCCTACAATTTACATGTGCCCACGTAGTCTGATCAGTCTACGTTGTGCACTCTAAGGATAGCTAAGGAACCAATGCTTCTTCATGCAGCATGAGAAGTCTCTGGTCAGACTATATGAATGCGCAGGCTGATCTAAATCGTCGTAAGGCGCACATGTAAAGTGTAGGAAATGCTGTGCCCCGGCTGATATTTAAAAGGGTTCCGTTCTTATTGCCTTGTTTTGTCTACACCCGGTACTTTCTTGTAATAAATTACATTTGGAACTGTTCAACAATGGTATTGAATACGACTTTCGTGCCGAAAAGAAAACATTGAGGTTATTTTCCACTTTATAATTACTAGCTGCACAGAGGGTTTCCTGGGTGTTAACTTGGAGGGTTTCAGACAGACAACTCAAATTGACGAAAAATTCTGTGGAAAGCTGTGGCCGCCTGCACTTACAAGCAAGGACCCTCGAATGATCTTGACTTTCGACACACACGGGGCAACTACTGCGAGATTTATAGCTGCTTACAGATTCATGTCAGGTAACAGCGTATGCTAGTCATTTCATATTACGATATAGTTTGGGACGAAGAAACCTCTTTTGTTTCATTTTAAGGAAAATGGATACACTCATAGGGTATATTGAACAGTCGTTATCCGCCTTTTTGATGTCTACGTTTACAAGAAACTATGCTAATTATGATCAATAAAAATCAAAAAAGAGCTCCTTTAAGAGCAATGAAAAAATTCATAAAAAAGCAGATGGGTCATACTACGCAGTTTCGGCTAATAAAGCCTCATCAGTGACCCTGTAATGATCCGGCAAAGAAAGCCAGAGGAAACACTGCAATTTTGCGAATTTCGAATAGGCAGTCGATTCAAAGACTGATATAAATCAAAATGGGGTCCAAATAATTAAAAACCTGTTTAGAATATGAGTCTAAACCAATAATTTATTTCTGATTTCTCAGAATATTCACGCTGATCTCAAAGGATCAAAAAAAAATTTAAACTGCACTATGGTTGATGTATGGGGAGACGTTTTACGGCCGCCACACGGCACAAATCCAGCTGCAGTGAAGGGAAATAAAAATCATGAGTTCCTTTAAGAGCAATGAACACATTCATAAGAAAGAAGATGGGTCGTACTACGAAGTTTCGGCTAATAAACCTCATCAGTGACCCTGTAATGATCCGGCAAAAAAAGCCAGAGGAAACACTGCAATTTTGCGAATTTCGAATAGGCAGTCGATTGAAGACTGATATAAATCAAAATAGGGTCCAAATAATTAAAAACCTGTCTAGAATATGAGCCTTATTTTTATATACATAAATCTCTAAGAACAATGAGACCAGAACCGGATTGGAACGGGCGACTCCTTGCTTAAAAGTCAAGTGCTCTACCGACTGATCTATGCGGCCGCTGATAACATTCCTCCAACTTCGAAGTTTTATCAACTTAGTAAATAAACAGCATTATCGATATATAATGGGGAACCGTTTTCAGGCACCACAACTGCACTTAACACCGGCTGTTGGAAATAAATACATACATCTCTAAGAAATGAAGTTGGAAATGCGACCAGAACATGTCTCGAGCCGGCGAGCCCTTACTTAGAAGGCAAGTGCTCTACCCACTGAGCTATCGAGGCGCTGATAACATTTCTCCAACTGCTAAGTTTTATAAACTTAGTCAATAAACAACACCATTGATGAAGTAATGGGAATCCTTTTACAGGCTCCACAACTGCACCTAACTCCGGCTGTTGCAAATAAATACATAAATCTCTAAGAAGGAAGTTGGAAAAATACGACCAGAATTTAATAACTGACTCCAATTTCTGAGGTACTCAAAGCAAAGCGATCAGTAATCAGAAACACTGTCAAGGTTTTGGACCATGTATTGGACATCTTTATTCTACTTAGAGGGAAGGGATACGACTTGCAGATTGTTCGGCCAGTTTCCAAAAGGAGACACTGTTTTGAACTTCCTGTTTGCTTTTTATACGCTAAGTCCTTCTTAAAGGGTATATCCTTCAAATGGAAAAAACAATGCACTTCCCAGAAGCAAAGTCTTACCATTTAGAATAGACACCTATTTACATGGGTTCTAAAAGTACATTCGTAAGAGTTGCTCCCCCCGTGGGTGTATCCAATTTCCTTGTTGAGTTACTAAGCTTTAGCCTATAACAATAGTTTGCTTTGAAATGGAATGATATGCTTTGTTTACGTATCAATCTCTGCATGGTTATCTACCTTTCTGATTAAAATAACAAGTACGTATATTGATGCAGTTTTTCTGTAAATATACTTATCATCTCGAAAACACGCCTATCTACTTTTGACCCCTTTAAACCACCACTTTCTAATAATAAAACTGGGTTTTACACGTGTATACACTGCATTTAGTATTTCCGTTCAGGAACATAGATTGTGGCTAGTCGTTAGAACCGTCTCTCCGAGGCGGTTATGACGAATCTCGTCAATCTCTCCTCGGAGCAGACATATGAAAAATATCGAAATTTTTATCAGATTTTTTTTTCATTTTTTGGCGGTATATTTGTCCAGTATATTCGAATAAGCATGTTTTCGTAATGAAGTTAAAAGGCGGTCCGAATTCATTTGGAAAAACAAAACTATAAAACCTGATCTTTAAGTAGACATATTTTTGTAGCATGGATTTTTTTAAAATGAACTTCGAGGCGAGAAAACCCGTCGTCGATAAGAGATTGGCCGGCCTGCTTAGTATCACAGATTATCAAATATTCTGAAATGTTGGGCATACATAGAATCATCGTTATAACGACAGTGTTTGTTCCTTAACACTATACCGTTATGATGACTTAGCCATTATTAAGAATCTTCATAACGAGCAGTATTGTAGGTAATATGGACTTTCACCTTTTCGTTCTTGAAACTACAAACATATCTCCATGATATCGATATTCGTTGTGCAGCATTGGTTCTGGCCTAACTGCATTTATGAACTGGCTAGTGACTGGCATATCTTGTCGCTTTTGCTTTAAATATCATTTCCGCAATAAATAGGCCCTGTTTGCAGTCTTCCTTCTCAGTGCCGCCTTGTGGCATGTGTATTGCCAGACCACAGAACAATCTGTCCAAGATCATCATCACTCTGCAACGGACCGTGCGCTGCTTCTTTGATCGAATGTTGAATGACATCCTCGCCCATTATCTTTCATATATTGAGTACTGATCGTTTGGCATAAGTGTTTAAAGGTATATTCGAAGATTATGTATCCCTTAAACTCTACCACCACCCTCCCCACCCCCAGAAACGTCGTTTGCCAGGACAAGCTACACATTGACGTTTATATATTTAAATAAAATTATTGTAGGTGTGAGAACTTTGCGTACGTATAAATTTATTTAAGAAATAGGCATCTGGTCGCGAAAGCGATAAATCCCCAATTGATTGCATAATGCTAAAAACGCCTTTACAAATAAACATGGGGTTTATTATGTAGTGCCTAGAAGTATTTAGCCAGTAATGAATTTGCTTTAACCCATATATGCCTAGTGGCCCTTTTTTGGGACGTTGGCAAACAGTGAAGACCCAGAACAGACGCCGCATAACGCGGCGTCTGATCTGGGTCTACACTGTTTGCTCAAAGAACATACATTTGAGTACAACTTACATTAAACAAAACAAATCTGACACCCCTATAATTGAAAATGGACAACTCCAAATTTATAAGATGGAAGAATCCATTGTCATATATGGGTTAATGGAGGCTGTTTTTGTTTTTCAGACAGACCATTCTCCAATGATGGTATGAGCCCCGCCAAGCGAATTTGGGTCTTCGAGCATTCCGTCATGACAAGATTTTAACTGCGCATGCCCAGCCATTCAGAGGGGCCAGGGATATGGCTTTCTGTCTGAAGGTTCCTCTTGATTTACTGCTTGTATGAGCGAGCGGCGAAGGTTCTGGCGAGACTGCGCGGATGCGCAGGCTCGCCTGAACCTTCGCTGCTCGCATAGGCGATAAGTACCAAAATCGCTTGACGGGGCCCGTATAATATAATATCCTAGAAACTTGGTTGTCGTATTATGAAACGCAGTATACTTCAACACAAGTACAAATTACTATTTTCAACTAAGAAGGCCATGTACCCCCACTAAGCAAAATGACGTATTTAAATGACTACAAAAACTCAGTCGGATTGCAGTTTTTCTCTTTTAGTATTGACATTAATCTGTTGAATTTGCCTTAATTGTTTCTAATACGTCTCTGCTATTAACTTTATAGATATGTTGGAGTATGGTGGGTTGGTTTATAGTTTTATTAGTTTTCGCTATTACTGGAGCATGTTTGAAAAGCCGTCCTGTATATATAGGTATCGTCTAGTCAAAAGTATTCCCCATTGACGTGGTTGTGTGTTGCTTGCCCAGATATACAAGTCTGATATGTTAATGTAAAGCCGAAGCTTTGTCTTCTTCATATATTTTATTGTATTTTTACAATTTCATTATCATAATATTTAAGTCACTATCAGATGAGCCAGTCTATTTGAAGATAGGGATCATTTACAATTTTGTAACATCCTCAAACCATCGCCATATTCACATACACAGGAAGGATAAAAGATACTTTTTCTGAGGAATAAATCAGCATGGTATATGTCGTTGCTATAGAGGCTTTTCTTTGTGTTAAAACACCAGCTTTTTCAGTTCATCAACTGACCTAAAACCATGTTATATGTTATCAGTACAATAGTAACGCAAACATCGGTGAAAATGTCTGGTATTTCATCTAATATTCACCCTAAGTTATGACTTTAAGGCAATAAAGAGTTTAAAAAATGAAAAGAAACACATTCATAACGAGACTGAAAAAATGTTTTTAGGTCTTTGTCTACAAAATATGATTTTGGAGAGAATGATATATTGATAAACATACAAATAAATAATCACATTAAACCTACATTAATACGACCTCTATGACACGTGAATGATTTCAAATCTTAGGCTAGGAGATGGTAATGCATCATTTCCTTAGGGATCTATAGTATAAATCATCACGTGAACAAGTTCGTTTAACCCCCTAAACCCCACTTTATATAGAGAAAATTGGGGTTTGCGGGGGTATTCATTATTTTTCTTATTTCTGCTCCAAGACATAGGTTGTGGGTACTCGTTAGAACAGCCTCAAGGAGGCGGTTCTAACGAGCACCCAAAACCTATGTTTGGAACAGAAATAAGTAAAATATCCAAAATTTTCATCAGAAAAAAACAACGTTTTTTCAGGTTTGAAAAATTGACTATATCACACGGATATGTTATCGTAATGGAATACCCAAACATAAAAATAGAAGTGAAGGCGACTATCAGGAAACCTCCAATCAAAGCATTACGAAAACACGCGTATGCAAATACATTATAAACATTACCGCCGAAAAAAAAGAAAATTTTGAGATGAGGCGGTTCTAACGAGTACCCACAATCTATATTTTATAGCAGAAATAAGAAAAATAAGATATACCCATGTAAACACCAGTTTTACTATATAAAAGTGGGGTTCAAGGGGGTCAAAATAATATAGGAGTGTTTTCGTGATGGACACAAAATCGAAAGCACAAGTAACATAAGACAAAGATTCAAAGGCAGAAAGCAAAAGAGGCAGTTTCTTTCCAACATAATGACCAAATGGCTATCCATAATATATCAAATAACATTTGTGCAGACCAACATTGACAATATTCAGAAGCATTGCCTTGGAAAGGTCAAAATAAGATTTTACTGAGAAAGCGAAGCGTTGGGAGTTGGTGGGTGGGCGGTTAAAACGGAGAAGGGAATCGGTCAATCGGATCCCGCCACCCCGCCACCACACCCACTGCAATGTCTCAAGGGAAAATGGTCGTAACATGGAGGTACAACAGTGAATAAAAGGACGGCAGTTACCCCGAGTCAGCAGCTCTTTCCCAAACAGGTGGTTCCTCAGTTAATCCAAACGTACCTGAAAAGGGACAGTATATAACAAGAATCAAAATCGGTTTTAGTAGGCAACAATTGTCGCTCTTTGTTCATTTGTGGTTATGACAAATATTTTTTTTCAGTCCGTTGGCAGGGTTTCTCATTAATCAGTGCAGAATTTTCGAGAACATAAAAAGTCAAAGGCACACAGAGATGATAAAAAGGAGAACTCGATAAAATAACTGAAACGCCCATGATAAAGAACACCAGCATTTAGTTATTCGGACCTGAAACAGAGCATCAGACACTAGACGGCTTAGTTAAAAAAGCAAATCATTATGCCGAGGACGTCTTATAGAGTGAGACCCGACAAATTGTTTAACGAACGAAATGCTTATCAAACAAACGCGGACCAACAAGTACCTTACAATACTCAAATATAGAGTCAAGCTTATGTGGAATGTTTGAAATAAACAGGTCTTTTAGAGATTGATGTCACAAAACTAGCACTTCTGATGATATGAAATATAACGGACGTTTGATTAAATGACTACGAGCCTGTGACTCTGTTACTAAGACTACCAGGTTTCCATCACAAAGTCCACGTAAAGGGTGCTATTCCGGGCAAAATTCGTTACCCTGTCATAGACCGTTTTGCGGCTAGATTAAGGCTCCATTATGCACGTGTGTGTATTTAATGCATACCACTGCCAACGATTTTAATCAGATAATTCCATCACGAACACACGCCTATATAAATTTGACCCCCCTCCCCACAACTGAACCCCACTTTTATATAGTAAAGTAGAAGTAAAACAAAGATCGGGAATCGATACTATTAACTTACGACACCCATCAAAGACACCAAAGGGAAAGAAACACAAACATTAAGCGACCAGACCATAATGGAAACCTAAACAAGGGAAGGCCATAAGGACAGTTACTTTCCCACAAAATGACCATATGGCCATCCAAAACAAAAAGACACAAGTGATACATATAGTAAGTAACAAACAACAACATAAATAAATCGCCACAGAAAAACCGCATTGGAACGGTCAGGGGAAAGATTTCCACTGGGGGGCTTAAATCGATTTTACGTGGCCACAATTCTCGCCCTTACTTCCGTCGCGATTTAGACAAATTATTTGTTCAGTCCGCATGAAGGCCTCCTTACTCATCAGTGCAACATCTCCGTGAACACAAATAATCAAAGAACCACAGAGGGAGACAACGATGAGGACTCGACAGCAAGAAACCACTGAAATACTGGAGCAAAAGAAAAACAACAGTTAGACTCCGATGGGCCCAACCAGAGACAGAGCATCAGGCACCAACCAACATTACCTTGAATTAGATCTCCCTAATCCTCAATAAGCCTTTGCGTTGGAACCGTCATAGAATCTGAAGCCTGACCCACCGGCGTGCAATTTAAGAGGGAAGCAAAGTTGCCAACCGTGATTGGGTTAACTACCATGCATGCAGTCTGTCGTATAATATCCATGTTGTACCCAATCTTTTTATATCGAAGAATGATTTTACGAAATTGGGTGCTAATATCATTGCGGTTATATATTTGTCTAAATTTATATACTAAGTCACCATAAAATTCGGGTTCCGATTAACCTTGTTGCAGAAGAGATTTAAGTCTAATATTGAATTTTGAAATTAAATCAGAATGGCGTCTATAAAATTTTGAAAATGCTTTGCGAAGTTTATGGTACCGATAACCCTGTTTAAGAAGTTTAGCCGTTAATAATTTATTACGAGTGTTGAAGTCAGTTTCATGTCTACAACTCTAGCAAATCGAATTAATTGCGAAATATAAACGCCATAGGATGGCGCACGAGGAACATCACCATTCAAAAAAGGAAAATTTACAATCTCCAAATCAAAGTCATCGCTTTTATCATAAATTTTGCACGAAACAAACCCATCTACAATAGATAGATGTAAATCCAAAAACGGGGCCTCGGTATCAGAAAAATTTGCTTTATTTAACTGAAGTTCTGGGGGGTAAATCTGACTGATCAAACCATCGAAATAGGTATTATCAATATTAAATAAATCATCTAAATATATAGAAAACCTGGGATTTACAGGGGTAAAAAAGAAGTGGAATAGATACAATTAACCCGCAGCTCCCATCAGAGACACCATTGGGAAAGAAACACAAACATGAAACAACGGACCCTAATGGAAACATCAATAGCGGAAAGCCAAAAGGACAGTTACTTTCCGACAAAATAAAAGCAATTGTGAAAGCAATCTCTGAGGAATGGAAAAATACGAGCATTCAACCTTACATAAACCTTTTTTTATTTTTTTTCTGCTCTAAAGTATAGATTGTGGGTACCCACAGGCTATATTTTGAGCAGAAATAAAAAAAATATCACAATTTTTCTCTGAAAATTTTGATTTTTCTTAGGTAAAATTTACAATGTGTTTGTATAAGCGTGTTTTCTTAATGTTGTTATATAGGCTGGGTTCATGTGTTCAAAGCAACTTTGGTTTAATGAGTTGCTTTGTGGTCATATTGGTAACTGTTCAATCACGTATCTAATAACCCGGTATTTGTCCTGGAAAACTGTGAGTTGCCCAACCTATTTATATTTTGTCAACGAAACTATTGACAGTTGTGCCATATAAAATGGTCAAAGGTTTCTCATACGTGAACCAACGACATAATAATTTTGCATATTAATTTTAGTAACTTAGCTCGTAAATTATTATGCGCACTCAACACATTATTTTTTAAAACACGACGATACCAACGATGAGGACCGTGGCCATGTACAACTAATTGAAGCCCCCTCCACACCCCCCCCCCTCCACGACCACCGTAAAACAAATTTCTGACCGTTCAACATTTCCGCACGAAATCACGCCTATATAATTCTAACCCCCTTGAACCTCACCTTTATATAGTAAATATGGACTTTAGGTACTAGTTAGAACCGTCTCGATGAGGCGGTTCTAACGAGTACCAACAATCTATATTTTGAGCAGTCATAAGAAAAATATCACCATTGTTCATCTTAAATATTTTGCCACTTGTTTTACTTCAACTCTTTACCAAATTTTCGAGGGTCTCCCCTCTTCATCAGGGTTATTTGGACACTGCACTCTACATTTTACATGGCTTTCCAATATGGTTAAACATTGGAAATAAAAATCAAAAATGAGTTCCTTTAAGAGCAATGAAAACATTCATAAGAAAGAAGATGGGTCATACTACGTAGTTTCGGCTAATAAAGCCTCATCAGTGACCCTGTAATGATCCGGCAAAGAAAGCCAGAGGAAACATACTGCAATTTTGCGAATTTCGAATAGGCAGTCGATACAAAGACTGATAAAAATCAAAATGGGGTCATATTGGCCATATTGGAAAGCCATGTTAAATGTAGAAAATTTGGTAAAGAGTTGAAGTAAAGCAAGTGGTTGGTTATTATTATTCCCTTATGGAAAATATCTACAATTAAATATTTTGCTTTTTTCGGCGGTAACATTTACAATGTATTTGTATAGGCGTGTTTTCGTAATGCCAATGCTTTATTGCTCTTATGATTTATTATTGTGATAACTGTCTTGGCGTGTATGTAGTGCTGACACTTTTGTTTCTTATTTTGAATAGCCACAATTGTCCTTTCGGCTTTCAGCATGTAACATTGTAATTATGGTGAAATTGTTTCATGTTGGTGTTTTACCCCTTTGGTGTTTTTGATGGTGGCGATGAGGGAATTGTATCGGTTCCTGAGAATTGCTTCCATTTCTATTTTGAACAGTTGGACCCTTGTCATTTTATCATGCTCATTTTGCTAAAATCCGAATGTGAGTGAGTGTTTTAGTTTTACGTCCCATACTACCATGCAGCTAAGGTCATACGGAGACGGGACCTCGGTTTAAAGACTCATCCAAAAGTCTGGAGAAGCCCGCAATTGATCCTGCGACCCCTGGTTTAAAAATCCGAATGTGTGTATTCTTAACCCATTAAGTACCAGAAAGCCCAAAACGGGTAGCCTGGCAAACAGTGCTGGCCAAGATCAGACGCCGCAGAAAACGGCGTTTGATCAGGGCCTACACTGTTTGCAAAAGGGTTCAGCCATTTTCCGAACAAATTTTGAAGAAACCGCAACCTGACGCCCCTTAATTTTGAAATGGACTCCTGCTATATAAAAGGATGAAGATTTCACTTGGTACAAAAAGGGCTAATGGTTACATGCTGACATAAATTCAGAAAGGCTCAATCAGTACAATAGATGCATGGGCATATATGGAAAAGTGTTAGAATTGTTTCTTGAAATTATATTTTAGAATAAAGCACCCGAATGTTTTGTTCTTCCTTTTTGTGATTGAACGTAGGCATGCATTGTTGGAAAGTGTAGTGTTTTAGACATTTGAGACATGTCGGCTGGATCAAGGGAAAGTGTGTGTTTACACGTGTGGTTAGATCCTTTAGAAGCAAAGAAAATCACCAAATAAACGCAAATAGCAGACTCGGTTTTATTGAGTCTGTTCATGACCAGTACTGAAATGTGCAACACCGGCCACGCCCTCTAGCCCCGGCTTAAGTAGAACTCTATTTTTAAAAAAAATCAAAATGAACTCTATGATCCCAAACAACAAGATAATATAGTCTGCTCTATGATGCACTAAAGTCGGATCTGTTAGCGAGTCCGCGAAATCTGATCAGAGATATTTGTCGCAGGACGTGGTATGGACAACATTTCTTAAAGCAGGCGAAGGCGACTTTGCTCAGACTGCACCCAGATATTCGAAGACACACTTTGGGTTTTGCGGCTCGAAGAAATGTAGAAAACGAGAAATGTAGAAATCGAGAAAAACTGTTTCCGGTGTTTTCAGTTTTTTTTCGCGAGCATCGAAAATGAGTCTTCAAGCTTGTCCGTTCAGACAAAATTTGAAACCAACCGGTACATAAAACTCAGGTGCGGGGATAATTGTATCGACTCTAGATCATTGCCTTCAGTTCTGTTATAACATACTACCTTCTGTGACTGCATGGATACATTTTGTGACTTAATTCATATGACATTCAACCTTTGCCCACTTTATAATCATAGCGGCAATTATAACAGTGACTGAAATAGACATAAACCTGAACTGCCCTACATTTCGCAGAAGTAACTGTAAATTTTGGCCCATGTCTCGCACGTCGGTGTATACTTAACAAAACTCACCTGAAGTTTTGTCCGGTGTCGTATCTTCATGAATGAGGGTCGTGCAAAAACGCTCGTGCTCTCTTTTTTTTTTTTTTTTTTTTTGGTTTGGGTTTTACGGCCCTTTCAAGATTATTTCACTCATATCGAGCCGATCGTTAATCATAGGTGGGCGAAAACCGGAGTACCCGGAGAAAAAACACCTGACCTTCCGTTGCAGAACTTTGCGTCTCACACGTGACCCGAGCGAGGCTCGAACCCACGGCGGTGAGAGACCTAATGACTAAGAGTCAGCGCTCTTATCCATTAGGCCACGGAGGCCCGTTCGTGCTCTCTTCCTGCTGATCGGTTGACAAAACTCTTCAGTGATGAATGAGTCTCTCTCTCTCTCTTTATCTCTCTCTCTCTCTCTCAACTGGAGGTAGCCTAAGAGGAGGAAAGATACATAATTTAGCTTCATGTTCGTGACCTAATTTATAATTTTCATCATTGCCCCATCAATTACGCACATATGAATATGACTGAGATGATATGTAATCATAATCACACTAGTCAAATGTCGATCACAAATATTCTTATACGACGTACATGTATATATCTTAACTGTGACCAAGGCTACCTCTATGATCTATATATGTTTAATTGGGCTATGTTATAAACTACCATCTTTTTGTCTCATGCCTGAGCTCGTTTCCGTACTGAAATAAATGACTAGGAGTTAATTGTATAGAGAATAAGATCAAACTGATGTTATTTACATGTCTGAAAATGTTAGGATTTTGGATCTTAAGCACCCTGTATATCTTTAAATGTTATTACCTCATAGAATGTTGTTTTAATTTTGTATTTTGAACCCCAATAATTATTATTTGACGTCCCAAGCTGTACATTCCCTGCGGTTTTATGTTAATGTTCGGCGTTGTTCCAATTTTAAATGAGCCAGCGCATGACAAAATTAAAATAAGACATGGGCGTCCAACGAAGACTCAGATCAGCCTGCGCATCCACGCAGTCTGATCAGAGTCTTCAATGTGCGCTCAAAGGATAGCTAAGGGCCCAATGCTCCTTCATACAGCAAGAGAAGTCTCTGGTTAGACTATATTGATACACAGGCTGATCTGATTCTTCGCTGGACGCACATGTCTTATTGTAGGCTTTGTCGTGCGCTGGCTCAAATGGTTTTATTTAACACTTCTATGTGTCCAAATTAGTAAGTTCAGTAAAGGTACCTGAGATGCCGAGCACCTAGCTCAGCTTGTCGCCTGGGCTTTTGTTATTTATTAAGATGTACAGTAGAACTTCGATGGCTCGAAAACCGATGACTCGTTTACCATGGATGAGTCGAACACATTCTTGAGCCCCTAGCGAAATCCTCTCTATAAGAAATAGTGGGGGATAATTAAGGAGATTTCAGTCTTTTATCTTGCAAATGTATGCTGTGTGTACTCGCTGTGTGTACTCATTAGAATCGCCTCCATGAGGCGATTCTAATGATTACACACAACATAAATATTCATTATAGAACACCGAAAAGATGTCAAAAAGTATCTCGTTATGCTTCCTGACAGTAACATCAGTGGCTCGAACTATCCCTGTTCCGAACAGATTTTCGAGGTCCCAAAGGTGTTCGAGCCATTGAAGTTCGACTGTATGTGTCCGTCTTTCCGTTTGAAATTGGATTTTGGTTCTGATTCTGAGTGCTGTAACAAGAGAGAAACATTGCAAGAAGGCTATCGAAAATGACCCAGCGCACGACATAACCTACAATAAGACATGTGCGTCCAGCGAAGAACCCGAACAGCCTGCGCATTCATATAGTCTAACCAGAGACTTATCTTGCTGCATGACGGAGCACTGGGCCCTTAGCTATCCTTAGAGCGCACAACGAAGACTCTGATCAGACTGCGCGGATGCGCAGGATGATCTGAGGCTTCGTTGGGCGCACATGTCTTATTGTAGGTTTTGTCACGCGCTGGCTCAAACATAAATATTACCAGGCCATACATACGATTGTCACATGGATTATTCTAATGAGACTTTACCCTGTCGATATGACGCTTACGATTTATTTTTAAGACTTGCCAATCATTATTTCATAAAGCACATTGTAATGCACCAGCATACTGATATGATTAGGTATATTCAATGTCAATAATACATATGTATGCATTTATGTGTCACCTGGAACTCTGTATAAAGCATCGATAGGGGTATGTTAGTGCATTTTTCCGTCGATTATTTGTTATTCGGTCCATAGATTCTAAATTAATCGGAGTTATATCACTTATCTAAATGTGATTATCGCTGAGCGTGCAAATGCCAGATGTACCAAATCGTGGTAAAGGTTATTTATAGCCACACTTGTTTTGTCGTGACATCAGAGTATTGTGTGAAGAGGTTCATCAGTAAACCATAGACTTGACTCTTGTGCATGCTTAATTAAGGGATCAAAATTAGATGGGCTGTTTTGCTTGATGTTCTGGACCATTTTCCAAGCCTGCTCTCAGAAACCGTCGACCTACAAGTGCCGACAGTGCTTTGATTATTATCAAAATTTCGCTATCAGGACAGTTTCAGGTATTCATGAAATTGTGTGTACTTCTACTCTCTTTTCGTTTATATGCAGATTATGCCATCCCAGGCAAGCCGATTAAGGAAGGTCGCTGTATATTTCTGTATGAGAGCAACGATTTCCAGAACGGGATATTCAACTCCCCTCGACATCCGGACAACTACCCGCCGAACATGGAATGCATCTACATATTCCGGCCTTCAAAGAAAGAGCAGAAATTACTCATATCATTTGACTCATTCTCTTTCAATAACAAAACTAAAAACGATCAAATGTGAGTTTCAAAATATTTGTAACATCTGATAGGAGTCACTCATATGCCTGCGGCAGTGTTTCCTTACAGTCTGATAGACGTCATTGAGATGCTTTTAACCATTATCTTGCTGTTCACGACAACCCCTATCTATGGAAACAGTGTAGATCCAGATCAGATGGCTTCTGAAGAAGCCATCTGATCTGGATCTACACTGTTTGACATTCAGTTTATGGATTTATAAGAATAAATTACATCAAGTAATCTGATTGGTTCATAGTCAGAAATGGGTGTGGCTAAAGTAATATTCAGCAAGAGAAGGGTTTACTAATATTACGGAAACACGCCTATACAAATACATGGTAATCCTTATCTCCGAAAAAATGAAAATTTCAAGATGAAACATTGGGATATCTTGCTTATTTCTGCTCAAAATATAGATTGTGGGTACTCACAATCTATATTTTAGAGCGGAAATAAGAAAAAAATGTTTACCCATGTAAACCCCAGTTTAACCATATAATAGTGTAGATAGTGTATATTATATTTTCTTGTCCTTTGGGATCATTGACTCCATTGTGGAATTTTGAAAATATCTGAGGGTCACTGATGAGGCCGAATTGGCCGAAACTAGCTAGTCTGGCCCAGAAAACATGTACACTCAATATTTTTCACTTCTGTGGTGTATTCCTTGCTTCCAAAGGATAACCCTTTTATAGAACATGTATAACTTCACTACAGCTGGTATGTGGGAATGTGTGGCGGCGGTAAAACGTCTCCCTGCCCTACCTCATAGTGTAGAATATATTTTCTTGTCCTTAGGGATCATTCATTCCATTGTGGTTTTGAAAATATCTGAGGGTCTCTGATGAGGCCTAATTGACCGAAACTAACTAGTCTGGCCCAGAAAACATATACACTCCATATTTTCACTTCTGTGGTGTATTCATGCTTCCAAAGGATAACCCTTTTATAGAACATACTCAAGGGGGTCGAAATTATATAGGCATGTTTGCGTCATGATAAACTTTAAGCGTAAACCTGTTTAAAATATTATACAGCTAAATAATATTTTCGGATATGAGAAGTGAAGTTTGCTATAATACGGTCCAAATTCATGCGTTCTTCATATTGCTGTTTTTTTATAATACATTACCTTGCGTTTCATAACGCAAGGTCATTGTCCGTGTCCAATAGGATATGACACGTCAGA
The DNA here is from genome assembly GCA_963580285.1 of Lucinisca nassula. Taxonomy (NCBI): domain Eukaryota; kingdom Metazoa; phylum Mollusca; class Bivalvia; order Lucinida; family Lucinidae; genus Lucinisca; species Lucinisca nassula. The sequence goes on along the minus strand of OY757013.1, from coordinate 189,185,080 downwards.
AAACGGATATCACATCAAGAACAATAGATTGTGGGTACTCGTTAGAATCGCCTCATCGAGGCGGTTCTAACGCATCGAGGCGGTTCTAACGAGTGCCCACAATCTATATTTGGAGCAGAAATAAGAAATATATCACAATTTTTAATCATAAAATTTTCATTTTTTTTCGGCGATAAAGGTGGCAATGTATTTGTATAGGCGAGTTTGCGTAATGACCTTATCGTAGGTAAAAGCATCACAAACGGAAAGCCAAATACTATCCCACAAAATGGCCAAACGGATATCCGAAATAAGAAGTCTGCAAAACAAACATGCAAAGACGAAATGTAACAATAAAAAACACGTTAGAAGAACCGCTATGGAACGGTCAGTGTGCTGATTTTATGTGGCCACAATCCTCTCCATTGGCTCTGTCGTGGTTTAGATGTAATTTGTTCAGTCCGCACGAAGACTCGCTAAATCATCAGTACTAGAACATAACAAAATAGAATATAAAGTTGAAACCACGCTGAGAACTCGGAAGCATGAAATCGCGGCTGATAACTTTGCTTCCTTCTTTAATTGCGCGCAGGCAGGTCAGTACTGATTCAATGACTTAACGATTTGGTAGTTTCGGGTGGTAGGCTTGTCGAGGTTTATTTTTGTTATTGTTTGTCTTTGGGTGTTTGTGTCGCCTATATTATTTTATTTTGGATAGCCTATTGGCCATTTTGTGGGAGAGTGGCTGTCCTTTTGGCTTTCCGCTGTTGGTGTTTCTGTTGGGGGTCTGTTGTTTGTGTTTCTGTTTCTTTCCCTTTAAAGTCTCTGATGGGAGCTGTGGGTTAATTGTATCGATTCCTGATCATTTCCTTCACTTCTGTTCTGCAAACTACATTGCTGTGTATGAAGAGACTCAATAAAGCAGAGCCTCCGATCTCGTTCTTTTTTGTGTTCTTTGTTTCCAAAGAAAACCTTTTAGCTTTTTGTGGTACCTAATGCTCTGTCTCTGGTCAGTACTGGTTCAGTGACTTAAAGTTTAGGTAATATCGGGTGGTAGGCTTGCAAACTACATTGCTGTGTATGAAGAGACTCAATAAAACCTAGTCTCCGATTTTCGATCTTTTATGTGTTCTTTGTTTCCAAAAGTAACCTGTTATCTTTTTGTGGTGCCTGATGCTCTGTCTCTGGTCCGGCCCACCGGAGTCTAATTGTTGGTTTTCTTTTGCTCCAGCATTTCAGTTATTTCATGCTGTCGTTTTATTACTTATGTCGAGTTTTTACCGTCGTTTATGTTGTCAAAGATGTTGTACTTACGAATTAGAAAGCAATATTGGGACCGAACAAACTATTTTTTTAGGCCACGTCAGAACCAAGGGCTAAGCTTTTGGCCACGTAAATCGATTTAAGCCCCCAGTGAAATATTTTTACTTACCGTTTTGAGGCGGTTGTTCTGTCGCGGTTTAATTGTCTTGTAGGTTGCCTTTGCATGTGTGTACTGCTTTTATATTTCTTTATTTTGGATAGTCGTTTGGCCACTTTGTGTGACAGTTAATGTTCTTCTGGCTTTCCGCTTGTGATATTTCCAAGAGGGTTTACTTATTTCATGTTTGTGCTTCTTTGCCTTCGCCGTCTCTGATGAGAGGTATTGGGTGATTTTATCGATTCCTGATCACTGCCTTCACTTCTGTTAAAAGATAATGCAAAATACGCAGACAGGTTTAGCAATGGGTCACCGGTTCGAGTCCGGTTCTGGTTGCATTTTTACAACTTAATTTCTTAAAGATTTATGTATTCAGAAACAACAACAGTTACAAAATAGCTATATGTTTAACTGAAATGGAGACAAACTGAGTATTTCACAAATTAAAACCTTGCTTGTGATGCAAGATCACAATATTTTGTAAAGATAGTGATACCCGTTGTTTGACAGATATGATCATTCATCGTATACACACAAAGATTTATGTGCGTGCCCAATGACCATTTTCGTGCAAAACCTGTATAGTCACATATTGCAAGACAATTCTTGAGCAGAAAATGTTGGGAAATGCAAGTGTATGCATTTTCTAGCTAAACGGCCGATTTACATTTCCACAGCTATATAAGCTTAATATCTACCAGTAGCTAAAACGTTTTTAACAGAAGTTTAAATAATTACTTATTTGACCAAGCATATTTCCGAGATTGTTTATCTTTTGTCTTCAAAGTGTATGCTGTGTGTACTCATGTACTCATGAGATGGGGCGATTCTATTGAGGGTAAAGCGCATAACACATAGTTTATAGAAGATTAAAACATCCCTAACTTATCCGTTTTATGCCTCCTGCTTTGGCACTATGATTAACCCTAGAGGTCTCGAAAAACTCCTGCATCGTTCCATTACGATAACACCCGGGCGACAAAGTCTTTTTTTCACGTCTATAAATGGCTACTTTTACTGATGAAATTCCATGATAAGTTTTCTTATTTATAATGCAAACGTAGCCTGTAGGTGCTTATTAGAACCGCCTCAATGGACTTGTTCAAGTAATACAAATTGTCAAATGCGCGCACGCCCCTGAAGTTGAACTGTAGTTTGGAAGTAATATACTACTTGTAGTTCAACGTGAATTTATAAAACATTACGTCCATGTCAATATTCAATCTGTATATGGGCCCCGTCAAGCGATTTTGGTACTTATCGCCTATGCGAGCAGCGAAGGTTCAGGCAAGCCTGCGCATCCGCGCAGTCTCGCCAGAACCTTCGCTGCTCGCTCATACAAGCAGTCTATCAAGAGGAACCTTCAGACAGAAAGCCATATCCCTGGCCCCTCTGAATGGCTGGGCATGTGCAGTTAAAATTTGTCATGACGGAATGCTCGAAGACACAAATTCGCTTGGCGGGGCTCATATGATTACCATTTTCCTTTTAAGGTGCCTAACTACAGATTATCTTGAAATGTATCATACAAATCCAGAAGGTAAAGGAGACAATAGATATTACCCGGTGAGAAGGTATTGTGGGATATCACACCCGGCGCCTATCGTTGCAACGGAGGAGATCAAGATGAGATTTCAGTCTTATAAAGACAGCAGCTATCAGGGTTTCAAGGCGCGGTTCCAATTTCTGACAAATGCTCAACTTCATACAAGTATGTACAAAACATGAACTCAGAAGACAACCTGCATGCTTTGTGTCTAACCCTATCACGGATAACAACTTTGCTTTCCTCTTAAGGGGGAATTGGAACACTTTCAGGGGAAACAACTCCTGCAAGGCTTGTTTTTTCTCCCCTGTCAACAGAGGTCAACTATTAAAGGAAAGAATGTGCTCCTAAGGAACAAATGGTTTCCGTTACGAGTTGTCCCCTTTTTCCGTGGGTCAGAGCAAATAGAAAAGATTCCGGAAGTTGTCTCCTGTTGAAAAATGGCGGAAAAGTCTGCCAGGAGTTCCCATTCCCCTTAAATTCTCGCCGATGGGACGCGGTTCCGACTGTAATCGACCCAAAATAAATCTAAATATTTTTGGTAGAGGTTTGACACCTGTCTGTTTCATGGTCCACCAGGATTCACCTGGTGGTCTTCGTCTGCTTCAGTATGCTGTGGTAACTGTCGGGTCCTAATCCTCGAATCAGCGCAGCCTTTTCTTTGATATTTATTGATGACACAGGCGAGCTAGGAGATCTCCAAGAGAGCTAAATTATTTGAAACTCGACTGTTGATGAAGATGAAGGTTATGACCCCGTAAAACAGGTCTAATCTACAACACTCCAATAGTTATTTATGGCCGTCGCAAGGCGGCTCTTTCGTTGCTGTTACAGTTGTTTTAATTTCGGTATTTTTTTTCATGTTTTAAAAGAACCAGCGCATGGCAAAACCTACAATAAGACATGTGCGCCCAACAACCTGCGCATCCGCACAGTCTGATCATAATCTTCCTTTTGTGCTCTAAGGATAGCTTAGGGCCCAATGCTCTTTCATGCAGCAAGAGACGTCTCTGGTTAGATTAATATGGATGCGCAGGCTGATCTGAGTCTTCGGTGGGTGCACATCTTATTGTAGGTTTTGTCGTGGGCTGACTCAATTGTTCTCATGTGTCCAGATTATTTAGTTCAGTAATGGTAACTGAGTTGACGCCTATGTTTACTTGGCTTTTCGCCCGTGATTTCGTGTTTTTGTCAAGAAGTGTTTCTCCGACGATTCCTTTCCTTTGATGTTCTTATGATCTTTATGTTCTGATCCGATCAGTTCCTGAAGTATGTTGTATTGGGAATGCGGGTACAGTACAGTTATTTTGGATTTGAAGTACACATCAAGTTAACAAGTCCGTGAAATGAATACCACAGCAAACACCAATCTACATAGGGATGACCCTGGTTTTAAATATTCTTATTTCTGCTCCAATAATAAGAGCGGGACTGTTCAAAAGTGGTCTTAAACACGATTAAGAACAGTTCAAAAGGTGGTCTCTTACTAGAGGATCATATGCGTATAAAAAAAAAGAAAAGACGAAACCTTTAATTATGCTTATAGAAACGGAATTAATCTTCATTTTAACTGGTCTTAATATATAAGTATATCATCAATAATTTCCATTAGGATCGTAACCTTTATGCGAATATGAGTGGGCATTCATTAGCGCAGGGATGTGTTATCGAAAGGAGTTCCATGCGGGATACTTTTGAACAGACCACATTTTCCAAATAAAGTGCATGCATAATACATAATTTATTAGACGGAATGAATTAAATCGTCAGGGCTGTTATATCAAGCAATGTTTATGAAAATATAAACTAAACCATTTTGATAATGATAAACACTTGCCAAACACCTCTCCGATTTCGTAAAAATCATTCTTCGATATAAAAAAACAAGATACAACATAAATGTTTTACGCCAGACTGCATGCGTTGTACTTAACTCAAACTGTTGATGACATTGCTTCCTTTTGGCTCTAAGACGGTTCCAGCCTACAGACTTATTTAAAAATTTATTTGGTAAAGTCGGTTCTAAATTGGCGCTTGATGCTTTGCATTACGATAACAAAGCCGTGCGAAATAGTGCATATTTCACATCTCCAAAATGGCTACTTTTCTGATGAAAATCTTTGATGTTTTTGTCATAAATGTTCAATCATACGTTGAGGGTGCACGTTAGAACCGCCTCAGTGAGGCGGTTCTAACGAGTACCCATAACCTATGTCTTGGAGCAGAAATGAGAAAAATAATGTATACCCCCGTAAGCCCCAGTTTCCTCTATCTAAATTGGGGTTTAGTGGGGTCTTTATTTCACGGTCTTGTTCACGTGATTGTCTCTGGTCCCACCGGAGTGCAAACGTAGTTTTTTAGCCCACCCGTCAGGTAGTGAAAAGGTGAGCTCTTGTGATCACTTTTCGTCCGTCGTCCGTTGTCAGTGCGTGTGTGCGTAAACAATTTCTTCAAACGACATTTCCTCCTAAACCACTGATCGGCTTTTGACCAAATTTCACGGGAATGATCCTTAGGTGTTCCCCTTTCAAAGTTGTTCAAATGGTTCCGGGCCGTTGCACATCTAGGTCACAGGAGCCAAAAATAGATTTTTTCACTGAAAACTTAAAAAATCGTCTTCACTGAAACCACAAGGCCCAGGTCTTTGATATTTGGTATGAAGCTTCATCTAGTGGACCCCTACTAAGATTGTTCAAATTATAGTGCTGGGGCCAAAAGTGCCCCCGCCCCGAGACCCTATGGTTTTTACATAGGATTATATAGGGAAAATCTTTAAAAATCTTCTTCTCTGAAACCGCAAGGCCTAGGTCTTTGATATTTGGTATGAAGCTTCATCTAGTGGACCCCTACCAAGATTGTTCAAATTATAGTGCTGGGGCCAAAACTGCCCCCACGCCCGGGCACTTTGATTTTACATGGGCTTAAATAGGGAAAATCTTTAAAAATCTTCTTCTCTGAAACCACAAGGCCTAAGTCTTTGATATTTGGTATGAAGCTTCATCTAGTGGACCCCTACCAAGGTTGTTCAAATTATAGTGCTGGGGCCAAAACTGCCACACCCCCGGGCCCTTTGGTTTTACATGGGCTTATATGGGAACATCTTTTAAAACCTTTTCTCTGAAACCGCAAGGCGCAGGTCTTTGGTATTTGGTATGAAGCTTCACTTAGTGGACCCCTACCAAGATTGTTCAAATTATAGTGCTGGGGCCAAAAGTTCCCCGGCCCCGAGACCCTATGGTTTTTACATAGGATTATATAGGGAAAATCTTTAAAAATCTTCTTCTCTGAAACTGCAAGGCCTAGGTCTTTGATATTTGGTATGAAGCTTCATCTAGTGGACCCCTACCAAGATTGTTCAAATTATTGTGCTGGGGCCAAAAATGCCCCGCCCCGGGGCCTTTTGGTTTTACATAAACTTATGTCTCCCTGCCCTTCATCATAGTGTAGATTATATTTTCTTGTCCTTTGGGATCATTGATTCCATTGTGGAATTTTGAAAATATCTGAGGGTCACTGATGAGGCCTAATTGGCCGAAACTAGCTAGTCTGGCCCAGAAAACCTGTACACTCCATATATTTCAGTTCTGTGGTGTATTCTTTGCTTCCAAAGGATAACCCTTTTATAGAACGTATTTATATAGGGAAGGTCTTTAAAAATCTTCCTCTCTGAAACCGCAAGGCCCAGATCTTTGATATTTGGTATGAAGCTTCATCTTGTGGATCTCTACCAAGATTGTTCAAATATAGCCCTGGGGCCAAAAATGCGCCCCCACTCACACCCTCCCCTCCGGGGCCATTTGGTTTTACATAGACTTATATAGGGGAAATCTTGAAAAATCTTTTTCTCTGAAACTGCCAGGCCAATGTCTTTGATATTTGGTATGGAGCTTCATCTAGTGGACATGTACAAAAATTGTTCACATTATAGCCCTAGGGCCACAAATGCCTCCGCCACGGGGCCCTTTGGCTTTACATAGACTTATATAGAGATAATATTTGAAAATCTTTTTCTCTGAAACAGCAAGGCCCAGGTCTTTGATATTTGGTGTGAAGCTTCATCTAGTGGACCTCTATCAAGATTGTTTAAATCATAGCCCTGAGGCCAAAAACATCTTAGCCCCGGGGCCATTTGGTTTTACATAGGCTTATGTAGGGAATATCTTTAAAAGAATCTTCTTCTCGGAAACCGCAAGGCCCGGGTCTTTGATATTTGGTGTTTAGCTTCATCTAGTGGACCTTTGCCAAGATTGTTCAAATTATAGCCTTTGTTGATATTTGGTATGATGTTTCACCTATTTAGACCTCCCTCAACATTATGCACATTATAGCCCTGGGTCAATAATGGCCCTCCCCAAAGCCCCCTTGTTACTCTATGGATCAGGTGAGCGATCCAGGGCAATCATGGCCCTCTTGTTTCTTTTGCTCCAGCTTTTCAGTTATGTCATGCTGTCGAGTCTTTATCCTTGTTTCATCTGTGTATTAGGATTATATGCTTGATGCTGATTAAGAAGTTTGATGATGAGCTATAGAAAATAGAAGTGGAGGCAATGGTCCGGAATCGATACAATCAGCCCACAGCTCCCATCAGAACCGCCTTATTCCAACAAGTACCCACAACCTATATCTTATATATGAAATATGAAAAAATAATGTATACCCCATAAACCCTAGTTTTCTCTGTATAAAGTGCACAGGTCCAATCAGAAATCCTTCATTCGGACTGAACAAATTATTTGTCTAAACTACGACAGAAACCAAGGCCGAGGATAGACACTAAGTAAAATGCCCCTACACCCCCCCACCCACCAGGTGAAGTGAAAAACTTTACTGATCGCTCCATAGCGTGGTTTATTATTGTTTTTTTACGTGAATACGTCCGTTAAATGAACACCCCTTAAACCCCACTTCATACAGAGATAACTGGGGTTTACGGGGTATACATTATTTTGTCATATTTCTGCTCTAAGAGATGGGTTGTACGTACTTGTTAGAACCGCCTCAATGAGGCGGTTCTGAGGAGTACCCAAAGCCTATGTTTACAGTATCCATAAGAAACAAGATATGTTTGTGAAACACTGATGCCCCCGGACAGTGCATGTTAAATATGAAAGCAGTATCACTAAGCAATCGAAAGGTATGACCTATGTTCAAGTCTTAAAAAAGTAGGTCAAGGTCACAAGGACAATTATGGGATCGTTGGAAAGGCCATGTGACACAGAATACAAATATGAAATATGAAAGCCCTATCACTTACCAATCAAAAGTTATGACCAATGTTCAAGTTTTTTAAAAAGTAGGTCAAATGTCAAGGTCAAAGTCACGAGGTCCAACATTATGGTACCACTAGAAAGGTCTTATGACAAGGAATGTACACTGAAGTATGAAAGCCATACCACTTACCAATTGAAAGTTATGACCAATGTAAAAGTTTTTAAAAAAAGTAGGTCAAATTTCAAGGTAAAGGTCACGAGGTCAATAATTATGGTACCATTAGAAAGGTCTTGTAAAAAATGCACATGTGAAATATGAAAGCCCTATCACTTACCAATATAAATTTATGGACTATATTAAAGTTTTTAAAAAAGTAAGTCGAACGTCAAGGTCAAGGTCACGGGGTAAAACTTGATGATACCATTTTAAAGGTCTTGTGACAAGAAATGCACATGTGCAATATGAAAGTCCTACCACTTACCAATCGAAAAGATATGGCCGAAGTTAAAGTTTTTTGACAAGTAAATCAAATGCCAAGGTCACGAGGTCAAAAATTATGGTACCGCTAGAAAGGTCTTTTGACAAGGAATGCACGTGTGAAATATGAAAGCCCTATCACATATTAATCGAAAGTTATGGTCAATGTTAAAGTTTTAAAAAAAATCAAGGGGAGATTATTCAGCCAAAAATGACAACATAGTTATGATCCTTGCTCAGAATGTAGCCCTTGTGATGGTGAATAAGTGTGTGTAGTTTCATTGTGCTAGGTCAAATGCTTTTGAAGTTATTATCAAAGTTAAAGTTTTGTAAAAAATTCAAGGGGAGCAATCAGGTGTATGCCAGTTTATTGATTCTAAAGTTCCAATACTTTTGCTGACATTTGTCCTGGATGACGTATATTCAGTAATTTTATCTTCACCACAAAACCTGCTGGGCTGATAGAAACAAAATTACATGAAGAGCCTATTTACGATGAGGCAATGAAACATTATTTGTGGGATTGTTTTTGCATTACCAAGATGGGCGCCATGCCTGTATATGGTTAAAATCACATGACATCTGGTGAGCGTAGTGGCTCATGAGCCTCTTGTTTAATCAATTTACGATCTTCGAGCACAGCCGCCTTTTGTTGGTTTCGCCCCGACTTTGTCACTTACAACACCAGTGGTATCTCATATGTATCATTTTGTATTAACTTACCATGGAGTCAATTTAAAAATGATATAAGGTACAATGTAAAAAATGCGATAGTGTATAATTTTGTAACACGGTTTCTTAAAGTTCTATTCTGATGTCATTGACCGACCATTACTCTATTTCAATTCTTGTCTTGCAGACTGTGGTAAGACGATACGCAGCGATGGCACCGGCAGTTTAATCGAAAGCCCACATTACCCACAAAAGTATAAAAGTAAAACTTTCTGTGAATGGAAGATTACCGCCAGCAAGCGCGAGAACAAGATTCTTATACAGTTGGAATCCTTCAAGATCGAGGGAGAAATGCCCCCGGATAAGGACGAACTAGGTATACATGACACAGCCTTCAATAATCAGATCCACCTGCGCAGTCATATAATCTAACCAGAGACTTCTCCTGCTGCTTGAAATAGCAATGGACCCGTTACTATCCCTAGAGCGCACAGCGAAGACTCTGATCAGACTGTGCGGATGCACAGGCTGATCTGAGTCTTCGCTGGGCGCACATGTCTTATTGTAGGTTTTGTCGTGCGCTAGCTCATATATGAATAGTTTGATCATATTGGCAAGAGTCAAAACAAAGCGGAAATGAGGAAATTATAATATACAAAAAAAACTCTCTTGCATGTGTGCATACTACATATTCTGCCTGTTTGAGGCTATGGCTTCAACCATAGTGCAGTTTATATTTTACTTTTGCTCCTTTGAGACCAGCGTGAATATTCTGAGAAATCGGAAATAAATTATTGGTTTAGTCTCATATTCTAGACAGGTTTTTAATTATTTGGACACTATTTTGATTTATATCAGTCTTTGAATCGACTGCTTATTCGAAATTCGTAAAATTGCAGTATGTTTCCTCTGGCTTTATTTTCCGGATCATTACAGGGTCACTGATGAGGCTTTATTAGCCGAAACTACGTAGTATGACCCATCTTCTTTCTTATGAATGTTTTCATTGCTCTCAAAGGAACTCATTTTTGATTTTTATTTGACAAGTATTTCAAATAAGTTTACCTTGCTGTACCCTTCACTAAAATATTTAGCTGTAGATCATTTTTATGATTCGCGTTCCGGTGTCAGTACACTAGCATTTGTTCAAGTATTGAAGGGTTTGAGTGGATCGTCACCCTTCTAAAATGAAATATGTTCTATAAAAGGGTTGTCCTTTGGAAGCAAGGAATACACCACAGAACTGACAATATGGAGTGTACACGTTTTCTGGGCCAGACTAGCTAGTTTCGGCCAATTAGGCCTCATCAGTGACCCTCAGATATTTTCAAAATTCCAAAATGGAATCGATGATCCCAAAGGACAAGACAATATAATCTACACTATGATGTAGGGCAGGGACACTGCATGATCATCTTGGCCATTTTACGAGGCATACAGAATAATCGGTGGGAAAAAAATGCCACTCCGAGTTCCACCAACTACGGACACTGCACAAAACAAACGTCAACCTCGAAGGCAAGATGTATATTGGACTTGTTTGAAATGTACTTAATGGACGTGTATAGATATGTTATAAATTGAAAACACTTTGGAGGCAAGGACTATAGAAATGTAGCGTGTACAAGCTGTTGTTTTTTTCTCTGGGCAAGGATTGGTTGTTTTAACCGACTAGCCTCAGCAATGATTCTCAGACACTTTCAAAACAACGCAATTGAATTAATGATACCAAAAGAGATGTCGGCGTTCTACGGTCAGAAGTTTAATTTTTGTGAGACTGCTGCAATGCTTTTTATCTGATAATGGTTACATAACACACGTTCAGTGTAACATATTATTTTTTTCTTTCAGGCATTTTGATATTTTATATTTCCTCGATTAATGACTAAACACTCCAGGAAAAGGCTATTTTATTTATTTTTTGTTTAAATTTTAACCTATGCTGTAATACACATTGTCAACAGAATAATATTATTGTTATTAGTGTTATTATTATTCTTATTGTTATTATCGTTATTATTTTTGCACTCACTAGTCAGAATATGAATGACAACATGTTTTTTTTTCCTCACAAGCAGATAAACCTAGAGGTTGTAAGAATGCTGTTCTTCGAATACAGAATGGAGAAGAGTTGCAAGAATTCTGTGGTACATTTACAGATGAACAACTCTCAGAAAAAGCATTTCTATCGTCCGGCGATTACCAGTATATTAGGTAAAACTTTTGATTAATCGAAACAAATACTACTGTTGAGTATAGGTTGTTGTGTTGTTGAATATATATATATAAGCGGTTGTTTAAGTCGTTTGCCACTGAACTGTCTAGAAAAATAGGCTAAAACTAACAATTGAACGGGTTAGTGCAAGAAGGGACCTAAGTCTGAAATAGTAACCTTTTCAGATACATCATATCAAGACCTACAATCTGATATATACTTTGTTATACTTTTCCAGTATTGGCATTAAAATGACGGTGAATAATATTTAATATACCAAAGGGAAAGAAACAAAGACATGAAACTACTGGAACCTAATTCCACTACCGTTTTCAATGTACAGTGTATATGAATATCTATGCATGTGCCGGTTCCCTGGCACTTTGTGCTCAAACTGTAGAGTTCCGTTTGATGTCTTCTTTTCAGTTTTCTAACGTCCAGCAGGGCTCTTGGTGCTAAAGGTTTCCGAATAACATGGACTGAAGTTCACGAAACAGGTAGGCGATTGCACTGAAATATGTAATGGGATTGCTTTGTAATCAGCCTGAAGATATAATTTTTTAAAACTGCTTTTAACACATACAGTCGAACTTCAATGGCTCGAACACCTTTGGGACCTCGAAAATCTGTTCGAGGCTGGGGTAGTTCGAGCCACTGAGGTTACTGTCAGGAGGCATAACGAGATACTTTTAGACTTCTTTTTGGTGTTCTATATTGAAAATATATGCTGTGTGTACTCATTAGAATCGCCTCATCGAGGCGATTCTAATGAGTACACACAGCATACATTTGCAAGATAAAAGACTAAAATCTCCTTAATTATCCCCCACTTCTTCTTATGTAGAGGATTTCGCTAGGGGCTCAAAAATGGGTTCGACACATCCATGGTAAACGAGCCATCGGTGTTCGAGCCATCGAAGTTCTACTGTATATGTCCTGCTTGCCGGCAGATATAAAGCAGAAAGCTTAAGATACCATTTGTCACGAGACCAACTTTTCGTTCTAAACTTACAGTATATCAACCTGTTAGCCTGTAGTTGTTGTAATTCCTAAGTTGTCGTTAGGTAACGTACCGGTATTTTTAAACATGGTATTTTAACATCACGAAAACACGCCTATATCATTTTACCCCCTCGAACCCCACTTTTATACAGTAAAACTGGGGTTTGTAGGGGTAAAACTTATTTTCCTTATTTCTGCTCTAAAACACAGATTGTGGGAACTCGTTAGAACCGCCTCATCGAGGCGGTTGTAACGAGTACCCACAGTCTTTATTTTAAACAGAACTAAGAAAAATATCATAATTTTTCATCTTTATATCTTCATTTTTTTCCGGCGATAAAGGTGGCAATGTATTTGTATAGGCGTGTTTTCGTAATGTTTGTCAAATAAACTAGCATACATTTTATAAAAATTGTTATTAATTGACTATCCTGTATTGTTAGGAGGTCAACCGTATTAACACACAGGTCAAAAATCAAATTTTAATGGTGTCAATTAATAAAATTGTCATTAATCAAGTTATTTCGTACTGGCCCAGTTACAGGTCCGATGTCTGCTGTGTATGCTCGATGGCCTCGGCCTTCGGCCACGGGCCAATACAGCAGAACTCGGACCTGTAACTGGACGAATATGAAATTTCTTGCTTAAAACATTATATTATTAGCTTTTGCATTTGCACCCGATATTGAACTTGACAGAATTGTAAAACTTTGACAGCTAACAACTCGACGAAGGTAAACATATGGAACGTGACATGTTGGAATCAATGCTATTTAACATGTTCTTTATAACCCGCCATATACAATACATGTGTACGTTTGCAAAGGAGAAGAACATTATAAGCTCAGCTTCCGTTCTGATCCTTTTCTTTTGTTCTCGCAATGAATATCATTGTATACATCTGTTTTAATAAAATATGTTTAAACTACAGTCAAACTTCAATGGCTCGAACACCTTTGGGACCTCGAAAATATGTTCGAGATAGTGGTAGTTCGAGCTACTGAGGTTACTACCAGGAGGCATAACGAGATACTTTTAGACATCTTTTCGGCGTTCTATATTGAAAATGTATGTTGTGTGTACTCATTAGAATCGCCTCATCGAGGCGATTCTTATGAGTATACACAGCATACATTTGCAAGATAAAAGACTAAAATCTCCTTAATTATCCCCCACTATTTCTTATGTAGAGGATTTCGCTAGGGGCTCAAGAATGGGTTCGACACATCCATGGTAAACGAGCCATCGGTGTTCGAGCCATCCAAGTTCTAATGTATATTAATTTATATATACCTCCTACCAGAGCTGCAGATACAGTGGAGTATTGATGATATTTTTTGTACTTTTTATATTATAATGTTATTAATCATGTAATTTCGTACTGGCCCAGGTATAGGTCTGAGGTCTGCTGTATTGGCACGAGGCCGAAGGCCGAGGCCAATACAGCAGACCGAGGACCTGTAACTGGGCCAATATGAAATTACTTGATTAATGACAATTTTATTAATTGATGCGATTAGAAACATGATTTATGAATTTTGAATATTGGTTGACCTTGTGTAATATAGGATAATCAATTAATAATTCTCCACATATACCTATGTTGTGAATATAAACAAAACGGGCCTCGACGAGGCGATCCGTATCCACACATATGTGTCTAACAAGAAATAAGGACATGTATCTCTTAAGGGGAATGGGAACACTTGGTAGATTTGTCCGCAAATTTTCAAAGGGAGACAACTTTCTGGACATCCTGTTCCCTTTTCAAAAAGCCTTGTCCTACTGAAAAAGGGGTCTACTCTTAAAAGAATGAATTTGCTCCTCAGGAGCATTTATTTCCTTTTAGAGTTTACCCCTATTGACAGTGGAGACAGATATACTTTTGTAGGCGTTGTATCCCCTGAAGGTGTTCACAGTACCCTTAATTGCCCTTTATATGTTTGTTTTTACCTGGAGTTACACATACTGTATATTTGTTTTTAGTATATACGAAATTATTTTACTTCGATTGCGATGGAAGCTTCAAGCTTATGTTACCGCTCTCGAACACACATTCCGGATGTTTTCACGTGCGCGAGAGAGAGGCATTGACTATTTCACCACTGCTGCCCATTTACACCTGGGAGGAGTGAGGCAGTGTCATGACGTGTCTTGCCCAAGGACACACCCCGATACCGGGTACTGGATTCGAACGCACAACCTCTCGATCATGTGTCGAACGCGTTAACCACTGCGCTATCGAGGCTGACTTATATTGGCGTTTTGAAAACCACAACAGTGAAAACAATATTTGGATTTGTTATGATGCTTTCGGAAAAGTTTATTTCAAACATACTGCATTTCAGGAACCTGTTATGGTTTTAAATGTGAACAGAACGGTTACTGCATATCAGCTGATTTAAAATGTAATTCCTTACCTAACTGTGGGAATGGCGATACGTCTGACGAAACATGTAAGATATACTGCATGCTGGTGTAACTACATATTATGTTGTAACGCTATCCCTGCCACCATAGTAGAAGCAGAAACAAGATCAGTATAACTAAGCAACATACCTAAGCGCTAAATGACGTGAGCCGCCTCACAATAACTAAAGGTATTGCTGTTTTAAGAGCAAATGTGCAAATCAGTCCATACTTCCCCGCAGTCTGAGCGATACATTTGCTTCTTCGCTAGTATATACCTAGTCAGTGTAACTTACATGATCGCAAATCCGGAAGACCGCCTGGGAGAGTGCCTGTCCGCTTCGCTTTCCACTTGTGATAGTTTCATTATGGTAAAGTTGGTATGTGTTTGTACTTCTTTCAATTTTGGTGTCTTGGATAGGAGGTGTGAGGTAATTACATCGTTTCTGATCATTTCCTTCACTTCTGTTAGGTCGGTCCTCGCCCATCGGGTCTTGAAGAAATATATGGGCTGCATGATGCTTCCATGCAGAGCTGAAACCGGCCGCACACAAGTATTGGTAAACCGCTTAGGGTATTTAAGTCTGCCCACGCAAAGCGATGCGAGTCAGATCGTCCATGCTTATAAACCCTATTGGTTTCATTGGGCGACAGGGCTTAAGATGTCATTTCATCTCAATGTTCGGTAAAAGCCCCACAAAATTGAAAGCGGCGTCTCCAAAATGATCTATACAGTGTTGACGGGGAGGTTAAACCTTAAAGCAAACAAAAAGCAAAATTCACTTCTGTTGAACAAATAGCGTCCTACGGATAAACAAGTGGATACGTTTTCAACATGGTTCATGGGATTCGTAATTGCAATGCATTATTATAAACGACGGCAGCCAAGCTTGAACTTCGCGAGCAGCAATGTTTAAATTCGAAAGTACAAATGAGTCTCAAGCAGCTCGGGCAATATCAACCCGGCGGTCCATGTCCTGGCCTGAGGACAGTCCATAATAGAAGTAAAACAAAGATCAGGAATTGATACAATTAACTTACTCCATCCATAAAAGACACCAAAGGGAAATAAATACAAACATTAAGCGACCAGACCATAATGGAAACCTAAACAAAGGAAGGCCATATGGACAGTTACTTTCCCACAAAATGGCCATATGGCCATCCAAAATTAAAAGACACAAGTGATACACACAGTAAGTAACAAACAACAACATAAATAAATCTCGACAGCAAGAAACCACTGAAATGCTGGAGCAAAAGAAAACCAACAGTTAGACTCCGATGAGCCCGACCAGAGACAGAACATCAGGCACCAACCAACATTATCTCTTTAATGATATACCTTAATAGGGCCAAAAGCTTAAGTTTTATTGCTTTTACTGCATTGACCAACTACTGCAAAACGATACACCACAAGCATACGCCAATTGAAATGTAAAGCACGTGTTGTTGTTTCGCTGGTTCCCTGCAATCCAAGAAAAAAAAAAACACCCCCAAAAAACAGTAAATCAATCGTGATTGTCCGTAAGTAAGTCCGGTTATCTCCATAGCGGGCACTATAAGACTGGACTTGGACCGGTCGGATTTAAATGTTAAAGTGCCCGCTGTGCATCTACCACAGATTAGCGCTTTACTCCTGATGTGGTTCTAGCCAATGTAGAAAACCTAGTCAATCTGTGATATGCACTAAAGCACGAAATTTTGACGTTTCATCACGTGAACAACTCCGTGAAATGAACACCCCCTTACACCCCACTTTGTATAGAGAAAACTGGGGTTTACGGGGGTAAACATTATTTTTCTTATTTTTACTCAAAGACATAGGTTTTGGGTACTCGTTAGAACCGCCTCAATGCGGCGGTTCTAACGAGCACCCATAACCTATGTTTACAGTATAAATAAGAAAGATATCATGGATTTTCATCCGAAAAGTAGCCATTTTGGAGATTTGAAAAAATGCACTATGCCTTACGGGATTGTTATCGTAATGTATTTCAAAATCCGATATCATGTGATTAAGATGTTGCGATTACTGATCTTGATCTGCTTGATACAATGTGCATGAATTAGTCTTAATGCATGCTTATGTATACCCTTATTGAGGGCCAGGTATTTCCTTTACAGTATAAACCTAGAGTAGCAGTTCGCTTCATTGGTTTGGAGATGGCCATTTTTCCTTTGTGTGCCACCTGTAATCTTTATGGAGCGGGATAGCTTAGTGGTTAGTCCTTTGCCTCTGATGCCCGATCCCTGGCGGCGGTGATAATTTCGGTGTCCAAACACGCTCCACATGCATCATTTGCAGGGATGAATATCAAGAAGTGCGATGTACTTCCGTTTGGGGCATTAACTGGAGACTCACTGCGCAGGGAGAACAATCGCCCGTGCAAGTTAAAGAGCCCTACCTTAATTACTTGTTTGCTGTGTAGACTTCCATCGTGCAAAACTGGGGTGTATGTAATATGCATGGTCTGTATCCCTAAGGTTAAGGCGAAATTGGAAGAAAGAAAGAAAGAATTACTTTCTTTCTTTCTTCGATTTTCGCCTTAACCTTAGGAGGGCAAGAAATAAAAAACATTTTGTTTCGCATTTGTTCTCAAACTTAAACACATTGATGCAGATAAAGTAGACACTTAGTTTGCATTGTACATGATTGTGCTTTGTGTTAAAAGCCAGCTTCAGTATAGCTGAACGCAAGGCAAAGTTAATACAGCAGCTCGGGTACGATAAATATGATCTAAAGCAAAGACAATCAAATTTTATGCCAAAGCAAAGCGTATTGGTAATCAAAAACAAAAATGTTTTAACAATGCAAATGGGCTGAACTCTGACTCGAATTTATATCCATACGTCCAAGCGATTATGGATGAACTGGATGCATACTGTTTCGTGGTCTGTCGTCCGTAAACCCGTGTGTCCGTCAATCAGTATATCCGTGCACTTACAGTTCTGGCTTAAACCTCATACAGTTTACACACGATTAAGATGGAACTTTATTTATAGTTAGACATTGATGTGGAGCAGCGCAATTTGTCTCAAGTTTACAGTCCATCAAATATCAACATTCATTTCTCTTTGAATGATCCTGTATTGTGTACGTTTCGGCAACCTCCTGCAGTTTACATCCGATCAACTGAAACATCGAAAATTGTTACATTATGATATTTCGTAAATAGTTACATCATAATGTTTGTTTGATATGAGGTTTAACGTTCCCGTCAACACTGTAAAGGTCATTTTGGAGACGTTGCGTCCAATTTTTTTGGGACTTTTACCCGACCTGGAGATAAAATGACATCTCAAATCCTGTCGTCCAGTGAAATCAAAAAGGTTTATAAGCATGACGGGCCGACTCGCACCGCTTTGCCTGGGCAGGCTTAGATCCTCTAAGCGATTTACCAGTACTCGTGTGCGGGTCGGTTTCAGCTCTGCATGGAAGCATCATGTAGCCCATCTATTTCTTCAAGCCCTGATGGGCGGGGGCCGTACATCATAATGTGGACCAGCGCATATCGTTACGAGCTTGTATTCCACCAAATGAATACGTTAGCAGAATTATGTCCATTTGAAAATATTGATAGTCGTTAAGCCACCTTAACTACTCTTTCAGTTTGAAACTGGTCAAATTGAAACTAGGTTCATGTTGGGAAGTGCAGTTTATTACATGCTTACAAACTCTGAAATATTAGCAGAGTTTTGCTCCACTTCTATTTTGCCCCTTTGAATATTTTGGTTAACGGCTAAATCCCCTTACAATTTCCAACCCTGAAAATATTTTCGTGAATGATGAGTGAAACGTTCAGCATATTAAGATGATGTATGGTGATGCGGAGTCAAGGTCAAAGACAGCCTGTAACTGACCGTTTCAAGGCGGTTCTTCTGTTGTGGTTTATTAATGTTAAAGTCTTTTCATTCGTGTTTCGCTAATATATTATTAATTTGGATAGCAGTTTTACCATTGTATTCGTAAGTAACTACTACCCCTTTGGCTTTCAGCCTGTGACGTTTTCTTATAGTGATGTTGTTTAATGTTCAGGAGGTGTGAGGGAATTATATCGATTCCTGATCACTGCGGCCACTTCTATTAAAAAGTCAAAATTGAAATGGTACTTCTTGTGACATTTCTAAATAACTTATTAACCACTTGTATTGTGTTTTTTTTTCTTGACATTTGGTCTTATTCTGAGCTTGCCAAATAGTTGTTCCGAACAGGTATTTCAATGATGCCAAGGTCATGTTTGGAAGCTTATGTTCAAAATGTACTACATGTATATTATGTACTTTACATTTCTAAAACCCATCGCTCCGAGGTTTTTCAAGAAACATGTGTCAAAAGTTCACCTTATAAAGTCCCACCTCAACTCACAAAATTGGAAAAAAACGTCTCCAAAATGACCTATACAGTGTTGACGGGGACGTTAATACTCAAATCAAACAAACAAACAAATCAACTTTAAAACGGGGTTTTCAATATATTTAAGATGCCTGTAGCTTCCAACTTCAAGCCCTAGTAACAATGCTAAAAGCACAATAAACATTTAAACGCGGTATGAAGTTTGAAACGTAAGTTAAGATGCAATTTGCCCTCGTATCCATTACGAAAACACGCCTATACTAATATATTGTAACCATTACCGCCTTAAAAACGAAAATTTTCAAATGAAAAATTGTGATATTTTTCTTATTTCTGCTCAAAATATAGATTGTGGGTACTCGTTAGAACCGCCTCATTGAGGCGGTTCTAAGGAGTAGCCACAGTCTATAATTTAGAGCAGAAATAAGAAAAATAAGGTTTACCCCTGTAAACGTGGGGTACAAGGGGGTCACAATTATATAGGCGTGTTTTCGTGATGATTTCGTAATCGTTTTTCTATGGCAACTAAGTGCACAATAAGTATTTAAACCATGGTTTGAACTTGAAAGCCCACTTTAAAACATAGTTTGAAACTTTAAAGGCATTTATTCTTGAATGGTAGGACACACCGTGTGTTCATAATTGTTTTATTGCCCCCTGTGATATACTGTCTATAGCAGATCAAAGGCAGCCCTTAAAAGGGTGATTAGTAGCTCTTGTTGAATCCCCTGACTGAGGCACTTAAGGGGAAAATCAATAATGTACACTCTAGTCAACAGTTAGTAAAGTATTGATTTTCCCCAGGGAGGCCCCTTACCTGTTGAAGACAGAGGACTTCTCTTTAGTCAGCACTTAGGGCTACATAATATTATGTAATGAAATGATAGTCCTCAATAATCAAGAATAAATGCCTTTAAACCATAGTTTCAATTAAAGTTTGAAGTCGTTTAATATACAAAATCAAAGTAAGGTTTCATCCTTTAATTTCCGGTTTTAAAGTTCAAACCGTGTTTTAAAAATGTGTTATGCATTCGGCATTTAAACTGCGGTCTGTAGTTCTTAAACTATGGATTAAAAATAAATTAAAACCCCTGATTGAAAGTTGAAACTGTGGTTAAACTTATTGTCCAGTTTTTCTTTGAAACTATGATTTGAAGTTTTCAAATGTAAAAGAGTAACGATCAGGAACTGATGCAGTCAAATCCCAAATTCTTCCCAGAATATCACTAGGGAAAGAAGTCGAAACATGGAATGACGACAGTAAATAAAACGGTCAACATGTAAACCGAGCCAGACGCTTTTTTCCAAACAGGTGGTGACTCGGAATATCCAAACAAACCAAAAAGGTAGCAATTTACATAATGGGGGACAAATTCAGAATCACCAACATGATAACTCTTAAACTGGAAGGACAAACGTAACAAAAATGAACAACCAAAAAGAGGGAAGAATCAAAATCATCATCGTAACAACATATATGATTAGCGAAAGAATCAGGACCACCAACACAAAACAAGAAGGAACCACAGCAAAAGCACAAACTTTGAACGGTCAGTAAAGCATAATAGTGAGTTTTGAAAACTTCAAAATTACTGGTGCGGCCCATCGGTGTCTAACTGCTGGATGTCAGTTGCCCCTGCATTTCAGTGGTTTCTTGCTGTCGATCCCTCTACGTTGTTTCGTCTCTGTGGTTGCTTGATTTTTGTGTTCTCGGATATGTTGCACTGATGAGTTGGGAGGTTTATGTGGACTGAACAAACTATTTGTCTAAATCGCGACGGAGGTACGGGCGAGGATGGCAGCCGCGTAAAAACGATTTAAGCCCCTCGCCAGTGGAATTCGTTTCACCGACCGTTCCAAGGCGGTTCTTCTGTCGCGGTTTATTTTTGTCATGGTTTGTATTTGAATGTGCGTATCGCTTTTATGGTTTTGTTTTGAATAGCCGATAGGTCATTTTTGGGGGGAGAGTAACTGTCTATTTGGCTTTCCGCTATTGATGTTTCTATTAGGGTCTAGTCATTTTGTGTTTCTTTCCCTTTGGTGTCACTGCTGGGAGCTGTGGGTTAATTGTATCGATTCCTGATCATTGCCTTTATTTCTAATTAAAAAAACTTACCTTATTTTGAAAACTCAAATGTTTAATAATTGTCATGTTGGTGATTCTGATTCTTACCCCTCCTGTGTATATTGGTCCTTTGTGGCTAAGTATGGATATTCTGAGTCACCACATGTTCGGGGAAGAGCTGCTGACTAGGTTTGCCTTTCGTCATTTTTTGGCTGTGGTCGCTCCATGTTTCGACTTGTTTCCCTAGTGATATTGACGGAAGGATGTGGGATCTGACTGTATCAGTTCTTGGTCGTTTCTCTTTATAATTTTCAAGTTCAAACCGTGGTTTAAAGATTAACTGTCCAATGGGCTTGCCATAATTGTGCTATATATTCCTCACTTCCGGGATAAATTTATTCTGCATGCCCTTCATTTTTGCGTTTGGGCTTTTAATAATGCAGTCATCTAAATTGCTGACGCCTGCCATATGACGAGGACACTTCTGCGACCTTTGACCCATTTTATACTAGTGGTCTCTTCCATTGTTATATAGTGGACAAGTCAGTTTGTCATATAAGGGGTATCAGGTCTATTTGTGTCGTTTTTATTCTGTTTTTGAAGGAAAATTATGTCAACAAATAGTGCTGTCCCTGGTCAGACGCCGTGTTCTGCGGCGTCTTATCTGAACCTGCACTGTTTGGCAAGGTACCCTTTAAGGAGTTTCCCGCGTGCGGTGGGTTAGTGGCGTCAGTGCGTTCAAGGCATAAACCTTATCGACGGCATAAATGACATCTTAAACAACCGATGTGCAGCAAACACATGATAATTGTCGATTGTTATCCATGAATAGGATAACCTGGATAGGGTTAGATTGTTTATATCCTATGGTAAAGTTTACGATTTCCTATCCTACATTTAACTGGTTTTAAAGGTGGCGTTCCGTAAAGTCGGTTCATATGATACATGAAGTTTAGGACTCCTTTGGCACCTGCAGGTCGCTTTGCTTGCACACACACAAAATATAGATGCGAACAAACCTAAGGGATTCATTTTTTTCTGTCCATGCGCCGAGCAAAGGCGTAACGCTAACGATACGATGAGTCTTGCATTATTGGTCACATGCTTCGTATAATGTTTGGCAGTATGGAGGCGGTTCTATTTTTTTTGTTCATGTATTCGTCTGATGAAGGTAATATTTTCCCCTTTTTAAATTCGATGAGGATATTTCGAAGGTTGCCATTGAACGAACGTGTCATAATGTTGTTTCCTATGACGCGACAAATATATGTAATTGTTTGCTCCCTATGTCGTTCAGCATCTGATAGCAATATGATATTGTTTCATTGAAGATTTAAGGGTACCAATTGTCATAAAAGCTATGTTGATTTTATCTTTTTCATTAGGTGGGGTGGGTATCAATCCCATCCCGAGTACCTCGGTCGTTCTTGCCATCATCATAATATTGGCATTAGAAAATACATAATGCTCATGGTATGTAAAGGTAATGAAAAGGCATGACATTACGAAAACACGCCTATAAACATTCGATAACTCATCCGTGCGACATAGTTCATTTTTCACATCTTCAAAATGGCTACTTTTCTGATGAAAATCCTTGATATTTTTGTTATAAATGTTCAAAACATAGGTTGAGGGTGCTCGCTAGAACCGCCTCAATGAGGCGGTTCTAATGAGTACCCACAACCTATGTTTTGGAGCAGAAATAAGGAAAATAATGTTTACCCCCGTAAACCCAGTTTTCTCTATTTAAAGTGGGGTTTAGGGGGTCTTTATTTCACGGACTTGTTCACGTGATGGTAAATGTTACCGCCGAAACAACGAAAATTTGAAATTGGAAACTGTGATTTTTTCTTATATCTGCTCAAAATGTAGATGGTGGTACTCATCGAGGTAGTTCTAACGAGAACGCACAATTTTAGAACAGAAGTAAGAAAAAAATTGGTTTACCCCATGTAAACCCCAGTTTTACTATACTTAAGTGGGGTTCAAGGGGGGCGTACATAGACGTGTTTTCGTTATGCTAACAAATTAATCCGGGCTATAGTCTTCATTATGTTTACAAACATAATCACATATTCCTGATCAAACTCTATAAAAGACGCAGTATACTATATTCGGCCAAATACTATGCATCAGCATTGTTCATGGCAGTGAATTGCATGCAATACAGTCCCAACTGATGATTACAGCTTACTTTTGCATAATATAGCCGGGTATAGTTTTTGACATCAATTTACTTAGTTAAATCTCTAATTCCATTTCGTTAAGAATTAACTCTTTTCCTGCTGTTGACGACAAACCCTATCTTTGGAAACAGTGCAGATCCAGATCAGATGGCTTCATATGAAGCCATCTGATCAGGATTACACTGTTTGACGTTCAATTTATGAATTTATAGGAATAAATTTCATCAAGTAATATGATTGGTTTAAAGTCAGAAATGGGTGTGGTTAAACTAAATATTCGGCAAGATAAGGGTTTAAAAGCTAACACGAGGCTGAAACTTGACATTTACATGGAATCAAATTGGATCACGTACGTGTTTCGTATCATTTCGGTAGATCACAGAGGCTAAAATTGTAGTGATGTGAAGGGGATTCTTTCTAAAGGGGAAAGGGAGCACTTGCAGAGGAGCCAACTCCTGCAAAAGTATTTTTGTCTCCTTTTTCAATAGGGGTCTAATCCTAAAGGAAAGAATTTGCCCTTCAGGAGCAAATTCTTTCCCTTTAAGAGCGGAACCCTTTGTGCAGTGGGACAGGGCTTATTGAAAAGCGTAAAGGAAGTTCTGAAAGTTGTCTCCCTTCGAAAAATGGCGGAAAAATCGGCCAGATGTTCCCATTCCCCTTAAGAAATTTAAATTTCAACAATAAAAACTTACATATGATTACAAATTATCATTAAAACCTATGATCATTTTGTACAGTGAGTCACACATTTCTCATCGCTCATGTTCTGTTGATTTTAGAGTGCGTAGCCAGATTTGCTTTTTTATGAAAGGGAAAGTTAAAATAAGCAGATGTTTGGAACAGTAGCCATTTTTATTTATTCAAAGTCATTATTATTTGTTGTGATGAATGTCAATTTTCAGTCTCCGTCTTGTCCATAATGCTTTAAGAAAACATTTTGAATTAAGTGTTACTATATTTAGCAGGTGGCCAATCTGCTGATGCCAGTGGTACGTAAGGGTGTGCATTGATAAACAAGGGCTCATTTAATGTTCACATTGCGTTATGTGCTATTAATCATTCTTTCGTGCCTCAAACATGGTTATTTTTATGAAATTTTGTAAAAAAAATCTCTTGAAACGTCTCAACATCACGCGAACAAGTCCGTGAAATTAACACCCCCCTAAACACCAATTTATATAGAGAAAACTGGGGTTTACGGGGGTATACATTATTTTTATTATTTCTGCCCAAAGACATAGGTTGTGAGTACTCGTTAGAACCGCCTCAATGAGGCGGTTCTAACGAGCACCCACAACCTATGTTTGAAGTAAAAATATCAAAATACTGACAGGTTTTCATCATCAAAGTAGCCATTTTGGAGATGTGAAAAATGTACTATGCTGCACGGGTGCGTTTTCGTAATGATTTGAGATTATGGAAGTTCGTTAGGACCGTCTTATGTAGGCGAGGCTAACAATAACCCACAGCTGAAATGATCAAAAACGTATACCCACGTAAACCCCACTTTTCTCTTATAAAGTGGGGTTTAGATGGGTGTTCAGTACACGGACTTATTAACATTGCGTTTTCTCATTTCCTATATCATTACGCAAACACGCCTATACAAATACATTGCCAGCTTTATCGCCGAAAAAATGAAAATTTTATGATGAAAAATTGTGATATTTTTCTTATTTATGCTCCAAATATAGATTGTGAGCACTCATTAGAACCGCTTCATCGAGGCGGTTCTATCGAGTAGCCACAATCTATATTTTAGAGCAGAAATGAGAAAAAAGTATACCCCCGGAAACCCCAGGTTTTCTATACAAAAGTGGGGTTCAAGGGGGTCAAAATTATATAGGCGTGTTTTCGTGATTTGACAGTACTTATGTCCAGTTTTTCTATCATATCCATACTTTTTGATACTTTTTAATGTACTACGTAGACTAACATATTTCAGTATATGAACTCGAACTGTGTGGCCTTGTTAACAAATTTTACTTGTTCATGTTTCTCGAAATGAGTCAAACAATAATAAAACATACCTGAAAAACACAAGGTTAGCTTCCATGGTAATTAAAGGCATTTATTCTTGATTATTGAGGACTATCGTTTCATTATATGATATTATGTAGTCCTCAGTGCTGACTGAAGAGAAGTCCCCTGTCTTCATTAGGTAAGGGGCCTCCCTGGGGAAAATCAATAATGTACTGACTTTTGACTCGAGTGTACATTATTGATTTTCCCCTTAACTTCCTTAGTCAGGGGATTCAACAAGAGCTACTAATCATCCTATTAAGGTCCGCCTTTGATCTGCTATAGACAGTATATTACAGGGGGCAATAAACAAATATGAACACACGGTGTGTCCTACTGTTACAAGAATGTATGCATTTAAGGACAAGGACAAGACAATAGCAACAGTTCTATCCTATAACGTTAAATGAGCCTTTGGATTCAAAATGATTTTCTTGTTATCCTTTACTAATCTCCTTTTTTCTTATTTTCTTTTACTAATTTATTTCTTGACTAATACAGAACTAAACAGTTTGAAGAGAAATATCTTAATTAGTCGTATTAACACAATTCTTACTTGCTAACATTTTATAAATAAGTACTAGAACATGCAACATCAACTGACTTTTTAACCTATATATGTCTAGCGTCCCTATACCTGACGCCGAACTCGGCGTCTGATCTGGATCTATACTGTTTGCTAAAATATAGGTTTTTGTACAATTTATGTTGAACAAACAAACCTGACACCACTATATTTGAAAATCTATCACTACAAACTTTACATCACTTGAACCCTTCCGTGAATTGAAGACCCCCCCCCCCCCTATATCCCCAGTTTATATAGAGAAAACTGGGGTTTACGGTGGTAAACATTATTTTTGTTATTTTTGCTCCAAGACATAGGTTTTGGGGTACTCGTTAGAACCGCCTCAATGAGGCGGTTCCAACGAGCACCCACAACCTATGTTTGCAGTATTTGTAAGGAAAATATCACGGATTTTCAGCAGAAAAGTAGCCATTTTGGAGATGTAAAAACATGCACTAAGTCGCACGGCTGTGTTGTCGTAATGATAGATGGACGATACCATTGTCCTATATGGGTTAATTTAGAAAGCTACACTGCCGTGTGTCGGCCGAATAAAGTCTATGCGTAAATCACCATGATGTAGATTTCATCCACGGTGTCCTTGGTTACTAACTCTTATCTTGCTGTTCACGACAGCCCCTACCTTTGCAATCAGTGTAGATCCAGATCAGATGGCTTCTGCCATCTGATCAGGATCTACACTGTTTGACATTAACTTTATGAATTAATAGTAATAAATTAAATAAGGTTATTTGGTTGGTTAAAAGTCAGAAATGGGTGTGGCTAAAATGAATATTCAGCAGGATAGGGGCTAAATACAACATACTTACAGTGAAACTTCAAGGACTCGAAGACGGATAGCTCGTAACCCTTCTCTTGCTGAATATTCAGTTTAGCCACACCCATTTCTGACTTTGAACCAATCAGATTACTTCATGTAATTTATTCTTACCAATCCACAAACTTCATGTCAAACAGTGTAGATCCTGATCAGATGGATTCTTCAGAAGCCATCTGATCTGGATCTACACTGTTTCCATAGATAGGGGTTGTCGTGAACACCATGCTAAGAGTTAACCGTCGCTCTAGAGTCCGGCCTAGCGAATTCATCCGACAGCTCACGTTATGCATATTATTCAGTTTAAACATATTTTATTAAGCAACTGTGTCATTCCAAAATAAGACAAGTAATGATTAGGACAAATATATTATTTGGAAACTTCAGGGAGTTTTCTTCTGATTTTATCTGTAAAATATATGTTGAGTATACTCATTAGAATCGCCTCAATAAGATGATCCTAATGGGTATACACAACATATTAAGGCGATTCTAATGACTATACACAACATTCCTCAGTCGATTCAAATGCCTATACACAACAAACACTGATTTGATAGAAGATCGTAAAATTATCCTTAAGCGACTCCCATAATGCCACATAAACTAATAAAGGTATTCAAGTCATTGAAGTTTGACTTAACTGTATGTTGGATTTAGATTTGTTCTGATGCACCATTCCCTGTGTCATAGTGCATTCATTTTTATATATACATCACGAAAACAAACCTATATAATTTTGACCCCCTGGAACCACACCTTTATACAGCAAAACTGGGGTTAAGGGGGTAAACCTTATTTTTCTTATTTCTGCTCTAAAATATAGATTGTGGGTACTCGTTAGAACCGCCTCGATGAGGCGGTTCTAACGTGTACACACAATCTATATTTTGAACAGAAATCAGAAAAAGATCACACATTTTTATCTGAAAACTTTCGTTTTTCCCAGATAAAATTTACAATGTATTAGTATAGGCGTGTTTTCGTAATGCACATGAATCTCCAAAAACGGTTACTTTTCTGATGAAAAGTTTTGATAATTTTCGTATTAATGGACCGAACATATGTTTAGGCGGTTCCAATTGATTCCCACAAACTTTATTCTTGGAGCAGAAATAAGAAAATATGCCCCTGTAAACCTCGGGTTTCCCTATATCAAGTAGGGTTTAGAAGGGTGTTAATTATAATTTTTTTTAAACCTGAATAGAAGCCTTGTATTTCGTATCGATTCCTGATCTTTGTTTTACATCTACTTTGTATTTTATCCCTTTTCCTCAACTCGTTGAATAAGTGCAATAACACACGAACACTCATGTAAGATCCTCTATTTAATTAGAACAGCCCAAAGGGCTAGGAAAATGGCTAGCCAAAACAGATATATTTCTAGCGCATAAATTTAAAGCCAATGCACCATTACGATAACAGACCCGAATGATGTTATTTCATGTTCGTGTTTCTTTTCATTTGGTGTCTCTGATGCGAGGTGTGGGGTATTTGTATCCATCACGAAAACACGCCTATATAATTTTGACCCCCTTGACCTCCACTTTTATATAGTAAAATTGGGGTTTCCGGGGGTATACCTTATTTTTCTTATTTTTGCTCCAAAATATAGATTGTGGGTACTCGTTAGAACCACCTTGATGAGGCGGTTCTAAAAAGTGCCCGAAATCTATATTTGGAACAGAAATAAGAAAAATATCGCAATTGTTCATTATAAAATTTCTATATTTTAGAGCAGAAAATAAGAAAAATAAGGTTTACCCCTATAAACCCTAGTTTACTATATAAAAGTGGGGCTCAATGGGGTCAACATTATACAGGCTTGTTGTCGGGATGTAGAGATACGGTAGACACCATTTTAGGTCAAGGGTGTGTGTTGTCGCTATATGGGTGTTCGGGCCATTGAAAAGCGACTCAGATTCTATGACGGCTCCAACGTATAGGCTTATTGAGAATTAGAGAGATCTAATTCTTGGTAATGTTGATTGGTGCCTGATGCTCTGTCTCTGGTCGGGCCCATCGGAGTCTAACTGTTGGTTTTCTTTTGCTCCAGCATTTCAGTGGTTTCTTGCTGTCGAGTCCTCACCATTGTTTCACCTCTGTGGTTCTTTGATTTTTTGTGTTCACGGAGATTTTGCACTGATGAGTTAGGAGGCCTTCATGCGGACTGAATAAATTATTTGTCTAAATCGCGACAGAAGTAAGGGCGAGGATTGTGGCCACGTAAAATCGATTTAAGCCCCAGTGCAAATCTTTCCACTGACCGTTCCAAGGCGGTTCTTCTGTGGCGGTTTATTTATGTTGTTGTTTTTTACTTGCTGTGTGTATCACTTGTGTCTTTTTATTTTGGGTGGCCATATGGCCATTTTGTGGGAAAGTACCTGTCCTTATGGCCTTCCTTTGTTTAGGTTTCCATTATGGTCTGGTCGCTTAATGTTTGTATTTCTTTCCTTTTGGTGTCTTTGTTGGGTGGAGTAAGTTAATTGTATCGAATCCTGATCTTTGTTTTACTTCTACTTTTAATACAATGCATTGAGTAATGTGCCATATATGACGTTTGCTCTTGAATAGTCATGGTCCAGAACAGTCCGAGCACCCTAAATATTATATTTATAATCCAAAGATTTAGTTGGTTCCCTATCTCTCGTTTACCTTTTTAACATGGAACTATGCGATCAGCGAAAACATATGCGAGCAACTCAAAACCGTCTTATCACAAGCAAACATTTTGTCGTCGTATCAAAGTTTGACTAAACGCCATATGTTAATTTAATATATCCTGCTGTGTGCACATACACACACTTAGTCTTGTCTCGCAACATACTAAGGCTACTTGCTAGAACCACCTCATCGCTTAGATATTAATGAAAAACAAACAAAAACAAAAACCAATAAAAAAAAACAACAACACCGTAGCCTATTGAAATTGTGTGTATGCATACCGCACTTTTTCTACCCAAGGTTTCCATTATTGTAACCCGTGTGACATAGTGATTTCTTTCACATCTACAGCATTGTTAATTTTCTGATAAATTATGTGAAATTATTCTTATTTATACTCAGAACATAGGTTGCAGGTGCTCAATAGATCTGCCGCTTGGCGGCGGTTCTATCGAGTGCCTACAATCTATGTGTTGGAACAGGAATAAGAAAATAATGTTTACCACCATAAACCCCAGTTATCTCTACATGAAATGGGGATTAGGGGTGTTCAGTACACGGTCTTGTTAACATGATGCATCGCACAGACTTTTGAGGTGATGATACCGAACAAAGTCAAGGTATGTAGCCAGTACAGTTTGACATCTTGAAAGTACTATGTATGATTTATGATCACTAATTCATATTCCTCAGCCCTGTCTTCTGATAACATACGTTAACTTACTTTAATAAAAAACATGGGATAAGTTACCATATTGATATACATGTAATAAGAAACTCATCATATACGTTACCTTCACATTATTGTGGCACACATGTATCAGAGAGATACGTTACTTTATTAAAATAATAAGAATATCACGATATACGTTACCTTATTATAATAAGAAGAAAATCATGAGATACGTTACCTTATTAATATAATGTGAAAATCCAATCTAATTCATGAGAAAAATCCTGTCCCTGCCACTTGTTACACGGTGTTTGTATTGCTGCCAAACTTTCTTATTTTATCCAAGAGGTCACAGACTGATAAATATAAGCAGGGCAGCTAGTGTCCAAAATGATTTATGGAGAATCAGGGGTATATTTTGAAAGTAAACTGTCCTGTGATTGGACGATAATAGATCTGGTGAAATTAAAAAAAAGTTGATTTGACAAATAAGTACATTCTGCAAATTTCAAGAAAGAAAATACTTCTCTAGTGGACCGGTTTGAAAGTTGTGGCTAACAAAATAGGGCATTTTTTTTAAATTGCCATTGATTATTTTCTGCGGGAATAGGGGTAATCATCGTCAGAACTCGGAAACTATGGATTCTATTCAAAATGGAATTTCCTTACTTGTGATTGATAAATCTAAGTCCAAACTATTCTAGATTAAACTTTTGGGTCTATGAGAGTTGCGGTTGTCCGAATTTCAGAAAAGGCTATAATGGAAGTCTATGGAAAAACATTTACGAGTCTGTGCGCAAGAATCATTACGAAAACACGCCTATACAAATACATTGTAACCTTATCACCGAACAAAAATGAAAATTTTAAGATGAAAAAATTGTGATATTTTTCTTATTGCTGCTCCAAATATAGATTGTGGGTACTTGTTAGAACCGCCTCATTGAGGCGGTTCTAACGAGTACCCACAATCTATATTTTAGAACAGAAATAAGAAATATAAGGTTACCCCTGTAAACCCCAGTTTTACTATATAAAAGTGGGGTTCAAGGGGGTCAAAATTACATAGGCGTGTTTTCGTGATGATTTGCATTCAGAGCAATGCTGGAACGTTTTGTAGGGATTTGTTTTCATTAGTTGATGTTCTAGAGGAGCATTTACTCGTATTATTGCATCCTGCTTTCACTTTATTGTGTGACACATGTATCATTTGTTTTCTTAGAAGTATCAAAACTACTGTCGATTTGCAATAATAATTTTTCATTCAGGCATTACTAACTAAAACAACTTGTATTTGTTTTGCATTGCGTTTGCTAGTTGGTATAGAATTGCATCATGTTTCAACATAAGCATCCAGTGTAATTTGTCCTTAATACTATTTTTTATGATAAAGTAAACTATTCTAAGGATACGATTGGAATTATGTATGTACAGGGAAAACGTAATAGATTACTGCAAACAAGATTTAAAATTACATTTATAACAGTTCATAGTATATTTACTTTAATTATGAAACGCTTTGAAACCACCTTTTTCATCAGCATGAAACTTTACAATACAAAACAATCGGTCATTGCAGACACGTCTTGTGTTTTCTTTTGCTGAAACATATATGGGCAGCAGTTGCTATAAAGCCCAACTCACATTTTTTCAGCAAAACAGAAATTCAGCGTGACATCAGGAAACACGCTTTTTCAAATATATTGGGAATTTTACCACCACCAAAAATCAGATGAAAATATTATATTTTTATATTTCAATATTATATTTTTAGCTCACCAGAGCCGAAGGCTCCGGGGGAGCTTATAGGATAGGCAGTTGTCCGTCTGCGTCTGTGTCTGCGTCTGCGTCGTCTGCGTCGTCGTGTGACGTCAACACTTTTAAACATCTTCTCCTCTGAAGCCACTGGGCCGATTGGGCCAAAATTTTATCTGTAGCATCCTTGGGCTGGGGGATTGAAAGTTTGTGTTTTTTATGAAAATCGGCTCATTAGTTTGGAGTTTCCATAGACTTATAATGGGGAAAATTGAAAAATGGCATTTACTGCCAAGTCATTGCAGATATTTTGACAAAACTTTTATAGAAATGATTCTTGAGTAAACTTCTCTCAGCCGTATGCTTTTATGCTAACCTGAAGGTCCCCGAGGTAGTGGCGGGGCCATGCCCCACCCCCTCCACTTCATAAATTGCCATATATCACAGAAACCATACAGATCCCAACCCCTAAACCATATATATTCTTGTTCCTATTGATAAGAGGCATTCAGTGACACCAACCTAGGGGTCCTCAGGGATGCGCAGAGGCCATGCCCCACCCCCTCCAATTAATAAAAGGCCCAATATATTGGAAACCATTCAGATCCCCACCCCTAAACCATATATATTCTTGTTCCTTATGATAAGACCCATTCAGTGAAATCAACCTGGGAGACCCCGGGATGCGCCGGGGCCATGTCCCACCCCCTCCATTTCATAAAAGGCCCAATATCTCAGAAACCTTACAGATCCCCGCCCCTAAACCATATATATTCTTGATCCTTATGATAAGACACATTCATTGACACCAACCTGGGGGTCCTCAGGGATGGGCCATGGCCTTGCCCCACCCACCCCTTCACGTCACAAAAGGCCATATATTTCAGAAACCGTTAAGATCCTCACCCCTAAATCATATATATTATTGTTCATTATGATAAGACGCATTCAGTGATACCAACCTGGGCGTCCCCAGGGATGTGCTGGGGCCATGTCCCACCCTCTCCATTTCATAATCTCACAATATCTCGGAAACCCTACAGATGGCTACCCCTAAACCATATATATTCTTGTTTCTTATGATAAGACACATTCATTGAAACCAACCTGGGAGTCTCCTGGGGCCTTGCCCCACCCCTCAACTTCACAAAAGGCCTTATATCTCAGAAACTGTTCTTATCCCTACCCTAAACCATATATATTCATCTTCCTTATGATAAGATGCATTCAGTGACACCAGCTTGGGAGTCCCCGTGGCATGCCCAGGCCATGCCCCATCGCTTTACTTCATTAAAAGCCATATATTTCAGAAATAGTTCAGATCCCCACCCCTAAACCATATACTTGTTCCTTATGATTAGACTCGTTCAATCACACCAACCTGGGGGTCTCTTTGTGCTGAGGCAATGTGCCCCACCCTTCCACTTCATAAAAGGCTTTATATTTCAGAAGCCATTCAAATCCCCACCCCATAATCATATATGTTCTTCTTCCTTATTATTAGCACACCTACTGTGGGGGGGGGGGGGGGGTCCACAGGGCAATTCTTATCCTTTCCACTTCATAAAAGGGCCTCAAATCTCAGAAACCGTTCAGATTCCAACCCCTAAACCATATATATACTTGGTCCTTATGATAAGACACATTTAGGGACAACAATCTTGGGCTTTCCTGGGATCAACAGGGCATGCCCCAACCCCTCCCTCACTTAAGAGGCCTTACAGATCCCCACTGCTAAACCATATATATATTCTTGTTCCTTATGCTACGACGCATTTAGTGATACCAACCAGGGCTCCATTGGGTCCATGCCCCACCCCCTCTACTTCATAAAAGGCCTAATGTTACAGATACTGAGTCCACATGGGTGCTCATTTGGACATGGGGGGTTCATTTGGTAGATTAAAACATGGCTGCCATTGGGCAGTGCCAACGTGAGCTCTGGTGAGCATAGTGGCCCATGGGCATCTTGTTTATATTTCTGCTCAAAAGATACAGTTTGGAGACTCGTTAAAACCCCACTCGGCATAAATTGTGGGTACCCGTTAGAACCACATCGGCAAGCCGAGGCGGTTTTAACAAGTACTCACAATCTATGATTTAGCAGAAACAAAAGTGTATACACATGTAAACGCCAGTTTAACAACATAAAAGTGCGGTTAAAGGGGGGCAAAATTATATAGGCGTGTTTCCATGCCAATATGCTGTATTTGCTTAAGCCAGTGAATGATTTCATTAAAGCAATATGCTTTGAGTATTTGGATTAATTGTGTATGTACTTTTTTCAGGTGTGAAAGCTGTATGGCAATCCAATATGCTTTGAATAATTGGATTAATTGTGTATGTGCTGTTTTCAGGTGTGAAAGCTGAGGCAACCAAAGTGGTACACATTGCTGTTGGGACCTCCTTGTCAGTATTTTTCTGTGTAATATTGTTGGTTATCGGTGTTTATTGTGGTAACAGATACTGGGTTCGTGACAGACGCACACCGGACATGGACCAAGTGGAGGTCCGATATGTAGCTGCAACGTCCGGTAGTAACACTACAGACCGCTTGCTCACTCTGGACCAATCAGACAGGAGTAAAACTCCTGAACAAATTGATCAAGTCGGTCAAGACATAGAAAATAATCATACTGAAGATGTGACAGTTGTTAACAGTGAAACTCCAAATGAAATAACGGAGAATAAAGAAAATCATACTGCATCACAAGATCATGTGACTCAGCCGCGCCCTGGCAAAGGGACTTTGCAAAAGATCCAAAAAGTATCAATTGTATGATATTTGTAGATATTAGGATTTTTTTAGAAGGAGGTAATATCCTGACAGTTTACAATTCAGCGAAGAACCAGCTTCTGTTTTGATAGCGGTTTCAGCCACCAGTAAGTTAGATGAGGAGCAGGTGGTTTACATGAAGCATACTACTTCATAAATGTATTACAACACATTAATATGTCCGTGAAATGAAGACCCCCCACCCCCATAAGCTCCACTTTATACAGGGAAGACTGCGGTTTACATTATTTTACCTATTCCTGATCTAAAACATAGGTTGTGGATACTGTTCTAGCGAACACCCACAACATATGATTTGAGTATGAATAAGAAAAAATATCACAGATTTTCACAAAAAATGACCGTTTTGGAGAATTGAAGTAGTATACAAAATCACACGGGTCTGTTATCGTTGTGAGATTGAACAGTCAATAAAATAAATTTTCATCACGTATCAAAGTGTAACTAATTTTGCGAATATATAAGGTGTGTTCCTTCACTCAAGTATACACTGTGATGAGCATGTTGAGAACAAGATTATTTACATTTTAGAACATCTCACCATCTGCCCAAATGCTTTGTTTTCGTATGCAAAGATCTGTACGGGTAAGATGTCGGGTGTATATAACAGGCTGGACTATTTCGTATTAGTGTTCATAATTTTGTGACAGAATATGATAATTTATTTCAGCAATGCAAGCAACACAATTAGGTATATGCAAATATTTGCGTTTACTTCGAACGACGGAACAGCAGCAGCGACATAGCCTAGCGCTGCAGTGTCCATCCATCATGTTTACAAGTCCGTGAAATGAACAACCCTCTAAACCCACCTTTATATAGAGAGGACGTGGATTTACAGGGGTATACATTATTTTGCTTTTTTCGGCTCCAAGACATAGGTTATTGGTGCGCGTTAGAACCGCCTCAATGAGGCTTTGTTTGCGATTCGAATCCGCACACAGATCGGCGATGTGCCTAGCACTGCAATTTCCGGCGACTGACGATCAAATCCAGCCATCGCAGAATTTCTTTTTCCTATGTACACTAACCCATTGTATGCGGGAAACCCATATAGGGATACCTTGGCAAACAGTGCAGACCCAGATCAGACGCCACAGAACGCGGCGTTTGATCAGGGCCTGCACTATTTGTTAACAGAATTTTCCGTAAAAAGTAGAATAAAAATGCAAAAATAGACCTGACATCCCTTATATGACAAATGGACTAGTCCAACATAGAGCAATAGAAGAGTCTACTAGCATACAATGGGCTAATTAGCCGGGGACATATAACTCATTTTCGACAATTTAATTAGTCGGCGGTTCGAAAGGATAAACTTACCTTAATTGGATAGATCAAAGTCTAAACTTTCGCATTCTGGGTGTTGTCACATTTGTAAGTGGGGACAAGGTCTTCATAACGGGCCCTTATGCTAACCACCCGAATTATGTAAAAAAAAATGTTCAAACATAACAACGCTTTTTTTTCAAAACTTCAGGAAATCCTATAAAATATGTCCATGTCCCGTAATTCGGAATATATTGAGCCAATGTTCACTGTAGTTTATGCCATTTAATATCAAACCATATTCTTTTAAATAAATAATGTCTGAAAATGAACCCTCAAAATGGTAAAAAAACATATGCATTGTTTTTTCTCAGGAAACATAACCGTTGGATTTAAATGATTTTTTCCTGTCATATAAAGGGTCTATATGTCTGTGATAAACAGCAGAAAAATGGTGTTAATACGTTGAGCAATTTTTAAAAAAAAACTGCAATTTAGTAAGCATACCCCGATTATTTCATAGTTAAAAATGCGTAGCTAAAGGTTTAATTCGTATAGAAATTGAATGAAAGCCTTACTGGTTACAATGCCGTGGGTAACTGATATTTTAATGCCACAATTGTACGGAATAAACATCTCGGTAAATAAAAAAAATGTATTAGCAGTTATAAATACAGCGCACGACTCGATATAATGTAGGGCAATGACGGTCGAAAAACTGAATGTAACGATTAAATCTAGGCATGTCATTAATACTACGCTACAAACTGAAAAACAATTATAGGTGTGCACGTTGAAATTGGGTTTGGCCCTGAAACATAAAGTTTGAAACAAAATAAGTACTATTGAAAGTGAAGCAAGGTAGTGAAGGTAATGATCAGGAATCTTTACAATTAACCTACAGCTCCCATCAGAGACACAAATAGGAAAGAAACACAAACATGAAACAACTAGACCCTATTGGAAAGCCAAAAGGACGGTTACTATTCCACAAACTGGCCAATTGGCTATCCAAAACAAAATATGCAAGCCTAGGAAACGCAGTATATTGTAAATACTCAATGTAGTTTGTCGTCTTGTCACATTAGACTGTACATACGGCATGCAAATACTGCGTCTTCTTGTCTATTTTGGCAATTTAACCAAATATTTCTGGCCTATATTGCGGGCATGTTTTTTCTGTCTTTTGTCTCTTCTATCGGATTTCTTTTTTCTTTCTTTTTTTTTAAGATTGTTCATTCTACAAACGAGTCAGTACATGATTGAATGTACGATATTCAGGTCAAAATTTCCTTACATGCAAATGTTTTACCGAAAAGGCAAATCATATTTGGTTAGAATGTATCTGTCTCATTGTTGATTGTTAACATAATGAGTCGTAGCCCACCCAGAATCACTAGCCTGACTTTAAGTGTTAGAAATTTACTGCATATGTGAAACTACAAAGAATTAAGTAATGGTCGGCTCTTCCAACACCTTTGGTAGTCCGATAAAACTGTTGCCGAATAAAAAGAGGCGCAACGAGATGCATCAAATGTCAAACTGACAGTGATGAAAAACTTAGAGAAGTTCTAGATGAAAATATATAATTGCAATGACCTCAGCACCCAATTCCGTAAAATCATTCTTCGATATAAAAGGTTGAATAAAACATAAATATTATACGACAGACTGCATGCATGCTGTTAACCCAATCACGGTTTCAGTTGCACGCTGGTGAGTCAGGCCTCAGATTCTATGACGGTTCCAACGTAAAGGCTTGCTGAGATTTAGAGAAAATTTAATTTTATGTATTGTTGGGTGGTGACTGATGCTGTGTCTCTAGTTGGGCTCACCGGAGTCTAACTGTTGGTTTTCTTTTGCTCCAGCATTTCAGTGGTTTCTTGCTGTCGAGTCCTCGCCGTTGTTTCATCTCTGTGGTTGTTAGATATTGTGTTATCCGAGATGTTGCACCCAGCATTTCAGTGGTTTCTTGCTGTCGAGTCCTCGCCGTTGTTTCATCTCTGTGGTTGTTAGATATTGTGTTATCCGAGATGTTGCACTGCACTGATGAGTAAGGAGGGCATCTTGCGGACTGAACAAATTATTTGTTTAAATCGCGACGGAAGTAAGGGCGAAGATTGCGGCCGCGAAAAATCTATTTAATCCACCCCCCCCCCCCCCCAAGTGAAATACTTTTTACTGACCGTTCCAAGGCGGTTCTTCTGTCGAGGTTTATTTTTGTTATGGTTTGTCTTTCAGTGCTTGTATTGCTTATATTCTTTGCTTTGGATAGCCAAATGGCCATTTTGTGGGAAAGTGACTGTCCTTTTGGCTTTCCGCTATTTGTTTTTCCATTAGGGTCTAGTTATTTCATGTTTGTGTTTCTTTCCCTTTGGTGTCTCTGATGGGAGCTGTGGGTTCACATCTTTTCTTTTGGTGTCTCTGATGGGTTAATTGTATCGATTCTTGATCATTGCCTTCACTTCTATTTTACCTCCTTAAGGGCGTTTATCTTGGTGTGGTAAGGAGGCTTATGTGCCATCATTTTATGAAACAATATGGCACAAACCAAAGCAGTCTAACAATAAAACCTCTATGTTAGACATATGATTTGTTGGGGTCGGAGCATGCGTATTTACACCCTGAATCAAAACAAGCAAACATTATTGTTTGATATAGGGGGATTTTTATCCGTTCGAAACGAAGGCTAATTAAAAAGTGTTTCTGGAGGGTTTCTGAGATATAGGTCCCCGGCTAAATAGCGTAATCGCTATAATTGTCATCGCATATGTCACACGACAATAATCTTAGTTACTAGTAAGGATTTGAGCCGTTTTTGCAATAATCTGATTGGTTCTCGCGATTAGAAACTGTCCTTGACCAATTGTATACTGGTGGGCTCTTTCTTTGCGAAATGTTGGACAAGTCCAATTGTCATTTGTTTTCATATTTCATATTTCTACTTTAAACAAACATTTTGGGAACTCGATAGAACCTGCTCAGGCGGTTCTAGCGAATACCAAACATCTATGTTTTTGAGCAGAACTAAGAAAAAATAATGTATGTCCAAGTAAACATAGAAATGAGATTTAAGAGGACAAAAATATATAGGCGTGTTTTGGGGATGTTTGGTACATTAAATTGTTTGTTTTTAAATGCCATGCGGTTGCTTTCCGGATTTTTAGATCGCCACCCTTAATTGACTCGTTCGACTCAGCGAGGCGATTCTTACAAGTACTCACAAAATATATTTTTGAGCAGAAATACGAGACAAAATATATACCCCAGTTAATCCCAGCTTTACTATATGAAAGTGGGGTTTAATGGGGTCAAAATTGTATAGGCGTGAATATGAAGGATTTTGTCAGACTGTTATTTTCATTTCGATACCACACCCGTGCGACATAGTGCATTTTATCACATCTCCAAAATGGCCATTTTTCTGATAAAAATTGTGATATTTTTCTTATTTATACTCCAAACATAGGTTGTGGGTGTTCGTTACAACTACCTCATTGAGGCGGTTCTAACGAGAACCCACAATCTTTGTCTTGGAGCAGAAATTAGGAAAATAATGTTTACCCCCGTAAACGCCAGGTTTCTCTATATAAAGTGGGGAATAGAGGGTCTTCATTTCACGGACTTGTTCATAAGATGTGTGCACTTAATATGTCGGAAAACAGTCAATTTAGAAGGCAACAATCATCTTTGTTGATGACATTATTCAACTGTAATGCTTGGATTGAACACTTATTTCTGCTCGGATCGTAGACCGTTGTTACACAAAGTATCACTTGTTCAGCTGAAACATTGGCTGGCTTAGAACGATAAAGTTAGAGTTTCATTATTCCACAAATGTCATTATGAAAATACAACTCATTTATCTGTATATATCAAGAAAATATATATCATTTGAATAACTTTTCAAATTGAATTCGGTGAAAACTTAATCAGTATATGTATTTTATTAGTTGTAGAGTATTAAGAAGAGGGTCTGTGGCGATTCACCTATTTATATAATTTGTTTTATAGATTTCATTTTGTTTATCACATCAGCTTAACATGTCCGTGTAATTCCCAATACTGGGGGTATTCATCTTTTGCATTATTTTGTTCTCAAAACCATGGTTTGTGTGTGCGAATTAGAAACTGAGGTAGTTCTTACAAGCACCCAAAGTATATACAGTCGAACTTCAATGGCTCGAACACCTTTGGGACCATGAAAATCTGTTCGAGACAGGGGTAGTTCGAGCCACTGAGAGCTACTGCCAGGGGGCATAGCGAGATACTTTTGGACATCTTTTCAGTGTTCTGTATTGAAAAATGTATGCTGTGTGTACTCATTAGAATCGCCTCATCGAGGCGATTCAAATGAGTACACACAGCATATATTTTCATGATAAAACACGAAAATATCCTAAATCTTACCCTCCCTATTTCTTATGTAGAGAAATTCCCTAGGGACAACAAGAACTGGTTCGACCCAGCCATGGTAAACGAGCCATCGGTGTTCGAGCCATCGAAGTTCTACTGTATTTGAACTGAATTACGAAAACTATCAGTCAGTTTTATCTGAAAAAAAA
Organism: Lucinisca nassula; assembly: GCA_963580285.1. Classification (NCBI taxonomy): domain Eukaryota; kingdom Metazoa; phylum Mollusca; class Bivalvia; order Lucinida; family Lucinidae; genus Lucinisca; species Lucinisca nassula. The sequence continues at coordinate 189,144,387 of OY757013.1, read as the reverse complement.
AAATCAATAATTAAATGAATAAAATAAAACAATAAATGCTCGTTTTTGAGATAGCATCACGGAAACACGCCTATATACTTTTGACCACGTCGAACCCCACTTTTATATAGTGAATCTGGAGTTTACAGGGGTAAACCTTATTTTTCTTATTTCTGCTCTAAAATACAGAGTGTGGGTAGTCGTTAGAACCGCCTCGATGAGGCGGTTCTAGCGAGTACCCGCAGTCTATATTTTGAGCAGAAATAAGAAATATATCACAATTTTTCATCTTAAAATCTTCATTTATTGGCGATAAAGGAGAGATGTACTGGTATAGGCGTGTTTTCGTAATGGGAAAAGCGACACGTTAGCTAACGGGTGTGTAATCGCCTTGATGTACATCACGATAAGATGTCCGTTTAATGAGCACCCCTCTAAATCCCACTTTTTATTTAGAAAAATGTGATTTATGCGGGTATACATTGCGAGGGCTGATTCATATGTAGTGAGCCCCGTATGGAAGGAGGTACGCAGGAAGGTTCTTTTTAAGCCCTACTATTCTCTGACTATATAGGGCCGTGTACCCAAGGACTAGTCTCATTTGGTCAGTTTATATCGGCGAGGTAGCAGTCTACAGTAAACAAGACAAACAGCTTTTGCAAAATGGACAAAATCGGTGAAAGAGCAGTGATCAATATTTGCATTAAAAAGGTTTAACACCTAAGGATATCCATAATGATATGGTGGCAACACAAGGGAAAGATCCCCATTCATATCCTACAGTGAAAAGGCGGGTGGTGGAATTTAAGCGCGGTAGACAGAACCTTGAGGATGGCCCTCGTCCTGGAGGGCCCGTCAATGTTGCAACCCCAGAACTGGTCAATAAAGTCCATGGTATTGTTATGACTGATACACGAGTCACAGAAAGATATATGGCTAGTAGAGCTTGCATTTCGCAGGAAAGAGTACAATCCATTCTGGCAGAGGGTCTTGAAATGAGAAAGCTTTCGGGCCCATGGGTACCACGACTTCTGACAGTTGATCAGAAGCACACCAGGCGCACATTATCACGTGTTAATTTTTTACCTTTTGGAGGAAAATCCGGCCAACTTTCTTCAGAGATTTGTCACTATGGATTAGAAGCCTCCGTGGTGCAGTGGTTACGCTACTCGCCTTGTAAACCAGGGACCGGGCTTCTCCAGACTTTCGGATGAGTCTTTAAACCGAGGTCCCGTCTCCGTATGACCTTAGCTGTTGGTGGGACGTAAAACTAAAACTCACTCACTCACTTGTCACTATGGATGAAACATGGGTCCATCAGTTTACCCCAGAGGCGAAACAACAATCGGCACAATAGAAGCACCCTGACTTACGCCCGCGAAAGAAGGCAAAGACTGTTCCATCAGCTCGGAAGGTTATGGCCTCGGGTTTTTGGGATGCAAATGGTATTCTGCTAATTGATGATCTCCAAAAGGGACAATTTCTTTATTTCTGCCCCAAGGCATGGGTTGTGGGTACTCGTTAGAACCGCCTCACTGAGGCGGTTCGTATGAGCACCCTCAACCATTGTATGGTGTATATCACGAATTTTCATCAGAAGACAATGTATATTTTTGAGATATAAAAACGCACTATGCCAAACGGATGTGTCATCGAAACAAACACTGGTCAGACGACGCGGATGCACAGCCACTTGGAGCACATAGGTGATGGTTGTTTCACCTGCTGCGGCACACATTTTATTGAATCATTACGAAATCACGACTTTTCAAACATAATGAACATTTCACAAACACAGATGGAAAATTTTCAGATGAAACAACCTGTTATTTCAAATATGTCTGCTCAAAATATAGTTTGTGGGAACCCCTTAGAACCGCCTCGACGATGCGGTTCTATCGAGTACCCACAGCCTATGTATTTGAGCAGCAATAAGAAAAAGAGCGTTATCCCTGTAAACCCCAGTTTTACCATATAAAAGTACGGTTTAAGGGGTCAAAATTATAGAGTGGCGTTTTAGTAAAACAGTGTTTCTTTTTATACCTCCACAACGATTACTTTTCTGATGAAAGTTTGATGTTTGTTTCCCCTGTGCTCATTGGGTTGTTGACAGTCATTAGAAACGCTTAATATTTTTTTTTATTGAGAGGGTTCTATCTGCTACCAACAACCTATGTCATGTAGGAGAAATTTGAAAAATCGTGTATACCCTTTTAAACCACTTTTCCCAATACAAAGCGGGGTTTACAGACGTCTTTGTTTAACGGACCTGTTAATGTGATGTGTAGTTCATAGTGGACCATGTTATAATGTTTACATCGAATTTGTATTGTTTATTCATGTCAAAATTAAAGGGGCATTTATTTTCAACACTTACAGCCACGGAACATGTGCCGCAGCCAGGGAAACAGTGGTGTACGATCATATGCGGCCAACGAAATTCCTTTCAGCCTGCCGTTACATTAACAAGTCCATTAAACGAAAACCCTACTAAACCCCACTTTATATAGAGAAAACTGGGGATTACAGGGGTATACATAATCTCTTTGTTTTTCTGCCCCAAGACATAGGTTGTGGGTACTCGTTAGAACCGCCTCCATGAGGCGGTTCTGACGAGCACCCACAGCCTATGTTTAGCGTATAAATAAGAAAAATATCACAAAATGCCATTAGAAAAATGTTTATAAATGGATATATGAAAAACTGCACAATGTCACACGGATGTGTTATCATAATGCGCATCCACGTAGACTGATCTGAGTCTTAGCTGTGCACTGTGTACAGGGTCTCTTCATGCGGTCGGGTATCTATGTTCGTGAGTATCAGTTTCTATGTTGAATATCGACATATTGTCGCTCAACGAAGCTTAAAGGCATTTATTCTTGTTTATTGAGGACCATCATTGCATTACATAATATTGTATAGCCCTCAGTGCTGGCTGAAGAGAAGGTCTCTGACATCAACAGGTAAGGGGTCTCCTTGGGGGAAAAATCAGTAGTTAACTAGCTGTTGACTAGAATTTCCCCTTAAGTGCCTCATTCAGGGATTCCACAACAGCTACTGATCACCATATTAGGGGCTGCCTTTGATCTGCTACAGAGAGTATATCACCGGGGCAATAAAACCATTATGAGCACACGGTGTGTTCTACCTTACAAGAATAAATGCCTTTAAGCACAAACGTGGCAGTTTGCAGAAGACATTTCACAAATGAATAGTACTCTAAAAGCTTTAGATGCCCTCAAAATCACTGGTGACATTTGTTGTTTTATCATATGAGCGCCGCCAAGCGAATTTGTGTCTCCGAGCATCCCGTCATGACAAATTTAAACTGCGCATGCCCAGCCATTCAGAGGGGCCAGGGATATGGCTTTCTGTCTGAAGGTTCCTCTTGATTCACTGCTCGTATGAGCGAGCAGCGAAGGTTCTGGCGAGACTGCGCGGATGCGCAGGCTCGCCTGAAACTGTGCTGCTCGCATAGGCGATAAGTACCAAAATCGCTTGACGGGGCCCATATGACGTTGTTGATAAGCAGTGGATAACGGCGAGTAATAAAAATCGTATAACCACGCGTGTAATACACTTTTGGCAGGATCAAGTAACGTCATGACGACGCCCATATCAACCAAGCATTGTTTTGTGGTAAGATTATCGAATTTAATGGGGATAAAATCAAAGTTAAAGTGGTCAAATGATAGACAGAATCTTACACTCGTGGTCATGTCATATGAAATTTATGAAATGACCACGAATGTAAGGTGCTCTGTTAAATTAAGCGGCTGCATTATAATTTAAACGCAGTCTATATTTAACATTACTTTCATCAATGTCCATATCATGTCATCCCAACCTTCCTCTTTTTTATCATTACGATGACACACCCGTGTGAAATAGTGCATTTTTTCACATCTCCAAAATGGCTTCTTTTCTGAAGAAAATATATGATATTTTCTTATTAATACCGCAAACATAGGTTGTGGGTGCTCGTTAGAACCGCCTCATTGAGGCGGTGCTAACTAGTATCCACAACCTATGTCTTGGAGTAGAAATAAGAAAAAATAATGTATACACATGTACCCCTGTAAACCCCAGTTTTCTCTATATGAAGTGGGGTTTAGGTGGGTGTTCATTTCACGGACTTGTTCACGTGATGTTCGCCATGAAGACACTAATTACAAATCAGGAGATGATTAGTAAAAGTAACCTTGCTTGTTTTCAAATCCTGTTGATCTTTCTTATATGTTATATTCTTGTTATATATCTGTAATTGAAAAGCAGTAAATAAAATATTGTTTAAACTTAATTACAAATTATATATTGTTAGCTCCCTTTAATTATGTAATGAATTACTTTGGTTCGGGCACATTCAAAGGTACAAGATAGTATGTTTGAAAAGTGTCAAATCGGTATCAACGGCCATGAAATATGATCATTTGTACTTGTCTCGCTATATAGCTGCAAGTCTGCTTTAGCACAATTGTTGTGGGTATTCATTAGAACCGCCACATAACACGTTGACAAGTCCGTGTAATGAACACCCCTATACACCCCCTGTATACATAGAATACTGGAGTTTACAGGGTACTCGTGTGTTTTTTATTTCTGTTCCAGACATAGGTTGTGGGTACTCGTTAGAACCGCCTAAATATCACATTTTCTTACATGCTTTTCAATGAATGATAGAGATTTATCAGTGAAATATAAATCGATATTTTCACTGTTTCAAACAGTGAAAATACGATTTTTTATTTTTCACTGTTTGGGACTACTTTTTTCTTCAAATCTAACTCTAATTTCAATTTTATCTTTGTCAGATAACTGAACAATACTGAAATGTGTTCTAATTGACACATAGCCCGTTCATGTGTGACGGGGACGTTAATGACGTCATTTATGACGCTGACGTCACGTCTTTTGTCGCGCGACGTTAGACTTGCAAGCAACTTCTTTGGAAAACTTATCTCTCAATTATTTCATTAATCATTCATAATAATACCATCCCAGGCCATTTCTCAGGTGCAAACTTTCAGTTTACACCCAATAGTATACCCACTAAACACGATGGACACCACTAAATTGACGCGAAACGAACAGGAACAAAGATAATTTTCTCCGAATGTGAGCGACACCATTAAAGACGCTAAATATTGCCTTTTGAAGCATGTAAGAAACAGAAAATTTGATTTTTTCAGTGCAAGATCAAATTTTATTTCACTCATGAACACCAAAACTGCTATTTTCACTCGTGGCTACGCCACTCGTGAAAATAACAGTTTTGGTGTTCATTCGATGAAATAAAATTCGATCTTACACTGAAAAAATCAAATATCCTCTATTTCTTCAGAAAAAAGGTATGGCGATATGACACATTGCACTATGTCACACAGGTATGCTATTGTAATGAAGGAAACGGTTCTAAAGAGCACCATTAACCTATGTTTGAGGAATGAACAAGGAATATAACAAATTTGTTTTCAGAGAAAGGCCATATTAAGAGCTATTTCGATGATACAGCCGTGCGATATAGAATATTTTTCGCATCTCCAAAATTGCTACTTTTCTGATAATTACCCGTGCTTGTTTTTCTTATTTATAATGCAAATATAAGTTGTGGGAGCTCGTTAGAATCGCCTCATTGAGGCGGTGCTAACGAGTTTGTGGGTACTCGTTAGGACCGCCTCATTGGGGAGAAGGTGCTAACGAGTACACACAACCTATGTCTTGGAGCAGGAATAAGTAAAACAATGTACACCCGAGTAAACCCCAGTTTTCTCTGTATTAAGTGGGGTCTAGGGGATGTGTTCATTTCACGTGATTCATGTATCACATAGTTGTCATCAAGCATACCAACTTGTACCTTGTTGTGCACCTATTTGTTTGAATAGTATAGTAGTCGCAGATAAGATTGACTAGGCGGAGTATCTGCCTTTGGAATGTTCTATTAACAAAAAGGTTAACCAAGTCACCCGAGTGTGTGAATTCAACTGTAACACAAACAAAGCTGTGGCGTATATGGCCATTTGGTCCACTTGCAGAAAGGATGCGTATGGCACTCTACCGAATCTTCTGGTGGACTCAGCGAATTTGACATATATTGACAACCCCTGAATAGCTCCGCCTGGTCAATGTAATCTGCGACTACTATACCTGTATTTGAGATATGGCCGCGTCAAATGGAAAATTAGCTTCGGACATCTGAGCTCAGCGAATGCCCAAACCAGCGTCCATTCGCTTTCGCTGGGGGCACATACCCAAAGATAATTTTCAGTATTCGCGGATTATTTGAAAGTGGAATCTATATGTGGGGAACAACGATAACTACATTTCTGAAAGAAAAAAACAAAAACAAAAAAAAAAACACCACATGGTCGTGTCCATGAAATCCCCGATTCATATAGAAATAACTTGGGTTTATGGCGCTATACTTTGCCTTTTCGTATTTCTGCTCCAAGACATGGATTATGGGTACTCGTTATTATCAGAAAAGAAGCCCTTTTGAAGATGAGAAACATGGGTGTGTGATCGTAATGAAAAAAAAAACAACAAAAAAAAACAGTATGTTTTACGCAGAGCTACAACTATGTTTTGCTGATACTTGCAGCTTCCTTTGTTTTTGAAAATGGCATTCACAGTCAATATAAATATATAGTGTCGGGTCTGCCCAGCAGTTCACAGATGAGCTAAACATTTAAACGTTTTTTGGTTGCTTTTTACAGTCTGTCGGTGTTGCAGGATTCTTTTGACTACTAAAATACCAGCATTTGCTAAATTTAATGACCGATGATGACAGCTACAGAAAGCTGTCTTGCCTTCACAGACGTTCTCTACGCCTCTTATCGCAAATTTATAAATGATAGATTTCTGCTATTGTGTGTCTGGGCAGACACATAGGTTGCAAAGCGTTTTTCTCAATATAGATTCCTAACACCTGTGCCTTTCAACATTAATAAAATTTGAATATTTGGTATTCTGTCACGTTTTGTCATTTTTCATCATTTTCAGAATATAAGGACCGGACAAAAGGCGAATCGTTATTCGTTGCGTTTCTACTTGACAATATTTACATACAATTTGGTACTACGTTATTTAGACAAATTGTGGGTATTCCGATGGGTACTAATTGCGTAGCACTTGTGGCTGATCTGTTTCTGTTTTGTTATGAGAGAGACTTCATGACGTCCCTTTCTGCTGAAAAACGAAGCTTTTAGCTCCGCTTCTAAATATTTGGATGATTAATTAAATATTGATAATACCTATTTCGATGGTTTGATCAGTCAAATAAACCCCCAGAACTTCAGTTAAATAAAGCAAATTCTTCTGATACCGAAGCCCCCTTTTTGGATTTACATCTATCTATTGTAGATGGGTTTGTTTCGTGCAAAATGTATGATAAACGCGATGATTTTGAGATTGTAAATTTTCCTTTTTTGGCTGGTGATGTTCCTCGTGCGCCATCCTATAGCGTTTATATTTCGCCATTAATTCGATTTGCCAGAGTGTGTAGTCATGTAACTGACTTCAACACTCGTAATAAATTGTTAACGGCTAAACTTCTTAATCAGGGTTATCGGTACCATAAACTACGCAAAGCCTTTTCAAAATTGTATAGACGTCATTGTGATTTAATTTCAAAATTCAATATTGGACTTAAATCTCTTCTGCAACAAGGTCTATCGGAACCCGAATTTATGGTGACTTAGTACATAAATTCAGAAAAAATATATAATCGCAATGACTTCCGCACCCAATGTCGTAAAATCATTCTTCGATATAAAAATACTGGGTACAACATAAATGCTATACGACAGACTGCATGCATGGTAGTTAACCCAATAACGGTTGACACCTTTGCTTCCCTGTTTAATTGCAAGCCGGTGGGTCAAGCCTCAGATTCTATGACGTTTCCAGCGTAAATGCTTATTGAGAATTAGAGAGATCTACATGTAATTCAATGTAATGTTGGTTGGTACCTGATGCTCTGTTTTTGGTCGGGCACATCGGAGTCTTACTGTTAGTTTTCTTTTGCTCCAGCATTTCAGTGGTTTCTTGCTGTCGAGTCCTCACCGTTGTTTCATCTCTGTGGTTGTTTGATTATTTGTGTTCATGGAGATGTTGCACTGATGAGTTAGGAGACCTTCATGCGGACTGAACAAATGATTTGTCTAAATCGCGACGGAAGTAAGGGCGAGGAGTGTGGCCACGTAAAATCGATTTAAGCCCCCCCCCCCCCCCCCCGGTGGAATTCGTTTCCGCTGACCGTTCCAAGGCGGTTCTTCTGTCGCGGTTTATTTTTGTTATGGTTTGTCTTTGGGTGTTTCTGTCGCTATATTATTTTATTTTGGTTGGCCTATTGGCCATTTTGTGGGAAAGTAACTGTCCTTTTGGCTTTCCGCTGTTGACGTTTCCGTTAGGGTCTGTTGTTTCATGTTTGTGTTTCTTTCCCTTTGGTGTCACTGATGGGAGCTGTGGGTTAATTGTTTCGATTCCAGATCATTGCCTCCACTTCTATTACGTCTGCAAACCCTAGTTTTACTACATAAAAATGGGGTTCAAGGAGGGTCAAAATTTTATTGTCGTGTTTTCGTGATGAGCGGTTACGAAAACTCATCTGAAGAGACATTCTATGGTTCGGAACAGTTACAGAAAAAAATCTCTAGGATAATAATAATAATGATAACAAAAAAAAAATGATAGTTCCGTGGGTGTATACGTTCCATCACTAAGCTAAGGTCATACAGGGACGGGACCTCGGTTAAAGTCAAGAAAAGCCGGGGATCGACGACCCCTGGTTTATAAGTTGAATAACCACTACACCACGAGGGCTTATAAAATGATAGTAATAATAATAACAATTATTATTATTATTCTGGGATAATGCGATGATAATGTGACAAAGTACTGAAAATGTGTTGTACCGATTAACCCGTTTTGTACCGGAAACCCCAAAACGGGTACCCTGGCAAACAATGCAGGCCCAGATCAGACGCCGCAGAACGCGGCGTCTGATCAGGGCCTCCACTGTTTGCAAATAGTTCAGCTATTTTCCGAAAGGTTTTTGATGAAAACACAAGCTGACACCCCTAAATTTTGAAATTGACTCCTGCTATATATAAGGAGGAAGATTCCATTTGGTACAAAAAGGGTTACTATATAATGTAGTATGTAATAGTGCAATATTGCAATAATGTGTGCTATTCTGTGTGAACTTGTACACATTGATGTAGTGATGAATAGACGTGAAACGGTTTAAATGTCATTTCCCTGCTAGCATTCTACATAAATCTACAGCGGGCCGTTAGCGGCCCGTCAGCTACCCTGACGGGCCGCTAACGGCCCGCTGTAGATTTATGTAGAATGCTTACTGGGTTCATATTGAAATAGAAACTGAAAAGTGTACATGTATGTATGTTTATGTAAAACGTGGTAGTGTGACAATTTATTATAAGAACAGTATTTTATATATGTTGCAGTTATCCTGTTGTCATTTTGCTGACTTGCATTTTTTGAGGAACGGAGGGTTACTAAAAATGCAAGTTATTGTGGTCAGCGTCGGTAGGGTTTCTGAAATTCTTCACCATAACAAGTCCGTGAAACCAAGACCCCTCTTAACCCCACTTTATACAAAAAACTTTGATTAACGGGGATAAACATTATCTGCCTTATTTTTGCTTAAATTCATAGATTGTGGGTAGTCGTTGGAGCACCCATAGTTTATGCTGAAAGCAGAAATAAGAAAGATGTAATACTAACCAATTTGACCTAAAATGTGGAATTTCTGAAATCATGTTGGACGCCATTATTTCACCCGGACATGTTTTCATACTGAACAGACTGCGTATAAAATGGTACAAATCTCCGACCTCCTTTATGGCAGTGCAGTGTGACAATTTCCGTAGTAGAAATCTTACCGTCGAAAGCAAACATGCGCAGAGATTATGCACCGTTTGTGTATTTTTGTTTAACGACCCACTCAACAGAATTTAGGTTATATGAAGCCGGTCAGTTTACCCACCCACACTTTTCCTAGGCTGGCTTATACATAAGACTTAACATTCCTTCTTGAATAATTATTGTTGGGAAAGGGAGAGAATGACCCTAGGTATCGTACACTTGATCTCCTGATCATCAGTCAGACGCGTTTCCGACTGGGCTACTGAAGCCGGCGAATATACAAATTAAAAACTTATTCTTGTTCAACTCGAAGGAGCATGTAATTTTTATGTTCTTCACAGTACCATTAATTAAGAAATAGATCTGCTCTAACTGTGATTTGTTGAGAAATAAATCACAGTTTGGAGGTCAGTTGTAAAGTAGACAAATCACGAGCGCGTAGCGCGCGTGATTTGTCTACTTACAATTGACCGACAAACTGTGATTTATTACTCAATAAATCACAGACTAGAGCTGATCTATTTCGATTCTAACACGCTGAAAATCGGCAATAATGTTGTTGTTTCCTTCAAAATCTCAGAACTTTTCGCCATTGTTAGAAGAAATCCCGCTAAAATTAACGACTGAAACACATGCATTTACATCCTTTTGTAACGTTTTCGATGCGAGAAAATGACGTTACACCGTCTAACGTCAAGGAAATCGACTAGTGACGTCATCAATTTTTAATGACGTCACTTGTCACGCTCTTCCTAGCCGTGATTTGTTGTAGAATAAAACACAGTTGTTTTCCATTGCCTATATAGGCGCGCTGTGTTAGAATAGTTCGTCTTCCATCACTGACAATGGCCAATCTTAATCATATTTGAGAAACATGTAACTGTTTGTGTGGTGTAAGATGTCTGATGAGACCGATTCCAGCTCTGAACTGTCTGTTGGAGATATAGCAACAGAGGCTAGAGGAAGACAGCTCTGTTGTGATGCCTTAGCTCTGGCTTTGCGATGTGCCATTAAGTAACGTTAAGTATGATCTGATCAACAGCAATTACTGACATTTTATAATTTATGAAGAAACTTAACATCACGTGAACAAGTCCGAGAAATGAACACTCCTAAACCCCACGTAATATACCGAAAACTGGGGTTTACGGGGGTGTATCTTATTTTTCTTATTTCTCCTCCGAGACATATGTTGTGGGTACTCTTTAGAACCGCCTCGATTAGGGGGTTGCAACGAGCACCCATAACCTATGTTTGCAGTGTAACTAAGAACAATATCCCGGATTTCATTCAGAAAAGTAGCCATTTCGGAGATGTGGAAATTGCACTATATCGCAATTCTTTCGTGACAGGAACACAAAAAAATAAATCCTTCGGGCCTGGAGACATAGGGTTAAAGAAAATATTTAAGAAATAGATCAGCTTTAGCAGTGCACTGTTAAGTAATAAATAACACATTTACGGTCAGTAATAAAATATACCAAATCACACTCGTGATTTGTCTACTTAAAACTGACCCATCACGTGAACAAGTCCGTGAAATGAACACCCCCTTACACCCCACTTTGTATAGAGAAAACTAGGGTTTACTGTGGTAAACATTATTTTTCTTATTTTTACTCCAAGACATAGGTTGTGGGTACTCGTTAGAACCGCCTCCAAGACAGAGATTGTGGGTACTCGTTAGAACCGCCTCAATGAGGCGGTTCTAACGAGCACCCAAGACCTATGCTTGCAGTATAAATAAGGAAAGTATCACGGATTTTCACCAGAAAAAGTAGCCATTTTGCAGATGTTTAAAATGCACTTTGTCGCACGGGTATTTTATCTAATGCGACAATTGGCCCACGTGGGCTGGTCTATTTCAATTCTAACCAGTGAACTCGATACTAATTTTGTAATTTCCTTCCAATTTCCTCAACCTCTCGCCAACCTTATTAGGAATTCCGTCTACACTTTCGACATGTATTCATCAGGAACACATGCCCATGTGAATTAATGGCGTCCAACATGGTGTCAGAAATGACCAATATTAAGTATAAATTTTAATTTCTTTCTTATTTTTTCTTTCAACATAGATTGTTGGTGCTCGTTAGGACCGCCTCTTTGAGGCGGTTCTAACGAGTACCCACAATCTATGTTTTTGAGTAGAAATAAGGAAAATAATGTATACCCCTCTAAACCCATGTTTCACTATATAAAAGTGGGGTTTAAAGGGGTTAAAATTAGATAGGCATGTTTTCGTGAGATAAGTTTTTTTGCAATGTTCCAGTGCGAAACATTGACATTATTCCGTCCAACCTAAAACAAGTCTACGAGTGGCGTCACAAAACGGCGGTTGTTTATGTCATGTCCCTCTTCCGAATGATATATTGGAAAAATACAGTGAAGTTCTGATATTAAGACCACCTTTGGGACTGTTCAAAGGTGGTATTTAAGACCACTTTTAAACAGTCCCAAAGGTGGACTCTATCCGGCAGAGGACGCTGTATGCATAAAACACAAAGAAAGAGTAACTGCAATCCACTAAATGAGCTTATTAAAGTGGAAGTTATTCTTAATTTAAGGTGGTCTTAATAGCGGAATTTCACTGTACATCGTTCATTTCCATTGCCTAAATAGGCCCCCTGTGTTTGAATTCTTCCAGATTACGAGACGATAGAAAATATATGTTAGGAGTAACAATTTTCCTTACTTCGAGCTGATGCGCTGGTGTAAGCTCCGGTTATGCGATTATGTTTGTTTACATGTATTATACATTCATACCGCCATACGTATGTGGGTAGTCTAATTAACCCCATTAGACAGAACCACCTCATAAAGCGATTTGTTTCACAATATGGTCGGTTGGCAAACGCTCACATCAGCCTTCAAATCCGTCTCTGTTTTACATAAAGTCTCACTGTTCCAGAAGCAAAATCAGTCTGATCTACGTCAGCCCTGATTGGCTGACAAGGAATTCGCGTTTTCGCGTGTCACAGACGACAGAATACGGCACTATTGTTAAGATCTAAAAACCATGTTTCCAAAAAATATATTCTGACAGTTATGTACACTAGGTCAAGTTCAGGTCCAAATTCCACTTTATATAGAGAATAATAACTTCGCAAGCACTGCATCTTGTCCCGGCACTGCACTTACATCGCAAGTGCCATAACACTGCCAAAAAGAATTCAAAGTGAACGTGCATGAGACTTTCCCTAAATGAAGTTAATACGAATATATGACTGAGATTATTATTTTCAATGTTCGAATGATCATAGCCCATACAGAAAGTAAACCATAATTGGGCCCCATCAAGCGATTTTGGTACTTATCGCCTATGCGAGCAGCGAAGGTTCAGGCGAGCCTGCGCATCCGCGCAGTCTCGCCAGAACCTTTGCTGCTCGCTCATACAAGCAGTGAATCAAGAGGAACCTTCAGACAAAAAGCCATATTCCTGCACCCCCCCCCCCTGAATGGCTGGGCATGCGCAGTTAAAATTTGTCATGGCGGAATGCTCAAAGACACAAATTCGCTTGGCGCGGCTCAATTACAGTTCTTACAGTTCTTGTTATCTGTAGATCCTCTCATGCTGCTGCTGCACAGTCGTGTGATATTTACTGAAAATATAAAAAAAATAAATAAAAAAGTTTTCTTTTTGCAGAGCAGATACAAGTATATATCCGAAACCGTTGTTTCCATTGTTCAAAGGGGCATAACTTGAAGATTAGTTGTTGATGATGATGATGATTTCGTGTTTAACGACGCGTCAATCCTCTTTGTGGGTCATAAGCGTCAAACGGTTAATGTTGAAGATTAGTTAAGCCAGACTTTGGATAGCCTATTGGTCATTTTGTGGGAAAGTAACTGTCATTTTGGCTTTCCGCTATGGATGTTTCCATTAGGTCTGTTGTTTCATGTTTGTGTTTCTTTCCCTTTGGTGTCTCTGATGGGAGCTAGGGGTTGATTGTATCGATTCCTGATCATTGTCCCCACTTCCATTTTACCATTCGAGTGATTCTACATGTAAACGTATGCAGCTTTACAATTTTACAAGGCTTCAAGAAAATCTGTGAAACCCTTTCTAAATTATAGAAAGACATACGTGTATGCATAACTAGGATCTCCGTTTACAGTGTTCAAAGGGCGGTTACTCCAAAAGCAGGTAATTGTGACTTAGGAGTTTTGTATTCTGCATAAATATCATTGTAGTGTACATTTGCATTTTCAAGAAAATATCTCAAACAGTTTTTTTTTTTCAAGCTACATAGCAGACACAAACATATAACAGAAATCACCTTCTTCAATATTCAACGGGCCATGACTAAAGCAGAAGGTGAGACAGAGTTACGCTTCTTGTGTTTCGCTTCTTACCGTATCCTTACGATAACACACCCGTGCGACATAGTGCATTTTTTCACATCTCCAAAATGGCTACTTTTCTGATGAAAATCAGTGATATTTCTCTTATATATAGTGCTATTATAGATTGTAGGTGCTCGTTAGAACCGCCTCATTGAGGCGGTTCTAACGAGTACCCAAAACCTATGTCTTGGGGTTAAAATAAGAAAAATAATGTCATCCCCCGTAAACCCCAGTTTTCTCTATTCAAAGTGGGGTGTAAGGGGGTGTTTATTTCACGGACTTGGTCACGTGATGGATGCATTACGTTTGTGTGAAGTTTGATCAGATTATGTGAAACAGTTTCCAACGGACAGAGCGAACGTATACAGTTGTCAGAAATGCTTTTTTTTATATATATTTACTATGTTCAAAGGACTATGAATCAAAAAGTACGTTAACCAGAGTTATGATTCTCATGCTGCTTTATACTTGTAAACAATTTCCTGAAAATATTTCTAACGGTATTCAGCTTAAAGAGCGGTAATGACTTCATTGTAGAAATGGCTTTGTTCAATGTTCAAAGGACAATAACTCCTAACATAGTGTTACGAGCAAAAGGCAAACAAGCCTTTTAGAAAAGCTAACACAATTTATTTACAAACTAGTTTAACTTTTTATTTGCTGTAATAAGTAAGAAAGAAACAAATTATATGCTCTCTTGATAAATAGGGCTGTTTTGTTTGTGCCGTGTGGCGGCTGTAAAAGGTCTCCCCGTACATGCATTTAATGCTCTTATTTTTCCAATCCTCAGGGATTGCTTATACAATTGCTTTTCACTGTTCCATCAATTGACATCCTTTAGATACCTGTTGAAGGTCATTATTAAACCGATGTTCGTTCCTCGTTGTATAACAACTGCTTGTTTGACATCCCTGTACTTTAAGTAGACTAGGATGTTTTGTGGGCTTTTGTTGTACCTTCCTTCTATTCGAAGGAATCTTCTTCAGTAATTTTATATGCTGTTTTATTTAATAACCGGTATGAACATCGCTTTAGTATTGACGGTATCACAACCTTACTAACCAAAATGAGTATTACAAATACATTTAAAATATCAATATCACCCCTTAGGTTACACTCTGCTTCTTCTGTACGGATTCCCCATTCTATTAAGAACTTTAATACTATGTTGCCTTCGGTATTGGTTAGACCCTTAAATTTGTCTTCTGTAACTTCAGTTAATCTCAAAGGAGCAGGCAATACCAATGTTTTTGGGAGTAGTCTTCGTATAAGACTATCTCCTCTCAAATCGCCCATCCTTCGAAAATATACTAATCCGTGGAAAAGAAGTGGAATGTATCCCAGTATTTCTAAGTGCAATGCCAAGAGGTGCAGATGTTGTTCGCATTTAAGCACTGCGTCTACCGTTACTTCATCTGTAAACGGTAGACGCTTCTCTGTAGTTAACATGTCTGATTTGACATGACAGTCTACAGATTTAATTTATCTAATTACTTGACGTGCTACAAACTGTAATATGCAGTACGTCGGTCAAACTAACCGCATGCTTAAAACTAGATTGAACGAGCATTATCGTAGAATGAGTAAGCCTAAGAAAACTGACACTTTCTTGTACCGTCACTTTCGACGTACAGGTCATTCTGTAAATAACATTGTTATACAACCAGTGGAAAAACTTTATTACGATGCAAATTCTACAACTAGATTCAAAATAATCAAAAGACATGAAGCTGAACTGAAATGGATTAAATTTTTACAGACCCCTTTTCCACTGGGATTTAATGACAACATTTATCATGAGGGTAATATTTCCAGAATGCCGGACTTTGATATTTTCTCACTCCTGGAATGTCGAAAACGCAGAACTAGATCTCACGGCACCAGGAAAAATGGTAACTTTAAACGTAAAACACGTGCGTTTAAACGAAACAATACTAGACTGAAGTGACTGTCAATTATATTATTAAATCATGGACGCCACTCTATGCTTTCATTTTTAAGTTCATTACCCGTTTCTGTTTTACGTCTTCTGGACACCGAGGCGAATAAATTCTACGATAGTTCTCATCAGTTATATGATGCGGCTCTCTTAACTAGAGGCTATACTCAGCATACTCTCCGTCCTTACATTGATTCTGAAATTAATCATAAACGCCATTTCTTCAAAATATCCTTCATTAATAAGGGTATGGATTTTATAGATTTGCCCAGTATCTTCCGTGAGAGATCGGTGCTTTCTTCCATTCCTGCTTATTTTCAAAATACTGAAACACCTATAATTTGCTATAAATATAACAAACCTGTTAGATCTATCATTTTTAATTTCAATAAACTTGTTTCAGATCTTGATATTGATACTAATACTCCTGATTCATGTGATTGTAAAAACTCAAAGTATTGCTATCCTGCTGCTGGTCATGTAATTACTGGCAATTTGAAAATTATTCCTGATTCTAGGATAAGGAATATAATTTCTAAAGGACCGAAATATCGGTTTCCTTCTAAAATTGATTTCAGTAAATGTAGAGATGAAATCGCTGCTTCCTTGAATGAATTCGGTAATCGATGGTGTAAGCGAGAGTATGTTGAGCATAAAGCCCTTAAGGACTGGAAACTTAGCATTTTAAAACTAGTAAATAAACGCATTTCTTTCTATTCTCAAAATACTAACTTATTACCTCCTAAGCCCAAGACGTCTTTACGTCATCTTAAACTAGGTATTCAAGAATTTCATAAGAAGTTTGTTTTGGCCCCTGCAGACAAGGCCGCTAACAACGTCGTCGTTGTGTGACGGCTCCACTATGTTAACACGCTTAAGCAGGAGCTTGGTGGTACTATGGCCTATGAACTTCAGCCTTTAGCTGAAGAGAGAGTTATAGTAGATAAACATGTTTGTCTTTCAGCCACCAAGTTTGCTGTGTGTGTTAACGAAGGCCAAGACAAGCTTCCTACGCTATACTGGTTACCAAAACTTCATAAAAAACCTTACAAAGCACGGTTTATTGCAAATTCTAGCTCTTGCACTACCACTGAACTTTCTAAATTATTAACTTCCTGTCTTACTGCTATTAAAACGCATGTAATTAAATATTGTGATAAAGTCTTTGAAAGATCAGGAAGAAATCTATTTTGGTCTATAAAAAATTCGAATGAGGTTTTAAATAAATTGAAATCTAGACATTTTCGTGCTTCTAGTCTGTCTACCTACGATTTTTCCACTCTTTACACTACACTTCCTCATAATCTTATAAAAGAAAAGCTTAATGATTTAATTGAATGGACTTTTCACAGAGAAGATTCTCTCTATCTTGCATGTAATGTCAGAAATGCATTTTTCACTTCTAAAGAGCATAAGAATTATACACTTTGGTCATGTCAGAAAGTGTGTGATGCCCTCACCTTTCTACTTGACAATATTTATATTAGATTCGGTACTAAGTTATTTAGACAAATTGTGGGTATTCCGATGGGTACTAATTGCGCACCTCTTGTGGCTGATCTGTTCTTGTATTGTTATGAAAGAGACTTCATTTTGTCGCTTTCCATTGATAACCAATCTGAAATTATTGAAGCTTTTAGCTCTACTTCTAGATATTTAGATGATTTATTAAATATTGATAATACCTATTTTGATGGTTTGATCAGTCAGATTTACCCCCTTGAACTTCAGTTAAATAAAGCAAATTCTTCTGATACCGAGGCCCCGTTTTTGGATTTACATCTGTCTATTGTAGATGGATTTGTTTCGTGCAAAATTTATGATAAACGCGATGACTTTGATTTTGAGATTGTAAATTTTCCTTTTTTGGATGGTGATGTTCCTCGTGCGCCATCCTATGGCGTTTATATTTCGCAATTAATTCGATTTGCTAGAGTGTGTAGTCATGTAACTGACTTCAACACTCGTAATAAATTATTAACGGCTAAACTCCTTAATCAGGGTTATCGGTACCATAAACTACGCAAAGCCTTTTCAAAATTTTATAGACGCCATTCTGATTTAATTTCAAAATTCAATATTGGACTTAAATCTCTTCTGCAACAAGGTCTATCGGAACCCGAATTTTATGGTGACTTAGCATATAAATTCAGAAAAATATATAACCGCAATGACTTCAGCACCCAATTTCGTAAAATCATTCTTCGATATAAAAAGATTGGGTACAACATGGATATTATACGACAGACTGCATGCATGGTAGTTAACCCAATCACGGTTGGCAACTTTGCTTCCCTCTTTAATTGCACGCCGGTGGGTCAGGCCTCAGATTCTATGACGGCTCCAACGTAAAGGCTTATTGAGAATTAGAGAGATCTAATTCAAGGTAATGTTGGTTGGTGCCTGATGCTCTGTCTCTGGTCGGGCTCATCGGAGTCTAACTGTTGGTTTTCTTTTGCTCCAGCATTTCAGTGGTTTCTTGCTGTCGAGTCCTCACCGTTGTCTCACCTCTGTGGTTCTTTGATTTTTGTGTTCACGGAGATGTTGCACTGATGAGTTAGGAGGCCTTCATGCGGACTGAACAAATTATTTGTCTAAATCGCGACGGAAGTAAGGGCGAGGATTGTGGCCACGTAAAATCGATTTAAGCCCCCCAGTGGAAATCTTCCACTGACCGTTCCAAGGCGGCTCTTCTGTGGCGATTTATTTATGTTGTTGTTTGTTACTTACTGTGTGTGTCGCTTGTGTCTTTTGGTTTTGGATGGCCATATGGCCATTTTGTGGGAAAGTAACTGTCCTTATGGCCTTCCTTTGTTTGGGTTTCCATTATGGTCTGGTCGCTTAATGTTTGTATTTCTTTCCCTTTGGTGTCTTTTATGGGTGGAGTAAGTTAATTGTATCAATTCCTGATCTTTGTTTTACTTCTACTTTGATATTATTTTGTGTATTCGCAACAAGTCCTAAATCATTACGTAAACACGCCTATACAAATACATTGCCACCTTTATCGCCGAAAAAATGAAAATTTTATGCTGAAAAATTGTGATATTTTTCTTATTTCTGCTCAAAATATAGATTGTGGGCACTCGTTAGAACCGCCTCGATGAGGCGGTTCTAACGAGTACCCACAATCTATATTTTAAAGCAGAAATAAGAAAAATAAAGTTTACCCCTGTAAACCCCAGTTTTTCTATATAAATGTGGGGTTCAAGTGGGTCAAAATTATATAGGCTTGTTTTCGTGATGAATAATTCACAAACAATCGAGAAAAGAAAAATCAGAGTGAAAAATTCTTAAAATGTCTAAAGCTTAAAATTATGTAAATTTTGACCCCGTTTATGTAGTAAAGGGAGATTCTTTAATTACATCAAATGCTAAATGTGATCATGAAGTTTGTGGATTACTCTCATATATCCATTCTTGTAAATAACTTGATAACAAACTATTATTCTATGATTCAATATTCTATAAAACACCTTTCTGAAAACAAATCCGTAAACACACCCATTGTGATAAGAGGATCAGAACAAAAAAATCTTATACATTACACCGAAACCCCCTCCTCTCTTCAAGGAAAAGACATTTATTAATAGAACTTTCTTTTGCAATTGAAAATATTAAAGTAGAAGTAAAACAAAGATCAGGAATTGATACAATTAACTTACTCCACCCATGAAAGACACCAAAGGGAAAGAAATACAAACATTAAGCGACCAGACCATAATGGAAACCTAAACAAAGGAAGGCCATAAGGACAGTTACTTTCCCACAAAATGGCCATATGGCCATCCAAAATTAAAAGACACAAGTGATACACACAGTAAGTAACAAACAACAACATAAATAAATCGCCACAGAAGAGCCGCCTTGGAACGGTCAGTGGAAGATTTCCACTGGGGGGCTTAAATCGATTTTACGTTGCCACAATCCTCTCCCTTACTTCCGTCGCGATTTAGACAAATAATTTGTTCAGTCCGCATGAAGGCCTCCTAACTCATCAGTGCAACATCTCCGTGAACACAAAAATCAAAGAACCACAGAGGTGAGACAACGGTGAGCACTCGACAGCAAGAAACCACTGAAATGCTGGAGCAAAAGAAAACCAACAGTTAGACTCCGATGAGCCCGACCAGAGACAGAGCATCAGGCACCAACCAACATTATCTCTCTAATTCTCAATAAGCCTTTACGTTGGAGCCGTCATAGAATCTGAGGCCTGACCCACCAGCGTGCAATTAAAGAGGGAAGCAAAGTTGCCAACCGTGATTGGGTTAACTACCATGCATGCAGTCTGTCGTATAACATCCATGTTGTACCCAATCTTTTTATATCGAAGAATGATTTTACGAAATTGGGTGCTGAAGTCATTGCGGTTATATATTTTTCTGAATTTATATACTAAGTCACCATAAAATTCGGGTTCCGATAGACCTTGTTGCAGAAGAGATTTAAGTCCAATATTGAATTTTGAAATTAAATCAGAATGGCGTCTATAAAATTTTGAAAAGGCTTTGCGTAGTTTATGGTACCGATAACCTTGATTAAGTAGTTTAGCCGTTAATAATTTTTTACGAGTGTTGAAATCAGTTACATGACTACACACTCTAGCAAATCGAATTAATTGCGAAATATAAAGGCCATAGGATGGCGCATGAGGAACATCACCATCCAAAAAAGGAAAATTTACAATCTCAAAATCAAAGTCATCGCGTTTATCATAAATTTTGCACGAAACAAATCCATCTACAATAGATAGATGTAAATCCAAAAACGGGGCCTCGGTATCAGAAGAATTTGCTTTATCTAACTGAAGTTCTAGGGGGTAAATCTGACTGATCAAACCATCAAAATAGGTATTATCAATATTTAATAAATCATCTAAATATCTAGAAGTAGAGCTAAAAGCTTCAATAATTTCAGATTGGTTATCAATGGAAAGCGACAAAATGAAGTCTCTTTCATAACAATACAAGAACAGATCAGCCACAAGAGGTGCGCAATTAGTACTCATCGGAATACCCACAATTTGTCTAAATAACTTAGTACCGAATCTAATATAAATATTGTCAAGTAGAAAGGTGAGGGCATCACACACTTTCTGACATGACCAAAGTGTATAATTCTTATGCTCTTTAGAAGTGAAAAAATGCATTTCTGACATTACATGCAAGATAGAGAGAATCTTCTCTGTGAAAAGCCCATTCAATTAAATCATTAAGCTTTTCTTTTATAAGATTATGAGGAAGTGTAATGTAAAGAGTGAGTGGGAAAAATCGTAGGTAGACAGACTAGAAGCAAGCAAATGTCTAGATTTCAATTTATTTAACACCTCATTCGATTTTTTTATAGACCAAAACAGATTTCTTCCTGATCATTCAAAGACTTTATCACAATATTTAATTACATGCGTTTTAATAGCAGTAAGACAGGAAGTTAATAATTTAGAAAGTTCAGTGGTAGTGCAAGAGCTAGAATTTGCAATAAACCGTGCTTTGTAAGGTTTTTTTATGAAGTTTTGGTAACCAGTATAGCGTAGGAAGCTTGTCTTGGCCTTCGTTAACACACACAGCAAACTTGGTGGCTGAAAGACAAACAGGTTTATCTACTATAGCTCTCTCTTCAGCTAAAGGCTGAAGTTCATAGGCCTTAGTACCACCAAGCTCCTGCTTAAGCGTGTTAACATAGTGGAGCCGTCACACAACGACGACGTTGTTAGCGGCCTTGTCTGCAGGGGCCAAAACAAACTTCTTATGAAATTCTTGAATACCTAGTTTTAGATGACGTAAAGGCGTCTTGGGCTTAGGAGGTAATACGTTAGTATTTTGAGAATAGAAAGAAATGTGTTTATTCACTAGTTTTAAAATGCTAAGTTTCCAGTCCTTAAGGGCTTTATGCTCAACATACTCCCGCTTACACCATCGATTACCGAATTCATTCAAGGAAGCAGCGATTTCATCTCTACATTTACTGAAATCAATTTTAGAAGGAAACCAATATTTCGGTCCTTTAGAAATTATATTCCTTATCCTAGAATCAGGAATAATATTCAAATTGCCAGTAATTACATGACCAGCAGCAGGATAGCAATACTTTGAGTTTTTACAATCACATGAATCAGGAGTATTAGTATCAATATCAAGATCTGAAAGAAGTTTATTGAAATTAAAAATGATAGATCTAACAGGTTAGTTATATTTATAGCAAATTATAGGTGTTTCAGTATTTTGAAAATAGGCAGGAATGGAAGAAAGCACCGATCTCTCACGGAAGATACTGGGCAAATCTATAAAATCCATACCCTTATTAATGAAGGATATTTTGAAGAAATGGCGTTTATGATTAATTTCAGAATCAATGTAAGGACGGAGAGTATGCTGAGTATAGCCTCTAGTTAAGAGAGCCGCATCATATAACTGATGAGAACTATCGTAGAATTTATTCCCCTCGGTGTCCAGAAGACGTAAAACAGAAACGGGTAATGAACTTAAAAATGAAAGCATAGAGTGGCGTCCATGATTTAATAATATAATTGACAGTCACTTTAGTCTAGTATTGTTTCGTTTAAACGCACGTGATTTACGTTTAAAGTTACCATTTTTCCTGGTGCCGTGAGATCTAGTTCTGCATTTTCGACATTCCAGGAGTGCGAAAATATCAAAGTCCGGCATTCTGGAAATATTACCCTCATGATAAATGCTGTCATTAAATCCCAGTGGAAAAGGGGTCTGTAAAAATTTAATCCATTTCAGTTCAGCTTCGTGTCTTTTGATTATTTTGAATCTAGATGTAGAATTTGCATCGTAATAAAGTTTTTCCACTGGTTGCATAACAATGTTATTTACAGAATGACCTGTACGTCGAAAGTGACGGTACAAGAAAATGTCAGTTTTCTTAGGCTTACTCATTCTACGATAATGCTCGTTCAATCTAGTTTTAAGCATGCGGTTAGTTTGACCGACGTACTGCATATCACAGTTTGCAGCACGTCAAATAATTAGATAAATTAAATCTGTAGACTGTCATGTCAAATCAGACATGTTAACTACAGAGAAGCGTCTACCGTTTACAGATGAAGTAACGGTAGACGCAGTGCTTAAATGCGAACAACATCTGCACCTCTTGGCATTGCACTTAGAAATACTAGGATACATTCCACTTCTTTTCCACGGATTAGTATATTTTCGAAGGATGGGCGATTTGAGAGGAGATAGTCTTATACGAGGACTACTCCCAAATACATTGGTATTGCCTGCTCCTTTGAGATTAACTGAAGTTACAGAAGACAAATTTAAGGGTGTAACCAATACCGAAGGCAACATAGTATTGAAGTTCTTAATAGAATGGGGAATTCGTACAGAAGAAGCAGAGTGTAACCTAAGGGGCGATATTGATATTTTAAATGTATTTGTAATACTCTATTTGGTTAATATGGTTGTGATACCCTCAAAACTAAAGCGATGTTCATACCGGTTATTAAATAAATAAATAAAACAGCATATAAAATTACTGAAGAAGATTCCTTCGAATAGAAGGAAGGTACAACAAAAGCCCACAAAACATCTTAGTCTACTTAAAGTACAGGGATGTCAAACAAGCAGTTGTTATACAACGAGGAACGAACATCGGTTTAATAATGACCTTCAACAGGTATCTAAAGGATGTCAATTGATGGAACAGTGAAAAGCAATTGCATACGCAATCCCTGAGGATTGGAAAAAATAAGAGCATTAAATGCATGTACGGGGAGACCTTTTACAGCCGCCACACGGCACAAACAAAACAGCCCTGATATGCAAAGTAGAAGTAAAACAAAGATCAGGAATTGATATAATTAACTTACTCCACCCATAAAAGAGACCAAAGGGAAAGAAATACAAACATTAAGCGACCAGACCATAATGGAAACCTAAACAAAGGAAGGCCATAAGGACAGTTGCTTTCCCACAAAATGGCAATATGGCCATCCAAAATTAAAAGACACAAGTGATACACACAGTAAGTAACAAACAACAACATAAATAAATCGCCACAGAAGAGCCGCCTTGGAACGGTCAGTGGAAGATTTCCACTGGGGGCTTAAATCGATTTTACGTGGCCACAATCCTCGCCCTTACTTCCGTCGCGATTTAGACAAATAATTTGTTCAGTCCGCATGAAGGCCTCCTAACTCATCAGTGCAACATCTCCGTGAACACAAAAATCAAAGAACCACAGAGGTGAGACAACGGTGAGGACTCGACTGCAAGAAACCACTGAAATGCTGGAGCAAAAGAAAACCAACAGTTAGACTCCGATGAGCCCGACCAGAGACAGAGCATCAGGCACCAACCAACATTATCTCTCTGATTCTCAATAAGCCTTTACGTTGGAGCCGTCATAGAATCTGAGGCCTGACCCACCAGCGTGAAATTATAGAGGGAAGCAAAGTTGCCAACCGTGATTGGGTTAACTACCATGCATGCAGTCTGTCGTATAACATCCATGTTGTACCCAATCTTTTTATATCGAAGAATGATTTTACGAAATTGGGTGCTGAAGTCATTGCGGTTATATATATTTTTCTGAATTTATATACTAAGTCACCATAAAATTCGGGTTCCGACAGACCTTGTTGCAGCAGAGATTTAAGTCCAATATTGAATTTTGAAATTAAATCAGAATGGCGTCTATAAAATTTTGAAAAGGCTTTGCGTAGTTTATGGTACCGATAACCCTGATTAAGTAGTTTAGCCGTAAATAATTTATTACGAGTGTTGAAAAGTAGAAGTAAAACAAAGATCAGGAATTGATACAATTAACTTACTCCACCCATAAAAGACACCAAAGGGAAAGAAATACAAACATTAAGCGACCAGACAAAAATGGCAACCTAAACAAAGGGAGGCTATAAGGACAGTTACTTTCCCACAAAATGGCCATATCGCCAACCAAAATTAAAAGACACAAGTGATACACACAGTAAGTAACAAACAACAACATAAATAAATCGCCACAGAAGTCAGATCCATGACTACACACTCTAGCAAATCGAATTAATTGCGAAATATAAACGCCATAGGATGGCGCACGAGGAACATCACCATCCAAAAAAGTAAAATTTACAATCTCAAAATCAAAGTCATCGCGTTTATCATAAATTTTGCACGAAACAAATCCATCTACAATAGATAGATGTAAAACCAAAAACGAGGCCTCGGTATCAGAAGAATTTGCTTTATTTAACTGAAGTTCTAGGGGGTAAATCTGACTGATCAAACCATCAAAATAGGTATTATCAATATCTAATAAATCATCTAAATATCTAGAAGTAGAGCTAAAAGCTTCAATAATTTCAGATTGGTTATCAATGGAACGCGACAAAATGAAGTCTCTTTCATAACAATACAAGAACAGATCAGCCACAAGAGGTGCGCAATTAGTACCCATCGGAATACCCACAATTTGTCTAAATAACTTAGTACCGAATCTAATATAAATATTGTCAAGTAGAAAGGTGAGGGCATCACTCACTTTCTGACATGACCAAAGTGTATAATTCTTATGCTCTTTAGAAGTGAAAAATGCATTTCTGACATTACATGCAAGATAGAGAGAATCTTCTCTGTGAAAAGCCCATCAAATTAAATCATTAAGCTTTTCTTTTATAAGATTATGAGGAAGTGTAGTGTAAAGAGTGGAAAGATCGTAGGTAGACAGACAAGAAGCACGCAAATGTCTAGATTTCAATTTATTAAAAACCTCATTCGATTTTTTTATAGACCAAAACAGATTTCTTCCTGATCTTTCAAAGACTTTATCACAATCTTTAATTACATGATTTTTTAATAGCAGTAAGACAGGAAGTTAATAATTTAGAAAGTTCAGTGGTAGTGCAAGAGCTAGAATTTGCAATAAACCGTTCTTTGTAAGGTTTTTTATGAAGTTTTGGTAACCAGTATAGCGTAGGAAGCTTGTCTTGGCCTTCGTTAACACACACAGCAAACTTGGTGGCTGAAAGACAAACATGTTTATCTACTATAGCTCCATCTTCAGCTAAAGGCTGAAGTTCATAGGCCTTAGTACCACCAAGCTCCTGCTTAAGCGTGTTAACATAGTGGAGCCGTCACACAACGACGACGTTGTTAGCGGCCTTGTCTGCAGGGGCCAAAACAAACTTCTTATGAAATTCTTGAATACCTAGTTTAAGATGACGTAAAGACGTCTTGGGCTTAGGAGGTAATAAGTTAGTATTTTGAGAATAGAAAGAAATGCGTTTATTCACTAGTTTTAAAATGCTAAGTTTCCAGTCCTTAAGGCCTTTATGCTCAACATACTCCCGCTTACACCATCGATTACCGAATTCATTCAAGGAAGCAGCGATTTAATCTCTACATTTACTGAAATCAATTTTAGAAGGAAACCAATATTTCGGTCCTTTAGAAATTATATTCCTTATCCTAGAATCAGGAATTATTTTCAAATTGCCAGTAATTACATGACCAGCAGCAGGATAGCAATACTTTGAGTTTTTACAATCACATGAATCAGGAGTATTAGTATCAATATCAAGATCTGAAACAAGTTTATTGAAATTAAAAATGATAGATCTAACAGGTTTGTTATATTTATAGCAAATTATAGGTGTTTCAGTATTTTGAAAATAAACAGGAATGGAAGAAAGCACCGATCTCTCACGGAAGATACTGGGCAAATCTATAAAATCCATACCCTTATTAATGAAGAATATTTTGAAGAAATGGCGTTTATGATTAATTTCAGAATCAATGTAAGGACGGAGAGTATGCTGAGTATAGCCTCTAGTTAAGAGAGCCGCATCATATAACTGATGAGAACTGTCGTAGAATTTATTCGCCTCGGTGTCCAGAAGACGTAAAACAGAAACGGGTAATGAACTTAAAAATGAAAGCATAGAGTGGCGTCCATGATTTAATAATATAATTGACAGTCGCTTCAGTCTAGTATTGTTTCGTTTAAACGCACGTGATTTACGTTTAAAGTTACCATTTTTCCTGGTGCCGTGAGATCTAGTTCTGCGTTTTCGACATTCCAGGAGTGAGAAAATATCAAAGTCCGGCATTCTGGAAATATTACCCTCATGATAAATGCTGTCATTAAATCCCAGTGGAAAAGGGGTCTGTAAAAATTTAATCAATTTCAGTTCAGCTTCATGTCTTTTGATTATTTTGAATCTAGATGTAGAATTTACATCGGTATTAAAGTTTTTCCACTGGTTGTTTAACAATGTTATCTACAGAATGACCTGTACGTCGAAAGTGACGGTACAAGAAAGTGTCAGTTTTCTGAGGCTTACTCATTCTACGATAATGCTCGTTCAATCTAGTTTTAAGCATGCGGTTAGTTTGACCGACGTACTGCATATTACAGTTTGCAGCACGTCAAGTAATTAGATAAATTAAATCTATAGACTGTCATGTCGAATCAGACATGTTAACTACAGAGAAGCGTCTACCGTTTACAGATGTAGTAACGGTAGACGCAGTGCTTAAATGCGAACAACATCTGCACCTCTTGGCATTGCACTTAGAAATACTAGGATACATTCCACTTCTTTTCCACGGATTAGTATATTTTCGAAGGATGGGCGATTTGAGAGGAGATAGTCTTATACGAAGACTACTCCCAAAAACATTGGTATTGCCTGCTCCTTTGAGATTAACTGAAGTTACAGAAGACAAATTTAAGGGTCTAACCAATACCGAAGGCAACATAGTATTAAAGTACTTAAAAGAATGGGGAATCCGTACAGAAGAAGCAGAGTGTAACCTAAGGGGTGATATTGATATTTTAAATGTATTTGTAATACTCATTTTGGTTAATAAGGTCGTGATACCGTCAAAACTAAAGCGATGTTAAACATTGAACATAGCATATAGCAATTACATGTGTCATTTTTTAACTGTATGCAATGAATCAATTTCAGTATGAAGGATATCACCGTTCTCGACGCAGCTCAATAGAAATGAAGTAAGCCATTCCTCGCATCAGAGACACCAAACGGAATGATACACAACAATGAAATAACTGTACCCTAATGGAAACAACAATAGCAGAAAGGCAAAAAGGCAGTAACTCAAATTGAGGAATGGAAAAAATAAGAGCATTGAATGCATGTACGTGGAGACCATTTACAGCCGCCATACGGCATAAACAAAATAGCTCACGAAAAGGGCATAGGGGATAATATTATCTCTCAATCTGATATGTATTATGTCTGAATTATACTCCTGTAGAATAAGACCCCATCTGAGAAACAGCTGACTTTTTTTGAAGGTTAGTCGACTGTGATCACTGAAAATAACAATGGGTGTATCTGAATAAGTAACATAAAATTAAAATGTTGCAGAGCAATAATTAGAGATAAGCACTCTTTCTGTATGGTAGAGTAATTTATTTGATGTTAATTACACCTTTTAGAAAAACAACAAGCTGTACTTTCTACACATGTATCGCCTGTTCTCGGACGGTTTTGCATGGATGAGGTAGGAAGCCTTCATGTGGCCTGTCAAATTATTTGTCTAAATCGCGAAGGAATTAAGGGCGAGGATTGCGGTCGCGTAAAATCGATTTAAGCTCCCCCACCCCAGGGAAATCTTAAATTCTTTTCACTGTCCGCTCAAAGGCGGATCTTCTGTCGCGGTTTATTTCTATTATGGTTTATCTTTGAGTGTGTTTATTGCTTATATTATTTTGTTTTGGATGCCAGTTGGCTATTTTGTCGGAAAGTAATTGTCCTCCTAGCTTCCCGCTATTGATGTTCCCATAAGGGTCCAATTATTTGATATCTGTGTTTGTTTCCCTTCCGTGCCTCTGAGGTGATATGTGAGTGATTCGTGCTCTCTTCACTCCTTTTTTCCTGCCATAAAACAATACCTGCACCAATGTCACTTGCATCCACAGCTAGCTTAAACTCCTTTTCAACGTTTGGTGCCACGAGAACTGGCTCACCCTTGGGTGTGGTTTTAAGCTTATCAAAAGCCTTTAAAAATTATAGCATGTTTCTTTACAATTAAATTGTGTTCTTATGCTGAGCAAATTTGTTAAAGGCTTAGCAATGACAGAGAAATCATAACGGGACATTCTGTAATAACCCGCCATACCAAGAAATCGGACCAGTTGTGTGTTGCATTAAGTACAGGAAAATTTGAAATACCTTCAACTGTAGATCAATGGATTAACCATCACTTTGACCTATAACATGACCTTGAAATGTCAGATTCGCTTGGCAGAATCACCTTGTGCAAGATTTATTTTCAATGTGGCATTACTTTGTCTATCCAAGAATGCTCTGATGGTTCCCAACATGTCCATTTCACCTGTCACCGTATATGATAGCATTATTAATATAAGCATTACAATCCTCTAGCCCGGCTACAATGTTGTTTATTAAGCGCCTTAATTGTAGCTGGAAGGTTTTTCTTTCCACACGGCATAATCCGCCTGGTGTAGTAAATGCCGAAAACTCTTTTGCCTTTAAGAAATTTGTCGAAACCCTTTCAGGTCGTCGAATTTTGTTACATATTTGGCAGTTGCGATGCTATCAATACAGCCATCCATTCTTGGAATAGGAAAGCGATCTGTTTTACTTAAAGAATCAACTTTGCTGAAGTATGTACACATACGACATGATCTTCAATGAAGACATTGCCCATCAAATCCTTGATTTCGTCTTTTTATAAAAAGTAGAAGTAAAACAAAGATCAGGAATTGATACAATTAATTTACTCCACCCATAAAAGACACCAAAGGGAAAGAAATACAAACATTAAGCGACCAGACCATAATGGAAACCTAAACAAAGGAAGGCCATAAGGACAGTTACTTTCCCACAAAATGGCCATATGGCCATCCAAAACCAAAACACACAAGTGATACACACAGTAAGTAACAAACAACACCATAAATAAATCGCCACAGAAGAGCCGCCTTGGAACGGTCATTGGAAGATTTCCACTGGGGGGCTTAAATCGATTTTACGTGGCCACAATCCTCGCCCTTACTTCCGTCGCGATTTAGACAAATAATTTGTTCAGTCCGCATGAAGGCCTCCTAACTCATCAGTGCAACATCTCCGTGAACACAAAAATCAAAGAACCACAGAGGTGAGACAACTGTGCGGACTCGACAGCAAGAAAACCACTGAAATGCTGGAGCAAAAGAAAACCAACAGTTAGACTCCGATGAGCCCGACCAGAGACAGAGCATCAGGCACCAACCAACATTATCTCTCTAATTTTCAATAAGTCTTTACGTTGGAGCCGTCATAGAATCTGAGGTCTGACCCACCGGCGTGCAATTAAAGAGGGAAGCAAAGTTGCCAACCGTGATTGGGTTAACTATCATGCATGCAGTCTGTCGTATAGTATCCATGTTGTACC